>CM077012.1:60715357-61315357 GCA_039090855.1 Macrothele yani
CACGATGATCAACTGTCCCCAAAACGAAGCGACACTCATCACTAAACACCTCGCGTCGCCAGTCTGATGCGTTCCACGTCGCTCTGGCCTGGCACCACTGCAAACAGAGCCGGCGATGGTCAGGTGTTAATGGCAGCGCACGTAAGGGGCTCTGGGATCGCAGATTCGTTTCCGCGAGGCGTCGGAAAATGGTTTGTGGGCACACAGGAGCCGCTACATCTGCCTGTATAGTGGACCGGGTCCCAGTGGGATATTTTCGTGCCTGGCGCACGATCCGTCGATTCTCTCTACCGGAGCCGCTCCGCCGTGTGGCAGTGCCGTCACGTATCCACTGTTCCCAACACAGTATGACGGTATGGTCAGAACGATCCATGTGGCGGGCTGTATGGTGCGCCGACCATCCTGCGGTTTTCAGCCCGATGATCAGGCCTCTCTCAAAGTCCGTAAGTTGCGTAAATCAACGCCTCTGGCGTCTACCCGGCATTCTTGTCACTGTACTCTTGCTTGCGTCGGCCGGTGCTTTTCGCTTTCATGGGGCATCGACTATACACGCCGGTTTAAAAGGTTCCGGGTTCGTGCTTGCAGCGCCACCACAGGGTGTGGGGTCATGTGCACTCGCACCAAACGTGGATCATTTGCATACCAGCACGCACTCTGGATATTTGCAAAGTTTCGAGGTTGTAGTATGTTTTCTTATAGGTGCGCAAATTTCATTGTCCGTGGTGTATATTTCTGAATAGGTTTTTAATTTTTTTTTTTTTTTTTTTTTTTTTGTATATAGGGCTTATCACAAATTTCGTATTTTTTTCATCGTGATTTTTCGAAGCAGCAGAGTGCTTTGGAACTTGAGATCTTTTTAGACTGACAATGACTTTCAATTATCTTTAAGAAAAGGTGAAATGTACTGTTTTATGGTATTATTTCGCAAAACTCCTAAATATAAATTTAACTCTTGATAGCTACAGTATAATAGCTTTTTTGGTCCAAAGACTGATACATAGATATCATACAACCAGTCACCTGTACAATAATTTAAGTACCCGGTTTTTTACGGTAACACAATATACAATAGCTGGTGCACAAAATGGGGGAGAGGGGAAGAAATATCCGGTGCCACAATAACCAAAATTTCATGCGATATGCTATCCATTCTATCCAAATTCGCTACAGAACTTTAAAATTAGATCCTCCGCCAGACGACTGAAATTTAATTGGGTATACAAATAAGTTTTGAGGGATTTGAGGTGAACAAAACACGTTGTTGGAGAACAGAGACAATATTTTAAAATAAATCGAAGTATGCTCCCTCTGAAGCCTACAACTTTACCCCATCTTTCGGGCAGTGAACGTATGCCCCGAAGGAAGAATTCCGGTTCCTTGGAAGAGATCCAGTTGTCCAGCCAATTTTTGATGTCTTCATAAGAACTAAACCGTTCCCCAGAAAGTGCTGATTTGCATCGACCGGAACAAATGGTAATCAGACGGCGCAATATCCGGCGAATATGGCGGGTGGGGTAGAACTTCCCAGTCGGATCCTTCTAAGTACTTTTTCACAGGTCGAGAAACATGTTGTCTTGCGTTGTCATGCTGTAAGATGACTTTGTTGTGTCTATTCTCCCACTCCGGCCGTTTTTGCGTGAGAGCTCGTTTTAAACGCATTAATTAGGTTTGATACCGATCACCAGTAATAGTTTCTGACGGTTTCAGCAGTTCATAGTGGATCACACCCTCTGGTCCTACCAGATACACAGCATTACCTTTGAACCATGGATATTGCGTTTTGGCGTTGAAGGACCTGGTTCACCTGGCTTCACCCATGCTTTCTGCCGTTTAGGGTTATCGTACCATATCCATTTCTCGTCGGCAGTAATAATACGATGCAACCCCCCCCCCTTTTTTTTTTGCCTTTGAAACAGCAATTCGCAAATGGTTTTTCGACGTTCACGGTCTCTTTCCCGCAAAGCATGTGGAACCCAATTCCCTTCTTTTTGCACCATTCCCATGGCAGCTAAACGTTGTGAAAAGCATGGTTGACTAACATCTAATGCTGCTGCTAGTTCTTTTTGGGTCTGGCACGGATCCTCGTCGAGTAAAGCTTCCAATTCGGCATCAGCAATTGTTTTGGGTGGTGCAGAACGTTCTTTATCACTGACATCGAAATAGTTTCTTTTGAATCGTCTAAACCAATACCCATATGTTTTTATGGATGGGGAATGTTCACCTTAGATTTCTGACATTTAGCGATAGCTGTCGGCAGCACTTTTCTTGACAATAAAGTAATGCACTTAACACTTCCCGCAAATGCTGTTTTGTCGGGACGAAAGTTGCCATTTTCCATCGAGTAAAAGAAATACGTCTTCGCACCTCAATCGAACGTCGTATACTGACTCTGACAGCTGCCATCTCGTACTGCGATATCGCAGTGTTGCCACCTCAAAATACATGCGAGCAGAAATAAGTACGACACCGAACGGAAATCCCTCAAAACTTATTTATACACCATAGTTAATCAAACCTCATTCCAGCGAATCGCTGTTATTACCGGAAATTTTACGTCATGTGGATACGGAAAAGTCTGAATTTTTTTTTTCCGTTAATATACACGAAAGGAATTGCGGGAAAGTTTCTGAAAGTTCAGAATTTTTCCTGGGGGTACGAAAAATTTGTGAAGTTCAGGGTTTTTTTTACGGTCATTTCACGAAAAAGGTTTTATCAGGAATGTTCTTCCTTAATTCACGAAAGGAATCACGGAAAATGTCTAGTGAATTTCAGACGATTTTTTACAGTGTAATTTTTTATTGATTTTTTATTGGTAAATGATTAGAGGTGGAAAGAGAGCATGATTTATCTGTCAAAAGGTTTCTTTGGTCTAAGCGCTGGCTTATGATCATTCGTCCGTGAAGGGTCCGGGTTCGAATCCCGGTGAAGCATGGATGTTGTGTTTGTTTTACGGCATTGGTTCCCTCCCTTCCTTGGAACTAGTTACCCTAAATTAGGAACGGGCGACTGCTTATAGCCCATTGAGTTGCTCACGGTGGTCGTTAAACCTTCAATCACAAAAAAAAAAAAGGGTTTTTTAAGGTTGAGAGGTGTGGATACAAGAGCTTTCGACCTAGTTTTCACCTGTGCTTAATGATGTTTATTTTCCAAACGAAATAAATTTTCTAAAATAGCAATGAAAGGAAAATCTCAATGTAGGCAATTTTTTACACAACATTGTTTCATGCTTTCTTTCTGTCTGCTTTTCCGTCTTCCAACTACATCTTTAACGTTTGTGTTTTGCAGTGAACCTTATTCTTCATTTTTATGTAGCTGAATTGTATTGTATAGCGAGCGTTTAAACTACGAGGGAAGTCAGTAAAAAAGCACAAACAAGTATTAGTTTCTAAAGGTATCATTAGGTGGCAGCACAATCCAGCTTACTAGTAGTTAACGTAGCAGACGCTACGTATCGCATGCCGATCTCAGATTGCAAATGGCGACCGTGCTTGAAGAGTGTACGACCGAAGATAAGCGTGCTGTTGTACGTTTTCTTTGAGCAAAGGGACCTGATGTAAAGGATATTCATATGGAAATGCCTCTTGTTTACGGTGAGAAATGTTTGTCGCGTGCACAATTGGGTCGATAATTTCTCTGAAGGACGCTCTAAAGTTGCTGATAAAACTCACCTGTGGTGCCGCCCCGGTGGCGCAGTGGTCTAAGCGATGGCCTCTGATCATTCGTCCGAACGGGGTCCGGGTTCGAATCCCGGTGAGGCATGGATGTTGTGTTTGTCTTACGGCACTGGCTCTATCCCTTCCCTGGAACCAGTGACCCTAAATTAGGGACGGGCGACTGCTTATAGCCCATTGAGTTGCTCACGGTGGTCGTTAAAAATCCAATAAAAAAAAAAACTCACCTGGTCGTCCTATTCAGATTGTGACAGAAGCAACTGTGAGGTGCATGACTCGAGCTGACAGGCGAGAAATGATAGACAGTGTAGCAACTGAAATGGGGTGTCATGGTTTAGAATATAGTATAAAGCATGATCGTTTGAATTTCCGAAAAGCGGGAGCACAATGGTGCCCAGAGAACTAACTCAGAAACACAAAATGAGCCGAATAAGCCTGTCCTTGCAACGTCTCTCTAGGCACGCACGTGAAGGAGAAAACATGTTTCACAGGATTGTTACTGGGGACGAATCATGGATGCATCACTACCAATCCAAATCAAAGCGTGCTTCAATGCAATAGAAACATCCCTCTTCACCTTCAACCAAGAAATTCCGAATTTTGCCATCAGCAGGGAAGGTTATACTTACAGTGTTTTGGTATTCTCAAGGAGTGTTGTTGGCCCATTTCCAAAAGCGAGGTGAGAATGGGAATGCTGCATCATACTGTGAATTTATGTCGATGCTTTGGGATGCAATTCAAAAAAAAAAACCGTCCAGGCCTACTAACTAGAAGAGTACTGTTTCATCACGCAACGCTAGACCTCATACGGCTCAATTAACCTAGCAGAAAATTGAAAGGCTAGGAAGTTCTTGAACATCGGCCTTACAGCCCCGAGCTATTTTTACCAGTTTGGTCGGCTGAAAACTCACCTAGGCGGCAAACGTTTCGCGGATGACGAAGTGGTTGAAAGTGAAGTGCGAAAGTGACCGAGACAGCAGACTCAAGACTTCTGTGCTCCGGGTCTCGACGCACTGATAGAGCGATGGGATACGTGTATTAAAATGGTCAAAATTATGTTGAGAAATAAGGAGAAATTTATACATGCTTTTCAAGTTCTTATCTCACTAATTTTTAAATAACTATTGGTGACTCATTTACTGACTTTACCTTGTAAAATTTTTATATTGTTATTTTTACTAAAGTGAATGATTTTATTGCGAGCAACATCTGATGAATACCTTAACCACTAAACTTTTTTGCGTTTTATGCAATCTATGTGCGTAGGTCTTCTTAGCGGTGCGGTAACAGTACCTCTGGAATACATGAGCACGGTGAAAACCTTAGTTCAAAATAACATTTCATAAACTACGATAATCATCATTTCGTTAGCTGCTAAAATGTTCCTTTTCTGTGCCCCTCATTTTATTCTATTTCCATTGCTCTAACTGCAGCCACGAATTTCCTTTTTCAGGAGGACTTTAACCAAATTCAGATTGGCAAACACACCTTGTATAATACTTTTGAACGGCAGGTAAAATAAATTAACCAAATCGATACCGGTAGCGAGGCATTGCGAAACACGAATTGCATTCGTTCCCGTCATGCATTGCATCCACCGATGGAATAACAATGCCCAAATAAGAGAATTTCTTTTTTCCTTCTCATGATGCACACGCGGCAGGAACATTTTATAACGTCGGCGCGGACATCAGCGCATGCTCAAGGTCACATAGCCGTTCTTGGCCGTATCTTTGATGACATTTCCCCTATAGAAGTATAATAACATGCTAAATATTTTTGCTCCTGGCAAGCCCCTATAAAATATAGGAATAAATCAGATAGGATTTGTGCATTTCGGAATCTAAACGAAGTAATTTCCCAAATTTGGCATTTTATTTTACGTGAACAAATGTCATTTACTTCTTTAGTGTCTACTGTATGTAAGTTATTCCAGAGTTCGGTACTAAAAAAGATTTTTTTGCCAATTGTTTGAGGTTTAACGACCCACGTGAGCACCTAAGGCTCTATGAAGATCGGCGGGTGCCAAGTCGGAAAGCAATGGACTAGAACGAAAACTAAGTTTTCGCATCGGATTGATTGATTAATTGAAAGTTTAACGACCGCCATGAGCAACTCAATGGGCTATAAGCAGTCGCCCGTCCCTAATTTAGGGTCACTGGTTCCAGGGAAAGGAGAGAGCCAGTGCCATAAGAGAAACACAACATCCATGCCTCACCGGGATTCGAACCCGGACCCCTTTCGGACGAATGATCAGAGGCCATCGCTTAGATCATTGCGCCACCGCGGTGTTCAGCTGGGTTCATATCAGAGCTTTGTCTTGGCCACGACAGTTTCTGGATGGGACTTTGTTCGTTCTATGTTTGGGTACGTTTTGTCCTATGACATGGAGCGCCATCCTCTATGAACAAGAAGGTAGACTTTGACATCTGACCACTGGAGAATATTAGTAGCAGGCCCCTCTCGAGGATGGTTAAGTATTTTTGTGCATTGATGTTGCCTTCATATTCTATGAAGATTGAACGACCAGTCATCCATATGGCTCCCCCGTATCAAGACTGAAAAAACCCCATGTTTCACAGTTGGCTCAGGGTGCTTCAAGCTGAATTCCTGGCTGGGCAATCGCCACACCTAAGCCCTGCTGCTGCTGTTTGGAAATTGTGCAAATCGGGACTCATCAGAGAATATAACAGTGTGCCAAAATGCTAAGGGTATCTCAATCATGTCTGTCAATCTGCGACGAATATTTGCATTTTCGCAAAAGAGGTTTACGTCGAGCTGCTCTTCAATGATAGCCAAGTCGGTGAAGATACCACATGCAGTTCTGGAACTCACTTGGAGCTGTTCTGCGATCTTAGCGGCCTTGCTACGAGGATGGGTTTCTACAGAACGCTCGACAGCTCGAAGACCCCTCTGTGATGGTCCAGAGTAACCCGTACGTGATGTTGATTCCACTAGCATTCGATTAACTGTAGCAAGAGGAATTCGCAGGTTTGCAGCAATCTGACGCTGACTGGCTCTGAGATCCGATTGCCCCACGATTTTTTTTTTTGATTGGAGGTTTAACGACCACCGTGAGCAACTCAATGGGCTATAAGCAGTCGCCCGTCCCTAATTTAGGGTCACTGGTTCCAGGGAAGGGAGAGAGCCAGTGCCGTAAGACAAATACAACATCCATGCCTGACCGGGATTCGAACCCGGACCCCTTACGGACGAAAGATCAGAGGCCAGCGCCTTAGACCACTGCGCCACCGGGGCGGCTGCCCCACGATTAGTCTTCTCTGAAAGTCGCTTAGTTCCTTCGCTCCCTTGAGTCGAGGCATATTAGTTTTGTGTCACCTACTCACTGACGTTATCCTGCAAAATATATTATTCGAGCATGCAATTCGATATAGAATCCAGTACATAGCAAAAAATGGCATTAGGACAGGTGTCTAGTTACTTATGTCTATGTACAAGTATTATACTATAAGTTGTTTATTTAGAAAACAACCGGATTTTAGCAACAACCTGCTTGCATAATTTTCTACGATGAGATTATGAAAACTTGTGGAAACCGGTAGAGCTAGATAGCCAGGAACCACTCGTAGGCATGCAATACCTGCCTAAGGTAGGCAGTAATGCGTCACTTAAAGCTTTCAACATCAGGGAAAGTTTCAACGAGTACTTCAATTTACCGGAAAGCAGAGTAGCTTGACAAAATGAGATGATCAACAGAGGAAGGCCAAATACAGAATAAAATCGAAATATGTGGACATACACTGCCGGAAAGTGAAAAAAGAACACCAAGAAGGAATTGGCGGACGATCATGAAATTTACATATGTTAATGGGGTCGAGTTTGCGTATAGGTGTGATGTTAATTTCGGGACCAACCGGTGAGCGCTTATGCCACAGCACGGCATAATATGCAAATTATCGTCGGTGGTATTTAAGGAGTATGGCGAAGTGAATGTAATCAGTCGTCGGCGTACGGACACGTGCGAAGACCCTGAAGAAGCTGCAACGCCTGGACATGGAAGACGTGTACGATTTCAGAAGTTATCGGACTTTGAGCGAGGTCGTCTAGTCGGACTCCGCGAGGCCGGGTGTTCGTATCGTCGTATTGCGGAGCGAATTGGACGGGAAGTATCGGTGGTGGTACGATGGTGGCGTAGATGGTCCGAGGAACATTCCCACACGAGAAGACGTGGAACCTGGTGTCACAGACGGACTGATGAGCGGACCGATCGACGCATAAGAAGAGCAGCGTTGTCAAGCAGAACACCCACTGCGACGCAAATCCGAGTTGCCGTTGCACCTGAGGTGACTGTGCGAACAATCCGCAACCGTCTACTGGATGCAGGACTACGTGCACGTGTGCCTCTTGCATGTGTACCTCTGACTCCAGCCCACCGTCAGGAACGGCTGCAGTGGTGTCGCCAACGTCTGCACTGGAGAACGCAATGGCGATCTGTCGTGTTCAGCGATGAAAGCAGATTCTGTTTGGGAGCCTCCGATGGCCGTATGCGTGTTCGCAGACGCACAGGGGAGCGTCTCCACCCTTCTTGCATCCGCCAGCGACACACAGGGCCTACACCTGGTCTCCCGGTGTGGGGAGCGATCAGCTATCACTCCCGTACACAACTAGTGTTTGTGCCGGGTACGTTAAACAGCACATCCTACATCAACAACATCATTCAGCCCGTTGTTGTGCCATTTGAAAGGTCGGTCCATCGTGGTGTTTTCCAGCAAGATAACGCACGCCCACACACGGCACGTGCAACGCAACATGCACTTCAGGGTGTGAGAAAACTTCCATGGCCTGCACGTTCACCGGATTTGTATCCCATTGAGCGCGTGTGGGATTTTATGGGACAACGAACTTATCTGGTCTCCACGGCCAGCTAAAACCATCCCCGATTTACGCGTCCAGGTTGAGGATGCTTGGAACTCAACACCCCAAACTTACATCCAACATCTGTACGACAGACTCCTTGCCAGAATTGCACAGTGTGACGCAGTTCATGGCCGTTCAACCTCTTACTAACCATGTTACATGGAAATGTTATTTTTCAGTTTACCAGCAAATACAGCTGTATTTTGCCATACTGTTTTGATCACGTTATCCTCTGTATTCCGTTATTATGCTGTATAAATTTCGTTGGTATCAGACGTCTCCTTCTTGGTGTTCTTTTTTTCATTTTCCGCCAGTGTATAATAAGTAACGTCTATTTTTCTTTGTTGGAAATAAAAGCTGTGGACCTAACAGCATTATAATACCTGAGTGGACATAAAATACAATGATTCTAATAACTCAATCGGAAAAAAAGGAAAGAATGAAAAAAAAAACAGCATAGAATAAGATGATTTTACAGCAGCGATATATAATAACCTGCGGATGTTAGTTTACTTGTGTATACATTTTTAGACCTATAACGAAGTGAATTTCTCCGTCATTTTTATCCGCGCAGGGGTTCGAACCCGGGTCTACTCATTCCGGAATAAGTTGCTCTACCAATTAAGCTACGCGGACATTGATTCTAATTGCTATTTGCCTTTATGTCGTGTGCGTCCTTCTGGCAGGTACGTCACATCTCCTGGTACGTTACAGACCAACGTATTTTCATTAAATGCTATAAAAATGTCATATTTGTAACAGATTAGGGGAAATTTTCTGATATTTCTTCCGAAGCATTGTCTTTCATCATATTATCGCAATAATATTTGTCACTAATATCGTACAAAATAGGATTTGTTTGAACAGCGTTGATTAACCTTTCGTCAACATACGTTTCCGAACCGATAATACAATGAAGAACAACTTCACAGCAGAAGCAATAAAAACGCGAAAATCAGATCGCGCCGAAAGCTTGTCTGATTAGGCAATAAAATACACTGACGGAAAAAAATCCCAACACCACGAAAAAATAGTTGTAGAGGAATGAAATGGCGGCAATACATTTGTATAGGTAACATATTTAATCGATTAAGGTTTCGAGATCACAGCTTAATGTAAGCGCGAGAAGAGCCATTTTAAAAGTGAATTGCTGTTACATTAATAACCGGTGTAACCGCCAGAATGTTGAATGCAAACACGCAAACGTTCATGCATTGTGTCGTACAGGTGCTGGATGTCAGTTTGTGGGATGGAGTTCCATGCCTGTTGCACTTGGTCGGTCAATACAGGGACGGTTATTGCTGGTTGGGGGTGACGCTGGAGTTGTCGTCCAATGATGTCCCATACGTGCTCGATTGGTGACAGATCTGGTGATCTAGCAGGCCACGGTAACATGTCGACACTCTGTAGAGCATGTTGGGTTACAACAGCGGTATGCGGGCGAGCGTTATCCTGTTGGAAAGCACCCCTGGAGTGCTGTTCATGAATGGCATCACAACAGGTTGAATCACCAGACCGACGTACAACTGTGCCGTCAGGGTGCGTGGGATAACCACGAGGGTGCTCCTGCTGTCATAGGAAATTGCTCCCCAGACCATAACTCCAGGTGTAGGTCCAGTGTGTCTCGGCCGCAGACAGGTTGGTTTCAGGCGCTCACCTGGCCCCCTTCTAACCAACACACGGCCATCACTGGCACTCAGGCAGAACCGGTTTTCATAAGAAAACACAACATATCTCCACTCCGTCCTCCAATGAGCTCTAGCTTGACACCACTGACGTCGCAAACGGCAGTGGTTTGGAGTAAGTGGAATGCACGCTACAGGGCGTCTGGCTCGGAGCTGTCCTTCAAGTAACCAATTTGTAACAGTTCGTTGTGTCACTGTGGTGGCAACTGCAGCTCGAATTGCTGCCGCAGACGCGGTACGATGCGCCACGGCCATACGCCGTACACGGCGGGCTTCCCTCTCAGTAGTGGCACGTTGCCGGCCGGAACCCGGTCTTCTTGAGGCAGTACCTTCCCTTGACCACCGCTGCCGACAATCATGCACAGTGGCTACATTCCTGCCAAGTCGTTCTGCAATATTGCGGAGCAAAAATCCACCTTCTCGTAGCCCTATTACACGACCTCGTTCAAACTGCGTGAGCTGTTGATAATGGCTTCTTCGTCTTCTTAAAGGCATTCCTGACTAACATCAACACACTACGTCGAATATCAACGATAACTAACGCTCACGAACGTTACAGCGCAAATTTACAGCAAACCTGCTTTGCATGTTCCGAGGGGCGCTACTAGCGCCACACGTATGCGCCGAGCGCGAATGTTGCATAGACGTCATCTTACAGATGTACTCTCACCGCCTACCAACTGTCTTTTATCTAACACAACCCCTTCTTGGTGTTGGGATTTTTTTTCCGGCAGTGTTTATATCTGAGGCAGGGGACCTTGACTTAACGCATGCGCAAAGCTTCGGAACGTTTCGAATCCATCAAAATTATTGTCAGTGAGCAATCCTACAGAACTTCCGTTACTATTCGGTGCGTCGATTTCGTTCCGTTACGATCTGGAGTGCGGATTCGCATTAAAAACTGCGGTTATAATTCCTCCCCCCCTCCTCCCTATGTTTCTGTTCCGAGCCACTGTGGTTCCAGAGAAGGGACAGAATAAGCGCCGTAGAACAAACATAATATCCGTGCATCAACCAAAATCCAAACCGTATTATTTGCCAGAAGCCAGGGTGTAAGATCGCTCGGTCACTGTGGTTTTCCAAGAAAGGAATTTAGCCTAATATTTTCGTAAATTATACACGGTCGAGTCACATTATTGTGATCACCAGCTAATATCCAGAGTAACCGCCGTGTGCAGCGCGGACAGCAACTAGACGGGCTGAGAGTGACTCAATAAGGTGCTGGAAGGTGTTCACCAAGGAAGTTAGAAGAAGAGGAGGTGAAGGGGCCCGTTTTGAGTGAAGCCAAAACAGATCAGCTGTTTCTGTCCTCTCTCTGAGGTGGTGGGAGTCTGCGCTGCGGGAGTTCCGGAACGTGACGTCACTTCCTGTGGCTTAAGAAGTTTTGCCTAGCGCATGCAAACCAAGGAGGGAAAGAAGGAATATTTCGGACTTCTTATTTCTTAACATTAGGCTTTTGGTTATATTTTAAACATGGTTAGCCGCCCCGGTGGCGCAGTGGTCTAAGCGATGGCCTCTGATCATTCGTCCGAACGGGGTCCGGGTTCGAATCCCGGTCAGGCATGGATGTTGTGTTTGTCTTAAGGCACTGGCTCTCTCCCTTCCCTGGAACCAGTGACCCTAAATTAGGAACGGGCGACTGCTTATAGCCCATTGAGTTGCTCACGGTGGTCGTTAAACATCCAATCAAAATAAAAAAAAAAAAAATGGTTACTTGCACATGGGCAGTAAGTAACCATGCGCACTGCACTATGCACTTCCGCTCAAAAAATCATTATTTTGTTCAATTTTTTAAAGAAATACCAACGCATATTTTCTTGTTTTTTCTGGAATTGTTTTATTATGGGAATGAATATTTTAGCCTCAATTTTTTTCATGCCTGTATATGTAGAGTAAAGGTCCGAAAAACCCGTTCAAAATCGTGATTCCCCCATAGAGATATACAGGAGATTCTTAGGTTGGGCGCATTGGCGTAGTCAGCTGATAAAAAGTGGCGTCACGGGGAGAGGGGCTGTTGCAAAGGCAGAAGGGCTGTTGCACAGGGAGAGGGGCTGTTGCCAACTCCTATTACTTCTAACCTCCTTGGTGTTCACAGGTATGTGAAGCCATGCTGCCTGCAGTGCATCTGACAGCTGCTGGTGGGCGCGTGGTAGAGGATCCATAGAGCGAACAACCCAATCGAGGTGATCCCACAGATGCTCAATTGGGTTTAAGTCTGGGAAATTAACAGGCCAGGGAAGTACTTTGAAGTCTTCATCGTGCTCTTCCAACCACTCTCGGACATTTCTAATTGTGTTTCACGTCGCACTGTCGCGTTGGAAGATCCCATCCGCCCCAGGGAAGACAATCAGCATATGTATATACGTGGTCTGCAAGGATGGATTCATAACGAATTCAGTCCATAGTGCCTTTTTTTTTTTTTTTTTTTTTTTTTTTTTTTTGATTTGAGGTTTAACGACCACCGTGAGCAACTCAATGGGCTATAAGCAGTCGCCCGTCCCTAATTTAGGGTCACTGGTTCCAGGGAAGGGAGAGAGCCAGTGCCGTAAGACAAATACAACTGCAACATCCATGCCTCACCGGGATTCGAACCCGGACCCCGTTCGGACGAATGATCAGAGGCCATCGCTTAGACCACTGCGCCAATGGGGCGGCTCATAGTGCCTTCCACAGGTATGAGTGGACCCAGGGAATGCCACGAAAACATTCCCTAGACCACAACGCTGCACCCACCAGCTTGTGTTCTGGTTGAAGAGTGTTCTCCGATGTTTCTCGCCTTATACGTCAACGTCCATCCGTTCGATGAAGCAGAAAACGTGACTCATCGGAGGAGGCAATCCTTTTCAATCAGCGGAGGTGCGATTCCGATACTGCCGTACAAATGTAAGCCTTTTTCTGCCGATAGTGACTGTCCGTCTGCATCGGATCCTGATTTGCTGAATTGTTGCTTTAGACACACTTCCGGTAGCCCCCTTGTTTATTCGTCCAGTGAGTTGCTCCACTGTGTGTGTCGATCGGCCCTCACGCACCTTCGCATCCGACCTTCACCTCTCACATCAATGAAACGTGGCGTCCCGCAGTTTCCATGTCGCTTATTCGCAATGGTGTCATTTCTCCAATCACGATACACTTTAACCACAGCAGCACGCGAATAGTTCTCAAACTGCGCTGTTTCAGAAATACTGCCACCCTTGGCCCGAAAGCCGATAATCATCCCTTTTTGCAAATCTGATAAATCGCTCCTTTTATCCATGACAGCCACGAGTAATATGTTTTCAGAATGCCTACAGCACACCTTCCAAGCCAGGTCACGACCAGTGCCTTCTTTCATTGGCTACGCGCTGTTGACGTTAAAAGTAGGTGTCCAAAATAAAGTGTCTCGACTGTGTATTCCGAACAATAAAAGTGCCTGAAATGCGAAGTAAAATAGTAACAGAATCAGTTGGTTAGAGTAGTACACTATGACGTTCCCATAGATTTGCATGTAAATAAGTCACTCTGACAGTTTTATCTTTTCCCCCGTAGCGCAGTGGTCTAAGCGTTGGCTTCTGACTCCTTTGTGCGAGGTAGGTCCGGATTCGAATCCCTGGTGAGGCATTCGTAGGGTGTTTGTCTTACGGCTCTTTCTCTTTCCTGGAATCAGTGGATCCAAATTATGGATGGGCGACTGCTTATATCCCAATCGAGTTCCTCAAGATTGTCGTTAACCTTCAGATAATAATAATAACAAAAGAAAAAAGTTTTACGTTGTTAGAAGGTATTATGTGAAGCATCTGTAAGAGTGCATATAGGCCACTTTTGAGGTGCTGGAAAAGACAGCTCTCCGAATCTGGTCAAGCAACAGAGCAGACGCAGGCTGTTGAAAGAAAGGTGGGGGTGTCAGTAAACAGCAATGTGATGTAATTTTGTGTGTGTGATTTTGATATTGATGTGAATAAGAATGAATTAGTACAACAGTTTCAAGAGGCCTTAGTTGATGATTTTTATCCTTATATGGTTTCGGTGGTTTAAGGAATTGCAGAGAGGCCTGTGACGTATATTCAAGTATAACTTCCCTTTTTAGTTCCTGCATCAGAGTCTAACTTAACGCTTCATTTCTCTCGAATGTATGTCTGATGGCAATCTCAATTGAGGTCAAGAGTAGAATGACGTATGAGTTCAACAGAGATAACGGTGTTTACGATATACACGTACGATGAGCTATTACAATATGACCACCTATCTAATAAGCTGTAGGACCCCCTTTAGCGCCCAAAACAGCGGCCACTAGCGAGGCATCGGTTCAATGAGGTGGCGATAGGTATCCTGGGGTATCTAGTACCATAATGTCAACAGCAGGTCGTCCAGTTTCCGTACATTTCGGGGTGGGGGTAATTTAGCGCGAACCCGCTGTTCCAAGTCGAACCACAAATGTTCAATTGAGTTCATGTCAGGTGAATTTGGAGGCCAGGGCATTAACAGAAAGTCACCAGCGTGTTCCCCGAACCACTCCTTGACGATTCCGGTAGTGTGGAACGGCGCATTATCCTGTTGGTAATGGCCATCACCAGCGGCTACCATGAGTGGGTGAACTTGGTGCCCAACGATGTTCAGATCCCTGACATCTGTCAGGGATTCGGCTATTGTTATAATGGAGCCTAAAGTGTCCCAAGAAAACATCGCCCACAGCATAACACCGCCGGCACCGGCCTGTTTCCGCCCAACAGTGCATCCAAGCGCCATAGCCTCCGTTGGCAATTGGCGTATCCGCGCTCGGCCGTCTACGTGATGCACCACGAATCTTGATTCGTCGGACCAGGCCACTTTCTTCCAATCATCCACGGTCCGATCTCGATAATCTTGGGCCCATTTCATGCGTTGTTGGCGATGACGTGCAGTGAGCATGGGGACCCGGCTGGGTCTTCGGCTACGCAGGCCTATGCGCAGAAGGCTGCGATAAACTGTGTGCTGTGACGCATTGCCCTGATCATCACTGTTGTAGCTGCTGGTGATTTGTCACACTGTGACCCTACGGTCGCTGTGAACAATGCGCGAGAGTCTCCATTTTCCTCTGGCATCAATGAGCTGCGGACGACAGTTTGTCGTTTGACCACCTTAGCACCACTTTTGATACGTACTCACTACAGCGACATGTGAACAACTCACAATCCTCTCTCAAAGATCGTGATTCCGTGGATCCGTGCCATCACAATTTGTCCTTTATCAAACTCCTATAAATCGGCAGCTTTTCCCATTCTTACTCCAAACACTCTACTAAGCCAGTCCTCGGGTTGCATATATACTGCTCTGCGAACTTCACCTGCGCCACCGTTCGGTCCCCAGGCGCGTTCATTTCTCTAGTCTTGGGGTGGTCATAATGTAATGGCTTATCGGTTTATGATGGCTGGGTTTTCAAGCTCGGTGGCGTTCTCGCTGGCTTTGATCACATGCTTTCTCGTTGATTTCCGTCAAAGTGCGGTTTCGTGTCACAGATATTATGCTGTTTTCACGTTTAAATGTTTTGAATTACTTGTTAGATGTTCTGAGTCTTTCATACTTAGGCTCGAATTTATTAGAAGTTAATTGTTCTATTGCTGAGAGGTTACAGCATTTATCTGTTACCAAGTTTGCCGTACTTAATGAGTATTTCACGCTACGAGGGATTTGACTAATTGTGCTAAAGTGTCTCGTTTTGGATGATAATAAAAACACTGACGTTTGAGTAAGTATCTACCAGTGATGTAGAAAAGCCTTAGGGCCGCTTAGCGACGCTAAGGCACGTTTTCTCTAGGCTTAGCGGCACTAAGGCACTTCTCGTGGTTAGATGGAAGAAATGGCAGGGCACAGGACTTTTTTTAGATGCTCATGTAAAAGGAACACCGATTTCTATTAAAGCATACCCGTACCTTATCAGAACATTCGTATTTCAAGGACGATACTAAACTGTTTGTCGCAGTCAGGTAGGCGATCGTACTGCTAGGTGGAAAAGCAACGCAGAAAAGTTAAACATGAATGTAGACAGAGTAACAAATGGCCGCTACGGTGACGTAAGCTTCTCACCGTTTGTTGGGCCTGGGTTCGAGTCCCGGGCGAAGCATGGGTGGTGTGCTGGCCTTACAGCACTGTTTTTCCCTGCAGTTTTCTTGTTGGCACTGGCTCTCTGCCTGCTCTGAAACCAGTAGGCCCAAATTCGTGACAGGTGCCTGTTTATATCCCCCTTAGAATTAAAACTTTAACCTCCCTAAAGAAAGCACAGTTTTCCCGCTACGTGTAAGAATTGTTTTTTTCTCGGTAGGATACCTTTCACTGTGAAGGATATTTTGCGCCCATTTTCTTCAAATGGCGTTCAGCTTTAACACCGGGAGGGAAAAGTTACGTCACATTTTCCTCCATATCATTTCTCTAAATCATTTGATTTGAAAAATTCGTTTTGCCTCGGATATTTTCCGTCATATGGAACATTTTGTATACAATTTGTGCTTTTTCGCATGAAGCATATTTTTGCCGCCACTGGGCGTAATAAATTATTTCTCTGTGTGGATGTTTTACCGATTCTAGAAATCTGGCTATGAAAAATTAGTAGTAGCCGTCGTGTGCATGGGTCTGGTACGATTCGTCCAACGACGATTGGTCCAATGCCGATTCGTCCAAAGAGACTATTCGCCCAATGGACAATTGGTCCAAAGGTACGATTCGTCCAATGGTACGATTGGTCCAATGCCGATTCGTCCAATGGTACGATTGGTCCAATGCCGATTCGTCCAATGGGACGATTGGTCCAATGCCGATCCGTCCAATGGACGATTGGTCCAATTCCGTCTTATCAGTCCGAAGTGCTACTCGTGTTATAAAAATCTCAGCTGTTCTGATTTTTTCTCCGATGTACCGGTAGTACAAAGAATGTAAAATAATGTTACATTTCATGCGTAATATTGTGGCTACAGATTTTTTTTTTTTTCAGAATCGCGTTTTTTTGTTATACTGTCCTTGCTGCCGTATGAAGTTACTGATGTACGAGCCGTTCAGTCAACTTCAATGTTTCTCTTTTGTATTAAATAATATAAAATACTAGTTTTCCGTTTCTGTTTGTAACATGCAGTGAGGTTCCGCCACCCGAGTCCACTTATTCCGGAATAAGTGAACTCGGGTTCGAGCCCCGGCGTGGACAAAATGACGGAGAAATTTACTTCATTATACAAGTTAATGTTGCGTTTTTACAAGCACGAAATATTAATTCACAGGCTCTAGGCCTATGCGATTTTGATAGTTTTTATCCTACCGTTGTCAGATTCATAACGTTTACCTACCAAGAAAACTTAATGTTATGCTAGTATTTTTTTAACTTTACTTAATATGTAAACGTTAGAATATGACATCAGTAGAATAAAAAGTGTTAAAAGGCCTAGGTCTTATGAATTAATATTTAGTTCCTAAGTAAAAGAGTAATGCTATTAACTAGATTTGATGTGCAAACGTTATGAATATGACATTGGTAGAGTAAAAATATTAAAAAGGCCTAGGCCTTAGGAATTAATATTTCGTTCTTAAGTAAAAGCGCAATATTATTAACTTGATTTGTTAGGTAAACGTTATGAATGTGATATCGGTAGAATAAAAACGGTTAAAAAGACCTAGGCCTGGGTCCTGTGAATTAATATTTAGTGCCTAAGTAAAAGCTTAATGCTATTAACTTGATTTGATACGTAAACGTTATGAATATGAAGTCGGCGTATTAAAAGCTGTTAAAAAGGCCAAGGTGTAGGGCCTATGAATTAATTAAGTTATAAAAAATATTACAAGCTGGACATGTTATGTAAATATTTAGCGCCTAAGTAAAAATTCAGCGTTTTTAAAAAATCCCACCTAATCGTCCTTTTCTGAACACAGCATGAGTCGTGCTAGGTGCCTTGTAAAGATATGAAAAATGATGACAAGACACGGCCTAGGTGCCTTGTAAAGACATAAGAAATGATACGATGAGTGCTTTTTATTAGGTTTTATAAAATGTTTACAAATACCAAATATCTAGGTTGTAACTTAAAATATTCTAAAAAGGCCCGCGCCTAGGTGCTTTGCAAACAGCTGAGAAATGCTCCATTGAGTGCCTTTTACCAGGTTTATGTAAAATGTTTACAATTACCAAATATACGGAAATAATCTTTCGAAAGGATATAATGAGCAGAATAATTTAAATCATTATTACTTTCGGGAAAATTAAAACAGTTTACCGTTGGTAAGATGATACCATTGGACGAATCGGCGTTGGACCAATCGTACCATTGGACGAATCGGCATTAGACCAATCGTACCATTGGACGAATCGGACATTGGACCAATCGGCATTGGACCAATTGTCCCTTTGGACGAATCGGCATTGGACCAATCGTCGGTGGACGAATCGTCCGGGACCGCGTGTGCATACCTGAACCTTATTGCACATCTAAAGTGTTATGTGCTGCTCCTATGAACGTTTTCATTGCCTTATACATACATTCAGTGAACTTCTACCACTGTTTCTTACACCACTGAACATTTAATTGACACCATCAAATCCTTTCCTTTTGAGAAATGTGATATTGAGGCTTTGTCGCCGACGAAAGCCTAAATATGGTGCTACGGATGCGAGGACTTTATGCGCGAATCACTGACCTTTTGAAGTGCAGATTACAGTCGTGAGCACAAAAATTGCAGCATCCTTTACAGATGAACTTCGAGACCTCATCTTAGCACCATGCGTAGTACATGAGTATCTAATACACACGATACAGCTCGTGGAATCACTGGCACAAGAGACATAGGTATAACTGTCCACTATATCTCCCCTATTGAGAATACTGCTATGTCGCTAACCCATCTCTTGCATCCCCAGTATACGGACTCACGCAAATCATCGCTGAGGCCATCTGAATTGGACTTATCTAGTGGAGATATAAGCAGGTGGGTTGTTTTTTGTTTTTTTTTATTGGAGGTTTAACGACCACCGTGAGAAACTCAATGGGCTATAAGCAGTCGCCCGTCCCTAATTTAGGGTCACTGGTTCCAGGGAAGGGAGAGAGCCAGTGCCGTAAGACAAACACAACATCCATACCTCACCGGGACTCGAACCCGGATCCCTTTCGGACGAATGATCAGAGGCCATCGCTTAGACCACTGCGCCACCGGGGCGGCCAGGTGGGTTGTTCACTATATCGAGTAGCCATCCGAATCGGTCGTTCTGTAAGTACAATGGCATAGTGTTTGCAACAGTGTATTAGGAAGAGTTCTTCTGCCCGTTGCCATGAGTGCCGTTGAAATTGACGTACCACAGAACGAGTGGACACTTCACCCGGAGACAAACAAGAGCAAAACTCTCTAACAGATCTAAGATTTCTGACAAAAAGTGACTGCTGCTCCTGTGCCTACAAGGACCATCCAACAAAGTTTGGAAGAAATGTACACGGCATCCAATGCATCGTTTGCCTGTGATAGCCCGACACTGTATGGGACGTTTACCATTATGAAGAAAGTGGAGGGCTAAGTAGAGGAATTGCAGCAGTTCGTCTTTTCTGATGAGTTTCACTTCTGACTGGATGCAGGTGATGTCCCTGTAAGGGTATAACGTGGTCAAGAGCAAATGGAGGGCTCAGCGTCGTTTAGGTAAGCGATACTGCCCGCGCCTTCGGATTTACGGGGGGGGGGGACATAAGCTACAACACCCGAGCGCCTTTGGTGTTCATCAGAGAAACTCTGACAGCACAGCAATGCGTGAACGACATTCTGGAACATAACAGCCCACCCTTCCTTTGCTGAATCCCACATGACATTTTTTTCAAAAGGATAATGCATATTCCTCACTCAGCAGCTTCGCGTGTGTTCAAAATGTCAACACCCTGCCTTGGCCAACCATGTGCCCAGATTTTTCCGCAGTTGAGATATTTCGCGAAGGCATCCAGATGCTGCACAGTTACTCGACATACTGTGTTGACCGATTGGAAGAAGAATAGTGGAACGCGCCCCAGGAAACTATTCAGTTCATGTATGCGACGATACCACAACGCTTTGCTGTATATGTACTGCCAGTGCTGGGGAACCGTACATGTAAAACAGCATCAACGTCGGGGTGTATCATTGTAATTCTTGGTACCCTGCACCATACTGTGCCAGGTTTGGACCATATCCAGAAGGCATATCGTGGTGGTGTAATTTTTATGTTCATGGGTGTATTTTTCTAGAAATACAAACCAGCTTCTATACGAAGACGTCTTTCTTGATATGGCGGCACATTTCTCTGAGAGATTTGTCTTAAAGACAAACATAGCCGTGGATGAAAACTCACCACCCTGCTTCGCCAGCTTACCAGTCGACCACTAGTGTAGATGTATTACTGACTGTTGTGGTTATTATTTCATTTGCTTTGCTTTATGTTTGTATGAATTTCTATGATTATCGTTTTTCTTTGTTTTGCACATTACCCTCACTTTCTCTTATATGATTGTTTATCTTGTGTTTACTTTCGCTGCATCTTTTATTTGTGAGGTAGTATTTATGTTACGTATATGTGTTTTCGGGCTTGTTTCTCTTTGTGCACATTGAGCTGTTTCCTCTGCAGCTGTTCCTAGCTGTAATAGTGACGAGGATATTTCATCATATGTAGTTCCATCAGGGAGTAAATGGAAAGGCTTTGGGGGAGGTACTAACGTCAAAACAGACTGATGCATTAATCTAATCGATGTTGCTTCCTAAAGCCTCGCCGTTCACTCTTGAAAATGCATGACTTCCGAGTTCGTGTACTTCTCTCCATTTGGAAATTTGGTATTTCAGAGTGTTTTCTCTACTCCTGCAATAAAAACTGAGAAGATATATATGTAGATTTCATATCACGTACTTTTACTTATTCTTTAATGCTGACAAATAATACATATACTCAATTTTTGCCGTGCAACCGACAATAAGAATTTAAAATTTTCCATCTACGAATAGCGGAGGGATTTATGCTGTACTCCATATCATAATGTTTCCCATGGTGATTTTTTTTGTGTGAAATGTTGCTTTTTGGGATTTCTGATATTGTACACGAAGCAAATACACTGCATGGAAATGCAGCATCCTGAGTGGTGAGCCAGTAACATGCTCGAGAGGTGAAATTTCTATTCCTGATGCTCGACGAGCATCGGTAGACATCAGTACTGAATTTGGGCTCAATTTTAAGAGCTCGAGCCCATCCGAGCCTGAAGTGTGTCAGCCCCAAGTCCGAAGTATGTCAGTCCCGAGTCCGAAGTATGTCAGTCCCGAGTCCGAAGTATGTCAGTCTCGAGTCCGAAGTATGCCAGTCCCGAGTCCGAAGTATGCCAGTCCCGAGTCCGAAGTGTTTCAGTCCAGAGTCCGAAGTATGCCAGTCCAGAGTCCGAAGTATGTCAGTCCAGAGTCCGAAGTGTATCCGCCCCGAGTCCGAAGTATGTCATTCCCGAGTCCGAAGTATGTCTTTCCTGAGTCCGAAGTATGTCAGTCCCGAGTCCGAATTTTATATCGCGAAATACAATCCGGGCCCGAACGAGTCAGGAAACTGTGAGTTTTAAGTGTCAATAAAAATACCTCTTTTTACTGACTCCCACTCCCCTCTCCTTTCAATTAATGTTTTTCTAAACTGGAAAGTGCAGAAGGGACATGTATCTGATTCTGTAGCAAGCCGCACGATTTTCTTTGGCAATTCGTTTCCTCCTAAAATGCTTCCTGCGGCCATCCAGCAAAATCGGGCTGCGCTGCAATCTACAAACATTGCTAAATAAAATTAGCAGAGAACTGTTGCGTGGGAGGATGGGGCGAAATTTCCTCGGTGTGGTGTTTACCATCTGGTTTCTATAGATCTTGAAGAAGCTTTTCCATTTCCGCGGAAATCCACTAATGCGTAGCCTATGGCATTTGCTTCCCAAGCCCAGAATAAAAGGGAGTCTACAGAGTTGCCTGTCTGTCGGCTCTCTATGGCGGCGAGCTGTTAGAAACAAATACCGGCCGTTTGGCTCGTTGTGGCTCGTGGGCGTCCTTGTCGCTCTCTTCTGATTATTGTTATGATTTCCTGGAACTTTCACCAGAGAATGGGGACCACTTGCCTCGACACATTCAGCCATCTTGCTACCTCAGCTTGCGATTTCCCTGTTTCCAGTCTACCGATCGTTCTCCAACTTAAAAGAGTCTTCTAAGCGATGGTGCGGAGCCATTCTTCCACTAACAGTCTAAATCAAGTTTCAATTGCCGCACTCCGCTCAGAACAAAATTCATAAATGTCGCCTGTCTGCCATCTGGATGACGTAGGTTCTTCATCTGCGTACTTCCATTGCTGGAGCTAACACAATGTTGCTGGGGTACGCCGACTTAGCATTTCCCCTTGCACATGTCACTGAAAAATCTTTACAATCGGTCTTCTCGTTTAGGACATATCCTCGAATTTGTGTTTGTCTCGTTAATTTTAGACACCAGTTTAGTTACGCATGGAATTCTTCCATGCGTAACACCCCTAATTCCCCAGACTTAAACCCAATTGAGCATCTGTGGGACCACCTCAATCGTGCTGTTCGCTCTATGGATCCTCCACCACGCACCCTCCAGCAGCTGTCAGATGTACTGCAATCAGCATGGCTCCACATACATGTGAACACCTTCCAGCACCTCATTGAGTCACTCTCAGCCCGTCTAGCTGTTGTCCGCGCTGCACACGGCGGTAACTCTAGATATTAGCTATTGGTCACGATAATGTGATTCGACCGTATATAATTCTTTATAGTATTTGTTTTGTGAGTGTGTCTTTAGACTTCGCTGTAAAAGTTCAGCTGCTGTACTGTCTTCAAGGAGTCAAATGAAAACGTTAATCTGAATACGTGTAAAGGATTTTTGGATATATTTGTTATTCTGAGTATACTGAAACATTATGACATTCTCTTGTTGACTTCCACGCTTGTTTCTTGGTTACTGGCACAGGGCATTTCAGTAATTAACACTTTAACCGGCTGGACGAATTAACTCCGGGTCAGAAAATGGGCTGAAATCACCGCGAACGAATTATATTCGCTGTCTAAGAAGTGGGCCGAACTCTGATGGAAAAAGTTAACCGGCTCATCAGAAAGCATTGTTTTCACACTTAGCTTTATTATTCAAAGTAGTCATTTAGAACGATGATTGACAATAATAATTTCTGACTGTTTACTTGCTAAAAGGGCTATAGCAATGGCGACGAACCTAAGAAAGGAGAGAGGTGTTTTAAATAACTTTTTCGTGCCTAGGGCATGATGTACGTGTCAGGGGAACTAACCTTTCCAAATGAGGTCATAGAGCAAGGAATGAAAGACTAAAAGGGAACGTTTATCACTATAGACAGGTACTACTCAGATGAGAGGGAGATAGGACTGTTTTGACATAGTTTTTGTTAAGCCCAGCCATTATATGAAAATTTCTATTTAGGGAGCGCAGAACATCTTTGACCACCATTCGGTTTGGGTATATCGGGCGCTAAACGCGTTAACCTTCACTTTTGGCTTTACTTTCTCTGATTGAGATTAAAAGATGTTGATTCCTTCATGAAGTTGTGTATGTTTCGTGATGTCATATGCAAATGATGAGCACATTTGTTCCGTAAAATGCGACTAAAACTACTTGGACGTACGCCTGCCGCGTCACATCCGATTTTTACCACGTCTTTTGTAAAAAAGATCGTGCTTATGTTACCGGTTTGTCCGTCCGTCCGTCTGTGGACACCGTATCTCGGCAACAATTGGTCCAATTTGAAAAATTCTGTTTGCATTAGGAAGCTTGAAATGTGAGAATAATGATCCTTGCATTCAGTTTTTCTTATGATTCACAATTTCGCCGCTAGAGGGCGTAAATACAGATGATGTCGAATTCAAAAATACATTTTATTCCATATCTTTGCTTCTAAATATCTGATTGAAAAAAAAATTATTTTACCTTTCTATTCCATTTATATCGAACAATATTTTAGGAACAGTCACTTTTTAAAGTTACAAATAAATTTTCCGCTAGGGGGTGTAAAAGTAAATTGCGTTTTCCTCGATTTCTCTACTTCTAAAACTTCGATTTCAAAAATTCTTCCTACATCGGATACAGCTCCTGTTGGAAATGTTTTGATTGCAATTACTAATTTTTGATAAAAAAAACAAAAAAAAAAACGGTTTGATACCAGGGGCGTAAGATTCTGCTTCTGATGTATTTGCAGCAAAATCTGAGCTTCTAAAAGCTCGATTGAAAATATTCTTTCGTAGACCGATAGACCTTTTTCGGAATATTTTCTTCTTAAAATAATACATGGTTTCTCCAATTTTTGTCGATATCTCTGCTTCTAAAAGACCGATTTGAAATCAGAAATATCCTTCTTGTTGGATAGCATTTCCGGTGGGAAATGTTTCTCATATAATTTCAAAATTTTCAAGCAATGCACAGTCTCACCGTTAGGGGGCGTAATGGTAAATTGCATTTCCCCCACTATCTCTGCTTCCATACTTCCGATCTGAAAAATTCTTCCTGCGTCGGATACAGCTCCTGATACGAAACGTTTTCCATACAGTTTCTAATTTTTGGTAAAGAATGGTTTGACCACCAGGTGCCGTAAGTGTTTTTATTTTAGCTTCTGATGTATTTCCAGCAAAATCTGATCTTCTAAAAACTCGAATTAAAAAATTCTTTCGTGGAACGATATCTGTCACCTCGGAAAACCTTTTGAGAATACTTTCTTCTTAAAATAATGAATAATTTTCCCGCCAGGGGGCGTAGATGCATATCTTATCTTTGTCGATATCTCTTCTTCTAAAACACAGATTTGAAAAATTATTTCCTTGTTGGAGAGCGTTTCCGGTGCGAAATGTTTCTCATATAATTTCAAATTTTTCTTAACGGCCAAGTCTGCCACCAGAGGACGGAAGTTCAAATTTCCTTTACAGCAATATCTGCGGGACTAAAAATCGGATTGAAAAATCTTCTTTTTCAGTCAGATGCTATTAACTATGCAAATTCTGTGTGCGTATTTTCTTTCCAAAATAATGCACAATTTCGCCGCTAGGTAGCGTAAATGCTTAATCTATTTTTCTCAATATATCTGTTTCTACAAGTACGATTTAAAAAATTCTTTCAACACCGGATGCCATTTACCTTGTAGAACACTTTAGGTTAGTATATGAGGAATTTTTTTAGTTCACACTTCTGTCCCTACGTGGCATTTGTGTATTTCAGTTTGCAGCTGTATCTCCGCTTCTAAAAAACGTTTGAGAAATTTCTTCTTTACTGCATGCCATTCGCTACAACTAACAGAGATGTGGAACATTATCTTCTTTAAATAATGCACAGATTTCCCGTTAGGAGGCGTAAAGATCGAAACCTTTTTCTCGCTATCTTTGCTTCCGGGAGACGTATTTGTAAAGTTCTTTTTCCATGATGAATATTTTTCGCCTATTTTCAACTCTTCCATTATGCAAAATTCTTCGGCTAGCAGGTATAGACTTATACTCGTATCATGTTTCCTTCTATATTTCTTCTTTTAACTGTTCGATTTGAAAATCTCTTTTCTATAATACCTTCTTTGTGCATATGAGAAACTTTATGTGCGCCATTTGTTAATTTTCGTAACATACTTTTTAGCCGCTGGTGAAAGTTAAGTAGTTGTTGCTATTTCTGGATGTTTTATCAATTACAGAAATCCGGTTGATTGTTCTATTGACTTTGAATAACTTTTATAAATTAATTCGCGTCAGAGAGGATTCAAAAAGACGTGCTCATTACAACCGAAAATTCGGTGTCATCTTTCTTGTTTTTTACTTTTAACGACCTCATTACCATCTAAAGGGAGCCTTCTATCCAATGTTTCCTCTAAGCTGCTTGCGCCGCGCGGCAGCACAGCGACTTAACTTCCTCTGCGCAGCTGAAATATTTCCTCGCAGTAAGCATTTTAGATTAAAATTCCCAAATCCCTAATTAATTTTCGTAAATCGAAAAGCAATTACCTGCAAAAATATTAATAAATAAAATTCGGGCTCTCCAAAGTCAAAACAACACTTTTCTTAAATGCTGTTCGCCTCCTTCTAAGTTCGTCTCATTGTCCTCTTCATTCTCAAAGGCTTTTTGCATAGTAGCCTCGTGAGAGCAGATAGTGAACGCGACAATGCGGATTAGTGATTTTCCCACGCCGAGAAAGAAGCAGATGCTGAGTCTTTTCTCAAAACAACACATCAGCGCCAGCCAATCACAGCATACTGTAACCAAGTTCATTGTACTAGCTAATACACCCAGGCTAGTTGGCGGGGGAAAGACATTCCGGTCAGTTAAATTGTAAGCCTCTGGTAAAAGAGGTTTTTTTTAAAAAGCTTTCCAGTTTTTTATAAAATGAAAATTTTAATTAATGAAATGTTTTTAATATATTTTTTTTCGTTTAGAATGAATTGCGGAAAGAACAGTGATAAAAATGGGAGGATTAGAAAAAATAAGGGTTCCAATCCAAGTTCCAACTTCTACTGCATTAGTAAGAGAAGCTGAGAAAATAAAATTGTTTGCCCAAGTGGTTTTGAGCTCATTGGGTTAGGCGCGCATTGCCCATGGCCGTTTAGAGGGAATATTGTTTCTATCACTAGGTTGATAGTGATAGAAGGTTTTGTGGTTGTAACGTATACTCTATATTCACTTTCCTTTTGATTTTTACTATCTCTGGTTATTTTATTTTACTATGTAAATTATCTTCTTACTGAACGAGATGTTATTTCACCCGCTGAATGAGATCTGGCAATGAGTGTAAGTCATGACGTGGTGGTAGCCAGTATAAATAGGCGCGTTCAACGATACGTGGGGAGAGCGTTTGTTGTTGGATAGGGAGAGCTTCGTTCTATGTGATTAGGTTGATTCTTCATTATTGTGATACGAGTAGTGTGTGTGCGTTGGATGATTCAAGAGTTATCTAATAAAAGAATTTGTTGTAAGTACGTTTTTCTCAGTTCATAGTTTTTGTCAGATCTCTGTCTGGCTGTTAGGTTTAGTTCATTTAGTGTTATTAGTAACAACCAGCATAAGACTTTATTCATCTTAATTACTACTACAACATTACTACCAGTTATAAGCTTGTTCATTATTATTACTACACTACTAGCAGGAAAGTTTATTCATGATTTAATTAACAAACAACAACCATTAGAAGAAGCATTAGCTTAGTACAAGCATTGAATTAGCTTAGCAATTTAGAAGAAGTATTGAATTCATTATAATTCAGTAGCAGAAGCATTATAAAGCATTATACTTAGCTTAGTTAAAAGCTTTATTCATTATATGGTAAGCGACAGACCCAGCGACTGGTGAAAAGTGAAAAGCACAGCTTCGTCCCGCGCGTAGACCCGGTCCGTATGGCCAGAATCCCGCGCTTCTCACCACTTAGCTATCCATATGAAACTAAATTCCTTCATTTAGGTCATGCTCTCGATTGAAACAATACGTTAAATAATGTGCGTGTGTGTGTGTGGGGGGGGGGGGGTTCTAAGAAAGAGGACAGCGATTAAATTTTTATTGACCACTCTAAGAAAAGCCTTCTGAAACTGAAACAACAAAGATGATACCGAATTTTCTGTTGTAATGAGCACGTCCTTTGAATTCTTTCCGACGCGAATAAAATATATCAAAATTATTCAAAGCCAATTCCACTGGTTAGAAAAAATCAACCGGATTTCTACAATAGAAGAAAGAGCAACAGCTACTTACTTTCACCAGCGGCTAAAATTATGTTACGAAGATTAACAAATGCCGCACAAAAAAGTTTCTCGTATATCAAAAAGATTTTCAAATCGAACAGTTAAAAGAATAAACGTAGAAGGAAACATATTAGGTGTGCAACTTAATTCTCGGCCACAGGCACGACACGTTGACAGCAAATTATAGTAAATCGAATACGTACCTAATCAGGGAAATAATCTCCGTCGTGTTGGATACATTTGAGCCATCGGTCAGGGAGCTGCCGAATGCCACTGCGAAAAAAAGAGATCTGTTTCGAGTTGATAAAGTCATCAATACTTGTGTGGACCTCCTCGACAGAAGTGAAGTGCGTATCACTCAGCTCAGGTGATGTTGCAGGGAGCGAAAGAGGTGATAATCCAACGGGACGAAGTCTGCAGAATACACGTCGGGTGGGACAGAATCTCCCATCCCAGGTCGGTGAGCGTGTTTAAAGTCGTTTTCGCGGTGTGAGGACGCGCATTATATCCTGAAGCAACAGGACCGACCTTCTGCTTTTGCCGGTGTATGGCCTTTTCGCCTCCATCGCGTCACTCACACGAATGAGTTGCTGACAATAACGCTCAGCATTGATCGTTTCACCAGGTCTGAGCAACTCATAGTGTACGACACCGCGCTGATCCCACCATATGCACAGCAACAATTTTCTGGCTTGGATATTGGGTTTGGCGGTACTGGTGGTAGGCAGACCTGGATAAAACCACGATTTGCACCACTTAGGATTATCGTAGAGGATCCACTTCTCATCACAGGTCAAAATCTTGTGGAGGAAATCATTCTTCTTGAATCTGGAGAGCAAGGACACAGCAACATCGTAGCGCCTAGACTTGTTCGCAGCTGTGAGTTGGTGGGGCACCCAACGGCCCTCCTTGTAAATCCGCCCAAGCTTGTGCAGGCGCTTTGCAATGGCTTGCCGTGTTAAGGCAAGCTGTGACTGTGTGCTATAGGGATCTGCGTGCAACAGTTGTTCCAGTTCCTCGTCGTCAACTTTCTGTGGCTGTTTCGGACTTTCTGCATCACGGAGATCGAAATTTCCCTACTTAAACCGCTGGAACCACTTCTTACACGTACTGTAGGACACAGCAGCCTAACTCAAAGCAGCACAGATCATTTGCTGGGCTTCCGCGGCACTTTTTCTCAGCAGAAACGCGAACAGGAGGCAGTGCCTCAAAATGTTTCTCGAACGCCATTGCTTTCGCCTTCAACTTTCGTCCCTTCTCTCACTACAACTGTGAGCGGTTACGGTTGCCTGGAAAGCTGTTGGATGGCGCTGCAATCAGCCAGTATCGCACACAGCGATTTGCATTTGCCGACGTTCTATGATAGCTTGCGGTTATGGGCCGAGATCTGATCTGATCAGATCATATGTAGAGGATTTTAGGAAGGGAGTGTCTGACCCCATGTCTTAAACAACCCTTAGAAATAGGAAGCTAGGAGATTTGGGCTAGAGTGCCCGATAGGAAAGTGACACGGAAGTGAGGTAGAAAAAGGGAGAAAGACGCCCTTATTTATAACCTGGGAGCCAGTACCCGGGGCCCGACGGCTTAACGTGCCCATCCGACGCACGGCGGATATTTAGTGGTTCGAACGTTCGTACCTGCCTGGGATCGAACCCGAGGTCTTCTCCAAGACGGTCACGAACGCTGACCACTAGGCCATCCGGGGCCCTTAAGGGCCGAGAATTAAGTTGCACACCTAATAAATGACTCTTCGGCTTCTTGTGGAAGAATTTTGCATAAATTGAAAATAGGCGAAAAGTATTCTTCGGGGCAATAGGTATGCTAAAGAAAACGCTTTTTAAACACGTCTCCCGGAAGCAGAGGCAGTGAGAAAAAAGTTTTGACCTTTATGCCCCCTAGCGGGAGATCTGTGTATTATCTAAAGAGGATAATGCTCCTCATCTTTATTGTAACGAATGGCATACACTAAAAGAAATTTCTCAAAGGGTTTTTATAAGCTGGGATACAGCTGCAAACAGAAGTACACAAACACCACCTAGCGATAGAATTGTGAACTGCAAAACTCCTCAAATACAAACCTCAAGTGTTCCATAAGGTAAATGGTATCCGGTGTTCAAAGGATTTTTTAAATCGCACATTTAGAAGCAGAGATATCGGGAAAGACAGATTAAACATTTTCTCCCCCTGGAGGTGAAATTTTGCATTATTTTGAGAATGAAATCTACACAAATATGTTTTCATAGTTAGTAGTATCAGACCGTAAAATATTTTTTTCGGTTGGGTTTTTAATCCCGCAGCTATTACTCTAAAGGGAAACGTGAACGTACACCCTCTAGTGGCACACTTGTGCGTTAAGAAAAATTTGAAATTATGTGAGAAACATTTTGCATCGGTTACTCTCTCCGTCAAAGAAATAATTTTTCAAATCGGACTCTTAGAAGCAGAGATATCGACAGAAATAATGTATTTATCCACGCACCTTAGCGGAAAAGCTATGCACTATTTTAAGGAGACGGTATTCTCAAAAGGTTTTCCCAGGTGAGCGGAACCGATCCACGAAAGATTTTTTAAATCGAGTTTTCAGATTTTGCTGCAAATGCATCAGAAGTAGAAATAAACACATACGTGTTATCCAAATCATCATTTACCAAAAATTAGAAATTATATGCAAAACATTTCCCATTAGGAGAGGTATCCGATGTAGGAAGAATTTTTCAAATCGAACTTTTAGAAGCAGAGATGTCGGGGAAAAGCAATTTACTTTTACTCCCCGAGAGGAAAATCTACGCACTACTTGAAAAAAAAACTATACATAAAATAGTCTTCGTTATAAATGGCATCGGAAGGAAAAATAATTTTTTTCAATCGGATAGTTAGACGCAAATATATGGAATAAAATGTATTTTGAATTCGATATCATCTGCATTAAATTAAAAATGTGACAAATAAATTAAATGTGATATCATCTGCATTAAATTAAAAATGTGACTATCAATTTGTGGGATCCATTTCATATATACCACCCGTATGTAATATCTTAAAGAACATATGTCATAAGTACAAACTCAAGTTTGGTGTAAGGTCTCATACTTTATTTCACACTGTTAAAAAGGACAGAGACTGTGTTGAATGTGTGAGCCGTCACGGTGTATATTTGGTTCCACTAAAATCTACTAACCCTGCTGAGCCCGATTTATGCTATGTGGGCTCCACCATTCGTAATCTGGGGCGCCGCATTTACGAACATCAATATAATCTTAGGACGCATTCTGGTGTTACATCTTTGTCGAGACTTTGTTTAAATGGTTCTTACCTACCATGTTGGAATCACACCATTATCCTGGATTCTCTCAAAAATCGTCGAGCAACACTTTTCTCTGAAAGTATTCACATATTCGTCAATGGCGAAAGATGTTGAAACGATGAAATCCTGGTGTTTATCCCCCTTCCTTGGAGAAAACTTTTGGGCCAGGTCACGCCCACCAACTATGCTTATACCCACTGAACTTGATTTGGACTTTGCCGTTATTGCACATGCGCATTAACTGCTATTTGTCTCGTTAAAGTATATAGGCCACTCACATCTGTGCTCACTCAAACAATGCACTGCTGGCCACCCAAAATGCAACACCAAGAGGGAAGCATCCGATTGACCTGAAATTCGCAGCATGCGTCGCCCGCGAGACGACATGCAAACGATTAGCATAGCAGGGCATATGCAAATATGTGCGCCCGGCACGCCACCGAGAAGCACTATAAGAAGGCTGCACAGAAGGCAGGTGTAAGTAGTGAAAGTGTGTTGTGCTGCCGAACCTGTGCGTGGGAAGCTTCCTGATGCCTCGTCGCAGAATACGGCAGTCATTCCAGCACGTTTCGGAGTTCGACAGAGGACGAATAGTGGCTTATCGCGACAGCGGTTTATCGTACCGAGACATCGGCACCCGTGTGGAACGACATCCAGCCACAGTGAGGCGAGTATGGATTCGGTGGGTGCAGGAGGGATGGACGGACCGACGTGAGCGATTGCAGCAACCGCGGCAGACCACCGAACGAGAGGACCGGCATGTTGTGCGGCGGGCATTGACGGCTCGCACCGCCACATCACTAACATTAGCGCAGGAATTAGGGTGTGCTGCGCAACAACCTGTGTCAGCACGTACCGTTCGACGTCGTCTCCAGGAGCGGAGACTTGTCCCACGGCGCCCATTGCTCCGATTACCATTGACGTTACACCACCGGTGAGTGCGGCGGCAGTGGGACGTTTAACGCCGCACTTGGACTACAGAATGGCACGACATTGTCTTCTCCGACGAATACCGCTTCTGCCTGCAGCACCACGATGGTCGGATCCGCGTGTGGCGGCACCGCGGCGAGAGAGTGTATGACGCCTGCATTATGCATCGCCATACCGGTCCGTCACCTGGCGTTATGGTTTGGGGCGCAATTGGATATGACACCCGCACCCCTCTGGTACGCATCGCCGGTACACTCAACAGCCACCGCACCATCTCCGACGTTTTGGAGCCTGTAGTCCTCGCTTACCTGCAGGACCTGCCAGTGGCCACGTTTCAACAGGACAATGAGCGCCATCACGTGGCACGCATCGTGCAACAATTCTTCACGGCTCACCAGGTGTCACTGCTGCCGTGGCCCGCCTTTTCTCCCGATATGTCGCCCATCGAACACGTCTGGTCGCTGATCGGCAACCGAATGGCCCGGCGAGCACCACCCGCGACTACGCCTGATGAACTGTGGCAACGTGTGGAAGCGGCCTGGACCGACATACCCGAGCCCACATCCAAAGACTTTTCCGTTCGATGCCGCGGCGTGTAGCGGCCGTTATTGCCAGCCATGGGGGCCACACGAACTATTGATGTCTGCGTGTTCCGCATGTCGCACGGGCCTGTAAGCTCAATCGTTTCATCTTTGTATCTGTTGTTATGTGTCCAGTAAATCTGGCTTTGCTATCTCGTGTCCTTCTTGGTGTTGCATTTTGGGTGGCCAGCAGTGTATAAAGCTTCGGCCGTTGTGGCGTTGAAAGGTCTTAAACATATATTTATTTTAATTGTACATAGTTTTTTATCATTAAAGAGTATCGTGCAGGGGACTGCATTTGATTTTAATTTAATAGCTTTTCGGGCACGAGTTAATTTCTTCATATCATCTGCATTTACGCCCTCTAGTGGCGAAGATGCCAGATGATGAGAAACCGGAATTCAAGAAGCATCGTTCTCACATTTCAAGCTTCCCAATGCAAGAATTTTTCAAATCGGACTAATTGTAGCAGCGATATGGTGTCTCACCGACGGACAAAGTTACAATATAGCCCAATGTTCTTTTGCAAAAGGTGTACTAAATATAATAGTAGTATCATCAAGATTTGTTCATTCCAATCTTAAGTTTCGAAGCGAGTGTTCATGTGAATTTACAATATGTATAATGGATGTTACTTGGAAAGTTATAGTTCCCGTTCGATTACAGTTATATCCTCGCAACATCCTTGAAGAACTTGAGGGTAATTAATTTCGTCTTGTCCTAGACAAGAACCTCAATTAATCAAAGAGAACTGGGATGCCATGTATTAGCTTCCGCTACATTGCACAAATCCTGAATAGCTTTCCAGTGTTGCCTGAAGCATGAAATTAACGACATTATGTGTTGAGTTTAGAATCAGAGGCGAATAAATAAAATACTGCTTGCATACTCATTTTCCCCATTAAAGCTGCTTTCAAGGTAATCTAATCTAGTAAATCTTCAGCGTGCTTCTGTCGCATCTACTGCAGCTTACTACAGCGTCATAAAATTCAATTCTGCGCTCAGTGTACCCTGAAAAGAATTTCTCTCTCGCGTATTTGTTTTACTCGCGAAAGTGATCTTGCAACTGATCTGAGTACAGCAGGCAATTACGGAATTGTCGATATCTTGCAAACTATTGCTTCTTCCTCCGAAGCTAGTTTGTTTTTCAACTGCGGATCGTAAGTGTACGCCTTTCCACCTAACTAGGAAAGTAACATATCAGGAAAAGATCTCCGCAGTAAATCGGAGAGAAATCCATTCAACTGATTAAGAGGAACAAATTGATTCAATGGCATCCTGATATTGAATTACGGATGTAATTTACTCCATGAAACCATCCGCTATCTTTGCCTTTTCCTGGGGCGATTCGATTCGAACTGCTTGCGTAATTAGCTCCACTCTTTTTATCGTAATATATCAAATGAATGGACGAGGAATTTCGCAATCAAAACAGAAGGAAACATTTAAAGACTAATGTCAAAACCAGCTAACTTCGTTGTTAACTTAATTTCTTTATTCCTGGTAGTACCAGAACGTTCCCCAAACAACTGAATGAGAAAGTCCGTCCATATATCAGTAGCATCATTTCGCAGAAGTAAGGCAGAGTTTATTTAATCTTCTGAAAGAAAAGGAAACGGAAAAGTGCACTAACATGTGTAGCATTGTTTACTATTTGAAAATTGAAACGTGTATAAATGGCTTACACTGTAAAAAAAAAAAAAAAAGTGGTGTGAATTCACGGAAAATTTCTGAAAATAACGTGCAGCAAAGTTGCCCCTAATTGTCCGTCTGTTAACGGAATTTCCATTTTTAAAATTTCCCGTTTTTTTAAACTTCCTTATTTTCACAGATTTTCCGTAGTCAGTAATTCCGTTTCACGTTTTTCCATATTTAGACAGAGATTTCGCAAAATATTTCAGCCTTTACGCGAGAGAATCCTTTTTCACCGGTAGTGAGGATCGACCCCGGGACCGTTTAGGGTGATAGCCACGCGTCTTAACCATTGAGCCAGAATACGACAGGATCCCAGCTCACGTTCAAAGTAAAACTTAATTGCGTGATGGTAATTTTTCTTTTACATTAATGCGTGATTTAGTCATTTTATTTTCTATTAGAGCTTGTCATTTTTTTGAATACGTTTGTAATAATTTTATTTTTTCTGTAGGAGGTCTTATTACAAATTACGTATTTTTTCATCGTAAATGTTTCGAAGCAACAGAATGATTTGGAGTTTCAGATGTTTTTTCATCTGACAATGGCTTTCAATTATATTTAAGAGAAGGTGCAATGTACTGTTTTATAATATTTCACAAAACTTCTAAATATAAAATTTACTCTAAATGGCCATATAGCTTTTGCTTAAAGGATTCCACAGACTGATTCATAGGCATCGTACAATCACCTGTGCAATAAATTAATTACCCGGTTTCTTACGGTAAGACAATACAGTATATAATAGCTGGTGCACCAAATGGGAGAAAGGAGAAGAAATGACATAGCAACCAGAATTCATACGATATACTATCCACAATATCCGATGTGACACAGTAACCAGAATTAATGCGATATACTGTCCACAATATCCGATCTCGCTACAGAACTTCAAAATCAAACACTTCAACAGACTCAAAATAGTATAACTATACTAATAATCCGAAATTTCTTGGCGTAGAATAGAAATGAAACTTTCCAAGGTTTCGCACATCAACCAGATGGCGTTTCCAAGGAAGGTAGACAGCTAACTGCGAACTGGATAATAGAACGTTTCAACAATCTGAACGCGATGACTTGACCAGACAATAAATGAATAGGCGCAAACGTGATAATTCGAAGAAACGAGGTCACGTTGGTTGGGCACGCGGTGCCATGGTAGAAAACGCAGCATTATTTGAAGAATTGATTCCAAATACGTGGCAACTCCAGAGAGACGCTATCATTGCAAGCTTCGTAGCTGGTCAAGATTTCCAAGGTTTCGCGAATGGCAGTAGATTTGGGTGTGGAGTATGAAGCTAATTTCTTTACAACACTCCATATAGGATCGGCGGACTAGAACTTGACTTCTCTTGATGGGGCAGTGGTTATTTTTTCGTCTTTTGTATTCCTTTTATGTTTGCTGATTCTAATTCCAAACGAACGTTTGGTCATTCCGATGTAGTATCGCCTGGAGCCGTCCGGATATTGTAGTGGGATGGCATAAACACCTGCCGCTTTGAGGAGAGGGGGCTTGTCAATATTTCTCTTAAGCATCGTATATAAAGATGCCGGAGACCTTATGCCGACACCGAAGCTCATCATCCTGAGCGCGTTTTTGAGTTGATAGGAAACATTTGGTATGTAGGGAATAGAGCCCAGGTAGCAAAGTTGCGGCATAGAAATATTAGCACGGCTGGTTTTGACTTGTTTTGCCAAAACCATACGTGCTAATGTTTTTTTTTTTTTTTTTTTTTTTGTGCGAAAGCTTGGAAAGTTTTATTTCTATTCTACGCCAAGAAATTTCGGATTATTAGTATAGTTTTACTATTTTGAGTATAATTGGTGTACAATTCCTACTTATTGAACTTCGACAGACTATGGAAATTTATCAGTTAATCAAACTCCCAAGTTTTCTCATGAATCTCTCCTATTACCAAATTTATTGTCATACGGATACGGAAGAAGTGAAAACGGAGTTTTTCCGTTAATATAAGAAAGAAATTTGGGAAAGGTTTCTGAAAATTCATAACTTTTCTGGCGTACGAAAAATCCGCGAAATTCAGTTTTTTCGGTCATTTCAGGGGAAAAGTTGTATCAGAAACATGTTTCGTTAATTCAGGAAATAAATCACGGACAGTGCCTCGTGAATTTAAGATTTTTTTTTTTTACAGTGTACTGACCCCCACATACAGTCAGTTCTTCTTATCCACTCATTTTAAGTGAACCAGGTGTCATGCAAATAAAGTTCACGAAATACTTACAGGTCTTCCGTTTATTCCGTCAATATCTCATAAGCACTACCCATGAAAAACTAATTCATAACAGCACTAATGTTTTAAAGCTAATTAACGTAAGCTAGTAAGCAGAAAGTTTGATTAACGCCCCTTTGCGGAAAAACCATACACTATTTAAAAAAGAAAATATTCCGAAAATGTTTATCAACGTGAGTGGCATCGATCCACGCACAAATTTTTTCAATCCAGATTTTAGAAGCTTAGATCTGCAAATATATCAAAAGTGGAAATTAAGCCTTACTCTCTCCCTGGTGGCCAAACCATTCTTTACCAAAAATTACAAATTGTATGCAAAAGCTGTATCCCTTGCAGAAAGAATTTTTCAAATCGTAGTTTTAGAGGCCTAGATATCATGGGAAACGCAATTTAACTTTACTCCCCCTAGCGGAATGTTTATGAATTACTTGAAAATTTTGAAATTATATGAAAAACATGTCGCACCAGAAACTCTATCCAATAAAGAAGGAATTTTTCAAATCGAACCATTAGAAACAGAGATATTGACAAAAATAAGATACACCTCCACGCCCCCTTGCGGAAGAACCATACGATATTTTAAAAGGAAAATATTCCGAAAATATTTATCAACGTGAGTCGCATCGGTCCCCGCACAATTTTTTCAATCTAGATTTTAGAAGCTCAGATTTTGCGGCAAATACATCAGAAGCAGAAATTAACACTTACGCCCCCTTGCGGCTAAACCATTCTTTGCCAAAAATTATAAATTATATTCAAAAGATTTTTCATCCGGAGTTGTATCCTCTAAAGAAACAAACTTCTAAATCGGAGTTTTACAAGTAGAGATATCGCGGAAAACACACTTTACTTTTACGTCCCCTAGCGGAAAATCTATGGGTAACTTGAAAAAGGAACTATACCTAAAATACTCTCCGATATAAATGGAATCGAAAGGTAAAAGGATTTTTTCAATCGGATACTTAGAAGCAAATATATGGAATAAAATGTATTTTGAATTCGATATCATCTGCATTTACGCCCTCTAGCGGCGAAATTGGAGATCGTAAAAAAGTCGAAATAAAGGATCATCATGCGTATATTTCAAGCTTCCCAATGTAAAAAGAATTTTTCAAATGGAACTAATAGTTGCAGAGATATGGTGTCCACAGACAGACAGACGGACGGACAAGCCGATAACATAAGCACGATCTTTTTTTACAAAGACGTGCTAATAAGCGAGTTTCGGAAGAAGAAGAATCAGTTTTCAAGTACTGCCACAACGTTGGTAGTACATAATTGTCCAGGACGTTCAGGTCAGCATCCTTGGTTTTTGTCCAAAATGACTAACGGGCCCAAGCCGATCCAAGAAAATAGCTCCATGTCATTACACTGCCTCCACCAAACTTCAATGTCGAGACTACAGACCTCAGGGGTAAAGACTAGCTGATGACCATTAACCTGTACCGTCTAATTGCGGACTCCACATGGTTAAACAAGCTCTCTCGATATCAATAGTGACGGCGTTGCGAGTAATCCTGCCAGGACCCGACATTACCCCATCCGGACAGAATCGGTCCGTAGACCCGCAGCTTGCTGCTACCCCCGTGGGCCAGCACTTCTCACCTCTCCGTCATGACCCGTGTGTGCGTATCATTCAGGCAGGAATTAGAAAATGGCTCAACCCCTGTCTGGGAGAATCGATTGCTAGCGCGAATTGTTTGGGGCGTCCGCCCTTTATTCAAACAAAATACATGCACAAATATACACTGAGGAACTTATCTTTAAGTGGGAGGTCAATCCTTTGTTCAATGAGCCCTCTCACACTGAATAACATTGATACATATTTACATTGAATTTATTTACATTTTTATTTACACTGCCACAGGACTAGGGTCAGTTCTGTGGTGATGACTCTGAGCTCGAGTCATCAGTTCCTCTTCTCCGTCTTCATCCCTCTTCTATCTTCTTTCTTCTGCGGTCACCCCTCAATTAGGTAGACCGTCTGCTCCTCTCTGAGATGCTTGACCATCTCGATGATCCCCTGTCGCGCTCTTGGGTACGCGAGCAGGATCGAGAGGTCCCTCGTCTTTGCCAATTCTGGCACCAAAGTTGTTCTCTTTCTTGTCGGAGAAGCACATTCTAGAATCATGTGTGCGACATCTGCAGTCTAGGCACCACACATGCACACTCGCTCCCTAACCGCAAATCTGCGGAAGTACTCCGGCGAAACGCCATGCCCGGTAGACCTCAGGGGTGTTGCCAAACCTCCATTCATGTGAGAGAGAAGATACCACGTTAAGTTGGGAAGTGCAAAAGAGAACGAACTCAAATTTACATATTGCAATAGAAAAAGGAACTGAAAATGAAAGTTAAAATTGTCCAGGACGTAAACGCGCACACTTAATTTTTTCCCTTTCACTCAGTTCCACTATTTCAACTTTTTCCTTTACAGTCAAGCGCTTACGTTTGTGCCACATTTTAAAATCGATGTTTGAGAAATCTTTGCTTCACAGCTCGCTTGATGAGGAAAACCTACATGATTATTGCAAACAAATGTGATTTCTAGGAATCTGGACTTCAAATTGATTCCTGTGCACTGACCTTATCAAACAACAAAAGGTGAGTCCCTTCCACCTACACCTGAATTGTGTTTGCATGTGTTTCAATCCGATTACTGTTCCCAAATTAGTCTGCCCTGGGCACTGGTCCCCGTTAGGGCCGCGGGTGGACTAGTGGTCAACGTTCGTGCCTGCCACGGAGAAGACCTCGGGTTCGATCCCAGTTAGGTACGAACGCTCGAACCACTAAATATCCGCCGTGCGTCGGATGGGCACGTTAAGCCGTCGGACCCCGGGTACTGGCTCCCCGGTAATAAATAAGGGCGTCTTCCTCCCTCTTTCTACTTCGCTTCCGTGTGACTTTCCTATCGGGCAATCTAGCCCAAATCTCCTAGCTTCCTATTTCTAAGGGTTGTTTAAGACCTGGGGTCAGACACTCCCTTCCTAAAATGCTCTACAGATGATCTGATTTGATCTGTCCCCGTTTCTGAGGTCTCACCCGATTGGGAACACCTGAAGAGCAAGAAGGCAGTTTCTCCTGGTCAGATGTACGTATGCAAAGATAGGGTCGGACTGTCTGGTTAGCACGAACGCTAATCCTTTTTCCAGCGATTTCGGCCACTTACCCAGGGTGCCTAGCACTTAGCAACTTAAAATATACTAGGCCTCGGAAACAAAACTGTTAAAGATAGAGAATGAGGAAGGATAAAATTACAAAAAAGGAAAAAAATTGCGAGTTTGGGGCGAATCACACCCCAAGGAATTCCTAGAATCGAACGCAAATTGTACTATTAAGTTTGTCCGCGTCCGTTATTTAGAATGGCCGCTATTAAGAAGTGAATGACCCATAAGAAGCCATGCTTTTCTGCCGGGGAATAAAAAATTGTCCGTTATAGAGAGATGTCCGCTATTAAGAAGTGTCCGTTAATGGAAGTTATAACGAAGTAAATTTCTTCGTCATTTTTGTCCACGCCGGGCATCGAACCCGGGTCCCCTCATTCCGGAATAAGTCGCTCTCCCAACTGAGCTACGCGGACGTATGCTCTGGCTGATATCTGCCTTTATCTCATGTGCGTCCTGCGGTACGGGCACGTCACAAAGTTTCACTGTATTTGGTCACTGTTCACCAACTGCGCGATGGTATTGGCATCTCATCGTTCAGCAGGCACCTTTTTTAAGACTACCCAATATTTTTTCCAATGAATTAGTACACTGGTGTGCAAAAATTAAGGACGAAAAGGAGAAATTAGCATAACAGCGAAACGAGCAGGCAGAACGGACCGAAAGACCACTCAGCATATAGACTAGGGTCCGGTACGGTAGGGCATGCGCATATATGCAGCATGACGGGGGGAGGGGGGAGTGTCGGGAGGGTATAAAGCACACGGGCGGTGTACGCTCAGCAATTCGGTGGAAGCTATTGCACGGTGTACATCGGTTTGAACGACGTCGAGTTGCTGCCACCGTGTGATATGGCCAACAGGCAATCCAGTAGACGACATCTGGATTACTTTACCCGAGGTCGCGTCCTTGGGAAGTTGGAAGAAGGTCGACGTGTGACTAGTGTGGCCGAGGAGTTCGGGATCGCTCACAGCATCGTTTCACGAGCTTGGAGAGCATTTCAAACGACAAGAACAGCTGCCCAAGAGTTTAGCAGTGGTCGTCCACGAGCAACCACGGTAGCGGACGACCGGTATATTGTCCTACAGGCGAGAAGAGAGAGACTGAAGACCACGGGAGAAATCGCAAGGCCCATGCAACAGACAACTGAACGTCCGTTATCGCGTTTTACCGTGGCCAGGAGGATGCACAAAGGTGGTCTATTTGCACGACGACCAGTACGGTGTGTGCCATTAACGCCAGCTTATCGGAGACGGCGGTTTGTGTGGTGCCAGGAACACAAGAACTGGACACATCAGCAATGGGGTCGAGTTCTCTTTACGGTTGAGAGCCGATTTAATCTGACGAGCGATTCTGGATGTACACATCTGGAGAGAGCAAGGAACACGCAATCACACCTCCAACATCATCGAAAGGGACCGGTTTGGAGGTGGCGCAGCTCTCGTTTGGGGCGATATCATGCTTGGTAGCCAGCCGTACTGGCCTCCACATCTTCCAAGGAGGTTCAGTCACTGGTGTCCGCTATTGTACCGAGGTTCTCTTGCCTCACGTGCGTCTGTTTAGAGGTGCTGTGGGTCCTGAGTTCCTCTTCATGGACGACAACGCTACACCTCATCGTACAGTGGCTGTCGCAGAGCTGTTGGAGAGTGAAGATATTCAACGCATGGATTGGCGCGCAAGGTCCCCGGACTTAAATCCAATCGAACACGTGTGGGACCTTCTCGGGAGACGCTTGGCAGCACGTCACCAGCCGCCAGCAACGATTCCACAGCTGCGATTGGCGCTACAAGAGGAATGGGCCGCAATGCCTCAACAGCTCCTTGACAGCCTCGTCCTCAGCATGGACAGACGTTGTAAATCCTGCAACGCACTCAGGGGTGATCATATCCCCTACTAAAGACTGGATTTTTATTGGCAGCCGCCTGTCACATGGACGTTTCTGTCTTCTGTCGAGTTGTGCTCGAAGCTACCTTTTCAATAAAGTGCCTTTGTGTCCTTTGGATTCCTTGTTTGGACGGTTTTGCTCACTTGTCCCATATTCTTACATCTTGGGGATCTTATGGTATGATTTGAGTCGATGTGGAGCACTTCTGCATGACGTTACATTCGAAAAACCGTCTCGTCCCTAATTTTTGCACGCCAGTGTACTAGTAAATCGTTCTTTCTTTCAAGATCAATGTGGATGGGATACAAATATCGGAATATCTCTGTGGAATAATCGTGTGCTCTGGGTCAGTCTGTCAATAAGTGGGTGTGGATAATAATGTATCCTCTAAGATTATAACAAGAAGATAGGGCCTGCCAATGGCCCTGGGTTCCAAGTCAGACGATCTACTTTTGGTTTTTTTTATTGGAAGTTTAACAACCACCGTGAGCAACTCAATGGGCTATAAGCAGTCACCCGTCCCTAATTTAGGGTCACTGGTTCCAGGGAAGGGAGAGAACCAGCACCGTAAGACAAACACAACATCCATGCCTCACCGGGATTCGAACCCGGTGAGGCATGGATTTCATTTGAGTTTTATTTGTGTGATCAGGAGCCATCGCTTAAACCACTGCGCCACCCGGCAGAGACGATCTATGTCTAAATATAGTTAGTTTTAGCTTACTTAATTTATAATAACGTGTTTGGTCCAATACACTTTTGACGTAGGACTATACGTCTAACTCCGCGGATAGTATGGGGCAACTTACGATTTCAATTTTGACCTATTTTGTTCTTTTTTTGTGAAAAAAAGTAGGTCCCAATTGAAATCATTATAGCGTTAAAAATACGTGCCACACACTAATCGTGTTAGCATATTCGTAAACAGCGTGGAGTCCAATTCGCGCACTGAGCAATACATAGTGAGCACGACGCTCCCCTCGCTCCCTGTGCGCGGGAGAGATGATGCAATATTTCTGGGTGTGCTGCCGCGTTTGACTCAGTCTATCTGGGCAACCATGCGCGCAACACGACCGTGCGTAGTAACGTTCTAAAGCTCTCTACGAGATCTATTCAAATATACGAAGAACATTTCGCAGTGGTTTGAATTGAACATTTTAAAAATTGTTTTCTTGTGAGCCGGTGAACACTTTTGACAATATCGTGGTTTATCTGGACAACCGTGAGTGCAAAACGGCTGTGCGTGGTATCGTTTTAAAGCTCTCGACGATATCTATTCAAATATATAAAGAACATACAGCAGTGGTTTAAACTAAAATTTTTAAAAATTGTTTTCGTGTGAACGGGTTAACATTTTCGACAATGCCGTGGAATTCGCAGAATGAATGCAAGCAGAAGTGGAGGAAATCAAAAAGAGAGGCAAGAGCAAGTGATGAGAAATATAAGAAGACAGAGCACCACGTTGGGTAATTTGTGTAACGATCTGCTTTATGTTCGCAATGTATCCATCATTAGTTGTAAAAATTATGTAAGTTACTTTTCGTATCATAGACCTGTGTTGGCTATAACAAATTAAATGAATGCTTCGAAACTATACTCGACTGGCTCATTTCAACTCTCCGATCTACAAGCCGTAGTCCTACGTTCCAAACTGACGGCTCAATCAGAACTGAGCCTTTTTTTTTTTTTTTTTTTTCACATAAGAACAGCGAATTTTGCGATTTAATTTCAGAGCCAACGAACAATATAAACAGAAGTTGATGCTTTTTAAGGAAATAACTTTGCACACACAAATAAAACTCAAATGAAATTAACGATTATTATTCATAAGTACCAAAATAATTATTCGCTCGATCCACAAAAAAAAAAAAAAAAACGAATGAAAAAAGAAAAAATTCAAAAATTACGAGAAATTGGGCCATTTCTCGAGTGGTTCACCGGGAAATATCCCGGTAGGCCAATCCGCCCCTGGCTCTGCGATATGGTAACAGGGGATACTCTTACGATTTTTATTTTCTCTGAAAATTGGAAACACTAGGTATTTAAATCAAGAGAAAGAAACTGCTTTTAAGTAGTTCTGTGTTTTAAAAAGCGTGACAATTGATCATGGCGCCGTGCAATATACCTTAAGCTTTTCATTTTCACTTCCTCCCAAATAATGAACTTAGAACTTCGATTAAGAATTATTTTGATGCTCATAAATATCCAAAATTTATCAATATTAGCCACACCTTAATTTTAAAATCCTTGCATTTCTTTCGGCTTGATCAACCGTTTAAACACAAGTGAAAATAAAGCTTTGCATTAATCAATAATTATAAAGCCATTTGTCTGAGCACGTTCATTGACAAATGGATTTTCTGTTTCCTCGCATTTCATTACATTCCTCTCTAATGTCGTGAAACCAAAGTATGCGCTAAAATTCTTATAAACCACCAAAAAACGAATTTGTTCTTTATCAAATTATGTACTGGGAGTTATGTTTTCATTAAGTACTCTCGCGACGGCAGTAGAAGGACATCAAAATAGATGTTTCATCCAAAGGAGGAAAAGAAAACAGCAAAAAACAGGTGCCGAGGCTTTTACTGGCTTGGCCATAGAACGGTGACAAAAGCTGATCTAGTTTTCCGCGTTGATTACTTACTACGCAGTCATATCACGTCGTTGCCAGCCAACTAACTGCGTTTTCTGCTAACATTATTATACGTCGTTGCTATGGCAACACATAAGCCAGCAGACAGTAAGAGTTGCAAGTTCTGCTCTTACCTTTGCGGTTATTGAGGTAAAGGAACGGACGCTACGTTTTGAAAAAGGGGGGAAAAAGAATTAAAACAAGTGCATGAAAGCATGTAGTGCATACTTTATGCAAAGCTTTTCAACATTACAAAAAAAAAAAAATTTGCCTCACCGCTGTCTTTTCATTTCGGCGAACCGTGTTGCGAACGTAATAATGAGAGCAGTGGAGTAGGAACGCTTTTGATTTAGGGGGTACAAGCTCATGAACCTTACATCTCAAGGATTAAGCCATCTATGGATGACCCCCTCCGAATTTATTTTTTTGGGGGTGGTAGTATATTAGAGTTTTTATGAAATACGTATACTGATCAGGAATTCATCCGAATGAACATTGTTATCATCATCATATTATTAATTATTACCATTATTATTTTATTGCTGATAAAAAGTTCACATTATTAATTTCTTATCAGAAAATGAATGGAGAAGTTTTTTTTGTTGGTTTTTTTGTGTTCTCTCTTGTTAATTTTTGTACTTTTTTTTCCCTTAAAATATTGAGCAGGGACAAGTCAACATTAGGATGAATTTCTGTCAGCAGGGTTTGGAAAAGAGGGATTTCTCAGGAAATGTTATATAACGCTTTACAAGAACGAATTAAATTTCTTATAATTTTTGTTTACGTTAATAAAATAAAACCGCAGTAAGATAAAAACTGCTCTACCCGCGAAGATAGTACCATTGAAGCTTTATGAAGTCTATATTAACAACTTTGAACGATACATAGGCTGACAATGGATGTAAAAAGCACATTGGTCTGGTGCAAAGCTAAATGATGGTGGAGATATCGAGGAATTGAAGTTCTATGAATGGTATGTGAAATCCGTAATGCACTTGTTGTATTGTACAGATCTTAAGACAGAAAACAATTTTAGTGCCGGGGCTGCGGGCGCTGAAATGACACTCCGTTTCAACCCATCGCAATGTCATTAGCTGTAGGTGACTGACAGGTGTCATAATATCGGCGCCTTTCTTCTGCTCAAGCTGGCAGTCGTTTGAACTCGTTTCCCTGCATAACTAATTTGTTGGAGTTTCCCAGATGGTTGGCCAGTTTTTGGTAGATGAAAAGCCTCCCACTACAAGCTTCGGATAAAAAGGGGCCGCAGGTGGCCTAGTGGGCAACGTTCGTGACTGCCACGGAAAAGACCTCTGGTTCGATCCCAGGCAGGTACGAACGCTCGATCCACTAAATACCCGCCGTGCGTCGGATGGGCACGTCAAGCCGTCGGACCCCGGGTACTGGCCCCCGGTAATAAATAAGGGCGTCTTCCTCCCGCTTTCTACTTCGCTTCCGTGTCACTTTTCTATCGGGCACTCTAGCCCAAATCTTCTAGCTTCCTATTTGTAAGGATTGTTTAAGACCTGGGGTCAGACACTCCCTTCCTAAAATCCTCTACAATCAATCAATCAATCAATCTTTGGATATAAAAAGAAACAGATGACCCGTGATATTTCTTTGAAAAAAAAAGAGAATAAAAAAAGTAAGTAGCATATGAATTTTACAGTTCACTATGAATGATTGGTTTCTATTTGCTCATATCTGGGGGGGTACAGTAGATATTAATGTACCCCTCTCCAAAATTTGGGGGGTACATTGTACTCTGTACCCCCCCCCCCCCGTTCCTACGCCACTGAATGAGAGAACTACAAAATTTCGCATTAAAAGTCGTTAATCCACGTGAAGCAAACAAACAAAATCGAGGGACTATCCCTGGTACTCTTTGTAAATAATTTACCCAATGCATCTTTCGCATGCCAAGATCTTTGTGGGAATGAAATAAAATGACTGATTCGAGAGTATGCATTTATTCGCGTCACTCACGATCACACCGAGCCACAGTCCGGTACATACTAAGTGGAATTAAATCAAACAACAAACAATAAGGTTCACTAATTCCTGACATTGAGCGATACTTAGGTAGGTGGATTAGTGAATGTTATTGTCGTAAAACTAATGAAAGAAGGTCATGAAAGTAATTAGTATTTACCAAACTATGGTGGCGGTAATAGTATTTCACTGCTCAATTTTTCGAAAACAATATTTATTATTATTATTATTATTTAGGTTTAGACAAACGTTAGAAACGATCCTGGCACCGATAAAATGTGATGTAGCTAATAAAGTCTATCTGCGCAAGCTAAAATCTGACCTCAAGATAGAAAGAAAAGCTGAATCGCAAGTGCGTTAGTGAGGGGACTTTGTAATATGTACTTGGTCAAGGATATCTTCAGGTTACCCTCATCGTGTGTTACGTCGTTTTAAAGCTGTCGTCAATAGCAGGGTAACCTTCCCTTGGGGTGTCGAGAGGAAACCAAATTTCGCTACGACGCATCATTTTCCAGATATCTGATCAAATCAACCTATACCTATAGATGGCTCACCGACTACAGCATTAAAATGCATTTTGTAATGGATTTTATCCCATTTATCATCAGGTTCTCGTAATTTACGCAGATTCCAATTATACAGGGTGACTGTAAACTCCTTCAACAAAACAAGAGGGGTGGATAGTACACATCAAGACGAACAATATTTGCAATAGAACCTAGGGCCGCATTCCACTCCTAGTGCCAGAAAAGAGTAAAGTTACATATCCACGTTGAGCCTTCAACAGTGAAAACAAAGAGAAATACATAATTTATGAGTTGCACATTCCAATCGCATCAGAGAAAGACTCAAATGAGCTGCTCAAACGGGCGTCGTTGCACAGCCTACATCGGCGAATGAAAGACTGTCTCACCCTCTCGTAAACTCCCAGTGTGGTGCTGATCTTGTCCGCAGCAACAGCGATTCGCGCGACGAGATCTTCTAGGGAGTCCACAGGTGTCTCGTACACCAATGTTTTCATGTGTCTCCAGAAGAAGTCAAGTGGATTAAGATCCGGGGAGCGTGGATGCCAATTCACAAATCCACCGCGTCCAATCCACCGCCCGGGATATGTCGTATTTAGGAAGTATCAGAGCTCGGGGGCAAAGTGTGCTGGGCCCCATCATGCATAAACCGCATGTCCCTCCGTGTGGTGAGAGGAACACCCTGGAACAGACCGGGAAGCACTTGCTGCAGGAACACACGGTACGCTGCGCCGGTCAGACGTATATGTCAATTCTCGTGTGATGTTCGCACGGTAATATCGCTGAACGGGTTCGGCTGCGTTTTTAAATGTTTGCTCCTCATCGTCTACGCACGTGTTCAGCGCACCTGATTTTTTCATCTTGTGCTTCTCATGCACTGGTTGGAACTCCGTGTGCCTTCTGGACGTTTTTCGAACGTGCTCTTTTCTGACACTAGGAGTGGAATGCGGCCCTAGGTTCCATTGCAAATATTGTTCGTCTTGATGTGTACTATCACCTCTCTTGTTTTGTTGAAGGAGTTTACAATCACCCTGTATTGTTGCGTTTATGTAAAAGATGATGAAATAATGTTCAGCGATGTTTTAGTAAGACCTTGTTGAGTTAAATATTTAGTTAGATATTGTTGAGTCACAATGAAACTAACTAATGTTGCATCACTTCATGAGACAGTATGCGGCACGATCGGATTTCAACAGTAGTTTTGACAATGTCGCACCGTTATCAATTTTCTTTAAATCGAAATTTTTTACTTGGGATCCCGCTCCTATGTCCTGACCTTTGACACCATTACGTCTATTTTCAATAGGGTTCGTCCCCAGGTGGTCCCCTACCACATACTAAAATTTCATTGAAACCGAACCATTTTTACGTGAGTTTATAACGAATTAAATTTCTCCGTCATTTTTATCCGCGCCAGGATTCGGACCCGGGTCCCCTCATTCCGAAATAAGTTGCTCTACCAATTGAGCTACGCGGACGTTTTACTCTGATTCCTATCTGCCTTTATGTCGTGTGCGTCCTTCTGGCAGGTACGTCACATCTCCTGGTACGTTACATCATCTCCCCCTTATTTTTTTTTTATTTTTTTTTTTTTTTGAAGTGCTGGAGAAAGGATTCTCTTATTTTTTCTATCTCGCGGTGTGGAAAGAACAACACACCAATGCGAGATTTTGAACGGTCGGGTCATCCGGATAGTTGGGGCGCCATTATAACGAAGTAAATTTCTCCGTCATTTCTGTATCCACGCCAGGATTCGAACCCGGATCCCCTCATTCCGGAATAAGTCACTCTACCAATTGAGCTACGCGGACGTTTTATTCTGATTCCTATCTGCCTTTATGTCGTGTGCGTCCTTCTGGCAGGTACGTCACATCTCCTGGTACGTTACAAGTTATCGTGCGGACGGACGGACAAAGCTGGAGCATATACGCTTCTTCAACCTACGGTTGGAAAGCGTAATAAAAAAAAAAGAGCGTAAAAATCGGCCATCCGTGACCTAACGTAATTGATAAGGACGGCCAATCATCTTTAGTTTACATTCAGCTCGGTTGATGACTTATTCATCGGAAAAAGTAAATAATTAAAAAACATATATACCACATACCTTATGAATGAAAGAGAGAGACTCATACACGACATATCCGTTCTACAACAAAGCAAGCCTCCCCGGTGGCGCATTGGTTTAAGCGCTGGCTTATGACCGTTTGTCTAAGTTAGTCCGGGTTCGAATCCCGTGAGGCATGTATGTTGTGTTTGTCTTACGACACTGGATCTCTCCCTTCCCTTGAGCCAGTGGACCTAAATTAGTGACGGGCGATTGCTTATAGCCCGTTGAGTTGCTCACAGTGGTCGTTAAACCCTCAACAAAAAACACAACAAAAAGTAAATGCAAAATGAACGAAACGAACCGTTCATGAATTGCGCTATACATCTTTCTCGTAGGATATTCTTCAGAATCTGGTCGCTCGAGTGATTCAGTCATTCGCCGTTCACTTTGTTGACCTCATCTTAAGGAACCTGCTCATCACTATACTCTGGGCAAAGCTAACCTGATTACACTGTTAAGGTTGTGAAACCGATTCACCGACATGAAATCTCTTGTTTATCGGTATTTCTCCGCGCACTAATGGGGTGCCATGTGTCATGGACCCTTCCCTCTAAGGGTGACTGAAGGCGAGACAAAAGGAAGCTTTCCGCGTTTCATCAAGATGCCCCCCTCCTTCCCCCACACCTTCTCAACCTTGCCGACCACCAGGCAAACGATTTCTGAATGATTATTTTAAAACAGCAACCATGAAGAAAGGAGTAAGCTCATTACAATCAGGCAGCCCTGAATACAATGACCGCCAAGCCTTTATCTCACCGCCTCCGGCTAACAATTCTGCCCTCCCAGTTGCAGTGAATATCCTCGTGTTAACTGTACACCCTCTCTAAAGCAAAACAGAAATGCAATGACGCCACCAAACTGCAAATATTTGTATTTTTCAGAAACGCGACCAAAACTGGGATCTTCATTTTTTTTTTTTTTTTTTTTTTTAATGCGCGTACGTACTACATTTATATAGAGCATCTATATATCCATGTGCTTTCTTAGGTCTCGGTTCAAGCTCGAACACGGCTTTTAAACTGGAACTATATTATGCAGTGGAAGTACACACTCCGTAACTTAAACTCCGCAGTCAGGTTAGCCTTGCCCTGAGTACAGTCTCGAAAGAGTTGAATAACAGGAAGTGAGCCAAGGAGGACGCTGTTCCGTTTTCTGCCCGTTGACGTCACTCGTGAAGCTGCCGCCTCATTGGAGGATTCGTTAAATTTTTACATGAAAACAGCAGTAAGATGGTGAATATCTTTACGTTACATGTTCAATTTCACTTCGCGGATGAAGCCTTCAGTAAATGAATTGAAAAAACGCTGATTGTCATTAAAAACATCGTACGCGTTTATCTTGAAACTTTTTTGCCGAATGTTTCTGAGGGCAAGAGCCCATTTAAGAGGGGGGCTAGGGGGATGCAGCCCCGGGCCCCGCATTTTCAAGGGCCCCAGAATTATGAAAGATGCTTGAAGAATTGATTGAGTCCTACGGCTTTGTTTCTATTTTTTCAGATAGCACAGCCAAAACTGTAAAAAACTGCCTTGTGAAAAAAATTCCATTTCTTTCCACTTTTTTAGGAGGAGTCCGGAAAAAATATAGTCGCCCCCCCCCCGACCATTCTCAAATCTTTCGAAAACATTACAGAAGCTTTTTGTACACATCTGTAATTCGGGGAAATTTTCTTACATTAAGAATTCGTTTGAATCATATTTGGATCATAACATTTTGCCCATTACTTTGGTATAATTTCAACGAGCTGAACCCAACCCTGGGGCTAAGGGAAGGGGGGAGGGATATTAAAGCAGAAATGAACTGGTAACCATTTTTCAACTGTACATTTTCACATTATCTTACTACCACTGATTCATCCATGAATCATGGGATACAGACTTCAATACGGCTGGGATATTTTTTATGGCTTCCTCATCATATTTTGGGAATGTTTTCTCCTGCGCATTTTTATTCATCCACCCATAGTGAAATCCAAGGTGTTCCATTTACACTGGGGTCCCAAAATGCTGTCGAGCCCCGGGCCCCCTGTCTCCTTAAATGTGATCGGCTGAGGGCTCATTATTAAAGAACTCACAGTAACCTCTCACAATCGCTTAGCTGTTTCGGCGGGGTATCGTTTATTTGACCGAAAGATCACTTCCCCGAAACTCATTTGATCAAAAACTTCATTTTTCCGAAAGGTCGTTTTGCTGAAGGACCTTTTCATCGAAAAAATCATTTCACCGAACAATCGAAATGATCATTTCACCTAAAGGTCATTTTACCGAACAGTTTGATCACATGGAAGAATAAATTAGCGTAGAAGTGATTGCTGTATGTGGTCAGATGAACACGATGTTAATACCGCACAATAGAGTTTTTATGCAAATTACAGGGGTTGGACCGAATAATGTGAACACCGTGCTCAGAGACATGACTTTTAATGCAGCTGCGTACGTCGCAATGCGCAAAGGAATCCACCACTCTTTGGTTGTAATAGCTTAGTTTAGAACCTCAAGGTCCTGTTTAAGTGCATTTAAAGTGTCTTGTTGCAAAATTTCTTTCAGGGTGATGCCGAAATGAGCGAACTAACGGGCTTCGAAAGAGGGCTAATTGTTGGTTGCTGGCTAGTTGGTGCCTCCGTGACAACAGTCGTCATGGTAGGGGGCGGGGTATCGAGAGCTATTGTTGTTTCGCGTCATAACAGCATACCGTGTTCGTGGGAAAACCTCGTCTGCGAAACACAGGAGTGGCCAGAAAACGACCCTGACTGATGGACAGAGGAGAGCATTAAAGTGGATTGTTACCGTAATAAGAAAACCACAGCGCCGGAAATTAGTGCGGAGCTCAATCTTCATCTCCAGACCCCAGTATCAACGAAAACAGTGCTCATGGAACTGCATAAACAAGATATTCATGGAAGAGCTGCTAATGCTAAACCTCTGGTGACCCGGATGAATGCACATCGGCGACGGCAGTGGTGCCAGGAGCACACAACGTGGACTGCCGATGCATGGAAGAGTGTAATGAAGTCGGATGAATCCACTTTCACACTACTCCCCACCACATAACGTGTTTACGTGTGGAGAACACCGTCAGAAACGTACAACCCAGATTACCTACTCCCAACAATGCAGCATGGTGGTGGTTCTGTCATACTCTGGGGCGGTCATATCGTGGTTTTCAGCAGGTTCCTTGATAACCTTGAAAGGACGGATGACTGGCAGGGAGTAATGAAGCCATTGTGGCCAACGAAGTCCATCCACTAGCTCAGGCATTGTTTTCTGCAGGGATGCCATCTATCAATATGATAATGCAGTTTCGCGTCATAACAGCATGCCGTGTTCGTGGAAAAAGTCTCTGGACCTGGAGTAGTTTCTGCAAGAAATTATGGACGGGCGAATGTCCGATCATTGTTTGAGGAACATGAGGACGAACTTTCACACCTTCCTTGGCCTCCTTAATCACCAGACTTAAACATCATCGAACCACTGTAGTCTGTGTTGGAGAACGGAGTAAGATACCATTATCCTCCTCTTGCATCTTTCAAGGACCTGGAGTAGTTTCTGCATGAAGAATGGTGTAACATCCCACGAACCACCATCCAGGATTTGTATGTGTCCATTCCAAGGAGGTTCAGGCGATTTTGAGTGCCAAAGGTGCTCCCGTACTTTATTAGGCACGTAAAACCTTCTTTTCCTAGGAGTTCACATTATTCTGTCCAGCCCCTGTACATTTGGAAGTGTGGGTGTGATTAATTTTGAAGGGACAACTACAGTTACGCAAGACATTCGCGAAAAATGCCGGCCCGGTGGCGCAGTGGTCTAAGCGATGGCCTCTGATCATTCGTCCGAAAGGGGTCCGGGTTTGAATCCCGGTGAGGCATGGATGTTGTGTTTGTCTTACGGCACTGGCTCTCTCCCTTTCCTGAAATCAGTGGCCCTAAATTATGGACGGGCGACTGCTTGTAGCCCATTGAGTTGTCATAGTGGTCGTTAAACCTGCAATAAAAAAAAATCGTGAAAAAATTGGCGCAAGTAGCGTTACTAATTTGGTAGCTACCAAATGCAAATAACTTAACTAAATAATTATTAGTTATTGATTTTAATCCTTTTAAAAAAAATAGAATTTTTTAAATGAAAACCATTCCATGTATTAGCTTTGCTCGAAGTTAGCGGCTTAAGCCTGGATCTAAACAATCTGTTTTGGAAAAGAAAATAACATCTACGAAAACATTTGGAGCGAAAAATCAAAACTGTGAGACCTGTTTTATAAACATATTGAGAGAGCACTATACTTCCTTGGCTCCTTCAATAAAAAATTCTTCCTGTATCGCATGCAGTTTCTGATCGGAAATGTTTTTTTTTTTTTTTTGGAGGTTTAACGACCACCGTGAGCAGCTCAATGGGCTATAAGCAGTCGCCCGTCCCTAATTTAGGGTCACTGGTTCCAGGGAAGGGAGAGAGCCAGTGCCGTAAGACAAACACAACATTCATGCCTGACCGGGATTCGAACCCGGACCCCTTACGGACGAATGATCATAGGCCAGCGCCTTAGACCACTGCGCCACCGGGGCGGCGGAAATGTTTTGCATATAATTTGTAATATTTGGTAAGAATGGTTTTGCAACCATGTGGCGTAAGTTTTTATTTCTGCTTCTGTTGTATTTGCAGCTTTTGAAAACACGATTGAAAAAAATCTTTTCTGCACCGATACCGCTCACATCGAAAAACCTTTTGAGAATACTTTCTTAAAATAATGCATGGTTTTTCCGCCTGGGGGCGTAGATGCATATCTTATCTGCGTGGGGTTATTCCAGAGCCATGGATGCAGGGGTGGATTTATGGGGTCGCGCAAGTCGCAATCGCGAAGGACCCCACTTCCCGGAGGGCCCCGATTCACTCTAAAAAGAGAAGTAAAGCAAGGAAGAAAAACAGAAAAGAAAAAAAGAGGGGATTAGCTCTGTTGATGAATATAATATTTTGCGGATTCATAGAAAAGCAGTCGTGGTTCAAACTTTATTTAGTGCTTGTCGTCTGTTCTCTGCTTAAGAAATGTGAAGTTGGCTATCCTGCTTGTGAATCAGGTAAAATTTTGCTAACTGTAGAGCAATTTCAGTTGTGAGTGGTGGCGACATTGACCACTGCTAACATCGCAGCATAACCTATAAATATATCGCCTGTAATCTGTATTTCTGTGTTGTCATTTGATGTCCACGTTATGGTAGTATAGTGTTATTTATTTAATATTGTGATTATTAACACCTAATCGTGTCCTTAAAATCGGCATCGTTACAGCTGTTATTTCTGTTTCCTTTTCATATATGTAGAATAATAATAGAATTATAAATGGAATACAGGATTACACTATACAATACAAATTTTGAAGATGTGAATCCGTTTTTTGGTGTATAAATATGACATGGATGGTAAGTCAGATAATATGCGAAAACTTGAAAATTTCGTCGTACTGAAGCGGCGAAATACTATCCCGGGCAATCACGGGATAGAATTCTTAACCTCCAGATTCGCTAAACATAAATGCCGGTTGTTTCGACTAGCGAAACCTGTGATGCTTATAAACAAATTAATCGGAAACTTGAAACTTGGTTGTTCTAGGTGGTGTAGTAGTTAGCATACTCGGGCGCTATCCGGGAGACGCGGGTTCGATTCCCCTCCAGGACGAAGAAATTTTCAAGTTTTCGGATATTATCTGACTTACCATCCATGTCATATTTAAGCACAAAAAAAAAACGGATTCATATCTTCAAAATTTGTAATAATAAAATTTGATGGTAATGAAATTGATTATAGTCCATTTAAAATTGTAGTAAGTATACCCGGAACCCTGATGTGTCTCAAAATGAGGGGCCTCCAGAAGGTTAGTGAGACGGGCCCCCTACAGCATAAATCCGCCCCCGCACGGATGGCTTAGTGGTTAGCGAGTCAGAACACCGATGGAGGGTCCCTAGGTTCAAGCCTGGGCTGATCTTCCAGAGGTGGTGTGATTTGCTAACAATCGCTGAATATCCGCCGTGCATCGGACGAGTACGATAAATGACTGCCCCAGAGTTGGACCCCTCGGTTACGTTGGGTATCCATTCCTACTCACCCCCCTCCCTTGACTCTCTACAACCCCTCTGTGAGCAACATGGTACTTGTACGATGGCGCCACCTACTGTGCTCTCTCTCCCATACAAACTGTTCTGTCAAAGTCTCTAGACTTGCTCTCCGCTGTAGGTGATTTGGGCCTGTGAACGGAAGTTCTACATGAAAATGCCTAGCTGAAAGAACGTAGGGTTATTCCAGACGTTTTCGCAGTGCGCGTAGGTTGTTCGTTTGCATTGGTGAGTGTGTAGTCGTTACTCCTGCGGACTGCAGTGCAAATGTGAAGTTTAGAGTACATTTCGTTTATTCTGTGCAAACTGTGTTGCAGTTAGGGGAAGATTAGGTGATATTTCACCACGAAAAGCTTCGCGAATGGTGACTCTAAGTGAATTCGGCGAAAGCAATGCAGAAATTGCCCGGATAACTGGGGTGCACAAGAGTACAGTCAGACGGAAGCTGGAGAAGATCCGTGATATGGGTGGAATCAAGAATAGCAGGCTGGATAAATGTGGCCGAAAAATGAAAACAACTCCTAGAAGTAACAACGCGTTGAAACGGTTATGTTTGCGAAACAGGTTCGTCTCGTCAACAGTTCTTGCCAAAGAATTGCGGGATAGCTGTGGTATTGTTTTTTGTCCTCGAACAGTGAGGAACAGGTTACGTTCTATGGGTCTGGCGTCCCATAGGGCGGTAAAGAAGCCATTGTTAACCAATGTACAATACAAGAAACGTTTAGAATCGGCAAAGGAACATAAAGAGTGGAACACTGATAGGTGGCGTCAAGTGTTATTTAGTGATGAGACAAAATTGAGCATCGACGGTAACGACGCGGGGTGCCGAGTGTTTCGACGAAATAACGAGGCGTTTGCATCCCTCTTGCACACTTAAGACAAGAAAGTATCTATGCATTGTTGTGATTTGGGGATGTCTTCCTGCTGCTGGAGTGGGCAGAATCCATATGTGTGAGAGCACTGTTAATGCACAGGTGTACAACTCCAGGACAAGATGGTGCCTTCAGGACGTGATTTGTTCCAGGATCAGCCATACATCTTCCAGAACGATTCGGCACCATGCAAAAATCACTAAAGCTTATGTGACGTCTTTAGGAAATGTTGTGCCTCTTTCTTGGCCTGGTAATTCGCCAGAGGTGAACCCGATTGAGAATTTGTGGCGCATTCTGAAAAGAAAAGTGTACGAACGTCACCCCACAAATAAAGTGGAACTGATAAACGCAATTATTGCCATTTGGCACAACTGTATTTAGTCCTATATGTTGCGTAAGTTGGTTGACTCCATGACCAACAGGTGTGCAGCCGTTGTTAAATCAAAAGGTCACCCAACGAAATATTAGGCACGTAATTGTATTTGAATTTGAACATGTTACTTTGCCATGATTTCTTGTTCGCCGCACATTTCTGTTCAAAACTTAAGTTCTGTTAAAGATATTCCCATTCTGTAAACTGATTTGGCTTTTGCCTGAAATGTGCTTTAAAATGATATATATATATATATATATATATATTGTGAGTATTATCAGCATATTTACTTTTGTAGCAACACTAAAATCCCCAAAAACGTCAGAGATTTCCAGAGTTGCTATTAATTTTTCCGTAACTGTATACCATACCATTTTTCTGCTTTTGAGGACGGCCTGAGTTTTCAAAGGTAAAATTTTCACTCTTCTTTCTCCTTACGGGCAGATTTATTTTCATTTCTAGAGTCCTGAATAAAAGTACTCTCGACTTCTGAATGTTTTGCTAAAAAATCGCTTCCAGTATTTTTTGAATAGTTCTTATACACTGATCTTGTAATCATAGTTTATAGAATAATGTCTATGTTAATTTTTCAGGCGGCCTCTGAGTGCAAGAATGGGCTGTATTTGTTCCTTTTTCCGAACTTTGACGTCATACCATGGGAGCCATCTATCTGCTAAACAATTGGAAAGACAACGGCAACTAAGAGCTACTCGAATTCCAACTCATCAGCCACCTAGAGATGTTCCATCACCTGGACCTTTCAGTGAAGTTGAAAAAAATCGTGTTCTTTCTCCTCATTCTTCTAAGCCTCTAACCGAAGAAGATAGACTACTCAGTCATCAAAATTCTAAGCAACAAACGTGTGAACGCACTCATTCGCCCTTTTCTTCGCCCAAACATGTAAGCTTTCTCAGTAAATCTTAGCTTCGTGTGTCTGGCTAACGCTGAGGTTGAAATTCCTTGAAAAATACATACCCTGTACAAAAACACTGTGATGCTGTAGTTGTTCGGTGAGGAACTTCACTGTGCTGTTTAAGTCTAAAGCATTTTTGGGATGTACCTCACATGTTTTTAACTTTTCTATGTAATCAATTGTAAACGATTATTCATTTAAAAATTTTAAACAGCATTAAAACACTCTTGTGATCGATGTTTTATGTATCGAAATTCCAAATTTATGAGTGAAATTGGGTACATTACATTTTTAGGTAAATGATGTCTCCTCCATAATGCAAGCACTAATTACGTAAATCCATTAGTGGAAAATTTTAATAAACAGAAAAGTTTCTTTTTTTACCGTTGCACAGTTCATTGTTGACGTTTTTAACTCAGTTTTGACCAACACAATAATTCTTCATTATGTAAAATTTCTTTCAGTGTAACTTTCTGCAAATCGACAGCTTAAAAAAAGTCAGTACGGGATGCTCAATTTCTTTTTGTAATGCAAAGAGCGGTAGCGCTTTACAGTATCATATAACGATTAGCCCATTTTGCACTACGTGTAAACGCATTAAGATTTATTGTCGTCTAATAAGCGTGGAATTATTTATAAAAACACTATGTAAAAGTATCACAAATAAAATGCAAAGATCATATAATTTTAATTATGCAGCTTCTCATGTTTTTCGAAATTTTCTGAAGCTAATGAACTTGTGACGCTTTTTAAATTTTAGTTTTGAAATGTATGTGATAAAAAACATTTTTTGACAATTTTACCAATGGGGAAAAATAGAGAATAAACTTCTGGATAGATTTTATTTTATTAAATTAAGAATTTGTTCCTTAAAGTTTTATGGGATCAATTAAAGCAACTTTTTTTTTGTATATGTGTATTTATTACGAGAAGGTGATAGACGTATTTCAAAATAGAATAAATAAATGCTCCGCAGTTGTTTTCCTTTTTTTGTTTTATGAACTATCGAGTGGCCTAGGGAGTGGCCTACTAACTTCTAGGCCTAAGTTCGAATTCGGTATAAGATAAAAGTTTGTTTTTATATCATAATTTCCCTCCCTTCCGGGAAACCAGTGATTCTTAATTCAGAGCGAGCGACTCCTTTTGGCCTTTGATCTTTTTGAGGCTGTTAAACCTCGAATAACTAAAAAGTGAAACATTTATATCGTGTGACGCAATAGTCAAACTGTTTCAACCATTTCGTCGAGGAATCAAAGTTTATTTCACATTTAAAGTCTATCTTAGAAAGTACTGAAAAACAAAGCAAAGACTACTCCAAAATTAAAAGGGAAAAATCAAGCATTTAATAATTCAAGTACGTTTCTCCCTGCGTGTTTTTTATTTTTTTGAAACGAGATGTTAACGAAAACTCTCCAATACTTCCTAAAATTGTATTAGTTTTGTGTCATTCTAAAAGTGATCCTCAATCCAACAGTCTTTATTTAAATAATGTAAAAACTGTAACTTCACATGATGTTCCTGCAAATATATATATATATATATATATATATATATTTCTTGCGTAAATGCCATAGATTAAATAGTTACGCAAAGATACGACTCTGAGATTTCCCGAAATGTCCCCTACCGGCGTGAGGAAGAGTAGCACACCTCGTAGGAGTCTGCTTCAGCCATCATCTTCAAATCTTGTTGTCTGATGTCAGGAAAAGTTGGTGGTTTTCAGGCCCAGTCAAACTCTAAGTAATTTCCGTGTTTATTTTTATCTTTTCTTCTAAAAGTTACGATGGCGAAAGATGTACGACGTTGTCGGGTTTTGTTTTTTTAAAAAGCGAAACAAAGTTTTCAATTAACGTTTTTCGTATTTCCCAGGAATTATCCTAGAAAGTGAGTTCATGCATATTTGGGTAAGAATTAGAATACATTGGCTATCTGTTCCTTCACCAAATGCTATATTCAGGGCCGGTCTGAGTGTAAGTACGAGTGTGGTAAATATGTGCTAAATTTCGCTCCCCCTCCCTCCTTTGATTTTCTTTTTTTTTTTTTCTTTTTTTTTAATAAGAAGCGCCTAAACACAATAAGAAATATCTCTAATCTGAACTTAGTATTCTCAGTAAATATATCACTAACTCACTATTATATGCTACAAATAAGTCCAATATAATAATAATAATAATATATAATAATAATAATTTTACTCACAAAATGACGGAATCATACATAGTTGTCTGCGTTATTAACATGAAATGTTCGTCTGGGAAGGAGAAGTAAATAAAGGATAGCAAACAATTGGCTTTCTATATGGGGATTGCAGTAAACAAACCCAGAGTCACTTTCAGGCAGTGGTTAAAATTCCCCAGTGCTTTGTTAACCTTTTGCTGGGGGTTCGGAACAAATTTGTCACAGGTGGAAAAGGAAAAGATGCAGCGGAGCGAGGAAATCTAAGGTTTCCACTTGTCACTCAAGCCTTATTGCTATACATATAGCTATGAACTCTGCACGCTCCAAACAAACAACAAAGCAGTATTCAGCTTTCATATTTTGTGGCAAGTACAGACCAGCTCATAAAAAAAAAAATAAAAAAAAATAGCGGATTATTTTACTATGAATGAAAATTTGCAAATCCATGGGCTAATTTGGCTCCCTAGGCAGCTGCCTACCTAGCACTGACCTACCCCTCGGACCGGCCCTGGCTGTATTCACGTTTCTTGCTGCCTCGGACGCGGAATGTCCCAATTAAACTCGTAAAGAAAAATACCGAGAATTTAACTTGGTTCCATGGCCCACTTAACACTTCACCGTGTTCACTATCGAAGCAACTGTGTAATCGGAGTGCATGCGCCGCTCCTGATTCGATAGTTATTCCCCTGCACACCTGGCGGCGCTGTTAATTTTTACCAAAGGACCACACAGCCAATTGCAGTGCCTTATCTTTCGTAGTTATTTAACTCGCCCGTAAATACGAAAGAAAATTGAAGTTTGAAATGTTTTATCGAATTTTTGGCTGCTTTCACCAGTTAAAGGTCATTATAATTTGAGACATTGCTGTGAATTAAGTTATGCCTTTGTTAATCACTGAAATGTTTCTGGATAAAGTGTTCTAAGGTTTTTGCTAACAAAACATTTGATAAGCGGCTTGAAAGCCCTTTCTGAAAGATAAAGAAATAAAAATTTGATACTGCTTCAACAGTTGTTTATTGCCCTGTTTTTCATCTCTTTAGTAACTAAGCATAAATATTAAGGCTGCACCCCGGTGGAGCAGTGGCCTAAGCGCTGGCTTCTGACCAATCGTCCGAGATGGGTCCATGTTCGAATCCCGGTCAGGCATGGATTTTGTATTTGTCTTATGGCACTGGCATTCTCCTTTCCCCGAAACGAGTGACCCTAAATTAGGAACAGGCGACTGCTTATAGCCCATCGAGTCCCTTTTGAATGTAGAAAGGCCTTGATTAGGCCTTTTTGAATGTAGAAAGGCCTTGTATCAGGCCCTTTTGAATGTAGAAAGGCCTTGATTTTTTTGAACGAACTCCTCGGAGAACGCATAACTACTCGCCTTATGGTATTTTTCTTGATGGGGGATAACAACTACTGTGTTATCCCCCATCAAGAAAAAAATCGCCATTTATCATGGGATAAGTACTAAACACGTGCATATTTCCTTGATTCCTTCTCTCTCTCTCTCTCTCTCTCTCTCTCTCTCTCTCTCTCTCACACACACACTCACACACACACACACACACACACACACACACTCCTTTTTTTTTTTTCTTTTGTAGTTTTGAACTGTAAATATTAGAATTTCACCCTGGCACAATGTACAAGCTAAATCAGTTGTTCTTGTTTTTGAAAGTTAAGCGCTCTTCATATCAAAAATATTTGCACTTTTTTAGTAACGAAGGTGTAAATAGTGACTCTCCATTGAAAAGAGCCGCAGAACGAAAAGAAGCAAAAGGAAAATTAACGCGCAAAAACGAAATCACTTTAAACTCAATAAAAAACCCTTTACAGTCATATTTGCAAAAGTTTAACACCATCTGTCAATTTATTGAAAATTAAGTTTTTCAAAGAAACAACTAATTACTAGTCAGAGATATTTGAAAAAATGACACCACAGATGAATACTTACATTCTTTAGAACACAAAAAGACCGAAATCAATACTTTGTGTGGCCACTTTTTTTTTTATATAATGGACAAAATACGATGTGGCATACTCTCAATGAGGGATTTGCAGTAGTCACTTGATATGTCTTTGTACCACACGTACTTTATCGCGTCAATCAAAGCTTGGTAATTTGATGGCTGTTTTTTTGCTGCCTTGTTTTAAAATTGTCCACAAATTTTCGATGAGTTTAAGGTCGGGACTCTTACCCGGCCAGTAAAGCACAGTTATGTTTTACCTCTGCAGGTAGTCCTTTACTGTCTTTGATCTGTGGCATGGAGCACCATCTTGCATAAAGATTGTGCATCTGTGCACTTGACAGCTTCTCACGTAACATTTCCTCATAAAAAGGACCAGTCATGGTAGTCACTGTCGGAAAAAAGGATAATGAAGCGGTACATGTACTTCACGTGATTCAAATTGACGCACAGTTGATTCATCAGAAAAAAGAACTTGGCTTCAATTTTCAGCAGTCCGCGATTGGTGACGCTTCGTAAACTGGAGTCTGCTTTTTCATGACAGAGGTTAGTCTAGGTTTATGTGCACGTTTATGAGACTTTAATCCAGAATATTTGCTAAGACGTCGGAAAACAGTGCTGATACTAATAGCAGACCCTTTTGAATGTAGAAAGGCCTTGATTTTCTTGAAGGAACTCCTCGGAGAACGCATAACGACTAGCCTTATGGTATTGTTATCACGTGGGGCTGTTTTCCTTGGACGTCCACTTCTCTTTCGGTTGCTAAATTCACCTGTATCTCGATATTTCATGATCGTATTATGAATAGCAGTCTGCTCACATTCACTTTTCTGCTTATGTTACGTTCGGAGTATCCTTCATGTTATAAAGCCACTATTTGTGCCCTCTGAGTAACACTTAATGACGCTTTTTGCCCATTTTTCGTTATATAGAAAATACGTACAAAACCTCTCAGCATGAATACCAGAAGCAAACTGACGCTCACACGTTTCCCCAACTCTATCGACAGCTGCCGTTGTAGGATGATGCAACACAACAGGAAGTTGAGTAATACAGACGGTACCTGACGCAATCGACAGAAATCTCATAATACCAACGGGTGGTCTTAAACTTTTGCAAATGACTGTATATCTCAAAATTATTTTCACATTCTTGATAATGAAGATGTTGCGAATAGCCATTTTCCCGTTGGAAGTCGACCGCGAAATATCAATAATGGAAGCAAAAGAAAATTGCCATCCAAATGAAGCAAATATAAACTAATAAAAACTTTAGAAGAAGCGCAATTATGAGGTGAATAAAATGAGGAGAATCTGTTACGAAATTTCTTTTACTACCAGACGAACAGGAAAAGACGAACTTAATGCATTCTTGTAAGAAACTGTTTTGACAAAATATATACGAGCTAACACTTGTTATTGCCTGGCAGTAGCAATAACAACGCAGTTATACCAGCCTTAACCGCGAAGGGACAGGTTTTCCAATTTTTGCTGATAAACAAAGGGAGTCTGTCGTCCCATAGAAAACGAACTGAGAACGTTTCGTTTTTTTATATTTGCTGAAAGACGAGAGAAAACGATGATTGAGAAGCACTGCTGTTGTCGGAATATTGCCAATACGAACCTATAGTGATTCAGGGGTTTGGCTACCCAAAAATATGTTAAAAATCGTATCTATTTTCCTCAGTCAGGTAAGGAGTTTTCTTAAAATGTCATACTTTTTGTTATAATTTTTTGAATTAAATACCCAATTATTTCGTACTTATTTTTGTTACATACCGACAACCTCTAGTTACCAAACTATCACAAATCAGAAAATTTTTCAGGAGTATTACGAGTACTTAATATGTTTAAATCGATATCTAAACGTCATGGAGTATAATTTTGTGCACAGATTTAGTTCGCGCCGAAGATCCTATTAAAATATTAAATCCATATTTCTAAGTCTTCTTTTTTTTCTTTTTTTTTTTTTTTTTTTTTGGAAGGAGATATTGCATATAGAGGCTGTGCAAATTACTTAAATGCATTTCGTTGCAATTCCGTCAGCTATAAAAAAAATGCAAAGAAAATGACATAGAATTATATCCAAAAAAAAAAAAAAAAAACTCGCAAGGAAAATGACATAGAATTCTTGAACGTAATGGGCACATCGTTTTTGCAAATGCCTTAAACCCTCTACACCAAAGTATTTTTTTATTTTAAATTTTGTAAACAGTGTGATTTCATAAGAAATTGAATATAAAGCTCTCTAGCGTGGAAATTGGTGGTGTAAGTTAAAAAAATCTAAGAAATGATTTGCAACGGTAACTATGTTTGTAATCGACAGACTCCTCAAATGAAAATTTATCGTTATTTATTCTTGACTAAACACACAACTAAAACGCTATCGTAAGTTGACTGATAATACTAAACATAAAACGAATGATTTATTATTAACAACGAACTTTGATTTCTATTTAGTCTGTTTTAAACAATCTCACCATGATATATATATATATATCCCTTTGGGAGTTCACACAAATCAGTTTATTCCAGCGATAGTCACTTTAACATCATAAAACATGTACTGTTTGAGAGCACTTTTGTAAGAACAACAAATATCGTGTTCACACACAGCGAAGGGACGCCATCATCTCTTCACTCTGTCAATTGTCCAGGGTCGTGATCCCATAATTATTTGCAACGAACCGCTAGCTGTTCTGTTCGGCATCAACGCAACTGAAACTCGCAAATGTAAACAAACTTGCAGCAGGTGTTCGATGAAAATAAAAGAAACGAGCAAAGGACGTTAACATCCAACAGGAATTTCGAATTATAAAACGTGAAACGCGTTTGAAAAAAAGAAGTTTAAAATAGGATTTTTATAAGCGCAGATGCAGTAATAAACAGAATTATGCACTCAATGGACAAAAAGCGCGTTGGTCTTCTTCTAGCGTGAATAACTTCCTATACACACCGAGGCATCAACTCCACCATATTCGGGAGGGTTTCCGGAGGTAATGCCAACCGTGCCTGTTGCAGCATTGTCCACAACTCCGTCCGAGACGTCGGTTCAGGGTCCACGGATCTGATGTCCCGCTCCACGTTATCCCAGAGAGCTTCCACAGAGTTTAAATCCGGGGACCTTGAGGCAACTGGATAGTTCCAAACTCAGATGAGTGTTCCTCGAACCATGCCTGGGTGGTTGTTGCCCGATGGGGTGGTGCATTGTCCTTCTGAAACAGACCATCGGCTGCCGGATGCGCTAAGGTCATGAAAACGTGTAGATGATCAGCAGCACATGCTGGTAGGGCGCAGCGTTTAAAGACCTCTCAGGACACACTGAGGGACTTATTGTGCCCCATAAGAAGGCTCCCTAAACCATCGCAGAGCCACCACCGGCTTGAACAGAGCCGACCTGGAACGACGGTCACATGGCCTCATGCTATCGACGCCACACCCTCACCCTCCCGTCAGCTCGGTACAATTGAAAGCGGGATTCGTCTGACCACACGACACGGCGCCACTCTGCACAAATCCAGTTTTGATGTTTCAGGCACCAGGCGAGGCATGATGTCGGGTGACGAGCAGCCAACTGTAGCACATGGTTAGGGGGTCGTCTTCCATAGCCTAGGGTGTGCCGTACTGTTCGTTCGCTGACAGTGCCTAGTCCTCTGACAGTTAACCTAGATGTGATTTGCCGAGCTGTTGCCAAGCGGTCGCTATGTACGAGCCTGGGTAATCTACGTCGACCCCGGTCATCAATGGCTTGTGTTCGGCCAATGCTTGCTTGCTCTTTTGACGCTGGTATGCCCGTCGATGTTATACTCGTGGTGTACACGCCTGATAAGGTTGTCCACGAAAAGAGGCGACTTTAGATCTTTTGGGGCCCTAGGCGCTAAAAGATTCAGCCCCTCCCTTCCTTCTTACCGCTTCAGTAATTTACATCCATCAGATTAACAAAAGTGAGTAAAATCATGCAATACATTGATTATGATACGCTTTCCAACATACCAGAAATGTTTACTTAAGTTATGAGGATAATGGCTGTGGAATAAATCTCGATCCTGTGCCCTGACCTTTGGCCCCATTTCAATTATATTAAAGAGAATTGTTTCAGTATACCTCCGGAACAACATACTAAAGTTTTGTCGCAATACAAGCATTTTTAGTCAAGTTATGAGAATAATAGCTGCGGAATAAATCTTGCTTCTGTGCCTGACCTTTGACCCCATTTCGATTATACACTGGGGTGCAAAAATTAAAGACGAGACGGTTTTTCGAATGTATCGTCGTGCAGAAGTGCTCCATATCGACTCAAATCATACCATAAGATCCCCAAGATGCAAGAACATGGGACAAATGAGCAAAACCGTCCAAATAAGGAATCCAAAGGATACAAAGGCACTTTATTGAAAAGGTAGTTTCGAGCACAACTGGACAGAAGACAGAAACGTCCATGTGACAGGCGGCTGCCAAGAAAAATCCAGTCTTTAGTAGGGGATATGATCACCCCTGATTGCGTTGCAGGATTTACAACGTCTGTCCATGCTGAGGACGAGGCTGTCAAGGAGATGTTGAGGCATCGTGGCCCATTCCTCTTGTAGCGCCAATCCCACCTGCAGAACCGTTGCTGGCGGCTGATGATTTGCTGCCAAGCATCTCCTGAGAAGATCCCACACGCGTTCGATTGGATTTAGGTCCGGGGACCTTGAGTGCCAATCCATGCGTTGAATATCTTCACTCTCCAAGAGCTCTGCGACAGCTACTGTACGATGAGGTGTAGCGTTGTCGTCCATGAAGAGGAACTCAGGACCCACAGCACCTCTAAACAGACGCACGTGAGGAAGGAGAACCTCGGTACAATAGCGGACACCAGTGACTGAGCCACCTTGGAAGACGTGGAGGTCAGTACGGCTACCAAGCATGATACCGCCCCAAACGAGAACCCCGTCACCTCCAAACCGGTCCCTTTCGATGATGGTGGAGCTGTTATTGCGTGTTCCCTGCTCTCTCCAGATGTGTATACGTCCAGAATCGCTCGTCAGACTAAATCGGCTCTCGTCCGTAAAGAGAACTCGACCCCATTGCTGATGTGTCCAGTTCTTGTGTTCCTGGCACCACAGAAGCCGCCGTCTCCGACGAGCACGCGTTAATGGCACACACCGTACTGGCCGTCGTGCAAATAGACCACCTTTTTGCTGCCTCCTGGCCATGGTAAAACGCGATAACGGACGTCCAGTTGTCTGCTGCATATGCCTTGCGATTTCTCCCGCTGTCTGCCGTCTGTCTCTTCTCGCCTGTAGGACAATATACCGGTTGTCCGCCGCCGTGGTTGCTCGTGGACGACCATTGCTAAACTCTCGGACAGCTGTTCCTGTCGTTTGAAATGCTCTCCAAGGTCGTGAAACGATGCTGTGAGCGATCTCGAACTCCTCGGCCACACTAGTCACACTTCGACCTTCTTCCAACTTCCCAATGACGCGACCTCGGGTAAAGTCATCCAGATGTCATCTACTGGATTGCCTGTTGGCCATATCACACGGTGGCAGCAACTCGACGTCGTTCAAACCGATGTACACCGTGCAATAGCTTTCACCGAATTGCTGAGCGTACACCACCCGTGTGCTTTATACCCTTCCGACACTCCCCTACGTCATGCTGCATATATGCGCATGCCCTACCATACCGGACCCCAGTCTATCTCCTGAGTGGTCTTTCGGTCCGTTCTGCCTGCTCGTTCCGCTGTTATGCTAATTTCTCCTCTTCGTCCTTAATTTTTGCACACCAGTGTATTAAGCAGAATTGGTTCAGTATACCTCCAGAACAACATACTAAAGTTTTGTCGCAATCGAAGCATTTTTACTCAAGTTATGAAGTTAATGGCTGCGGAATAAATCTCGCTTCTGTGCCCTGACCTTTGACCCTTTTGGATTATATTCAACAGAACCTGTTCAGTATACCTCCGGAACATCATGATAAAGTTCTGTCGTAATCGAAGCAATTTTTACGTAAATTATGACTCATGACGGCGATGGAATGGATCCCGCTCCTATGTCCTGACCTTTGACCCCATTTCGTCCATTTTCAATAGGGTTAGTCCCCATGTTGTTCTCTACCACATACTAAAATTTCATCGAAGTCGAACCATTTTTTTCGCGAGTAATCGTGCGAACAGACAGACAGACCGACAAATCTGGAGATTTCTAAATAAAAGCTATGATCATTTCAATGTTAGGAAACTGTTTTTGCAGTATATTTTCCCATTCCCAGGTACCAGTCTGTAGTTAGTTTTAAATATGTTAGGACCTTAGGGTCTATTGTTAAAAAACTACAAACTAGGTTCTTCCTGTTTCCTACCTGCAGCTTTTGCGTGTTCTTGTGAAGAACTTAAGGATACGGTTCACTATAATAGGCATTAGAAACATATTATCACTGGTAACTTAAGTTTTGTTGAAGATGACATGCTCAGAAAATTTTTAGAGTATGGTACTAAATTCAGGCCTTCTTTCCATATTTTCAAAATGCAAATTCTTGAGAATTTTACTCAAGATATTAATAGATACATTATTAAGATTAGTTTGGCTTACAATCAGCCTATTGAGGCCTTTGCAGAATGGAATTTTAATGTTATCCGTAGCTTCACTGGAAAGTTGGCTGGTCTTAATTTATGTTTTGACAGCAATCTTATATTTCTCTGGTGATGCAAAATTGTCTCTCTCAAAACTTCAAGATCAATATATTTTTACAACAACTGACAAAGCTAGCAATAATTTTGCAATTATCTGTAAAAAATTATATTTTGAATTGTTAAATCAAGAACTTAATAATAGAGTAACCTACGAGCCAGTAAGTTATTGTACCAAGCAGCTTGGAAATCGTTTTAAGGCCTTCTTCAAGAAGCTTAAAATTCCATCTTTTAGGAGGTATGTACCTGATTTTCCCTTTCTTTTTGCAACTGTTAAGTTTCATAAAGGTCCGGTGAAATTTAGGTTCATAGCCAGTGGAGTTGGGAGTCATAAAAAGAAAATAGATCAGGCTTTTGAAGCACTCTTGAAGAGGGTTTTGGAACTTATTAGTAACTATATTAATCTGCAGTACAGAGATTTTTGGATTATAAATAATAATTCCGAAGGGATTTCCACTATTCTCAGCTTAAAACCCATAGATATTAATAGTTATGATTTCGAGAACCTATATACTAATCTGCCTCTTTCAGATATCATTTCCACATTTAAAGAATTGTATGTAGAATTTAAACTCAACCAATTTGTTAGTGTAAATGCTTGGAACCCTTATCTTAACTGTTGCATCAATAATAACCATATATTATATAATAATACCCTCTATAAGCAAATTAACGGAATTACAATGGGATGTTCACACTCAACTAGCGTTTGTAACCTCTTCTTGTTCTTTAAAGAATATAAATTTATTAAAAATAGGTCTTCGAGCTCAGATAACTACTTATACACTTATAGGTATGTATATTGACGATTTGCTTTGTATAAATAATTCTGAAATTATCGAATGTGATTTTACAAATATCTACCCCAGCTCTCTTAAATTACGTAAAACAAACCAAAATAACCAAGAACTTGATTTCTTAGACTTAAGCATTAAGCTTAACAGAGGTAACCCATCCATTAGCCTTTTTGATAAAAGAGTAAATTTTCCATTCAAAGTAATAAAATATTTGCACTGGTACAAAACATCTCAACAAAAGTAATAGAAAATGTACTTATTTCACAGATACTTAGAATTTCCAGAATTTGCAGCAACAATTTGGATTTCAATGACAAAATAAGTATCCTATTAAATAGCTTTCTGGATAACAAGATTCCAGCTAATTTTATTAAAAGAGTATTAAGAAAAATCGTTCTGAATAATAGAGTTAGGTTAGCAGATCTGTTTTAATTTCTTCACAGTTAAAAAAATGATTCTGGCCAATGAAAGCTTTCTTGGAAGTTGGTCTGGAGGATGTATATTAACTAACAACTGGAACCTTTAGTGCTACGGACAGGACAATCTTATTAAAAATAAAAATAATAAAAATCACAAAAAAAAGTATTATAATTTGATTAAGAAATTAAATAAATAAAAAATATAAAAAGTAAATTAGATATTCTATCTCTAGAATAGCTAACATAAAAATGGCAAAACTCACGTTAAAATAAATAGGTTACTGGTTGTGTCTGTAGATACCCACTAAGGTATTTTAATACAGGTAAAAATTATTAAATACACATCAGGTGTACTTGATAATAATTTTCGTGTATTCTGGAGAGTTATTCTACTCTTACTGGACAAGCAGGTCTGCTTTCTAAGTTTTGTGATTTTTGCTTGGAGGAATTTCGTGTGCAACGTAATTTTGTGCGGGACAGTCTTAGGGATTTTCCCCTCCTACTTGGCTGCTGTGGTGAGGTCGGCCGTTTTATGTCAGTGGGATGCAGAGGTAGCAGCATTCTGAGTAAGCTCAAGCCTTGTGCAGGTTCTTTCTCTTGGTTTCAACGTTTTCGTTAAATGCTTAATTTTTTTTTCTTTTTTGACATTGGTGATAATTCTATTCTAACTTTTTGAGTATTTTCTTTCACTTGTTTTTGGCCATGAGCTTGTTTTTGTGCTCTTTAATAGAGCTGTTAGCAGATCACTCGTCCTCGGTATTGTCGTTTTTCGGAGTTGGTTGGAACAAAATTTTCTTTTTTGTAATTTTAAAGCATTCCTAGAATACTTTGTAAATATTGCAACATTTTTAACTCTAAGGAATTTTTTCCAAAGCATTCTTTCACGTTTTTTTTTTTTTGTTCTTCTGGCTTCCGTTTTTTTCGTGGAAGCTGTATGTAAAAACTTCCATGGTCTCTGTTATAATTTTTATTATTTTTTTATTCTTTTATTATTATTATTTTATTTTTGGATGTCCTTTTTTCCACTAGTGAGGAAAGCAATTGAAAACAACCAAAGCATAAAGATAGCAAAGGGACATCTCAGTAAGGGAAGAAAACAGATTATGACACTCAGAAAAGAAGATGGTTCTGTAACAAGAAATAGAGGCGAAATTTTGACAAAAGTGAAAGATTTCTACTCGAAATTATACGAGAGGGGTGATACATGTACTCCAGACATCATGAAAAGTACCTGTACCAGAGTTTTTCCGGTCCTCCCAGCAGAAGTTGCACATGCAATCAAGAACATGAAGCGAGGAAAAGCTCCAAGAGAAGATGGAATTACTGTAGACATCATACAAGAAGCAAGTGGAGAAATCGAAACAGTACTCGCCCAAATGTTCACTCGATGCCTTAATGAAGGGAAGATTCCTGAGGATTGGAACAACGCTACAATGATCCTGCTACATAAAAAAAGGTGGCATTGAGGATCTCAAAAACCACAGACCTATCAGCCTCCTATCAGTGGTTTATAAAATCTTCACTAAAGTTCTTTCACACCGCTTGAAGGTAACACTGGACATGGCTCAACCAAGAGAACAAGCTGGATTCAGGAGTGGCTACAGCACAATAGATCATATCCACGTACTGAGAGAACTAATTGAAAGAGCGAGGGAATATGAACTTCCATTGTGTATGGCTTTTATCGATTATGAAAAGGCCTTTGATTCGGTGAAACCATCAGCAGTTACAATGACTTTGAAATCCTGCGGTATTGAAGATGCATACATTAATATTATTAATAACATCTGTGAAAATGCAAGTGCAAAGATTCGGCTGTTTGAAAATACAACACGCATAAAAATTGGAAAGGGAGTGAGACAAGGTGACACCATATCTCCCAAGCTCTTTAATGCCACATTGGAAAATGTCTTTCAATCACTGAACTAGGAAAACAAAGGGATAAAGATTAATGGAGATTATCTAACTCACCTTCGTTTTGCTGATGACGTAGTCATTTTTACAACTACCCCATCAGAGCTGCAGAGTATGATCAAGGAACTTGCTGACAAGAGTAAAGCAGTGGGATTAAAAATGAACTTTCAGGAGACAAAAGTGATGTTCAATGCTTTTACAAGAAATGAAGATTTATCGATTGATGGGGAAAAGCTGGAGATAACAGATACGTACTTTTATCTTGGACAGCAGATATCGAGTGAGGGTCACATTGATGAAGAAATTAATCGGCGTATAAAACTTGTCTGGAGAGCTTTTGGAAGAAACAGCATAATTTCCAAGAGCAATGTGCCATTATGTCTTAAAAGAAAAGTGTTTGATCAATGCATCCTTCCAGTGCTTACGTATAGTGCAGAGACGTGGACCTTAACTAAAAGAGTCATACAAAGGCTGCAGACAACTCAAAGTCGCATGGAGAGGTGCATGCTTGGTGTAACCAGGAGAGATAAGAAGAAGAACTCGTGGATCCAAAAAATGACAAGAGTGGAAGACATCATGATCAGAGTTAAATCCCTGAAATGGTAATGGGCTGGACATACTGCCAGAAGGACAGACCATCGATGGACAGCCGAAATTTTAGATTGGATTCCAAGGGACAGGAAAAGACCCAGAAGAAGACCACATGGGAGATGGGTGGATGAAATTCGAAAGTATGCGGGAGTAACAGGGAGGAGACTGGCACAAGACAGATCGTTGTGGAAGAAACTTGGGGAGATCTTCCTCCAGCAGTGGATTGATAATGGTTGACAATGATCATGATGATAATATATATATATATATATATATATATATCATCAATTTTACGTAACAGAAATGGTAATATGTCGTACTGCGTTCCGAGCGTCTGAAATAACATTTTTCATAAATAAGAAAGTAATTCGATGTATGAGTGAAATTTCTTTCTGGTTCTTTTGCAAATCGTGGTCTTAAGAAGATCAAGGAAGAGATTTCACATGCTATGCACTAGCCATGAACGTCGCAGAGAGCTTCTCGAATTGATTTTGGATGAGGTCGAAAACCCTTCTGGGTGATCATAATCTAAACATAAAACAGTTTTTCATTTGCAGCGGAATGGCAGTTTCAAACCACCTGAGCTAACATTTTGGATTTGTCTTTTTACGATGCACAATTTTGCTGCTAAAGGGCGTAAATCCATTTTAAGTTCAGCCACTTTTTAAAGTTACGGATAGATTTTCCGCTAGGGGACGTAAAAGTAAATTGTGTTTTCTCCGATATCTCTGTTTCTAAAATTCCAATTTGAAAAATTCTTCCTGCACAGGATACAGCTCTCGATGAAAAATGTTTTCCATATAATTTTTAATTCTTGGTAAAAATGGTTTGGCCACCAGAGGGCTAAAGTGTTGATTTCTGCTTCTGATGTATTTATAGAAAAATCTGAGCTTCTAAAACCTGAACTGAAAAAATTATTTCGTGGACCGATACCGCTCACGTCAGTAAACTCTTTCCAAATAATTTCTTCTTAAAATAATGCATGATTTCTCCGCAAGGGGGCGTAAATGTATATCCTATTTTTATCAATATCTCTGCTTCTAAGAGTCCGATTTGAAAAATTCTTTCCTTGTTAGATAGCGCTTCCGGTGCGAAGTGTGTCACATACAATTTAAAATTTTTCAAGTAAAGCGTAGACTTTCCGCTAGAGGGCGTAAAGGAAAATTGTGTTTCCCCCGATATCTCTGCTTCTTAAAGTTCGATTTGATAAAATTCTTCCTTTATCGGATACAGCTCCTGATGCGAAATGTTTTGCATATAACTTCTAATTTTTGGTAAAGAATGGCTTGGTCACCAGGGGGCCTAAGTGTTTATTTCTGCTTCTGATGTATTTGCAGCAAAATCTGAGCTTCTGAAAACTCGATTTTGAAAATGTTGTCATAGGCCGATACCGCTCATCTCGGAAAACCTTTTAAGAATACTTCTCCTTAAAATAATGCATAGTTATTTCGCCAGGGGTAGTAGATGTATATCATATTTTTGTCGATATTTCTTCTTCTAAGAATCGGATTTGAAAAATTATTTCTTTGTTGGAGCGCATTTTCGGTGCGAAACGTTTCTCATATAATTTCAACTTTTTCTTAACGCACAAGTCTGCCACCAGAGGGCGTAAGTTCACGTTTCCGTTCACAACAATATCCGAGGGACTAAAAACCTGATTGAAGAAATTAATTTTTGGTCAGATACTACTAACTATGCAAACTCCTTGTGTGTATTTTCTTCCCAAAATAATGCACAATTTCGCCGCTAGGGGCACAAAGGCATAATCTGTTTTCCTCAATATCTCTGCTTCTACATGCGCGATTTAAAAATGTCTTTCAACATCAGATGGCATTTACCTTGTAGAACACTTTCGGTTAGTATATGAGGAGTTTTGTAGTTCACAGTTCTGTCACTAGGTGGTGTTTGAGTACTTCAGTTTGCAGCTGTTTCTCCGCTTCTAAGAGTTATATCATGTTCCCTTCTATATGTTTATAAACATCCTTTTGAGAAATTTCTTCTTTACTGTATGCTATTCCCTACAACAGAGATATGGAGCATTATCAGCTTTAAATAATATAATGCACAGATTTTGCGTTAGGGGGCATAAAGGTCGAAACCTTTTTCTCACTATCTCTGCTTCCGGAAGACGTATTTGAAAAGTTCCTTTTCCGTAGCATAACTTTTTCCATGAAGAATTTTTCGCGTATTTTTAACTTTTCCGTTATTCAAAATTCTTCCGCTAGAAGCGTAGAGTTATATCATGTTTCCTTCTATATGTATATTTCTTCTTTTAACTGTTCGATTTGAAAATTTCTTTGTCTCTGATACCTTCCTTTTGCTATGAGAAGCTTTTTGTGGGCTATTTGTTAACCCTCGTAACATACTTTTTACCCGCTGGCTGAAGTAAGTAGCTGTTTCTGTTTATGGATGTTTTATCGATTGTAAAAATCCGGTTGATTGTTTACCTAACCGGCTCCATGGGCTTTGAACAACTTTGATATATTTTTTTTTTGATTGGAGGTTTAACGACCACCGTGAGCAACTCAATGGGCTATAAGCAGTCGCCCGTCCCTAATTTAGGGTCACTGGTTCCAGGGAAGGGAGAGAGCCAGTGCCGTAAGACAAACACAACATCCATGCCTCACCGGGATTCGAACCCTGACCCCTTTCGGACGAATGATCAGAGGCCATCGCTTAGACCACTGCGCCACCGGGGCGGCCTTTGATAAATTTAATTCGCGTTGAAGAGAATTCAAAGGACGTGCTCATTACAACCGATAATTCAGTGTCATCTTTCTTGTTTGTTTCTAGGACGAATAAACATCACAGTCGCAGACGGAATTTCAATTCCAGTTTTTGCTACTTGAAAATCGGTGTATTTAATACATGTGAAGATGTCGAAGAAAAAGCACATGCACTAAAGTGCTCTCAAGCAATCTCTAAGGAGCGCATAAAAAGGAGTTAGCGTTGAAGTTATTGGGGGTATGCAAAAGTTTCCGCCGTTTTAAGGAGACAGGAACAATCAGGGAAAAGGTACAGATTTATTGAACGAAACATTGGCCGTTAGCATCAATAACCTTTTGCCATTTTTAAAGCAACAAATGGATGCTCCTGTGATAGAAGGGCTCGGCTTTTGAGCTGAAGAACGCAGTGACGAAACTTTCCACCTCTGGAACTGTGGTGAACCGCTGTTGGGCTAGGGCATGTTGCATAGAGCGAAACAGATGAAAGTCTGAGGGTGCAATGTCCGGGTAGTAAGCCGGGTGCGGTAAAACCTCCCTGTTCAAGGGTTGATTTCGTGATGGCACCGACATGTGGCCTAGCATTATCGTGTAACAGGATGACTGGGCGGCGTCTGTTACCTATCCATGGCGTTTTTCGCTCGACTGAGGCGTTCAGTTTCATCATTTTCATTATTTCGCCTGGTTTCAACAGTTCGTTCATCATTTTCATTATTTCGCCTGGTTTCAACAGTTCGAAGTACAGCACTACATGCATGTTCCCACCCACCACACACACAACAGTACCATTTTCCCGTGGATACCCTGTTTTGTAGTGGATGCTGATGGCTGGCCTGGGTCGACTCAGGATCGCATGCACACGGGGTAGTCGCAATAGACCCATTTTTCATCCCCGGTAGCAAACTTCGACAATAAATTCTTCCCTGGAAACCTCTTCAGAAAGGACATGCAGATGTCCAATCGTTGACCAATATTACGCTCCGTTAAAGTATGCGGAATCCATTTACCAATCTTCTGGATCTTCCCCAAGGCCTGTAGACACCGTACGACATTCGACTGAGCCGCTTTCAAACGTTTCGCCAGTTGCGTGGTCGATTGTGTGGCATCTTCTTGCAACAGCGATTCCAGCTCCTCATCTGCGAGTTTCTGCGGTCTACCTGCACGTGGCTTGTCTTCCAAGCTTAGATCACCTTTCTTAAACCTGACAAACCATTCTCGACACGTCCGCTCACCCATAACAGTTTCGCCATATACCTGACATAGTGAACCGTATGCTTCACTCGCACTTTTCCCTAAATTAAGCATGGATAACAAACAGTGCCGCAAATGAACTTTATCGACCGCCATGCTTGGCTTCATGTACGAATAGAAAAGACGGGTCGCCGTCCGTTTAGATCCCTACAGCGCCCGGTAGCGTTGGCGGCGGAAACTTTTGCATATCCTTAATAGCTCTCCTACTAGATCTTTCCTTTTGATTGCCACCTCCTCGAAGAAAGTGTTATTCATTATACTTCGACACGGAATAAATTCAGTTAGGAAGCAACCGAAAGATAATCAGGTGGCATACTGTGCGATATAAAAACAGTTTGCAACTTTTATACTCCATATTGTGGTTACTGGATAAGTAACCGATTACAAATTTAGTGCTTTAGACAGACCATGTTGAGTTCAACTTCTAGCAGTACATCTTCCCCATGTAATCGTAATTCAGAAGTTACGGATACGTGACATCTGCTATTCGTAGACATAACCTAAAATGATGCTTAGCTTTTGTCAACAGTACATTTACATGCTGGTTTTTCAGTTTTGTGCCTATGAATCTCAAGACTACCATTTCTGTTACAATATTAGACATAATTTAAACCAGTCTCGCCTTAGTATTTTAAGTTTTTACTTCAGTATTTGTAAATCAACGAGTTTTTGGTTCTCACTTATTAGTGGATGATACCTACACCTTACTATACATAGAGCTGAACAATAGATGCATACTAAAAACGCAATTGTTCTTTGTATGCTTCTCGTAATAAACGAAAAGGTAAAACCTGCATGAATAGAAGTGTTATGTATCACAGCATTGTCATTTTATGATTTTATATTTCCTGCTACATAGGATGATAGAAGCTAGCGTTTTGTGTTTGTACATCAAATGCATATGGAGAATTATATCCTTATTGAATATGCTTGCATCTTGTTAAAATATATGTCATGTTTGATGTAGCTTACGTAATTTTGGAGTATAAATGTACAAATGTTGTTAATGCTGTTTGTGTCGTTCCAAAGGTTGTTTTTAGCTAATTTTCTTGAGAGAGAAATGTGTTTTCTAAGTGTTAACAGCAGAGAACAATTTTGAAGTCTGCATTATAGGATTTAGAGTGCAATGTTCAAAACAATAAAAAAATAATCCTGAGTCTACAGAAAGGCATTACTTAAAATGCAAAAATTTCCAAAGTCAGATTTATTTAGATTTATGCGAAAAGCTAAAAGTAGAGAATCTTGCGGTAATGAACGAAGCACTGAAATCTGTCGTCAGTTCATTAAAGTTCAAGAATGATGATTGAATCTGATTTTCGTAGATACGATGGTTCATCTAAAAATTGTTACCGCGACGAAAAGAAAAACATGAATTTGATTGCGAATCACCTTCTAATGTTTTATTGTTTTTATTCAACGCTAAGTCATATTGAATGCTGAAAGATCAACAGTTATTGCATTTATTGCTTTTGTGTAAGGTGATCAAATATTGGAACTGATTTGAGGACAAAATGGCGTGTTGTCCACAAATCAGCAGATCATTTGGGGATGCAGACATACTCAAACTAAATATGCAAATCTTTTAGTCAAAAAACTGTATTGTTTCTATAAGTGTCATATTATATATGAAAATTTGTGTATTAAAACGATATGTCTTTTAGAATGTTGATAATTTGTACTGACAAAGCAGAGCTGTAGTGTAGAGAATATATATGTAAAAGTGGAATGTTTACACCTACAAGTTTTGAATTAATAGCAACCTGCACATTGATGAACGAATGGATACACAGAGAATATTAGATACATGTTTTGAATTAATAGCAACCTGCACATTGATAAACGAATTACATGGAGAACATTTTCATTTTGCCAAAGTTTTTGGAGGAACTCGGAACAAGTGCAGTCAAAAGTTGGCAGCCCCAGTGGCCAAACTTTTGACTGCACTTGTTCATATGACCATTCGCACAAGTTGGTACTGGTTCGATTCCCGAATGAGACATTGGGGTTGTGTTTGTCTTACGGCACTTGCTCTCTGCCTTTCCTGGAACCAGTGGCCCCAAATTAGGGACAAGTGACTGCTTATAGACAATCGATTAGCTCACGGTGGGCGCGAAACTCCCAAATAAAAATGTATGCGCAGTCTCTCTATACATTTTCCATTCCGTGTAATTCAGTGGTCATTAAACACGGAAAAAAAAGAACAGTCAAAATTTGTTTACACAATGAGCATGTTGACAGATTAGTACAACAAAAACTACTTTTCATAGCGTTTTTCATTGGAAATGTAACTAGCTAATGATGAAGTGTAAATTCGAGGACACTTGAGGACAAACATCAAAACTTGAAAACAATTTGCGTCTCCAAAGACATCAGATGTTTTTGAGGACGGTGAACTAAATTCGGGGACTATCCTCAAGAATTCGGGACTTCCCTCTGTCAGTGTAATTACGACTCTAAAATTCGTTTGAAGCGAATCCAGCGAAGAAAATCAAATGACATTCGTATGCACATGCTGTCGCTATGAGCGGAAAACTTCGGTTCTCAGTGCATCGCCGGGAATTTTTTTTTTTTTTTTTTTTGCTATAGCAGTATAGTGTGGATCCCCCTAGCTTGCTGGATCATCTTTGGGTTTGTAAAAAACTTACTAATAACAACTACATATAAAAATAGTGCATAAAGTGCCTTCTGCAACGTCAACAGAGAAGGAAAAGTTTGCCATCATTATCTTTTATATTGTAAGTTTGTACTACAATAAAAAAAAATGATGGCAAACTTTTTGTTATATTTCGAGAAGATATAGTTCGAAATTTTTAGCGATAGTAACTTTTTTTAATCGGAAAAAATTCGTTCAATATCAAAATATTTTTTGAACACAAAGAATTCGTCAGTTCTGAAAGATATTCATCGTGATTATCAAATTAAAAGTAAGTGAGTAAATGAGTATGAAAAATACTAGTTATATAAACAAATAAATGAATAAGTACAAAGGCCGTTCTATAAAAACTGAGAGTATTTTTTTGAGTTGGCAACAGTGCGAAGGGGAAAAATAACCACGCAGACGACTAACTGAATTAAGGAAGTATCTATGGCAACAGTTATTAGCCGTGGCAGACGATTCTGGTTTCGTTATTGCGCAGTTTTTCGAGGTACGTCTGTGTTTCGCCACACAGCTATGGAGGTGAGTGATTCATAGTTAAAAAGTGAAATGCGTTGTGCGATAAAATTTTGCTACCGTTTGGGTAAAACGTCTACAGGAAGAGTTGATTTAAGGAAAAAAGTTTACAAAGATAAAGGTTTTGGTGAGTCAACGACTTTTAGATGGCTCCATGATTAAAAAAAAAAAAAAAGGCATTTGTCGGCAGAACCCGTTCCTAGGCCTGGTTGATCTGAAAGTGTTACGTAGCGTATTGTTTGAGATCGACGAATGACGTGTGAAGACATAGCGGCGTCAACTAACATTACAAAAACGTCGGCATTCCGCATTCTACGCGACAAATTACTGCTGCATCGTGTGTGTTCCAGATGGGTAACTCATCACCTGACGAGAGAACAATTGTTAGCCAGAGTTCAGATGTGTCATGAGTGGAAAAAAATGATTGCAATGGATTCTAAACACAGTAATAACTGCCGATGAGACATGGGCCCACTATTTCGATCCCCTCACGAAGCGCGCAACGAGTGCCTGGAAAGACACAGGCTCGCTTCCTCCGAAAAAGTCCGCCAAGCCAAATCAGCTGGGAAGGTGATGATGATAATGTTCTTTGATCATAAAAGAGTAATCTACCTACATGCCGTTCCTCCACAAATTACTGTCAATGCTGAGTATTACATTTCAGTCTTGAAGCATCTGCGACGACACATATCGATTTAGCGGCCGGAATTGGTGGGTAAGTGGACCCTGCACCACAATAACGCCAGGCCATATGTGGCTGCTTGTGTTCAACAGTTTCTTGCGAAATGCAGTATTGGCATCATGCCACGGCCTGCCTACAGTCCTGATCTCACCCCCTGCGATTTCTGGTTGTTACCAACAATGAAGGAGAAGTTCCGTGGCGCAACATTCAACACAGATGTTGACGTTATTCAAGCTGTACAGGGGTCGCTAAAGCAGTTTCCACAAAATGCCTTCGTCACATGCTTTGAAAAGTGGACTGAACGATGGAACCGTTGCACATCATCCGAGGAATGATACTATGAGAATGAATAACATATATTTTGCTGTATCTATATTTTTTCATTTTGTGTGATTTTACTCTGAGTTTTTATAGAACAGCCTTTGTAAATATGTGCAGAGCAGAAACGATGTTAAATATTGGTTTCCATATGCTCTTCATCACCAAACAATATCAGAAGGGAATGCTTCCTATCATTTCAAAGAATTTGAACAGCTACTGTTCAGTGAAGCCTTTTCTTTTTCTTTCGTTATTTCGTTGAATATTTTAGTTCAGAATTTACTGCACTTTAAGGGTGTAACTTATGGGCTGCTTCATGATTCTGTTGAGAACTGCATGTAAAATGTAAGTAATTCGAGACTGATTAATGTGATTAAGGAAGTTGGAGTTGTAAAATATTGCAAGGAATGCATTGCATGAAATATTCCCTATATAAGTAAAAGTATATGTTTCCGTTAAACTTTTTTTTTACTTAATTTTTTGTCGCATAAGTAAAACATTATTTTCGAAATTTGTGTCTAAACTGAGCAAAATTTTTAACACAGAGACTAAGAGCGTATCCCACGAGAATATACCACGCATATATTTTTTTCGAATGCATGATTGTAATAGGTGAGGATTAAAACTTGACTTCGTTTTTCAATTCGTATGGTTCAAACAGTGCGAAACCACTCTATCTAGTGCATCAGTTTTTAACCCTTATATTGCTGGGTTGACGCACAAATTAGGTTTTCATTTTTAAAGATATTAATAATTGAAACAGTTAAACTGCAGACATCACATAGTTATGTTTTTCATTTAATATAGAAAAACAATGTTTATAAATGCAATATTTATAACTTCTACTATAGTTTCATCAGGACTAAGCCCGTTGATTTCTTGCTTGTGCCGACGTTACCAGTTTCACGTGCCTAACGTCTCGTGGCGGCCATTGATTTTGATGAGTGGTTTCCATGCACTCGATAGATATGGAGACGAAGTTAAATCATTCACCAAGTAATTACGGTTTTGAAAAATGTGATATGCTTCTACAATGTCAAGGTCAGACACTGTTTTAAGTCTATCCAAAAATGTTCAGTTTACTTATGACTTGGAGCAAGTTAGTTCTCTTCCTTTTCTAGACGTACTAGTTACGCGGTCCGAAGATTCATTCACTACTACTGTTTATCGTAAACCATTTGCCGTTAGTTTACCTCCTCACGCAAAATCAAACCATTCTGTCCAACACAAAACCAATGCTTTTTATACGTATGTCTACCAATCCTCAAACGTCTGTTCTACAGGAGAATGTATCCAGAGCTAGCTGGATTACAGCAGACATGTTTCAACAGAGGCTTTAAACCCTCGTTGGTAGATTCCGCTATCAAAACATTTGTTAAACTTCAACATAAATCTACCCTGACCCCGACTCTCCTAACACTCACTGAAGCTTGACAGTTCTTCCTTTCATCATTGAAATTTGTTTGCAAATATCAAAAATCCTTAGATCATTAAATTTCGAAGTGATTTTCACTTCTGTGTCTAATATGTTTTGCTCTACAAAAAATTACCCAATTCCTGACAAAAACTATTGGGAAATCTATCGCATCAAACGTACGTGTGGCCTGTCATACATAGGTCAAACACGAAGATCACTTAAATTCAGGTTGAAAGAACACCAGTCATATATTTAAAAGTGTGAGCTTAAATAATCTTCATTAGCCTAGAAATGCTGGGAAAGTAACCACCAATTGTTGTTTGATGAACCAGAATTATTGGATAGACCTAAATAAGTGATTGACCTTGACTTTTTAGGAGCATTTCACATTTTTCAAAACCGTAATTACCCGGTTAATGATTTATCTTCATCTCCATATCTATCGAGCGCATGGAAATCACTCATCAAAACCGATGGCCACCATGAGGCGTTTGGCACGCAAAACTGGTAACTTCGTTACAAGCAAGAAAACACACTCATAGTTCTCATGAAGCTAGGCCATAGTTTCCTGCGAAACTATAGTAAACTTTAAGGCATAAATAAAGAGTGATTCATGTAAAACTAACACATTTCATTATCAATTTATGTGAACAAGAATAAAGCTGATAGCAAGTTATGCCATCTGAAATGTAGCATATCTATGGGAGTACCTTTACATCAAATTACATTTACATCAAATGCTGAAAATGTCCGCCTCCCCTCCTGAAGGCACACCTGGACACGTCGTTCCATGTTTCTGGCTGTTCGTTGGAGCATCGTCTTGTCAATTCCGTTGATTTCGCTTGTAATGGTCTCCTTCAATTCCTCTAATGTCAGAGGGCGTGTAGAGTTACTCTTTTTTTAACAAAATCCCACAGAAAGAAATCTGATGTTGTCAAATCTGGTGATCTCGGTGGCCACAAGTTACGGGAAATTATCCGGTCCCCAAGGAAACGGTGGATCAGCGCCATGGACTCATTTGATATATGGCACGTGGCGCCATCCTGCTGAAAATAGCCTTGACGCAGCTCTATGTCATCCAATTGATTTTGAGCAATGAAGTCCTGAAACCAGCGACAATAGTGCCCTCGTTTTACTTTATCTGGCTCCAGCAACTCATGAACAGCCATAAACCTATACGGCTTTACCCTCTCTTTCTTAGCAGCTCTCTAACACATGGAATACGAGTATCCTGTCTCCTGCGACAGACGCTGTAATGGCTTCCAGGGTGACCGCTGCAGTCGTGCCTCAACGTCCACAGCAACCGTCGGCAGTGCAGAAGAACGATGCGTGCCGGTTTCACTCACAAGAGATCCTGTTGTTTCCAACTTATGTACAAGCGCCAGTATAGAGTTCTTTTGGGGAGGTTTGCTAACACTAAATTCCCTCGCGTGTGCCCTTTGCGTAGCTGTGATCGAGTTTGTAATCCAGTACGTTTTCACAAGAAATACCCGTTGCATCTTCACAGTGACTGAGGCAATCTGGCGGCGACAGCTACCACATCCTGTACAGCAGCGCCCTCTCGTGAGAGTAGAGGAATCTCACAGATGCCCCGCGTCGTTTGACACTAACACGGGCCATTACGATTTATTCCTGCTGAAATAAAATGAACATGAAATGTGTTAATTTTCTGTGAATCACCGTGCAGTATATTTATATACGTTTTTCTATATTAAATGAAAAATATTAACAATTGTTTTCGACCTAAATTCGATATTGGTCCTTTAGATGTGTCATTAACTAAAATGTGCATTAAATGGCAATTTTAAAAAGAGCTGTTTCCAGATATGACAGTCACATATTTAACTTTTGTATCAGAGATACAGCTCATTGTATCATATAACGTTTTTACAACACAACGATTGACTATGACTGAAAACGATATTCAGTTGCGGTTAAATTCCAGCTTGGCGGCGAATATCAGTCTCTGTTATGAATATTCACTGAAGATTAAAATGTTTTAGAACGTTTCATCCCCTGTATTTGCCGTGTGATATCATGATTGCATGAAAATCCGTTATTAGGTAAGATTCACTCAAGGGCATGAGAAAAAATACATACAGAAACTGGCATTGTATTTTGAGCTTCGCTTAAGATGTTTCTATTTTTCAAATATCGCTTTGTAAGTTATGTTGAATTTGATATTTGATACTGAATATTGATGTTTTTATATTACCTGTAATCTGATAGTTTGTTAATATTTTACATATCTGCACGGATCTTGATTTTCCAAACGTTTGCTTTAACTGAAGTATTCAGTATAAAGGCGTTAACTGTTTTGATAAAAGAAAAAAAAATCAATAGCAATGGTTTTTTCTATTAAAAATGTTTGGAATGTTACACCGCCTTCTTAAGAGCACTAATTGTGTGTTACTCTATTTTGAAATAATAAGCACATTTCTTATGCAGTTTCCATATTTCGGTTTTGATTTAAAATGTGTATAATTTTCCTAAGGCACGAAACGTGCAGTTGTTTGGAGAAGAGTATTTTTTGATGATGTAAAAATTTATTTTCTGCAAATATACGTAATATTAAGTGTATACTGAATATAACACAATGTATGTAAATAAAATGGCATTAAACAAAGGCAATGGTAGTGAAACTGTTTTCTTTTAAAAAGAATGATGAGTTTCTTTTTTTTTTTGGATTGGAGGTTTAACGACCACCGTGAGCAACTCAATGGGCTATAAGCAGTCGCCCGTCCCTAATTTAGGGTCACTGGTTCCAGGGAAGGGAGAGAGCCAGTGCCGTAAGACAAACACAACATCCATGCATCACCGGGATTCGAACCCGGACCCCTTACGGACGAATGATCAGAGGCCAACGCCTTAGACCACTGCGCCACCGGGGCGGCGAATTTCTTTTAATATGAAGGATACATAAATCATACTTCTGGGCACAAAGATATACACCGATGAGACATTCCATTATGACCACCCCCAGCCTAGAGAAATGAGCGCGCCTGGAGACCGAACGGTGGCAACGGGGAAGTTCACAGAGCAGTATATATACTACCCTAGGACCAACTGTCGGTTAGTAGTGTCCGGAGTCAGAATGAGAAAAACTGCCGATTTATCGGAGTTTGATAAAGGACAAATTGTGATGGCACGGCGTGGCTTGTTCACGTGGCACTGTAGTGAGTACGTATCAAAAGTGGTGTACAGATGGCCAAAAAGACGAACCGTCGTCCAGCCGTGGGTCGTCCGCAGCTCATTGATGCCAGAGGGGAGCGGAGACTGTCGCACTTTGTTCACAGCGACCGCAGAGCCACAGTGCGACAAATCACCAGCAGCTACAACAGTGGTGATCAGGGCAATGTGCCACTGCACACAGTTCATGGCAGCTTTCTGCGCATGGGCATGCGTAGCCGAAGACCCAGCCGGGTTTCCATGCTCACTGCACGTCATCGCCAACAACGCATGAAATGGGCCCAAGATCGTCGAGATTGGACCGTGGATGATTGGAACAAAGTGGCTTGGTCTGACGAATCAAGATTCCTGGTGCATCACGTAAACAGCCAAGCGCGGATACACCGGTTAGCAACTGAGGCTTTGGCACCTGGATGCGCTATTGGGCGGAAACAAGCCGGCGGCAGTGGTGTTATACTGTGGGAGATGTTTTCTTGGGACGCTTTAGACCCTATTATCCCAATAGCACACTCCCCGACAGCTGTCAGTTATCTGAAAGTTGTTGTGGACCAAGTTCACCCATTCATGGCAACTGTGTTCCCTGTTGGTGATGGCCATTACCAACAGAATAATACGCCATGCCACACTGCCAGAATCCTCAAGGCGTGGTTCGAGGAACATGCTGGTGTCTTTCTGTGAAAGTCCTGGTCTCCAAATTCGTCTCACATGAACCCAATCAAACATTTGTTGTTCGACTTGGAAAAACGGGTTCGCGCTAAATCATCAGCACCCCGAAGTGTAGGGGAACTGGAGAACCTGCTGTTGACATTATGGTACCAGATACCCCAGGATACCTATCGCCACCTCATCGAATCGATGCCTTGCCGAGTGGCAGCTGTTTTTGCCGGCTAAAGTAGTCCTACAACTTATTAGGTAGGTGGTCATAATGTAATGGGCTCATCGGTGTAATGCGTTGACTCAAGAGCTATCGACGAAAAGAAGCAGAAACACCAGAAATAGATCATCCGAGATCAAAAACTTTCTTAAAAGCCAGAATATCACGCCCCGGTTGAGAGGCATATCTAGGGCAGGTGCCCCGGCGCAGTTCAAGAGAGGGTGCAAAAACCCCTGCTTACAGTCTGATTAAATTTGGAATTGAAACTTGTTCACCACTTTCTGGTACACTTGAACTCGAAATTTCTTCCTCAAAATGTTCAGGAGATGCTAGTTGCTTTCATTCAAACATGAAGGAGGGGTTCTATAGTTCATTCAACTAAAGAAGAACCGTGGCCTTTGTCGACAACAACAGAGCCCGCGCTATTTCTTCTTTAATTCGATGGATAAGGATGTCGTTTTTCTTTAGTTAGATGGATAAGTCGAGAATGTCGTTCACATTGTTGGAGGTTCTTTGGGGGCTATTCGGTCATTACTGTGACTGCCAGCCACGACTACCATCTGCATTCGGTCCGTTTGATGTGGTACCGAAGGTTCTAACTCCGAAGCAGATAAGCTGATAAAAAGCACGCTGGAACACAAATATATACACACAAAAGGTCGGCACGAGCACCTCGCGGAAGCCAACCTTTAATCAATTTTAAAACCAGACGGCCTTTTCTATTACATTATGTACTTCACTTCCTCCCAACAGCTTCGATATATTCTGCATTTCACAATAAAGTTCATATTCGAATATCTTTCTAAGAACTATAATCTACTGACAATTTACCATGTTCGAACAAGTTCGGGCACATGGCCAAATTTTTCGTGGGGAATTTGACGTTCGTTCTTGAAACCAGAAGAACCTCTCCACATACCAAAATTGCATCCACCACAAGGATCAGCGCCAGACCTAGAATTTCCTCAATGTGTCTGGTTTAGTGGAAGAGGAGTCGGTAACCGATTCAACATTGCAGATGTTCCGATGACATATCCATCAGAACACTTGCAGTGATTCGAACTACTTTTAAGGCTTCACAGCTTTACACTTCTTAAATCGCGTTTTATCTGCTCCCCTGATGAAAACAGAACTCCTTGCCTAATCTCAGGTATACATTGTCCTTTATGCCTGTCAGATATATAGGAGCAAGTCTCCTCGCCTTTCTCTGCCCAAAATCCTTCACGTGAACGGTGACGCCAGGCTAAAAATCAAGCCTCAGCCTCGTGTCGCGGTTTGGCACGTTTACTGCGGACCTTCATATCAACGGTCAAAGTGATCCTCGCTTGATAACCTCCCAAGAAGTTCGAAACTTTCTTCTTCATATGGAGCTTCACAATACGGGACTCAGACTTCAGAAATGTTCCGGGAGAGCTACGCGGATATTCCCATTCTCCATACGACACTAAAATCATAAATTTTCCATAGACACAACTTTAATGTAAACCGTCTTCATAAGGGGAAAGCTTCACGTCACAGGCGATAACGCAAAGTCCAAGAAATCGGCATACAAGAGATTTTATTCGGCTTTAATTTCTCATGCATGAAGTTATCATCAAACTTATTCCAATTCCTGCGCTGCGTTGCATGCATGGTATTACGACCATCCATCACTTCACTAATTATTATACACGGGCGTGCATAAATTAAGGACGAGACGGTTTTTCGAATGTAACGTCGTGCAGAAGTGCTCCACATCGACTCAAATCATTCCATAAGATCCCCAAGATGTACGAATATGGGACAAGTGAGCAAAATCGTCCGAACAAGGAATCCAAAGGATACAAAGGCACTTTATTGAAAAGGTAGCTTCGAGCACAACTGGACAGAAGACAGAAACGTCCATGTGACAGGCGGCTGCCAAGAAAACTCCAGTCTTTAGTAGGGGATATGGTCACCCCTGACTGTGTTACGGGATTTACAACGTCTGTTCATGCTGAGGACGAGGTTGTGAAGGAGCTGTTGAGGCACCGCGGCCCATTCCTCTTGTAGCGCCAATCACAGCTGCGGAATCGTTGCTGGCGGCTGCTGACGTGCTGCCAAGCGTCTCCCGAGAAGGTCCCACACGTGTTCGATTGGATTTAGGTCCTGGGACCTTGCGGGCCAATCCATGCGTTGAATATCTTCACTCTCCAACAGCTCTGCGACAGCCACTGTACGATGAGGTGTAGCGTTGTCGTCCATGAAGAGGAACTCAGGACCCACAGCACCTCTAAACAGACGCACGTGAGGCAGGAGAACCTCGGTACAATAGCGGACACCAGTGACTGAACCTCCTTGGAAGATGTGGAGGTCAGTACGGCTACCAAGCATGATACCGCCCCAAACGAGAACTCCGCCACCTCCAAACCGGTCCTTTTTTATGATGTTGGAGGTGTGATTGCGTGTTCTCTGCTCTCTCCAGATGTGTATACGTCCAGAATCGCTCGTCAGACTAAATCGGCTCTCGTCCGTAAAGAGAACTCGATCCCATTGCTGATGTGTCCAGTTCTTGTGTTCCTGGCACCACAGAAACCGCCGTCTCCGATAAGCAGGCGTCAATGGCACACACCGTACTGGTCGTCGTGCAAATAGACCACCTTTGTGCAGCCTCCTGGCCACGGTAAAACGCGATAACGGACGTCCAATTGTTTGTTGCATGTGCCTTGCGATTTCTCCCGCTGTCTGCCGTCTGTCTCTTCTCGCCTGTAGGACAATATACCGGTCGTCCGCAGCCGTGGTTGCATGTGGACGACCACTACTAAACTCTCCGACAGCTGTTCCTGTCGTTTGAAATGATCTCCAAGCTCGTGAAACGATGCTGTGAGCGATCCTGAACTCCTCGGCCACACTAGTCACACGTCGACCTTCTTCCAATTCCCAATGACACGACCTAGGGTAAAATCATCCAGATATCGTCTACTGGATTGCCTGTTGGCCATATCACACGGTGGCAGCAACTCTACGTCGTTCAAACTGATGTACACCGTGCAATAGCTTTCACCGAATTGCTGAGCGTACACCGCACGTGTGCTTTATACTCTTCCGACACCCCCCCCTCTACGTCATGCTGCATATATGCGCGTGCCCTACCGTACCGGACCCTAGTCTATCTCGTGAGTGGCCTTTCGGTCCGTTCTGCCTGCTCGTTCCGCTGTTATGCTAATTTCTCCTCTTCGTCCTTAATTTTTGCACACCAGTGTACTAGAAAAATGGCAGAGTCCAATTGATCGTAGTAGCTCCGTCGCAACCACTCAGATACACGCATCCAAAAGAGACCACGTTTTCACTAAACCTAATCAGCCGAATTTCTTCAGATTTCATTTCCTAATGGTAATGCTAGTCTCTTCCTTCCCAATCCCATAGCTCCGTTTCTAGCAAATAGAAACTCAAACGTTGGAATAAAATTTCGTTTACATTGTGTGTATTTCTGTTGGCTTTAGTTTCCCTCTGAAGATGAAAGGAGATGGGGATGGAGATCACACAGTGAAACGGCTATAAGCAATCAGCTATAAGTAACAGAAATACGGCTATAAGCAATCGTCCGTCCCCAAATTAGGGACGGGCGACTGTTGATAGCCCATCGAGTTGCTCAGGATGGTCATAAAACACCAAAAATGAACAAACTGCTGGTTGTGAAACTTTTGACAAAAAAGAATTTCGAATAATCTAATTCTCGAAAAATCCTCTACTAATACTGTTCCATTTATTAACAACTAGCGACCCGGCCTGGCTTCGCACGGTAACAATTTAGAATTTACGGCGAATCTAAAGAGAGAAGATTATTACGTTCCACAGGGGACTGTCTTTCTCTTCTTTGTCATTTGCCAATTAAGATTGTTTCTTGCAAAGTTTCATTACGACGCGATAAACAAATTCTTTTAGCGTCCGATGCACTACGACCTATATTCGATTTTCTTCTCGGCATAATGTTAATACGATATTTAAATTTTAATTAAAGAGCTACTCAAAGATATACATACGTGTGGAAGAAAACAACTACGCATTTAGTCTGTGCGAGCGCCGATAAACCAATTCCCTTACAGCGTCCGATGTGACTACGCATTTAGTCTGAGGCCTAACATGCTGTCAGACCGGCCACCGCGCACGCGCATCGCGTTTTTTTCCCAATGAGCAAAAATGTTTCGTAAACTGGTCGCCGCGCATCATTGTTTAGTCAGTGGAAGCCACGAAAGAATGTGAACAGCGTTTTTTTTCTTTGACTTGTCACTAAAATCGTTACAGCTCGGCTCCATTTTCTCATAGATTAATGTTTCATACACCTAAACCTTCCTCGACAAATGCTCTATGGAATGGTGAAAACCGCATCAAAATCCGTCCAGCTATTCTCGAGATTAGCCCGAACAAAGAGACAGACGCCTACCGGGGATTTGATTTTATACTATGTATAGATACATCTTACACATTTGCGTTATTTTTGTACCTAATCATACTAATGTATAAGGGTCTCGATCTGCGCTGGCGGCGGAGAGAGCATCGCGGCAAAACGGTTTGTATTTCGGCAGAGCTTTCTCACACATGCATGCATATAATACGGTGAACAGATATTTAATATCAGAGGATAAATTAGTGATAATACGTTTAAGCTACGTTAAGTGCTCTTAACGTAAATAAGTTCCAGCACACGTTTTAATAGATTTTCATTGAATTCCTGCATTTTTCAATTAAGGGCTGCATCTCACAAATTCTTAAAAGTTCGATTTTGCAAAAATACGACCATAAACTTATTTGTAAATTTTTTTTTCTCAAGGTTGTCGTATGCATGTTTATTGTTACGCATAAATTGTCCGATGGTTCAGTAGAAAACACTTTCGCCATATATAGAAAACGTAAGAATTGAACTGATCCTAGTCTGACACACTGCTGTACTAAAAATTTAAGACATACAGTTGCACTATAAATTTAAACCTCCTACTTTATTAAAAAGAGTTTGCGTACTTTAATTCTTCTCGAGAAACTTCAACGTTTCTGGAACTTAAAAAAATACTTGCGATAAATACCGATTAAGCACTGATGAAATCGTGGACGTTAAGCAATGAATTCTTCAAAAGGTTTAGAGTCCTTCTCGCTGCAACGCGCTCGTGTATATACAGGGTGTTCAGTTAATGCGGCGACAAACTCAAAGGGTTGTTAGTAGACATCAAGACGAACAAAAATTGAAATGGAACATGGTGTCGCAAACCACGTTTAGTCGGTGAAAATCGCGAAAATACGTATGCTGCCTCTGACTCCAGAGGAGAGGGAAGGCGGATGTCAGTTGATCGCTGAATGCGTTCGTGGGTTCACTCACGATGTCTGACGTAAGCAGCGTCGCGAAACGCATGCGCTGGGGTAGGGACTCGTGCTGCGGGCGGCGTAAGGTAGCGCCATTGAGGTGGTAGGCACGTGTAGCAGGACGTATTGCTTGGCCTCCACGTTCGCCGGATCTCAATCAGTTGGACTTCTTCCTCTAGGATCATCACTCATTTATGAGACGCCTTTGGACACACCGGAGGATCTCATAGCGCGGATCGTCGTCGCTGCGACAGACATCAATAGCAGACCCGGTATCTTCGAGCGTGTCCGGGAATCGTTTTTACGTCGCTGTAGATTGTGCAATGACGTCCGCGGCCGCCACTTCGAACAATACCTGTAATAATTTCGTTCACATCATTCTCATAGTTTCCTTTCCAGCATTGTACTGTGCACCACAAGCTGTGTTGTAAACATGCTGAATTTGTCATTTTCTTGCAGGACTTCCGTCTACAGTAAGTAGAGTTTAGGTCCCAGCCACCTACAGCGAGTTCGCCTTTTGGGCAGGACACAGATACGGAAGGAATGAGAGCAAGTCTAGCGACTCTGACAGAACAGTTTGTAGTGAGATTAGAGTACAGTAGAAGGCGCCACCGTACAAGTACGATGTTGCACATAGTAGGGTGAGAGAATTTCAGGAGGGGGCATAGGAAAGGATACCCATTTAACCAGTGGGTCCAGCCTGGGGGCCGTCACTTAACGTGCTCGTCCGATGCACGGCGGATATTCAGCGATTGTTAGTATATCACACCATCTCTGAAAGATCAGCCCAGGATCGAACCTGAGGACCTTGCATTGATAGTCTGACTCGCTAACCACTAAGCCATCCGCGGCTCTTGTTGTAAACATGCTGTCAAATAAATCTTTTTGTAGCTATTATTGTACATTTTGTCCTCCCCGCGTGACGTCAGAACCTGCATACGTATTTTTGCGATTTTCACCGACTAAACGTGGTTTGCCACACCATGCTCCATTTCAATTTTTGTTCCTCTTGATGTCTACTAACAACCCTCTGAGTTTGTCGCCGCATTAACTGAACACACTGTATATATATATACTCAGCCTTAGCATAAATACTGTTACAAACTTTCGATTGATGACGCGCAACAGGTGTGAAATGTCACCGACCAACCAGGAGGCATGAAGCAGCTAGTGAATCATTGTGCGTTCAGTCACAGAGAGGACAACGTGTTTCGTGTGAAGTATTTGCCATGGAGTGGGGAGACTATGAGAATCGTGTTGCTGTAATAGCGCTGCACAAGGTTGAAAAATTAGCTTGCGAGATTTTCAACATGCTGAAGAAGCTGAAAATCAAACGAATTTTTATCTACCGGACCATAGAAAGGTTCCTTGAGACTGGGACCGTTGCTGACCGCCCCAGAAAATGTCGGCCACTTACCGTGAGTACTACTCGTCTGGTGAAAGCAGTGGCATCCCGTATTCAACGAAATTTTGTCAGAAAACAATCAGTGACGGCTCGTGAGCTGAACATTTCAAGAATGTCGATGTCACACGTGCTGCGGAGTGACCTAAGGGTGAGAGCTTACTGGAGGCGTACAGGGCACTTCCTCACCCCACAACTGAAGCAGCATAGGGTGCTAAAAGCGGAACGTTTGCTGCAGCGCTATGCATACAATCGCCACTGATAGATACTTTTCTCTGATGAAAATAATTGTCACTTTTGAAGAGGCTTTCAACCAAGAATATGACAGGGTGTATGCGTCAACCTCACGAGAAGCTCAGGGAAAAGCTCCAAGGATCACGAGGGGCCATTATCCTGTTTGTGTCGTGGTTTGGTGGGGAGTCTACTTCAAGGGGTATTACGAAACTCCATTTCTGTGAGAAAGGAGTGAAAACATCTGCCAAAGTCTATCAGGACAGGATTTTGGAGCCAGTGGTCAAAACTGTAAGTCACACCCTCTTCCAAAACCGACAGTGGAACTTTCAGCAGGATTCCAAGCTTACCCACAAGGCCAAATCAACCCAGGAGTGGCTTCAGGCAAATTTACCAGACTTCATTTCTCCAGCTGATTGGCCTTCAAGCAGCACAGACAGCAACCCATTGGACTGCAAGTTGTGGGCCACACTGGAGGACATGGCCTGCAGAAAAAAGACGCCCCAGTATTTATAGTCTCAAACGCTCTTTGGTGCGAGCATTAGCAGCTTTCCCTGTGGAGACCCTGCATAAAGCTATTGATGAGTGGCCACATAGACTGAAGGACTGGGTGAAGGAAAAAAGATGCCATTTTTGAGAAGTGATTGGTGCCATGTATTCACAAGTGTACTACTTATGTCATATCACAGATATATTAAAATATCTTTAAATTTCTTTTGTTATTTCATTGAATACTTTGTAACAGTATTTGTGATAAGACTAGGTAAGCATATTATATTGATAAAAGTCACCAGACACCTAGAAGAGAAACCCAACATAGCATTTATTGGCATATATTAGTACGGTGTCAGTCTACCTTTGGCCTTAATGCATGCACTGACCCTTCGAGACAGGCTTTGGACAAGGTTTTGGAACACAGCGATAGGTATACGCTTCCATTCAGTACATAACGCTGCCGCTAATTGTTGCTTAGTAGTAGGCCTTGGTTCCAAACTTGTTATGCGACGCTCTTATTCATCCCTTAGGTGCTCTATGGAATTAAGGTCAGGGCTCTGTGCTGGCCAGTCCACACACGATAGGGAATTATCGTCAAACCACGCCGTAACAGTCCTTGCTCTATGGCTCGGTGCATCATCCTGCTGGTACCAACAAGGCTCGGTTCCATCGTATTGCCACAGAGTGGGTAAGGCATAATTGTCCAGAATATCGAGGTAGATGTTCTGGTTAACAAGTTTGTCCACGATAACCAATGGCCGGGACCATACCACGAGAAACACCCCCACACGAGTACACTGCCTGCTCCAAACCTGACCGTAGGAACAGTATATTGTGATAAATAGCGTTCCCTTGGCTGCCTCCATACCCACACACGGCCATTAGACTGATGGATCGTGTATCTGGATTCATCAGTCCATAGGACCCGTTTCCATTGATCTACGGTCCACGATAAATGTTCTATTACACCATACTAAACGACGAGTAGCATTCCGAGTGCAGATGAAAGGCTTATGAGAAGCCGCACGACCACGGTAAACCATGGAATGAAATTCTCTGCGAATAGTACGTGTACATACCGAGGTTCCAGCATTTTTACTCACCCGTGCATTGAGGTCTTGTGCAGTACTCCGTCGATTAGCAGTAACGACTCTCCTGAGGCTTCGATGTCCTCTATCACTGATTCTCTTTGGTCCGCCGGTATGTTTTGTTGCTTCAGGTACGCCACGTGTCTTCCACTTACTCAGCACATCCAAAACAGTTGACTTGGGTATGTTTAAACGCCTCTAGCTTTCTCTTATGGACAACCCACTAATATAACATCAAACAATCTTTCCTTTCTCAAAGTCAGTTCTCTCCCGCCGCGACATTTTTACTCAACCGCATCTTAACAATGCAGCGGATCCGTTCATTTGCTTTTGAAGGGGTGTCCGGTGACTTTCGTCAATATATATATATATATATATATATATATATATTTATATATATATATCTTATGGAATCAGCAACAAAAATAGGTGGTACTAAGAACAAGTTACATATAAAGATAGTTTCAGGAAAAACTAAAATGTTGATGCAAAAGAGAAGGGAGATGAGGACAAATAAAGGCGTAACTTCCAACGTGGAATATATAGAGCTATGCAAGACAGTGCGAAAAGGTATCACTAAAGACATAAGGAAATTCAATTTAGAACTAGTGAGGAAAGCAATTGAAAACAACCAGAGCCTGAAGAGAGCAAAAGGACATCTCAGTAAAGTAGGAAAACAGATTATGGCTCTGAGAAAAGAAGATGGTACTGTAACAAGAAATACAAGCGAAATTTTGACTAGGGTGAAATATTTCTATTCAAAACTATATGAAAGGGATAATACATCTATTCCAGACATTACGACAGGTACTGTAACAAGAAATACAAGCGAAATTTTGACTAGGGTGAAATATTTCTATTCAAAACTATATGAAAGGGATAATACATCTATTCCAGACATTACGACAGGTACCAGTGCCCAAGTCCTTCCGCCGCCCCGGTGGCGCAGTGGTCTAAGGCGCTGGCCTCTGATCATTCGTCCGTAAGGGGTCCGGGTTCGAATCCCGGTCAGGCATGGATGGTGTGTTTGTCTTACGGCACTGGCTCTCTCCCTTCCCTGGAACCAGTGACTCTAAATTAGGGACGGGCGACTGCTTATAGCCCATTGAGTTGCTCACGGTGGTCGTTAAACCTCCAATCAAAAAAATAAAAAGTCCTTCCAATCCTCCCTGCAGAAGTTACATATGCAATTAAGAACATGAAACGGGGAAGAGCTCCAGGAGAAGATGGAATTACTGTGGACGTTATACAAGAAGCAAGTGGAGAAATTGAAACTACACTCGCCCAAGTTTTCACCAGATGTCTTAATGAAGGGAAGATTCCTGAGGATTGGAACGATGCTACAATGATTTTGCTCCATAAAAAAGGCGACATTGAGGATCTCAGGAACTACACGCCCATCAGCCTCCTTTCAGTGGTTTATAAAATTTTCACTAAGGTTCTTTCACATCGCTTGAAGGTAACACTAGACATGGCCCAACCAAAAGAACAAGCTGGATTCAGGAGTGGCTACAGTACTATAGATCATATCCATGTGCTGAGAGAACTTATTGAAATAACAAGAGAATATGAACTCCCATTATGCATGGCTTTTATTGACTATGAAAAGGCTTTCGATTCCGTGAAACCATCAGCAGTAACAATGGCTTTGAAATCCTGCGGTATTGAAGATGCATACATTAGCATTATTAATAACATCTATGAAAATGCAAGTGCAAAGGTTCGGATATTTGAGGATGCAGCACAAATAAGAATTGGAAAGGGAGTGAGACAAGGTGACACCATATCTCCCAAGCTCTTTAACGCCACATTGCAGAATGTCTTTCAATCATTGAACTGGGAAAACAAAGGGATAAATATTAATGGAGATTATTTAACTCACCTTCGTTTTGCTGATGACGTAGTCATCTTTGCAACTACCCCTTCAGAGCTGCAGAGTATAATCCAAGGACTTGCTGACAAGCAAGAAGTGGAATTAAAAATGAACTTTCAGAAGACAAACGCGGTGTGCAATGCTTTTACGAGAAGCGAAAATTTATCGATTGATAAAGAAAAGCTTGAGACAACCGATTCCTACATTTATCTTGGGCAGCAGATATCCAGTGAGGGTAACATTGATGAAGAAATTAATCGGCGTATAAAACTTGGATGGAGAGCTTTTAGTAGAAACAGTACAATTTTTAAGAGCCGTATGCCATTATGTCTCAAAAGAAAAGTGTTTAATAAATGCATCCTGCCAGTGCTTACGTATGGAGCAGAGACATGGATCTTAACTAAAAAAGACATACAAAGACTGCAGACAACTCAAAGAGCATGGAGAGATGCATGCTTGGTGTAACCAGTAAGGATAAGTAGAGGAACTTGTGGATAAGGAAAAGGACAGGAGTGGACGACATCATGACCAGAGTGAAATCACTGAAATGGCAATGGGCTGGACATGTTGCCAGAAGAATGGACCACCGATGGACAACTAAAATTTTGGACTGGATTCCGAGGGACAGGAAAAGACCCAGAAGAAGATCCCATGGGAGATGGAAGGATGAAATTCGAAAGTATGCTGGAGTGACGTGGAGGAGACAGGCCCAAGACAGACAGTTGTGGAAGAAATTTGGGGAGACCTTCATCCAGCAGTGGATTAATAATGGTCGTTGTTGTTGATGATGATGATGATGATGATATATGGGGTGCAAGGTTAGGTGATGCGCAACACATCGCCTCTCCTTGGCAAATGTCAACCCCGCCTTCTATTGGTGCATCCTGTTCCCACATAAAGGGGCTCTGACGACCGCCAATAGCGGTATAACTACACTATCTACCAACAAGTAATTGGACACCCCTGCAATCGACGATATCTGTGGTCCTGATACACTTCATGGCCGCCGCCGTTAAATATCATGTGGGAAACAATAACGCAACCAGTCGCATGCAAGATGCCACGCAGTTCGGAGCTCTCTGATTTCGAGAAAGGTGTAATCGTCGGGTATCACAGAAATGGCCGATCCATACGTGACATATCCAGCGAGTTGAAGTACCCAAAATCGACAGTGGCCTACGTGATTGACAAGCGGAAGATGAGAGGTGACTGTCGGAATGTGCCCCGACTCGGCAGACCCACAAAACTGGGAGTTACAGACCGACGGGTGCTGGCCAGAGAAGTTCGAGAGAACCGCACCAAATCAATGGGCTACATCCGCGAGGAGTTTCAACAGGCATCCGAGAGTGTTCTTTTGATGAATACCATCCGTAAGGAAGCCCTTCTGCTCGGTTATCATGGACGTGCTGCCGCCCACAAGCCTTTGATCACCAAGTCCAATAGCGCTGCTCGGCTAACGTGGTGCAAAGAACGTCGACAGTGGACCGTTGAACAGTGGAAACAGGTTCTCTGGAGCGACGGATCAAGGTTCACCCTGTACCGTTCGGATGGCAGGGTCTGGGTTTGGCGTCTGCCTGGAGAACGCCTCCTGCCGGAATGTATTGTGCCAAATGTGAAGTTCGGCGGCGGTGGAATTATGCTATGGGGGTGTTTCTCCTGGTATGGCACGGGACCCTTGGTCGCAATTCCTGGTAGACTCAACGCCGAGACCTACTGCACTACTTTGGATGACCATGCGCTTCCTACGTTGTGGCGGTTTTACGGGGTGGACCCATGTTACTTTCAGGATGACAATGCCACCTGTCATGTTGCGAGGTCCACCATGGCTTGGTATGGTGACAATGGGGTTAATCGAATGGACTGGCCTGCGTAGAGCCCGGACCTCAACCCTATCGAGCACCTCTGGGACGAGTTAGAGCGTCGACTTAATAGTGCCCCCACCGTCCGAAATCGGTGAAGGAACTTACCTGTCTTCTCCAAGCCGAGTGGAAGAAAATACCGCTAGCCGTCGTACAACGCCTGGTAGAGAGTATGCCCCGGAGGGTCGCAGATGTAATCGCCGCTCGTGGAGGCTCCACCAACTATTGAAGGTGAATAAACTTCGTTTTCCTTTGCTATCACAGGTGTCCAATTACTTGTTGGTAGATAGTGTATGGCAAACAGCTCTCCCATTAGCATTTAGTCTTAGCCAAGGGAATTGAATTTTCCACTGCGCTCGAAATTTACGTCATGAAGCGGGAACTGTATCCGTTCTTCACTCAGCTGTGTCTTGCGGTGATGGGCCAGTTTTATTACACGCACTTCACTGTTTTCACCTACTTTGATTACGCACTCCCATTGAGGTTTTCATCATTTTCATTGTTTCCTCTCCATTTTTTCGCAAAAGAAAATAATGTTGAATTCTGCCTTTTAGACCTCATGGCAAAATAATTCTATTTCGTTTAACACTTTAGAGTAATAGTAGAACTCAAAACATATTATTACTTGGCGATATTTGAATGATCCGCTTTTACATCGAAGTCGATATCACTGACTGTTGAGTGCGAGTGATCTAAACAGTTCTTTTCCGCTTTCGGATACGCAATCGTATTGCCCCTTGGACCTTTTTTACTTCGGAGATCTAGCTCATCAGACAATGTCTTATTCCACGAATCTATTGTTTTCAATAGCACATTTTGCATCTCCTTATGTCTGAAGTCGAGGGGAGGAGAGTAAGGGCATTTGCCGTAACGCATGAAGCGAACGACCCAGGAAAACTTCAGAGAACCTTCACCGCCCTTGCCGGTACGCAACATGGGTGTCCGCGGGTGTGTATGCGTGTGGGGGCGGGGGGGTCAATTTGGACTTTTTTGAATGAAAAGTGGTTTTTAGTATATTTTCCCATGCTGACCAGCAAAGGAAAATCCCAAACAGAAGTCCTCTTTCTTAGCCCCAAGAAATCCTCTCCACGGCGAGGTCTAGGTGTAAAGGATGATAAGGAGCCATCGAACCACACGTTGAAAACATGGCTGTAAACATCAGAGGAACACAGATTAGATGGAATGCAATTAGGACATTGATTTACAGAAAACGGGTTACTTCGGCGTTGAAAGATACCAGAAGGCGGCATTTGGATTTAATGTTACTCTCATTTGAGTTCAGCAATTTCTTACTCTTCCTTTGCGCCAGAAAGAAGTCCCCCCCCTCCACGCTGTCCGGCCCGCATACCGGAAGAAGTCACTGAAACTTTTGAAGGTCATCATCATACAATGCTTCCTGCCTGCATGCTGCTGTAGCCTGTCAAGCCACATTCACCTCACTTGAAAGTTGCCTTCTGGGATTAGGGGTATTTGAGTTCCCGAACAGCGCATCACTTGGAAATTGAAAGATCCTAGTTTATCCTGTAAAACAGAACGCCCACTGGGCTTAACATATTTTATTTTTCATTTTCTGAGAGAAAAGGTTGGGCAAAACACACCCACATCTGTATGTTTTCTGATGATAATAATAATATTTATAACACGATAAATGAATTTGGAGTGGCAACACACAAATTTTCTGGTGTGGTGCGTTAGCACCACCCCTACTTCATACAAGTGTAAAACCTTACAAATGTTATGTATGCTCCAAACAGTTTGCTCAGCAAGGTAATCTTAAAAATCACATGGTTCTTCACACAGGTGAAAAACATCACCAACGTGCTGTATTCTCCAAACAATTTACCCGGAAAAGTAATCTTCTGGGAAACGTCATTTAATGAAACCTCCATAATCTTCAGATAAACTTCGAAATCGCTAATGTGAGTCCTGTTCCACCATCTGATGAAGAGCTTATCGCTTGCTTGAATATCGTGTTTCGATATCTTTTATTGCACAGGCGCAACTGACGAAATCGGTGGGCCGCTCCTGTGGCACAGTGGCCTAAGCGATGGCCTCTGATCATTTGTCCGAAAGGGGTCAGGGTTCGAATCCCGGTGAGGCATGGATGTTGTGTTTGTCTTATGGCACTGGCTCTCTCCTTTTCCTGGCACCAGTGACCCTAAATTAGGGACGGGCGACTGCTTTATAGCCCATTGAGTTGCTCACGGTGGTCGTTAAACCTCCAGTAAAAAAATCTGTGACGTCGGCGTGGTATCCTGGCCTTGTGAACTTAGCATCTCCCAAGTTATACAGCTAAGTTACTCCATGGCACAGCGTAACCCAAAGACCTTGGAAAGAATAGACTGGCAAACCTAATGCTGCGCTTCGGAGAAAACGAAAAGCAATTGAGACAGCAGCGCCATCTGCAACCACGAGTATTTGGTGAGAAAGGCATAGCCATTGGAAAGGTACGTACAGTGTTTGATTCAACACATAAAATATCGTATAAATAGCGCAGAAGGAATATTCGGGTGCGAATGCGAACCAACAAATATCTAGATCATAATTTAATTAGCAAGTTCTCAATTTCGATGAAAATCAGCTATAAATAGAAAATACGCCGCTACATACAACGAACACCTGATACGTGAAGTTGCAGCAATGCGAATTTAAATATACCGCATTATTGCTCTTTCATATTACCCTTAATCACCCGATTTTGTTCCTCAAATTGTTTTATTGAAAAATAATTTTGCCCCATGAGCTCATGAAAAATTAATATCACATAAAATAAAAACGGGGGTCTACAGATATCATGTTTACAAAACTATCAGGGCTTTTCCTTAAACATGAGGAGCTCTTTACATCTATTATTAATTGCAGTGCCGTATTCATATTCAATAAACTAATCTTAAAAGCTATTCCTGCATATAATTTGAAAGAATAACACAGCACTCTATCTCATCTAATTTTCTAACCAAACAAATCCTTTTCTTACCTTATTTTTTTCTTTGACTACAGAACTGTTCTTTTTTTTTTTTTTTTTTTTTTTTGCTAAGGAAAGACTATGTAAAATGTTTTTCAAATAATCTTGTAAAAGATCAAAAAGGAGAACATAGCACAGGATAGGCACTGAAATAGTGGTAAGCAAGCTTTGTTTTCCTTACTGCAATTATGATTTAGTCAAAGGCTTGTTTTAATATGAAGTGAATGTCAACAAACTATTCTGTAATCAAGTGATGTTTTGACCCACTCAGCACGGAATACATCAATTCCCATGAGTGTAACTTTTACCGATGAGATTGTAGGATGTTTCTCTCGATAACCAATCTGAGAACGTGCTGAGTTATTTTGAATTGTATACCTTGTATGCAACGATTGTGTAGCAACATTTGACAAAATTCACTTCGCCAAGCTGTTACCCATTGGCGCCTTGTATTCAACGATTGTATGCTGTAAGCAAGCACAGAATAGCTGTGTTTATCACAACCACAACAAACTGAATGGGTGAAAATACAGAAAATTCACTTCACCCAGCTGTGATTGAATAAAATGAGAATTGTGTGACACTTTGACATGAACACATCTTCCATTTGAAATTACTCTGGTTGTTATACAACACAAAATTCATTTCACCCAGCTGTGATTGAATAAAATGAGAATTACATGACCACCTGGCACTTTGACTTGAGTGCACCTTCCATTTAAATTGTTCTGTTAACACATTGACACCTTGATAATGTGCAGTGGCTCAGCGTTACTTGATAACCATGTCACATGGGCTTACAAACCTGACATACTGGGTTATTAAACCAAAGAATCTTGTACGTCACATAAGAATTACCTTTCAGGGATCACAAATGCGGTGCATTTCTAGCTTTTGAGGGGAGACGAACTTTGAAATGTTCAATGAACATTGTTGATACACTGTCCAGAGAAGCGGAGAAAGTTTCCACGTTTTTTTGCCAGGTTTCTGGAAATTTAATTCAAAATATGATTACAATTTTTGAATCCATAATTCATATTAGTTTCCAACTGGTGTGTTTCACCAAATTAAAAAAAAAGTAGGATAATAATTTATGTAATCTTTCCAAAATAGCTGGAGTGTACAAAAGATGTTTACTCAGAGAGCCTTGGAAGCTTTTCATCATGTTTCGGGCAATCTTATTGAAAAATATGATTAAAAATTTAAATCCATAGGAAAAAATAGTTTCCAACTGGTGTTTTTCAGCAAATTAAAAAAAAATGTAAGGGGATAAATATATTTTATATTTCCACAGGGGAGGAGCATCACGTCGCTTTTCCCAGGAGTAATTGTCGTGGAACTGTATTTGCATTTCTAGTGCTTCCAGGCAGTATTTAGAAATTCTGATGTCTCAAAACACAGTTTTTGACATTTTCAGTATCCCATGTTCGAAAACCTCAATTGCAAACCATCCTTAGGCCCCAAATGTGACTATTTGGATGTCGAACATGTGTTTCGAGCTTTGTTTTTTCGAACATCAAATACATGTGATATAAGAGAATAATCAGATGTACAAACACCATACCACTTGGCCACCAAAATGGCATAGGAGAGTTTGCTTAGCATATCATAAGTGCTTTTTTTTTCTTCTAGCATAAAAAAGTCAGGGCTCACAGAAATCACATCCTGTGAACCACAGTTCAGCAAGTAACCTATGTCAAAAACCCAGAATGTAGTAATTTCTGCTGTTTTCTGTGCATGTTAAAACTTTTTTAATGTGTTCTCAGTCATCTTATTTAGCACAAACTATATATACAATGACTTTCTTTTTAGCCTCGAAAAGACATTCAGGTGAAATGTGATACACTTTCAGGGCAATAGCTTGGAGGCCACCAGGGGAAGTCTTGAGCCTCCCTAGGAAAGATTCTCTTTGAATGTAATAATATTTAGTACATTCCATATTGGGGGGGTAAAAGAAAATTTATCATCACATGAAAACTGACAAACGTTGGACGAGTGAATTACTTGACTGGATACCAAAGGAGAAAAAAGATGTGAGATATGGTTGTATAGCACTATATATTGATCTTACTGAGAAGAAAGCCGACTAAAAAACATGTCCACACAGAAGCTTGTTTAAGATACAACAATTGGCAGATAAATTTCTGTATTAAAAAACTTTTGAAATCATACACAGTATGCCAGTCCATTCCCTGTATTTACTATGTGCACTAATTTTTGAAACGCTTTTCATTCGGAGAGATCTGCTGGAAAAGTTTAGGGTAAATATGTCGATATTAAAATGACAAAACATGAATAAAAAGTGCCCAGAGATTGAAAAGCAAGTCAAATATTTCCAACAGTATCACAGTACATAATAAGAAACCATTACATGCAATTGCCACAATTAAACACAGTTATGGCATGAACGAAGGAGAACTATGTTTCAAAAGCAGAAACATAATGCAAAACATAACATTAGAATGAAAACACATTTCTCCGTTGAATAAATTGCATTCTGTAGAATTTCTGGTTAATTCAGTTTTCAGTTAGTAGTTAATTAACTATTCTCAGATAAAAAATATCAGTAATTTTCCTTCAGTTGTCCTTGAATGATGTTCCTGTGGGGTTCTTAAAATCATTTAGTCCAGGGTTTTTTTATTTTAAAATTGCTTAAAGCCTAAACAAAATGAACAGTAGTTTCGCATTATATAAAGGATACTTTTGCCCAATTTCGACCAAACCAACTATAAACATTTTCTTAATATACATATAAGCTTTTCAAGGGTACTTCTACTTTGGTGACATTTTTTTTTTTTTGATTGGAGGTTCAATATAATTATTTATTGGACTTGGTGGACAGATTCATTGACATATATACTGAACATATATTGGACTTGGTGGAAAGATTCATTGACATATATGCTGAACATATATTGGACTTGTTCACAGATTTATACAGAAGAGACATTTTGTGTTTCAACGTAAGCAATGTACATTAGTGAACAAGGAACTCAGCGAATAAACCCACGAAAGACAAACATAAATAACCATGCTTTACCGGGTTTCGAACATAGACCCCTCCGTTGAGCGAATGATCAGAAGCCATCGCTTAGATCACTGAGACACCAGGGCGGCTGTAAGACAAACACAACATTCATTCCTTACCGGGTTTCAAACCCAGAACCCTCTGTTGGGAAAACACGACCCCGAAAGGCCAAGGCATGTGTGGACAAACGACTATCTCTGTCACCACTTGGAAAGAGAAATTCCAGTGACCTTGATCTCTGCTGCCGTGCCTGGTGAACAACAGAGCTACAAAAACGCCGTAAATAGGGGAAGGCAGCTTTTTTTTCGAGAGTTCTGAAGGAAAAAAAGTAGCTGTTCTGTATAAAAAAAAAAAAAAAAAAAGCTTAGGGGTGGGGGCAGATTCCCGCTATTTACAACTGAAATGTTTTATGTTGTACTTCTTTGGGGGGGGGATCTAAAAATATGAGCTAGTAAGAGTGGTATATAAAAAAAATTTACATACATTCTGCGTATTTTTATACTTTAAATTTAATGGAATTCATATTTCTTACGATTACCACAATACTTCCTTCATATAATTATCGTTATGATTTACATGCTGCATTTGTAGTAATCATACAATAGAACTTTATTTCATTTGTAGGAAAACTTCTTACTGTCCTATATAATGGTATTTTATTTCATATCTTCCCACAGATATTCCCAGAGAGCTGACGCAAATTGAAAATGAAGGAAGGCACAGTGAGCACCACGAGGAAGAGCAGATAGTTGTAGTTAAAGAAGATCAGAACAAGGTCCAACTCCAAGAAAATGACATGAAGGAAAACGAGAAGCGTTCAGATCAAATGCAAGATGACGAAGAGGGTATAAATGTAGATTTACGTATTGGGGACACAGGAAAAAATATGCCGTCAACTTCTGGTGAATTGGATTTAGATTATCATGATCCAGGAAGTTGGCCTGAAAAGTTTTGTGATGCCCAAAGATGCTATTTGATAAGAATGAGAGCTGAAATTCGAGATGCTCATGAGCCTAATGATCTTGCTAACAGTCTAAGGGATGGTAGGAAGCTTACCGAAGAATGGTTTTACAAACAGCTTCCAAACAATTTCAGAGTTCGGAGATCATGGTTAGCGTACAGTAAGTCGAAATAGGTACTTTTCTGTATCCCCTGCAGATTATTTTCAGATTCCATTCCCGATCAAAAGTTATCAACTCTAGCTAAAAAAAGATGGGTTCACTCAGTGGAAGAAATTAAGGGATCGAATTCCAGAGCACGAAAACTCGTTAAATCACAAAATGTGTTTTTGTTCATGGAAGACGCTGGAGTCATCATTGGTAACAAGAAAAGGCATAGATAAAGAGCTTCAAGAGCAAATCAGAAAAAAGGAAAACCATTGGAAAGCTGTGTTGCTATCTATTGTTGATGTCATTGTGCATTTGGCAAAACAGAGTAGCCCGTTTAGAGGATCAGAAGAAACCAGTGACTTTGGTGACCCTAGCAGTGGAAAGTTTCTCAATACCATAGAGCTCGGTTCACATTACCATGCCCCTTTACGAGAACATATTGAACGCCACAAAAAAGTCAGCTTACTTATTTTTCTCACGCAATACAAGATGAATTTTTGAAAATAATTTCAAGAAAAATTAGGGAAAAAATACTGAACGACATTAAGAAAGCAAAGTATTTTTCCATGATGTTTGAGTGCACTCCCAACGTAAGCCATCAGGAGCAGATGTCTTAGATTATGAGGTACATACGGGTTGATGAGAATGGTCCAGAAGTTGTTGAAAGCTTCATTGATTTCTTCACTGTGACGGATAAAACTGGTTCAGGCCTGTCAGAAGCCATCATTGATAAACTGAAAAGGAATGGGTTGGATATCAGCAACTGCATGGGCCAGTCATATGATAATGGTGCTAATATGGCTGGAAAGAACAAGTGTGTTCAGAAAATTATCTTGGATAAGAATCCCTTAGCCTTTTTTATACCATGTGCAGCTCATTCACTCAATTTAGTGACTTTTCACGCTACTTATGTGGTGGTAGAGGCAGAAACATACTTCGGTACACTTCACCGCCTCTATTTATTCTTTGCTGCATCAACTTCAAGGTGGGAAGTTCTTCAGGCCCATGTGATAACCACACTGAAATCGCAGACACAAACCAGATGGTCAGCCAAAATTGAAGCCGTGCGAGTTGGGTTTTTTTTCAACTGGAAAAAGTCATGAAGGCCTTAGATGAACTTAAGAACTACAGTGACTCAAACTTGGAAACGAAAGATGGGGCCAAAAATCTTTTGAAAGACCTATCAACATATAAATTTATTATGATGACCTGTTTCTGGTTCAAAGTTTTGAGTCATATTCACCGGGTCAACAAACTTCTTCAAACAGAGGATATAACAATTAATATGTCTGCAAAGCACATCCGTGGACTCATCAAGCTTCTGGAATCGTCTCGAGATACTTATGCAAATGATGCAATCACTGAAGCCAGAGAAAAGGCGGAGGAACTTGGGTTGAGCCCCAATTTCCGTAAAGTTCGAATGAGGAAAAGGAACACATTTTTGGATGATGAAGATGAAGAGGTTCAAATGTCTACAGAAAAAAAATTCAAGATCATTCTTTTGGAAGTAATGGACAGGGTGCTTTCAGAACTGAGAAGGAGATTTGAGGCAATCGAGGAACTAGATAAAAAATTTAGCTTCCTTCATGGCTCCAAGTTCCAGTCACTTTCTGCATAAGAACTAAGGTCGAAGGCAGCTCAGCTTGGGGAGACGTATTCAGATAATATCTGTAAAGCTGAGCTTGAACTAGAAGTAGAGAGCTTTAAGCATCACGCTCTGAGCCTAGACAGTAATTTGAAAACTGTATCTCCTAAAGCTCTCCTAAATTTCATTTTCAAATGTAGACTTGAAGATGCGTACCCAAACATTTTTTTTTTTTTTTTTTTATTTTTTTTTTTATTGGAGGTTTAACGACCACCGTGAGCAACTCAATGGGCTATAAGCAGTCGCCCGTCCCTAATTTAGGGCCACTGGTTCCAGGGAAGGGAGAGAGCCAGTGCCGTAAGACAAACACAACATCCATGCCTGACCGGGATTCGAACCCGGACCCCTTACGGACGAATGATCAGAGGCCAGCGCCTTAGACCACTGCGCCACCGAGGCGGCCCCAAACATTTCAACAGCACTTAAGATTTTGTTGACACTTCCAGTAACTGTTGCATCAAACGAACGAAGTTTCAGCAAACTAAAGCTGAATAAAACGTACGTACGGAACACTATGAGACAGGAACGTCTCTCAAACCTAAGTATAATTAACATTGAACACAAAGTGGCATTACAAATATCATACGATGAAGTCATTAAAACTTTTGCAGCCACGAAAGCTCGCAAGATAAAGTTATAGGAATTTTTTTGCAATCATTTTTGTACACTTTTAGTAGAATTTTTTGTGTTCACACCATAAGTGTAACTGCCGCCCCGGTGGCGCAGTGGTCTAAGCGATGGCCTCTGATCATTCGTCCGAACGGGGTCCGGGTTCGAATCCCGGTGAGGCATGGATGTTGTGTTTGTCTTACGGCACTGGCTCTCTCCCTTCCCTGGAACCAGTGACCCTAAATTAAGGACGGGCGACTGCATATAGCCCATTGAGTTGCTCACGGCGGTCGTTAAACCTCCAATAAAAAATAAGTTTAATTAAATAATACCTTCATTTTGATAATCTGGTAAAAGGCCTCCTGTTTACACTTTTTTAAATAATTTTTTTTGTTCAAACCATAACTGTAAATAAATACCTTAATTTTGAAAATCTGGTAAAAAGCCTCGTGTGGAGAGGGTCGTGCCAGTCTGAGGTTTTGCCCCACCAAAGAAAATTTCTAGTTCCGGCAATGTATGTTCTTATAATCATAATTAACACAGAAACTTTATTTTTAACAATTATTTAAACCACTGTTTGAAACACGCGCACTACAGGTGAATACACGTCAAACACGTTCTGTTATCGCTAATGGCGGAACATCCGGCTTCCAAACTCTAGCGGAAGTAGCTGGGTATTTGCCAGTCTATGGACGTTATTCATATGACGTCAGAAGTGGATTTCTGCGGACCAACATGGCTGCTGATTCAATGTTGTCTCTATTTGATTATCCCGTACTGTTGGCTAATTTTTGCAATCTTAACGTCATGGAGTCTGCGAACGAATTAATAGAGCTACAGGGCGAAGAAGTGGAAATTAATTTCTTAGAAGAGCAAATCAAAGTTGGAAAAATATACCAAGGCAATTTTGTGTTCGATATTTATTTCGCATGACGCAGGAGAACATCGCCATTAGTCATCATGAAGTTTTTAATGGAGCATTTCTCGTACACAATATATTAATCTTTCATATTTCAAATATTTCCGCCAATTGTTAGACATTGGCGGAATATCTGAAACAAAGTTGGAAACTCCTTTTTTGCAGAACAAAATAATTGGAAGCCCAGACAAATATGTAATATGGAAACAAAGTAGGGTTCACACGCTAGGCAATCTATTTAAAAATCGTTCTTTGAAGAAAGAACGTAGACTTTTATTCGTTATTTACTGATCCAAATATGCCATCAGTTTTCTCCTTCTCCCTTTTTTTTTTTTTTTTTTTGTTGAAATTGAAATTCAAAGGAAGGCTACGAGGTTACAACTGCCTTTGATTCGTAGTGTCATAATATCCAAAATCTTTTTCGTTAAAGTGGGCAGAACATATTGTTTTTTTTTGTTTTTTTTTTTTTGATTGGAGGTTTAACGACCGCCGTGAGCAACTCAATGGGCTATAAGCAGTCGCCCGTCCCTAATTTAGGGTCACTGGTTCCAGGGAAGGGAGAGAGCCAGTGCCGTAAGACAAACACAACATCCATGCCTCACCGGGATTCGAACCCAGACCCCTTCGGACGAATGATCATAGGCCAACGCCTTAGACCACTGCGCCACCGGGGCGGCGACCCTAAATTAGGGACGGACGACTGCTTATAGCCCATTGAGTTGCTCACGGTGGTCGTTAAACCTCCAATCAAAAAAAAAAAAAAAAAATATGGATGCCGCCCCGGTGGCGCAGAGGTCCAAGCATTGGCCTCTGATAATTCTTCCGAAAGAAGTCTGGGTTTGAATCCCGGTGAGGCATGGATGTTGTGTTTGTCTTCCGGCACTGGCTCTTTCCCTTCCCTGGAACCAGTGACCCTAAATTAGGGACGGGCGACTGCTTATAGCCCATTGAGTTGCTCACGGTGGTCGTTAAACCTCCAATCCAAAAAATTATGGAAAGTTTTTTCTTCCTCTATACAATTTGGGTGGCAGGATTTGTTAGCAGAACCGTACGATCAGCAAAAGTTAAACATGTCGTTAATAAATTTATGAAAATCGCGATTTTCTTGAACCCCTGCTACGTAACGCCATGTTAAACAATGGGAAAACGCACGTAAACAAAGTATTGTTGGTCCACGGCCACGGAAAATCTTTCCCATGATGTGAATTAAGGTGAATAAGGTCCATTTTCTCCAAGGTGTTTGGCATAACCGTGCCGCATGGAGTAACTTATCGTTACCTTTTATTTATCCGTAACTGCGTCTTTGTCTTCTGCTTATTATTTAGTGTGTTTGTGGTTGATTGAACGAGTAAGCAAGTTGCGTCAGATTATTGTTATTCGCGTGTCCCCAGAAGTTAATGACTCCCACGATTTACTTCGAGAATGAAATTTTATGTACGTACTAAAGATGTGTTTAATAAATTATTTACAAAACATCTGTTCATGACGAATACCTGTTTAGGGCTTGTATTTATGGGTGCCGGAGACGCTATTCAACAAACATTAGAACGCAGATTCTATAAAAAGGAAACTTATGACACAAGAAGAACTGGTAATGTATTACGTACAAAATTATTTTCGTTTTCAGAATCCAAGATGTGTGTGTAAATATCTGTTTGTGAGGTATGGTGGTATTAATTAATGTTTGCATCTCTGTAAACACCTGTTGCTTCCAGAATTATTTTCATCCCCGCTGTCATGTTCTTCGTAGCCAGACTGAGAAGTTTGGAGAGAGGCGGTTGATGATTTAGATCGGGAAAAGGTAAAACGTTTTATTACTATCATGATTAACCATTAGCAGTCTACTGCTGGATGAAGGTCTCCTCAAATTTCTTCCAAAACGGTGTATCTTGCTTCAGTCTCCTCCATGTCACTCCCTCGTGCTTTCGAATTTAACCACCCATCTCCCATGTGGTCTTCTTGGCCCTTGTAATCCAGTCTAGAATTTTGGTGGTCCGTTCTTATGGCAACATGTCCAGCTCGTTGCCATTTCAGGGATTTCACTTTGATCATGTCTTCTACCCTTGTCATTTCCCTTATCTAATATTATATATCCCCTACTAATCCATCATTTATCATCCTATTTAGTTAATTTTGTCTTGCCATTGGAAGCTTAAATCTCTCATCCCTTGGTAACACGCAGTTGATGAAGTATATTTCTAGAGGTACTTTGTCTTCCCTTAAAACACGATACTACTTGTAAGACGTGAATGAAAAAAGACTTAGCCTGTTGAAGTGCAAGAATGCTGTACGTCATCAACTGCATGCACCAAGGGATGAGAGATTTAAGTTTCCACTGGCAAGACAAAATTTACTAAATAGGATGATGGATTAGTAGGTGTTGATAAATGATGCTTAACTTCAATGATGGGATTTTTTTCTCCTGGTTACACCAAGCATATACACTGATGGCTCATTCATGCCATTTCAAACTTATTAGTGGAGCCCCTACTTGACATTTTCAATTTGATACTTACAACTGGAATCTTCCCTGACAAACTAAAAATTAGCCCTAAATATAAATAAGGGAATGTAAATAATGTGAATAATTACAGGCACAATAATAAGCACATATTTCAGTTTTTGCCAAAATTTTAGAAAAATTGATTTATAAAACGATATCATTCTTACAAAAACACAACATAATTAGTAACAATCAATACAGTCTCCAACCTGATAAATCCACTGAATCAGCCTTATATATGCAAAATTATATTAAAAAAAATGTTTAAAATAAGAAAATAACAGCATAATTTTTGGATCTCACAAAAGCATTTGATACCATTAATCATGATATTCTCCTCAAAAAGTTAAATAATATAGGCATCTCTTTGACTTTACTTAAAAATTACTTAACAAATCGAATGCAATACACAAATTGCTCAAAATAAATCAGCTATGGGAAATATTACCTCAGGAGTTCCTCAGGGCTCAATACTTGGCCCTATTTTATTCAATATTTACATTAATGACATTTTCTCTATTAATGCCACCTCATCTCTAACACTATAAGCTGATGATACTACTATTCTATTTTCAGGTGATAATGTACCCCAGATCATATCCCTTTGCAATAATCAAATACCAAATTTTATGACTGGATAAGCTCTAAGGAACTATTTATTAGTCAGTACTAACAAAATCTTAAGGCTGTGATATTTACAAGGCAGCACATGAATACCGATCAAGACTTACTGATATATTATGATAACAAAAAAATGATATTACTGATAACTTTACATATTTGGGAATTTACTTGTAAAGTGATTTAAAATGGAATAAACATGTTGATCTAATCTGTAATAAAATTTCTAGAAATATTGGAATTGTTAGTCACATATTTTCTAACCTTTCTATTAAAACTTTAATTCTATTATATTATACATTGGTTCAAACGCATTTAATTTATTGTCTCATCATGGGGACAAACAACAAAATCAAATATTTAAAAATTACAAGTTCTACAAAACAAATATATCAGACTAATGGATCTTAAATATTAATTCTAACACTAATATAGCATATCATCCTGATCTTCACATTCATACGCATGTTAATCCCAATAAATATAGTATATTAAATATTAAACAACTAATTAACTATAACCTTGGACTAAATATGTATAAAAAGATCATCATCATTGTCAACCATTATCAATCCACTGCTGGACGAAGGTATCCCCAAGTTTCCTCCACAACGGTCTGTCTTGTGCCAGTCTCCTCCATGTCACTCCCGCATATTTTCGAATTTCATCTACCCATCTCCCATGTGGTCTTCTTCTGGGTCTTTTCCTGTCCCTTGGAATCCAATCTAAAATTTCGGCTGTCCATCGATGGTCTGTCCTTCTGGCAGTATGTCCAGCCCATTGCCATTTCAGGGATTTAACTCTGATCATGATGTCTTCCACTCTCGTCATTTTTCGGATCCACAAGTTCCTCTTCTTATCTCTCCTGGTTATACCAAGCATGCACCTCTCCATGCTTTTTTGAGTTGTCTGCAGCCTTTGTATGTCTCTTTTAGTTAAGGTCCATGTCTTTGCACCATACGTAAGCACTGGAAGGATGCATTGATCAAACACTTTTCTTTTGAGACATAATGGCATTTTGCTCTTGAAAATTATGCTGTTTCTTCCAAAAGCTCTCCAGGCAAGTTTTGTATGCCAATTAATTTCTTCATCAATGTGACCCTCACTTGATATCTGCTGTCCAAGATAAACATATGTATCTGTTATCTCCAGTTTTTCTCCATCAATCGATAAATCTTCATTTCTTGTAAAAGCATTGAACATCACTTTTGTCTTCTGAAAGTTCATTTTTAATCCCACTTCTTTACTCTTGTCAGCAAGTTCCTGGATCATACTCTGCAGCTCTGATGGGGTAGTTGCAAAAATGACTTACGTCATCAGCAAAACGAAGGTGAGTTGGATAATCTCCATTAATCTTTATCCCTTTGTTTTCCCAGTTCAGTGATTGAAAGACATTTTCCAATGTGGCATTAAAGAGCTTGGGAGATATGGTGTCACCTTGTCTCACTCCTTTTCCAATTTTTATGTGTGTTGTATTTTCAAACAGCCGAATCTTTGCACTTGCATTTTCATAGATGTTATTAATAATATTAATGTATGCATCTTCAATACCGCAGGATTTCAGAGCCATTGTAACTGCTGATGGTTTCACCGAATCAAAGGCTTTTTCATAATCGATAAAAGCCATGCACAATGGAAGTTCATATTCCCTCGCTCTTTCAATTAGTTCTCTCAGTACGTGGATATGATCTATTGTGCTGTAGCCACTCCTGAATCCAGCTTGTTCTCTCGGTTGAGCCATGTCCAGTGTTACCTTCAAGCGGTGTGAAAGAACTTTAGAGAAGATTTTATAAACCACTGAAAGGAATCTGATAGGTCTGTAGTTCTTGAGATCCTCAATGTCACCTTTTTTATGTAGCAGGATCATTGTAGCATTGTTCCAATCCTTAGGAATCTTCCCTTCATTAAGGCATTGAGTGAAAATTTGGGCGAGTACTGTTTCAATTTCTCCACTTGCTTCTTGTATGATGTCTACAGTAATTCCATCTTCTCCTGGAGCTTTTGCCCCGCTTCATGTTCTGGATTACATGAGCAACTTCTGCTGGGAGGACTGGAAGAACTCTGGTACCTTTCATGATGTCTGGAGTACATGCATCATCCCTTTTATATAATTTGGAGTAGAAATCGTTCACTCTTGTCAAAATTTCGCCTCTATTTCTTGATACATAACCATCTTCTTTTCTCAGAGCCATAATCTGTTTTCTTCCCTTACTGAGATGTCCCTTTGCTATCTTTAGGCTCTGGTTGTTTTCAATTGCTTTCCTCACTAGCTCACAGTTGAATTTTCTTACGTCTTCAGTGATACTTTTTCGTACTGTCTTGCATAGCTCTATATATTCCACTTTGGAAGTCACATCTTCTTTAGTTATCCTCATCTTTCTTCTTTTTTGCATCAACATTTTGGTTTTTCCTGATAATTTGTTCACATGCTATTTGTTCTTAGACCCAGCTAATTTTGTTGCTGTTTCCATAAGAGCTTTGATTACTTTTCTGTTAACTTCCGAAATATCCACTTCTTCCAATGTTAGGCCTTCTAAAGCAGAGAATCTGTTCTTCAGTTCCAACTTGAAGGTATTATGGTGTTTTTTAAGGTTGGTTATGTCAATACATTTTGTTTGTCTTATGAGCTTGCCACGTTCGAGTTTAGTGTTGAGGTGCATCTTACATCTCACCAATCTATGGTCACTACCTGTGTTGAACTTGTTCAGCACACTGCAGTCTTCGATGACGATTTTTTTGCTACACATAATAAAATCAATTTCACTTGTCGTCTCAATTGGATGTCTCCATATCCATTTCCTGTGTGGCTTTTTCTTGAAAAAGGAGTTCAAGGTGAAAAATCCTTCTGCCTCTGCAAACTCAACGAGAGTATTTCCACGCTGGTTTCTGTTGCTGTGACCGAATTTATATATCAATTGTGAAATAATTGATATCCATAGTGTTACACATAAATGCGATACCAGAAAAAAGACTTATTAAAACATGTAAGCCAAAAACTGAACTTATTAAAACAAAACATAAATTAGCAGGGGCCACACTATTAGAACCATTTACCTTCTGAAATAATTATAATTAACAATAATAATTTATTTAAAAAGAAACTGAAAAGCTACTTACTTGCATACTAGTAATATTATTATTTAAAAAGGGGGGGGGTATAGGAGTAAACAACAAGCTCGAAAGGTGTGGGTGAATAATGTAAAATGAACATTGCCTTTTTCATCCCGACACTTCGCTTTTCTTCTCATGATCTGTCAAACGCTGGGCTCTATTTGACTATGACTTCGGGGTTTCAAGGCTAAGTCAGGTCACTATGTAGACCTTTTCCTTGATTCTCCTTGCTGTTTCATCATTTCCCAGACTGATATGTTAATAATTGTATTTATTGTAGTAATATTTCATGTAACAGCTAAAAATGTAAATAAAATAATAAGCTGTAGGATCCCCTTCAGCCCTCAAGACAGTGGCCACTCAGCGAGGCATCAATTCGGTGAGGTGGCGATAGGTATCCTGGGCTATCGGGTACCATAATGTCAACAGCAGGTTCTCCAGTTACCGTACATTTCAGGGTGGTGGTGAATTAGTGTGAACCTGCTTTTCCAAGTCGAGCCACAAATGTTGCTTTGAAATAGTTGAATGACAGGCATTACATAATTATATTTCATTTAATTCAGAAAACCAATGTTTAAGAATGCAATTTTCATAATTTAAAGTCCACTACAGTTTTGCCGAAAGCTATGGTTCAGCTTTGTCAGGACACTAAGTGTTTTCATTTATTGCTTCTGACCACGTTTCCAATTTCACGTGTTAAATGCCTCGTGCGGCCATCAGATTGCAGATTGATGAGTGCTTTCCATGCAGTTGATAGATATGAAGATAAATCATTTATTACGGTTTTGAAATATATGAAAGGCTTCTAAAAAGTCTAAATCAAATATTGATTTAGAGCTGTCTAACAGTTTGGCATCATTAAACAGAAATTGGTGGTTATTTTCCCAAAAGTGCAGGACTATGGAAGATTTTTTGATTTCACGCTTTTTAATATATGATTGGGTCCTTTTTTGCAGAGTAAATCATCTTAGATACAGGAGTGAAACTAACTTTGAAATTTGATGACTTAAGAATTTTTGAAATTTGGAAACAAAATTTTAGGGGTGAATGGAAGAACCGCCAAGTTTCGTTGAGAATTTGGAGGGATCGGTGTCAAGGTGGATTTATACTGAGGTTTAACAAATTTCTTGATAGCAGAGTCCACTAATGAATGTTTTTGAAGCCTCTGTTAATAGCAATATGTCTGATGTAATGCAGTTCCTTCTCAAGATCTTCTTTTGTAGAACAGATATTTAAGGCTTGGTAGACATATGTATAAAATACACTGGTTTTATGTTGGATGGAATTATTTGATTTGCATGGGGTGGTAAATTAACAGCAAATGGTTTTCCGACAAACAGTTGTAATGCATGAATTTTCTGAAATAAATGAAACACAGATGTTTGCTTGTGTTCATGTCAGGTTAATTTGGAGGCCAGGGCATTAACAGAAAGTCACCAGCATGTTCCTCGAACCACTCCTTTATGATTCTGGCAGTGTGCATGGCACATTATACTATTGCAGGATGTCCACATTCTGGAAAGTCAGAGGAAATCAGGGAAAGTCAGGGAAATAAAAATTGGTCAGGGAAATGCCTGAAATGTTGGTAAAAGTCAGGGAAAATCAGTGATATTTAAAAAAACATCAGGGAAATTTCAATCACAGTTAGACTACATTTAATTTTAACCCGGCGTCGGGGAGTGACGCCCTCATCGCCCAACACACTTGCACTTGGTGTTGCAGACAGTCACTAACTTCCCCTTCCTACTAATGTAACCTTGTATTTCCTACCTATTATTGTAAGTTGTGTTACATTACTTGTTAACATTTCTCTTTTTGTTTTAGGTCAAAGGAGTAGAAAAAAAATTGTGATATAAGTTATACCTTGTTAAAAGGTAATTAAGACCGCAGCAATGTCAAAGCGTTGTGTGTTTAATGAACAGTGGTTGGACGAACAATTAAATCCTGAATTTTCTGGTTGGGTAGCTGCTGTGAACGGCGACAATGAATCAGCATTTTGTAAAGTGTGCTCTAAAACTTTCAAGCTTAGCAGCATGCGACGTCAGGCAGTCTCCAGCCATGGAAATGGCCCCAATCATTTGAAAAACATCCGTGCTAAAATGTCTCAGCCCAGTCTTGCTTCTTTCACTTCCTCTGTGAAAAAGAACTCTCTTTGTAATAACAAACTCTTGCCATCAACAAGCTCAGGAAATGTGGAATCAGTACTTCTAGAAAATATTAAGTCTAATGACTCAAATGTACTTATGTTGTGAAAGATGATGTGAAGCCCAGTAACCTTAATGCTTATGTAGTGAAAGATGATGTAACGAAGTCAGAAATAATATGGGCCATGGAAATGTTGTCCAAGCGAATGTCTCTGAACTCTTGTACACAGATTAACAAAACATTTCAGTTAATGTTTGCTGACAGTGAGATAGCTTCAAAATTTACTTTAGGCAAAAGCAAAGCATCTTATGGGATAAACCATGGATTGGCACCACATTTCAAAGAGTGTTTAATGGACGATCTGAAGCAGTGCACTGACTTTGTAATTTGTTTTGATGAATCACTAAACAAAATTGCTCAGCGTGGGCAAATGGATCAGTTTGTTAGTTATTGGGACGTCAATCTGCAAAAAGTTTCCACTAGATACTTAAGTAGTGTGTTTTTAGGATGGGCAACAGCTAATGACCTTTTAGAGAAATTAATTGAAGGTGCACCTCTTCCCTTGGATAACATGCTACAAGTGTCAATGGATGGACCTAATGTTAAGCTCAGCTTTCTTCAAAAGCTGAAAGATAAACTTAGAACTGAAAATCCAGATGGTAAATTATTAGTTGACATTGGAGTATGTGGTCTTCACGTGGTCAATGGAGCTATGAAAACTGGACTTGAAACAGTGAAATGGGATATACATCACTTTCTGCATAACTTGTACTACCATTTAAAAAATAGTCCTGCTCGCCGTGCAAATTATACTATGATTACTGGATGTAAAGATTTCCATTTGAAGTTTTGCACTGTAAGGTGGATGGAAAATGTTAATTGTTTGACTAGGGCATTGCTTGTCTATGATCATATCAAGAAATATGTTCAAGAATCATTGGTTTCCAGCAAACAGCACATGTTTCTTGCAGAATTCATGGAAAGTCTACTGTTGAAATGCAAATTGGCTGCATTTAGGACTATAGCTTCAGAGTGTGAATCTTTTTCGAGAAGGTTCCAGAGCCCAAAGCCTTTCATTCCTTTCTTACACACTGATTTGCTGGATGTGATGAAAAATTTGATGGCATGATGCTTTGAAGCCGGACAAATTAAGTGAAGCTGATAGTGTCTCAAAACTGTTAACTTTAGATTTATCAAAAAGTGAAAATCTTCTCTCAATTGAGAAAGTTGGTATTGGATTTAGTGCTAAAAAGCTATTAAAAGAATTGAAGTGCTCAGAAAGGGAGAAATTAGAGTTTAAGCTTGAATTTAGGAAACTTGTGACCAGTATGATTGAAAAACTTTGTGAGAAAAGCCCACTAAATTTAAGTTTGACTGTGGGGTAACTTGTTTGGACCCAAACTATTATAGTGCAGCAGCCGAGTCTAGGCAAAAAGAGAGTGGAAATTGTGCTCGAAGTTTTACTTAGTGCAAACAGGATTTCAGATGACTGTGCTGAAAAAGCTAATAAACAGTACGCTTCATTGTGTGTAGAAGCTCAATCTGCTTTAAAGTCTCAGTTTGATGAATTTTTAGACAGTCATGATGATTCCATTGGATTAGACAAATTTTACAGTGCTCTACTTGACAACCAAAAACAATTCGGTGAACTTAGGGATGTAATAAAAACATTTCTCATTATGTCTCGTGGAAATGCTTCAGTGGAAGGTGCATTTTCTGTCAATAAGTCTCTTCTTGTGGAAAATCTCCTGGAAGAATCCCTGATTTGTCAGAGAACAGTTTTTGATGCCATTAAAAATGTGGAAGGAGTAGAACACATTGCCACCAATAGAAGGCTTCTTCTTTCTGTAAGAGCCTCCAGACGAAGATATCAGGATTATCTTGAGAAAAAAAGTGTTCTTCAAAACGAAGAAAAAAGAAAAATTGATCATGAAATAAAGGAATTGAAGGAAAAAGACAGAGTACGGAAGGAACTAGAGTTGGAAGAAGCAGCATTGCAGGCGAAGATTTCAGATAAGGAAAAGAAGAAGTGGTGTGTAATATAAAAACAGTGACTGTGTTCCTACTGTAATATTTTTATAGTAACTGTTCTGAATATTGTGTTTGGGTTTGTTTGAGTATTTCTTCAATCAATGTAAAACCATGAAAAAAAGAGTAAACTTAAAATTAAAAAGGGGTGAGTTGGATGGCTATGGGGAAGGTGGAGGCCGATATACATATAAAAAAAATGAATCAGTTATTTGGGAAACTTTATACGTCAAACGGAAACACTTTTAAATAATATAAGTTTCTCAATTATCCTATTCAATTTTATTTTTTATCATGGCACATATATTGAAAAACTGAAATAAACCTATTTGTGTAAGGTCAGGGATTTCTTATATATTTGGTCAGGGAAAATCAGGTTTGATAATTCTGTGGACACCCTACCCTGTATTGGTAGTGGCCATCACCAGTGGTGCCGCCAGAAGCTCAGAACTCTGGGGGGGGGGCTAAGTATCCTATGAGGGGGACTCAAATATTAAAGTGCTTGGCAGAAATTTTGGCAACCCCCATCCCCCTTCTTACAGATTTTACTTGACTCTGATGATGTTATCCCCAGTAATAACAAAAGATATTTCAAGGTATATACTGTATGTAGTATTTATTCAATGTATGTAGTACTGGGAACCATGCATACGAACCTACATGGCCTTTAACATGTTAATATTTTACAATTTTGGCTTACTTACCTCATTTTTTACTTTCATAAGGCTGCTTATGAACTTGAGTTTGTAACTTAACAAGGCATCTTTCTCTCTATCCTTAAACTAATAATTACAAAAATGGTACTTTTTCCTACTCTTAGACCCCCCCCCTCTCTCTCTCTCTCTCTCTCTCTCTCTCTTTCCTAAACTAATAATTACGAAAATGGTATTTTCTACTACTATCTTAGACATTCCTTCTTTTTGCTTTGTTATACTTTATACTTTTCTGGGAAATGACGTTCTCCATCTCCCAGAATAGCATAACACTAAATTTATACATTTTATGCACCTTTGCCAAAAAAAAAAAAAAAAAAACCCAAAGCATCCCGAGAATGTTGTTTGATCGTGATGAAACTCCACATGCAAGTACCTCAGGGACAAGATGCAAACGATTAAAAAATAACAGCCAATGACAAAATAGTGGCCCGCCACATCTCAATGAAACAGTGCATTGAGGAGTGTATATCAGAAGCAAAGTTCACATGCCCCGACAATTGCAACAGCGGATTGCGGTTGCATTAACTTTCACGATTGTGAGGATGCCCCGACGTCTAGTCCATGCACGCTACGAGCAGTTGAGCGAGTTTGAGACAGGCGTATAATTGGGCTGCGAAAGTCCGGTTGGTTAAGTCGCCGTATCACCAGGCATTTGTGTCAGAGCGCCGCAGCAATCGGATGAAGTTGGCGCCAATGGGTCGAGGAGGGCATGGCCCAGTGGACAGCTGAGGGACAATGACAGAGCGCAAGGTAAGAACCGTCCACTGCCCGCGGCTGTGAAAGCCGCAAGAACAGAACCGATCGTCGTTCTCTACCATCCGTCGCTGTGTTGCGTCTTCTACAGATACGGAAGTGACTGCCCGCACCGTTGCCAAATGACTCGTGCATGGGGACTACATTCTCCTAAGACCACACCATTGCTCACCACTGACCAGCGAGCATTGCCGGCACCGGTTGCAGTGGTGGCGTGTTGGATCAACGTGGCGTGTTGTATCAAGTCCAGAGGCGTCGTGTTGTTTTCATTGATGGGTCGCTGTTGCATTTGGCACCGAAGACTAGCATATACGTGTCTGGAGACGAGCCGCCCAGCGCATGGATCCAGCCTTAACCGTTGGCACACGGCTGGTACAATGGGAGTGACTGTCTAGGGAGGCATTTCCTACAATAGCTTGACACCTTTGATTGTCCTCTGTACCAACCTCACGGTTCAATGGTACGTCGACGACATTCTACCACCTGTTGTGTTACCATTATTGTCACAGTATCAACGAGCAATTTTTCAACAATATAATGCCCTGCCACACATGGCACGGCTATCCTAAGCTTGCCTCCATAATGTCGACATTCTTCTATGGCCAGCCCGAATTCTCACCCATCGAACATGTTTGAGACATCGTGTGACCTTGCTTACGCCCATTCCGGAATGTCAGTGAACTGGCTCACAATTTTAAGACCATCTGGCACATTATACCTTAGGATGTATCTGTGAACTCTTTGCATCTATACTACACCAGGTAACCGCTTGCATCCAAGCCAGACGTGGCGCTACAACGTACTGACTTGTTCCACTCATGTAGCTGTTTTATCCGAATAAATGGCCCAATTACTCTGGAATTGCGATCATTTCCTTCCCTATGCATGAACATGCGCATCTGGATTTTCATTTCAATTGGATGATTTCTTGTGGGTTCTTCGTTTTTGTTTGTCTCTTTTTAAAACTTGGTTGTCACTGCAGCTGAAGAAGTCTGTGGTACTGCAAAGGTGAGTAATATTAGAAATGATGCTTCGTTAAACAGTGAGATTAAAGAAGCAGTTAAGAGAAAGAAGGAAGCATATTTGGGGTGTTGCAAGGTAGAGTAACTGTGAATGAATATCTCTGTAAGAAGCGTGAGGTAGCTAAGTTGGTTCTCCAGAATAAGGAAAAGGTGTAAAGGCATGAATTGGCTTTCTGGAAATACATAAAGACATAGGAAAAATAGAGGAGATGAAATTCTAAGTTGTGTAAAGAATAGGATCGGCGAAATGATATGGGAGCTCAATGAGGTAAGTGAAAGATAGGGTTAATATTTCAGTGAGGTATTAGAATCAAAACGATGATTACGTGTAGAAAATATACGTCAATAAAACCAAACCGTCGATACTCGATTAAAACTCATAGTTACAGTAAAAACTCCCTACAAGTACATGACAAACTACTAAAAGCTAAAAGAAGTATATACAAGTTAAAAATGTTGTAAGATCTTTCGGGAACGCACTATGGTCCCATCCTCAGACTAAACTTATATAATACGTTGTGCTAACCCCCTTATATACCCAATGCGCAGAATGGGAATGACGTAAGTAGACATTAAAGAATTTGTTTTAGTGCCTGCGCAACCCAACGGGAGGCAGGTCTACAGGAGGAAAAATAACGATTGCAAAAATAGTGAATACAGTTCCTCTTGAGAAGTGTCACTCTGGCTGTTGTGTTAAATCACTTGGAAATAAATATTTCCAAGCTTGCTGAATATCACAAGGTAAAGAGTCATTACAGCAGAGATGTATTTGAGAGTAAATGCATAAGCTCTCCGCCAGGAGTAGTGATGACTTGCTTGTTGGGGTTGTTAATATAAGAGCTTCATCCCATACGGGATAATGAGTCCCACTGTGGGTTAAACGGGCTAGGGCTGTGTTCATGGCCCCCATCCGCACACTGTAAACGTGCTCCGACAGGCGAGTCTGCAAGGAACGGCAAGTGGAGCCGATATACTGTTTAGATGGAACATTGTTGTCCACGGCTCGCATGGGAATACAGTAAATTCCATGTCGTTCACTGGGGTTAATGGAATCTCTATCGTTTTTAGTGATTGATAGGATGTTCGAAGTTTTAATACCGAATGCCAGTTCATAACGCTTGCATATATTAGACAAGATAGACGTTAGTGCAGGATAGTAACAGATGGACCCAATAAAGGTGGGTATACGACGGTTTGGTTTTATTGAGGTATTAGAACATGAAAGCACATTTAGTTATTCTGAGGTAAAAACAGAGGATGTCACAGTGAGAAATAGAAGCACAGGAGGAATTTCAATAGAAAAGATGTGTAAAGCTCTAAATTCTCTTCATAATACATAGTAAAACTCCGGGAGTACTGTAGATGCCATATTTGCAGCAATATTAAAATATGATGGTGACTCTGCAATTGACTGGTTAACTGAAATTTGCCAGTTGTGCCGGGAGTTAGGAAGGATCCCTCAGGATTGGAGGGATGCTGTCATTTTTCTTATGTACAAGGGAAAAGTTTCTGCCTCAGAATCACCTTTGCTTTCATGCTCTAATAAGATTGAATGCAAGAACTATCACGGTATCAGTTTAATGAGTGTCCCACGAAAAGTGTTTGGGAAGGTCATTATTGATAAAGTACGAGGTCTTACATCAGACAAAGTGTGGGATGTACAGAGTGGTTTTATGTCTGGTAAAGGCTGCACTAACCAAATTTTTGCATTAAGTTTGATGATCGAAAAGTATCTGTCTGTCGGTAAGAAAGTTTTTGCTGCCTTCATAGATTAAGAGAAAGCTTATGATCAAGTAAATAGGATTATTCTGTGGAAGGTACTGAATAAATATAGTATTACTGGAAATCTATTCAATAGTGTAAAAGCCATGTATGCTGGTAGTATAGTATGTGTATGATGAAATGGTGGTGCATCGAAATGGTTTTCTATTGGTGCAGGAGTCAGACAACGCTGTATAACATCACCATGGATGTTTATTATGTTTATGGATGCATGCATATGTGATGCCAAAATAGACAATACTAGTTTATGTTTTGGTAATATCCATGTGTGCAGATTACTGTATGCTGATGACACAGTCCTGTTGGCAGAGAGCAAAAGTGAGTTGCAGTGTATGTATGTACGAAGTTTGTATGAATTTCAAACTTAGTAGTATAAATAAGGAAAAAAACAAAGCTATGGTTTTTGAGTAAAGAACTTTTATTGACCAGGTGAACAGTTTGTGTTTTTGTGAAGCCTGTATGACAGAGAGAACAAATTAGATGGCGAAATTAGTAGGTGAGAGAATTCTACATTGAAAATCATATCTGCTTTAGGGTGGATTGCACAGGAGTGATGGGTTCTCAAGAAATTCTCGAATGGCTGTGTAGGAAAGTAATTGTTCCTACTCTGATGTATGGCAGTGAAACCTGGGTACTGTAGAAAAAACATAGGAGTTGTTTGTGTGTTGGGGAGATGCGTTACTTATGAGGGGTTTGTGGTAAGACACGCGCTGATCACACGAGGAATGATGTGTTGCAGATGTGTAATGTGAGGCAAAATGTTAGTAAGGTGGAGACTATTATTAGTTGGAGGAGGTCTGGCCATGTTTAAAGAGTGACTGATGGGATGCTTACTAAGAGAATTTTTTCAGCTCAAATGGCAGGAAAGAAAGGTAGAGGAAGGCCAAGGAAATCATGGTAGGACCAGATTCGGGAATGCATGAGAAACGAGTGGCAGTCCCTGTGGACTCAACAGGGCAGTAACAAACTTCTTTCCATCAAACCACAGATCGGACTATGGCAATCTGGATTGCGGAAGAATCGTCGCGAGGAAGTAGTTCTTGCGCGTCTGCGCATTGGGCATTGTTGTTTCACCCACCGCTTCTTGCTGTGTGGCGACACTGCCCCAATGTGCGAGAAGTGTAACAGTCGTCTCAGTGTCCTTCATGTCTTGTGTACTTGTGTCCGCTTTTGTGATAACCGTTTTCTATATTTCCGAGCTTATTCGTTGGAAGACAATTCAGCTTCCCTTCAAAGAATCTTAGGTGACTGTTGTGATACGTTCACAGTTTTTTCATTTTTCAGGCAAATTGACTTTCTTAAACTAATCTAAATTACCAAGCTTTTATCGTTCTTGTTTTTCAGTTGTCCTACTCCGCCGTGCTTCTTATTACTGTACCTAGCTTTTAACTTGTTTTCTTTAATTGCTTCGTGATTGGCGCTCTTTGGCCAGATCTGGCCCCTGCGCCATTAAAATACACCAACCAACCAACCAACCATGGTAATTCTATCTTCCCATGGAGCTCTTCCACATTTTATGTTCTTAATTGCATTGAGAGGAAATTCAGTGCTGGCACATTTCTTTGTCTGGAATGGGTGTATCATGTAGTACTCATTTAACACTAGTCAAAATTTTGCCTATATTTCTTGTTACAGTAACATTTTCATTTTGGAGTGCCAAAATCTGTTTTCCTTCATTACTGAGAAGTCCCTTTGCTTTCTTCAGGCTTTGGGCATTTTCAATTTTTTTTTTTACAAGTTCACAATTGAATTTTCTTATGTCTTCAGTTGTACTTTTTCACACTGTCTTGCACTTATATTATATATACACTGCTGGCCACCCAAAATGCAACACCAAGAAGGACACAAGATAGCAAAGCCAGATTTACTGGACACATAACAACAGATACAAAAGCTGAAACGATTGAGCTTACAGGCCCGTGCAACTTGCGGAACACGCAGACATCAATAGTTCGTGTGGTCCCCATGGCTGGCAATAATGGCCGCATCACGCCGCGGCATCGAACGAAAGAGGCTTTGGATGTGGGCTAGGGGTATGTCGGTCCAGGCTGCTTCCACACGTTGCCACAGTTTATCCGGCGTGGCCGTGAGTGGTGCTTGCTGGGCCACTCGGTTGCCGATCAGCGACCAGACGTGTTCGATGGGCGACATATCAGGAGAACAGGCGGACCACGGCAGCAGTGACACCACGTGGGCCGTGAAAAATTGTTGCACGATGCGTGCCACGTGCGGGCGCGCGTTGTCCTGTTAAAACGTGGCCGCTGGCAGGTCCTGCAGGTAAGGGAGGACTACAGGCTCCCAAACGTCGGAGATGAAGCTGTGGCTGTTGAGTGTACCAGCGATGCGTACCAGAGGGGTGCAGGTGTCATATTCAATTGCTCCCCAAAACATAATGCCAGGCGACGGACCGGTATGGCGATGCATAATGCAGGCGTCATACAGTCTCTTGCTGCGGTACAGCCACATGTGGATCCAACTATCATGGTGTTGCAGTCAGAAGCGGGATTCGTCGGAGAAGACAATGTCGTGCCATTCCGTAGTCCAGGTGCTGCGTTCAATGGCTCACTACCGCCGCACTCGCCGCTGGTGTAATGTCAATGGTGATCAGAGCAACGGCCGCTGTGCAACAAGTCCCCGCTTCTGCAGACGCCGCTGAACTGCCGTATTCTGCTGGAAACAGGTTGTTGCGCAACACACCCTAATTCCTGCGCTAACGTTCGGGATGTGGCGGTGCGAGCCGTCAATGCCCGCCGCACAACATACATGCCGGTCCTCTCGTTCGGTGGGGTGCCGTGGCTGCGGCAATCACTCAGCTCGGTCCGTCTGTCACTCCTGCACCCACCGAATCCATACTCGCCTCACTGTGGCTGGATGTTGTACCACACGTGCGGCGATGTCTCGGTACGATAAACCGCTGTCGCGATAAGCCACTATTCGTCCTCTGTCGAACTCCGAAACGTGCTGGAATGGCTGCCGTATTCTGCGACGAGGCATCAGGAAGCTTCCCACGCACAGGTCCGGCAGCGCAACACACTTCCACTACTTACATCCCGCCTTCTGTGCACCCTTCTTATAGTGCTTCTTGTTGGTGTTCCGGGCGCACACGATTTGCACATGCCCTGCAATGCTAATCGTTTGCATGTCCTCTTGCGGGCGACGCATGCTGCGAATTTCAGGCCAATCGGATGCTTCCTTCTTGGTGTTGCATTTTGGGTGGCCAGCAGTGTATATTGTACTTTGGAAGTTACATTTTCTTTAACTTCATCTCCCTTCTTTTTGCATCAACAGTTTTGTTGTTTTGATATTTTCTTTATATGCAATTTGCTCTTAGTACCACCTATTTTTGTTGCTCTTTCCATAAGGACCTTGGTAAGGTTTCTATAAACTTCAGAGATGTCTACTTCTGTTATACCTTCTAGTGCAGAGAATCGGTTTGTCAGTTGCAATTCACAAAAATTTTATGATAACTTTTTTAAGGCTTGACATGTGAATACATTTCATTTGCGTTGGTAGCTTATGACATTCAAGTTTTGTGTTAAGATGCATCTTACATCTTACCATTCTCTGATCGCTTCCTGTGTTGAACCTGCTAAGCACATTGCAAACCACAATTGTCACCCCATTGGGGTGCTTCCATGTCCATTTCCTATGTGATGTTTTCTCGAAAAAAGAATTCATGATGAAAAACCTTTCTGCCTCAGCAAACTCTACAAAAGCACTTCTATGCTGGTTTCTGTTGCCATGACCAAATTTACCTATTAAAGTTTCATTCTCTTGCTGTTGCCCTATTTTCACATTGATATCACCTATGATGATCTTCAAGTGCTGCTTACCCTTGTTATTTAGGAGCCAAATTTCCTTGTATAACTCTTTGATTCCTTCACCAGGATTGCAACCAGGAGCTGCAGGATGACTAGTGGTTGATGCTTAAGCTTGAATGATATGAATCTGGTATCTTATGAGATTTGCGCAGCTTTGTCAGAGGAACTTTTGACTTTTAGAACTTTGATCTTCAGTTTTTTGTTTATTATAAATCCAGCGCCACTAGTTCTGCCAATATCTGTTCCATGGTAGTAGAAGAGATGTCCACTTTTCATTTTTACGAGATCCTCTCTTCTAACTTCACTCAATCCAGTGATATCCCACATATCTACAGGAGCTCCTCCAATTCAAGGAGCCTTGAATCGGAACATAGAATTCATGTTGCCAGGGTTAGCATCAGATAGCAGCCTAGTCCTTTCTTTTGATGATTCTTAGCACCCTCTGTCTTCATGTTGCACTGATACATTCCAGCCACCAGACTTTTAGGGCCATTGAGTAAGTTGAGCAGTCATTTGGGGGAAATTTGACCATAACTCACCACACTAGCCATGTGATGTATGTGGAAGATTTTCACCAACTATAACCTCTGCAGTGACAGTGTGTAGCAGTAAAGAGCACCTAATGAAGAAGATGGATCTTTGAAAATTCCTCTCTTAACAAAAAGGAAACAAACAAGTATAAGAAATTCTGTTTGAATCATTATTGCTGTCACCATCAAAAGCAAACTTATCACAAAAATTCAAGCTCAATGTCAACATAAACATTTTTTTCACACCCTGAAACTATCTCATATAAATTCTCAAAGAGCTTTGTTTATACACCATGACAAATTTACAAAGGCAAAAACAGATGCACTATCAGAAACCCTGAGCTACAGAGGCAGCTATGTCTGATAGATGACTAAAAGGTACACGACTCTGACCAACATGTGTATGGAGGTCAGATGGATTAATTATTTCCCCCCAGGAGAGTAGGATGTAGCAAACTAAGTTCATTCTGTAAGCTTAACTATATCTTTGATCATTAAGTTCTGTTCAGCCTTGTATTTTCAAATAAAAATAAAATAAGTACATAACCCTAGCTGAGATTATCCTATGAATTAAATGTTAATCAATATTTGTATAATACAGAAATAACAGATTGTCAATATCCCTGAAGAAATAACTATTCACAATTACATTATAGGCACATATAAATGAATGTCAGTATGTGAAGAGATGGCTACATGGAAAACAATGGAAAATATGGCACTGATGGGCTGGTATTGGCATTTGTAATACAGAAATCAATAAATTTTCATCCAGTTAAAAAACGTTTTGCACCTAACTGTGTAAGTATGACACAGGTTACAGTGAATATGAATGAATACAGAAATAAGGCAAGGATGCAAAAAATTTTCATGAAGCAATTTCTGGTCAAAATTTTGGAACATAAAAAGAACCTAGCCATTTGCCTCATTGTACCGAAGTTGCACAGGTACTTATTTCAGTTTTACTCAGAAGACAATGTAAATAGACAAGTCTCGCTCTTTCCATGTTTTTCTTTAACCAACACACAGCAGCCGAAAAATTATTATTCGACACCGCTGGGATCGAATCCCAGATCTCTCAATAACTAGCCGAGTGCAATCGCTTTACGCTATGGTGCCAACCATCCATGGTGCTATGTGTGTTTATCTGTCAGCGTCTGACTTCACAAAATCCGTAGCGATGAGCTCAGTAACCGAGACTTCTCCATTTGGTTGTAATTAACTAAATGGAACGGTGGTTCTGGCAGTAACCAACTCTCGATTGTTCACATTGAACTCCTGAATTTCAAATCTTTTTGTAATTTCCTTTTTATATGTGACTAATAATTAAAATGAATCAAAGTTCATTTTACAGATATATTACATTTTGTACAAATCTTTAAAATATTCATAATCTGAGATTATTATCAGTTACATGGTATAATGATACAAATATCTTGAAAACATATATGTGTTTTCATAAAGTTAATGTGTTCTTCACTTCTTTCTAGGCATTAAAAAGCTTGTTGATTGCAGATTAGAGTATATGTGATTATATTTATATTCTTTATAATAACTACACTCCAGTTGAAGAATTTAGAAGATATTCTTCTCGCCAGAACTTCAGGGCCAGCTGTCTAATGACTTCTTCAGCAATAGTTTCATTTTCAGAGGTGTAAAGTTCAAAACAGGCTCATAATAATAATAATAATAATAATAATAATAATAATAAAGCATTTGGGCATCTGTATTATAATAGTAATACTTCGTCGGTCTTCATCACATTTTCTGTTTCAAACTCATTAAACTTCAGATGTAGCCGCCCCGGTGGTGCAGTGGTCTAAGCGATGGCTTCTGATCATTCGTCCAAGCTGGGTCTGGGTTCAAATCCCGGTGAGGCATGGATGTTGTGTTTGTCTTATGACGCTGGCTCTCTCCCTTTCCCTGGAGCCAGTGGCCCTAAATTAGGGATGGGTGACTGCTTATAGGCCATTGAGTTGCTCATGGTGTTTGTTAAACCTCCAAAAAAAAAAAACCTTAAAATGTTACCATATGCATTTCTTCTAGGTTAGAACACCCATCATCAGTGGAACTTCTTGTTAAAGTGACATGGGATCACCTTTCTTACGATGAGTATTGATCATAGAAGTGCATGTGGCACAGCTTATCTCGTGTTATATTTCTTCGGTTGTCTCCATATGTTAGTAATAACAAAATTACATAATACCTAGATGCACAATAAGATATAACACACGGAGACAATCAATAAAAACATAACATGAGATGAACGGTGTTTCATAAGAATTGGGAATAAATAGAAAGGGGGTATACAGCTAAGCATTTAGAAAAATCCAAATATGGTAGGCAATAGTGATAACAAGAAGTACTTTTGAGGCGGAATGTCTTCTTGGAGGCAGGTTTAGTGGGGCTTATTCTCATGTGAAGTAGGGTCAAGCACAAGCTATTGTGACGTTCAGCTTTGATTGCAGTAGCTCTCAGGTTGGTACCTGTGTGCGAATGTGAGCTAAGGAAAGTCGATAAAATGGATTTAAAAGTTGTAGCAATGTGAACCAGTAGAAGACTATACTCCAAGTCAAATTAAGAGTGTAATATTGTAGAAGGTTGGCTTACGGTGTCTCTGGGGAAGCTCAAGTCAAGAATGGTACATCAATCTACATTACAATATAATTCACTCCTGTGTCCTTGCTGTCAAGCATTATTCTTGCACTAACTCCCATCACTCATTTGTGCCTGTATTTCAAAGAAATGTTTCCATACAGTTTCTGAAGTATTTCCCCCTACAGTTGCCCCACATGCATGTTCCCAATCATCAATTTATGGTCTCTGTGTTGTGAATGATAAGTTTTCCATTCCTTCCGCACCATGTCCTCCCCCTCAAAGTTACATTTTCCAGCAGGACAGTCAGCAGCTGAAAGTGCAAGATTCTTGATTGAGTTACTCTTTTATGTCAAATCTATTTCTGAAATGCTCTGCCAATCTGAAAAATTTGTCTTAACTAGCAATTTTGCCTGATGTCCTACTGAGCAAACAAAAATTATGATTCTGAGCAATAATTCGGTTGCTGTTTGCTCTAAACACTAGCTACTACTTTTCAAAGTAGGGGTAGCTGTTCCATACCTTCTGGAATAATTTGCTCTTAAGTTGACTTGGAATATAATTAAGAAGTGATTTGAATTCTGTTTATGAGAATTTTGATATATGGTAAGTAAAGCATAATAAAAGGGAATGGTTATTATTCTTAAGAATTTGAACAGTAGAAGCAGAAAGGACAGTTAGGGAATTGTGAATATGTTATGGGTAAATTTGAGGAAATGATTTGTCAAATGCCAATGGTAAAAAAAACTCAGTGGCTTGTGTTTAAATGTAATTACTGTCTTTAGGTACAAAAACATCCAGAACTTTTATGTGGTGGGAAGAGGCTGGAAACAAGAAAAATATAAATTGACTGTATCATAAAGGAAATGTCTGTAAGGCTACTACAGTTAGCAGATACTTTGAAATAAGTAGCCATCCCTTTTTTGGTAGCATCTACCCGCAGAGTTAGTTGTCACATAGTTCAGAAACTAGCAAAGATATTAAGACATATCACAGTTTAGGACTGTGGTAGGATTTTAAGAGTAAAATTACTAAAGGCTAAGCCAAAACAGAAAACTCACCCATTGAAAGTATTGAAGTTTATACCACAGGTGCAGAGATGCCAACAACTACGGAATCAGCTCTTGTACTACGGAATACAGAAAACCGTGATTTTTCTACGGAAAATTAACGGAAGTTATTAATTTTTATTTTACTTGTTCCCCTTCCCAACGCAACGGCGGCCACTTGACGATCCGTCATGCTTGCGATGCTGCCTGCACTTCCAGTTCTGCCTCTCGAAGCTGCTCGAATCTTAGCGCGAGCGGCCGGCACGTAAAAACCCTCCCTCCCCAGCATGCAACATTATGGGGACGTTGAGCGTAGCTTGCTTTGGTGGTGGAAGTGGGCGGAGTTCTGCCCGAAGGTCTTTCGCAGTGCAGCGGCAAGCTGTTGAAAATCGTTTGGTGCAGAACGTGAGTGTCATTGCCTGGCATCAGAGTTTTTTTTTTTTTTAAATCGTGCGTCGACCATTCATGTCAGTAATTAATATTTTGAAGTTTTTTTCTTGCGTTGCAGAAAAGTATGCTTGGATTTTGTTGCAGAGTTCGCCAAAATGCGTAATTACGCATCTAGTACGCATCGAAATTTTACCAACGCGTAAAAATATGCATCGGGAATTTTTCGCGACGCGTAGAAATACACGTCGTGAAGCGCGTAAAGTACGCATCAACACGTAAAAATACGCATCGTGAAACGAGTAAAATACACATCAACACGCAAAAACACACATCGAGAAACGCGTAAAACTACGCATCGGAGAATTTTACCAACGCGTAAAAATACGCATCGGGAAAGCATTTCGCCTTTCAAAAACGGAAGTGAAACGAAATAAAGATTTCTTCCGTAATCGTAATTTCGTTTTCCTGCGATGTTGCCTCTGTCCAGTATTGTTGTTATACATAATTTTATTCCATAAATCTTTGTATTTCACTTTGAAAAGGGAGGGGAAATTTCCGAAAACGGAAATTTGACGGCGCAAAAATTCCCGTGTAATCTTCGGCTTCGAGGAATTTCTGCTTTTTCGTCGTAATTTGGGTTATCCTCGAGATCGATGCATAATTGAACAGAAATTTTGTGGCAATTGGTAGTGGTGAAGGATGCTTTCCGCCTGAAACTTTCGAAAACGGAAATTTTGTGGCAATTGGTAGTGGTGAAGGATGCTTTCCGCCTGAAACTTTCGAAAACGGAAATTTTGTGGCAATTGGTAGTGGTGAAGGATGCTTTCCGCCTGAAACTTTCGAAAACGGAAATTTCGTCTTTCAAAACTTTCGGAAACAGTAAAGATTTTTCCTGTAATCATAATTTTATTTTTCACGCGATGTTTCCTCTGCCTAGTATTGTAGTTAAATTCAATTTTATGTCGTAAATATTTCTATTTCACCTTGAATGTGGAAGGGAAATGTCCGAAAACGGAAATCGGACGTAGCAAAGATTTCTCCCGTAACTGTAATCCCCCCCCCCCAACGTTGTTCCGAACGTGTATCCTGTGTTCTTACATATTCCCCCAAAAAAGGTTTGCATTTCAGCTTGATAAAGGGGGGGAGTCCGAAAACGAAAGTGACGAAACTGAAAAAATTGTAAGAATTAATGCACGTTATTCAAAAGCATTCATATTCTCCAAGTTACACTACCTTTTATCTAAAATAGTGAAAGCTATCATGCATTCATGGTCCTCAAACTGAAAGTTCTTTCAGCATGATGGATAAAATTGTCATGGCATCCAAAGGGGTTTGTGAAGCCTACTGTCATAGGTGATGTTGAGCTTAATTTTTCAAATAACAGGTTTTCAAAAAAGAAAAATTCAGAAAGGACACAACTGGTAATTGAAGTAAAAACAAGAATGTATTAAAGCAAAATCATTTTAAACGAAAATGAACTTTCTAAGTTCTATACATCTGTCGGAAAATTTCACATTGAAGAATGTTCTTATATTCAAGAAAAGATATTGATTTATGATGAATTCTTAAAACATGCAGAAGTAGTAGATCCTTCACTTAGAGCCATAACAACATTTACTTCTGTATTACACATAGTCAAACTCCTTCCATTTATAATAACTGAAAATGAACTTGATATACTGGAAGCGGAATTCCTTGTTATCAAGCTGTCAAATTAGAGGCCATAGCAGTAACAGATAGAATAGATGTCACTTGGTCAGAAATCTCAAAATTACGAGGCTATAAGGAGCAGTTAAGTATACTATTCTCTCGAAAGTAATGTTTGCAATACCTAATTTAGGTTTAGAAACTGTAGAAGCACTTCCTATTGCAAAAATGAATATGTTCTCTTCTGGGCAAGTGTGTTATGAAAAAAGATTTTCTGCTGAGGAACTCAAATCTGCAAAACACTGTACAGCAAAATCACTAAAGAAAGCTGCTTAATTAATTGTTTGTTGTGTAAAAAAAATGTATCAGTCATGGTGTACATTATTTTCCATGTGAAAAATTTGGAATATTTTGATACAGATTTTCATGTATATAAATGAATAAGTAAGTAAAAAAATGCTAATTAAATCAAATGAGTTGTTTTCCTCGGTTAAAATTATTCTTTTTGGTATGACTACTAAAAAATGGCCAAAACTACTGAAACAGGTTGGCATCTCTGCAGGTGTAAACATGATTTACCAAGTCTGTAAGGAGAGCATGTCGTGTGTAGTACATAAGGAGAAGAAAGTCAGAACAATTTTATGGACAGTAGAAGTAAGCTTAGTCGGAAAAAAAAAAAAAAAGAAAGTCTTGCAAGGGTATCTAAACTGTTTGACAAAAGCTAACTGAGGAGATTATTAAATAGTTTATCAAACAGCAAAGCAATACATTTGAGATATAAAAAGGAATACATCTATTGATTTAAGGAATTTTGTTGAAAATAGTTTACAAAATGACCATGAAGTGTTTAGGATTTTGTTAAACACAGAGAAGAATTAAAAGTTTGTAATCCATAGGGAATTTCAGATATTTGGCAGTGGATGTTTTCCATTTATAGGGTGTGTTAGCAATGACTACCAGGAGGACTAGAAAACCATAGGTGTTCATGAAGTAAAAGATAATGTTTTTTTTTTTCATAATTTTTTTCTGAGATGTAAAGCTTTGAGCTAAGGTTAAATTAATGAGAAATTTGTTTTCATAGTGGAATGACATCAAAAATGAGCCGGATATTTCTTTGGTAGGAGAAAAAGTTAATCAAAACATATAGCCATGGTTTAGTCATATGTGTGTTACATGAGATTTGAGATTACCTAGACAGATCATATATTTGAGAAACAAATTTCTCCAAAGAAATAAATCTTCATATAGGGGAAGTTGTGGTAGCCCTAGACACATAAATTAGACTGTAAAATATTTGAAAATCAACAGAATGAAACCTGTATTTGCAGATTAGAAATGAAGTAAAACACTTATCTTAGAATTATAAGTAAGTAACAATCAGATAGTTGAATCACCTTAGCTGAAATCGAGTCTTGAAGTCAGTCTTCAATGTTCAGCAAAAAAAAAGAATTGGCGGGTAGCCCCGGACATACATTTCAACAATGGCCAAACCGTTCTTTAGCCCTGCAAACGTCACAGCAAAAATAAACTTTCGAAGGGTCAGTGTCCACACACTCTTCATGCACTCAGTCTTTGCATCTATGATATTGAATCCAATCTTCTTCGCCGCCCCGGTGGCGCAGTGGTCTAAGCGATGGCCTCTGATCATTCGTCCGAACGGGGTCCGGGTTCGAATCCCGGTGAGGCATGGATGTTGTGTTTGTCTTACGGCACTGGCTCTCTCCCTTCCCTAGAACCAGTGACCCTAAATTAGGGACGGGCGACTGCTTATAGCCCATTGAGTTGCTCACGGTGGTCGTTAAACCTCCAATCAAAAAAAAAAAAAAAAGAAAAAGAAATCTTCTTCAAAAGATTACCCGCCAATAATGTACTCTGTTCCCTCATTGCTGACTGCCGGAGTAAAATTGGGAATGTTCTGCTTTTTGCTTTTTTCATTGCTTCTGACCTGGTTTTTCTCTGTCAACGTGTTTGTAAAGGGCGCAGATGTTAGAATCTCACTTTTTTGTGCCTTTCGTGAGTGCGTCAGAAGGTGTTTCCGAGTTGCATTATGAAGAGAGGATAATTGTTTGAGCACTTGGCTTGCACTATAACGTGCAGTTGAAGGTGTAGTTTTGGGCGTTAGATGCGTGTTACAACTAGTTGATGGCTGCAATATCTAATCGGTGGAAGGCTGCGTGATGTGACTGGTAGACGGCTAGCAGTGTTTTCAGTCAATACCGGTTCTTGTTCAATATCGGTCATTAATGCTGGCAAGAAATCCAAATCTCCGAAAACATCCCGATTAAAAGGATAAATTCCTGAGCCCTTAAACCCATTTTGTGCTATTTCTACTCTAGCTGCTTTAGCAAAAACAACATTCATTAAAGCAGCAATGTCATAGTCGGTGATTCTAGCTCCTGGGTTTTGTCTCATCCACAATGCACTTTCTGAAGCAAACGCAGTTTTAAATGGCTTGAAATATGTTCTGTCCAGCGGTTGCAATTTGTGTGTTGTGTGTGGTGGTGTACTCAGCATATGTATGTTATTAGCACGAGCAAACTCTTATCACTGGCAACTCCTTGTGACTAGCATGTCCATTGAGAATCAATAGGACAGGACTCTCCTTTGAAGGCTGCTCATGCTGCTCGAAATGCTGCAGCCATTGTAAAAATATCTCACCATTCATCCATCCACTTTCATGTGGAATGGCAATGCTGTCGGGCGGAGCTCCAATAATCAAATGGCCATTTCTGTTCATTCTTTTTCTTGGAAAAATAAAAAAAGGAGGTACGAAATGGCCAGTCACACTCATAGCAAACGTCAACGTGATGTTTCGTCCTCTCTCACCTGAAGTCAACTTGCTTTTTTCTCTTTGTAGAAATGACCTTGTAAGTTTTATGAACATTTGAGACTCCCGTTTCATCAGTATTATATATTTTGGACACAGGGAATTCATGTTCACCTAGTAGTTGGTTGAACTGATCGTAAAAACAAGCAACCTGTGCCTTATTAAATCCAACAGCCATCGCAATGCTGGTTGATTCTGGAGTCCTGAGCACAATATCTGGATATTTCTTCGTAAAGCTATAAAAAAAGTCTTTTCCGGCCATTTCCTTGTCTCTATTGAACCTATGATTAATTTTTAACCGTTCTGCTAACTGATATGCCAATTTTAAAAATTCCAGCCTTGTCAGTGGCATTAGGCGGTTGTCAAGATCCTTAACATGGTTATATAATTGCTGTGAATATTCTTCAGAGAATGTGGGACCAAACCGCCCCAGTTTTGGTATGAAATTGGCCTGTTGCCCACTGGTTGAGGGCTTTGATCCGGTCTTGAAGGGAACTTTTTGAGTACGTCATATCTTTCAGCTGCTCCTCTCAACGATAATTTTTATGCTCAGACACATATTACAGCTTGTTTCATTTTCTTTTCGTCCCACTTCCCTCTCTGACAGGTTCCCTTGAATTTCAGCATTTTGAAGTGGTCTGCAAAAGACAAAATGTTTCACATACCATTTGTGAACTGCCTAAGTAATGAGTATTGAAATACAGAAAAAACATGATACATTTGACATATGAACGAATGTCCAGGGTACCCGAATACCTTGACCCTATGTTTTTATTCATAGCAGTCAAACAATACAAGCAATTAAAATACAAAACCTTAGTCACAAACTACGATAAATACTCTCTAACATAATCATAACAGAATACTTACATATTACATACAGTAATTTGATTTCAAAAGTAAACGGCGGTGACGAACAGGTTAGTGCGGGAACACAATTCACTGTCATGGGTCACTCGCTCAGCGTTCGCTGCACTACTGATCCAAATCTGCGGCTACGGGTTGCCGTTCATGTTTTGACGTGTCGCTTTCATATCTGTGTGCGTGATCGTCCGGAATTTAAGGTGCCCGGGGGTACCCACCGTCCATGGCTACCAAAACTTCCCCTATACATAGTAGGCATTTACTTCACATATGCATGGTAGGAAATCAAGATTCATTTCCTGCTCCAGGACAGTGAAATTTTTTATGTTTTCTGAATGAAGTAATTACATGGAATACAGTGAAAATATGTGAATAATCCATGGAATATTCTTCTAGCCATGATTTGGTGACTGTGGATGTGTGTGGAGGCACATAGCATTAAATGCCTAGACAGATATTACATTCTGTGGTTTCAGGTCTCAGGCAAAGGAGCAGACCTAGAATATGTGGGAGGCATAGATTTAGCCATATGAAATAAAGGATGCCACATATTTCAGGCATAAGATTTTGCAGTGGATAGAAATAGATAGAGAAGGTTTGTTACAAACTAGCATTCATAATTTCTTTTAAGTGTTCAGGCTAAGACATGCTTGAAGACCCGTTGTTAGTATGCAAATCTGAGATGAAAATAAAATATTTCTTATTTGGAAAGGGCAACAAAATATGTATTTTGACAGCTCTTTCTCCCTTATCAATCTTCATTTATTGTAGTAAAGTATTACCATTATGAAAACAAGATTATAAAATATTTTATTTTAAAAATTGTTTCCCCTTCAGGAGATATAATTAATTCTTTTAAATTTTTTGTGATTCTATTTGATTGTGCATTTTCTTTATCAAATAGATTTTGCTGACCAATGTATCTAGTTTGAATTTTTCCTGCAGAAATAATTTTGTAATGATTACTTTCTTGTGCAATTTGCATGCTCTGATTTAGTTTTCTGTGTGTTTTTATTATTTTTTTACAGGAAACATGGTATTAGTTGGTTCAGGATTTGGGGTACTGGGCCATGCATGGTACAAAATGTTGGACTCCAGATTTCCTGGAGCAAGTCGCAAAACAGTGGCCAAAAAACTGGGATTGGAAATGGTTATGGGTCCACCGCTGATCTTTGTTTTCTTTCTTGCAATGGGATGGCTTGAAAAGAAATCTGTGCAACGAAGTTTACAAGAGTTTAAACAGAATGTTTTTATTATATGTTTGGTATGTATGTTACAGATTTTGTTGTATTAACATTTTTTATATTCCTGAAGGTTGCTTTTACATTTCTAATGTGGAAAGAAATTTTTCAAAATTATAAATGCTTAGCTTTAATTAGTACTTAAGAGCAACTAAAAATCCAGCAAACTTTTCTGTCTCAATATAGTCAGCCAGATTTTCCTGTATTAAAATGTTTGTTTAATCCATGTGAATTTATATGTATTAAGCAATTAAGATGCCAGTTTCTCACACCAAAAGCCATGGTTTTAATTACAGCTGAGACATGAATGTTGTGTTTTCCATTGGTGTTTACTGGCTTTCTTATTTTTAGGCCATAATCCAAAATTTGGATGAATGTTCATCCTAGAGTGGTTAAACTATCAAAACAGTAATTTTTATATTCATTCATCTGAAATGCATTTTGATGTTCCATGTTATGATTTATCTTGTAAATTGACACCTGGATAAAGTATTAGTATCCATTTAATATTCATATATAAGGAAATATCAGGTCATGGAAAATAGCATTCTGAAATCTTTATTTTGAAAGAATGCATATTGTTTTCATTATGACATGCACTAATCTTTCAAAGATTAATAGGCCATATACTGTACTTAATGATTGTAAAATTCATGAGAATTTGGAACAGTAGTTGAATGCAAACATTTCTGTCACCATTGATATGTGCTTAATAACCTCCATATAAATGTATCAAAAATATATGCATATCATTCATTTCAAGTATACTGTAAAAAGGTGCTGAACATTCAGTAGTTTTCTGTGTCAGGGGCTTCCCACAGTCACATTATGACTATTTTGAATTGTCGTGCTAGAGGATTATGCATTTAATTATGTTATTCTCTAGTAGGAATAGAACACTGTCACAACATCCTTACAAAATAGGAATAATGTGACTGTGACATTTTATGATTGTTCTGTCTGGAAAATAGCTTTTTTTGGATTGGTAATATGGACATTCTGAAAATAATGCATGTTTGTAATAAATGTTTTATTAATAGGCAGAGGGACTTAAAATTCATATGTAAATACATCAAACATTTCTGTGTGCAAAGTTTTTAGTTTTTGTTTAAAATAATTACCACAAGCAGTACATTCATGAGATCTCTAAACCCAAGATTTAAAATTCAACATATTCTGAAGAGTACTGTCTGACCCATTTCTTTAAAGAAGCTTTGGTGTCCTCTATGTCATATAAGAATGGTTTTAAGGTTTTTGTCCTGTATGTCTATGCAGAATGGCTTTAAGGTCTTTCTTGCAGTGTCTTCTATGTGGTGTCCACGTGGTGCTTTTTCAGGGTCAGAATGTACTAGTTATTTCTCACAATTGTACTGACTTCAAGAGAATCAATGAGTATGACACCTTTGGTGTCTAAAAAGACAGTGTCCATGATAATCTGTTCTGATTACTGAAATTTAGGTTGTACCAAGTGATGTGTGTTCTCACTTTTTCATGGTGTAGCAGAATGGATTTTAGCTGCGCTTGTGGCGCCGTGGTCTAAGCACTGGCTCCTGACAATTTGTTTGAGATAGATCCAGGTTTGAATCCCGGTGAAGCATGGATATTGTGTTTTTCTTACGGCACTGGCTCTCTCCCTACCTTGGAGCCAGTGACCCTAAATTAGGGACATGCAGATGCTTTTAGTCCATTGAGTTGTTCATGGTGGTAGTTAAACCTCCAGTCAAAAAGAGAGAGAGAGAAAAAAAAAGAATGGATTTATGGTCTTTTTGCTGTGTCTTCTATGTGATGTCCTCCTGGTGCTTTTTTTCAGGGTCAGAATGTACCAGTTAATGTTCACAGTTTTACTGACTTTGAGAGAATCAATGAGTATGACACCTTTGTTGTCCAAAAAGACAGACACCATTATAGTCTGTTCTGATTGCTGAGATTTGATATTTTTTGACCTGGAAGAAGTATCTCCATTCCATTGACTTGTTCTTTGTCTCTGGATTGTAAAGGTCTGCCCATATTTTGTCTCTTATCAGATCATTTTAAAAAAACTGGCCACTTTGCTCTTTCTTTGATCTTCTGCATTAAAATGTGTGCAAATCTCCACCCTCATTTCTTTTAAATCAGGTGTTGGCTGATGATGTGCCCATTTGGCATGTAACTTTTGAGAGTCTAAATCTTTTAATATTCTGCTCCTGCCTACAGCATTGTGAACACAGTTCACATGATCAGCAATCTCTCTGGTGGTTATGTGCATGTCTGCATGATTCAACTGGTTAACCCATCTTTTGTTTTAATCTGTGCTTAACTTTGATGCCCCAAAAATCCAAAGTTTATATTCAGTGCTTGTTTTCCCATCTTTAAATGTATTCACTCATTTTTGGACTATACTGATATCAAAATTCTGCACACTGTACCACTTTTCATAACCTGGTATAGATTTAGAAAGTGCTGCAATCCTCTTTGGTCAAATACTTAATGACGGCTCTTTGTTTATGTTTCACATTAATGTGAGATGCTCTCTTCTGTTACTTTTCTGAATTTGAGGCTTCTCTCTGTTATGGGACTTGCATCCATGAAAAAATGGAATAAATCTTCAGAATGCTTGATGCTTTGCAGCAAAATTGATGCATTTAGTATGAATAGTACCTCAGAAGGACCCTCTTCCTCTTGTGGAATGAGCATTAGTGTAATATTTTCTTAACTCCCATAGATCTTTCTGATTCAGTTCAGTATTACCATAATTAGTGGGTGTTACAACTATATAATTTCCATTGACACCTACTTCTTAAGTTCTGAAGGTTCAATCACTCTTACCACAACTTTTTCTAGTATGAAATTAATTGTCAACTCCTTTAATTGCATCAGTGAAATTTGCCATATTGAAGTTTCTCCATCACAGGGTCATTCATATGTTAACTGAAATATATGTGCATGTTATGCAAAATGCATTTGTGAAATTGTGTTTGACATAGGAAAACTTGAGCCCTTGTATCACTTGCTGGTGTATTAGTTACAAATGTTGTTTGGAGGGAAAAGACCAAGGAGGTTAGAATAGGTGGAGTAAGGATGATGTCACAAACTTGAAGCACTTTGAGCAGACGGATTTAATGCTCAAACGTCTCACCAACATGGCGACTGAGACTGTGATTGGCTGCGACTGGTCTCACAGGTCTCACCAACATGGCGGCAGAGGCTGTCATTGGCTGTGACGTCATGATCGTGATGTTTCGGTGGCTTCACTTTGATTACACAGGGTGAACAGTTGGCCCTTACTCCATCTATTCTAACCTCCTTGGAAAAGACAACTTTAATGTTTGAATATGCCATTTGCAGTAATATTTGTGGATGTTGTGGTAAACTAACAGGGTTACAGTAGCTAATTTTTTTCTTTCAAACATTTCTTCACTTTAGGAACAAAACAATCATGTAACTAGTCATGACAGTTTGAGAAGAAAACCTTTTTTTTTTTGCTTGCATTCTGAGATGCTGTCCTATTTGCTTTTGAATTGAAATGCTCATATATTTAATTATCTATGAAGCATCAAAGGCGTAACATGATTTCCCAAAATATCAGTGTCACTTTCTCTTGGGCACAGATTTCTATTACTTTGGCAGTTTTGAGACCAAGAATTTTTCTTTTCCCTCTTTAGAGATGACTGTTTTCAAAAACATTCTATTGCAGAATAGTCCCATGTCATGTGCAGTAAAAACTTAGTTGGATGTGTTAACCTGTCTGTTTAGTCATTGTATAAATGTCCAAAGGCCTATTTGCAGGTGCTATCTGCACAGGTAGCCTCAACTGCAGTTTTCACAGTATGCAGAGCATTTCTTATCTTAAATTTATGTGCTCATCCTTCAAAAGCAGAATATTAAGTAGCCTTCACTGTTCTCTAGTAACACAATTAGTGGTATTTCTAGGTGGGGTCATGACTGTGGATCCTCCTTTGTTTTCCACCTTCCATCTACGCATTCCTCAATTTTGTCTTCATGTTATTGACACAGTTTTTCCATCTAACCTTAGGTTTTCTTCTAGTTCATTGCCCAGGTATGTCCATGACTTTACATCCCATGCATTCATTGTCTCTTCTCAAAACATTACCATGCAAGGGCAATTTTGCCTATGGAGTCTTCCTTAAAACCTTTGTCATTTTAACTGCTGTCCTTATCCTCTCCTTTCTGATCCTATCTTTTCTGGTGACACCACACACTTCAACTTCAGCATCTTCATTTTAGCAACATTTAGCTGTTTCTCTAAAACATCTTATCATTGTCCAAGTTCCAGCACTATTTTTAGAATTGCTGATGTAATTACAGACTTGTAAACCTGACGTTTCAGCCTCATTGGCATCCTTCTGTGAAATGATATGGGAGCCTGATGAGTTAAGTGAAAGATAGGGTGAATACTTCTGTGAGTTTTTGGATCAAGAAAGCAAAGATGATTCTGAAGCAGAAGCAGATGTTGTCACAGTGAAAGATGGAAGCACAGGAGGGATCTCAAGAGAAGAGGTGTGTAAAGCTCTAAAATCTCTTCAAAATGGTAAAGCTCCAGGAGTTGATGGCATAACTGTTGAGATGTTGAAATATGGTGGTGATTCTGTAATTGACTGGTTAACTGAAATTTGTCAGTTGTGCTGGGAGCTAGGAATAGTCCCTCGGAATTGGAAGGGTGCTATCATTGTGCTCTTGTATAAAGGAAAAGGTGATCAGGCTGACTGCAAGAACTATCGTACTATGGAGCTTACTGAGTGTGGCAGTGAAAGTGTTTGGTAAGGTCATTATTGAAAAAGTATGAGGTCTTACAACAGAGAAAGTATGGGGTGTTCAGAGTGGTTTTATGCCTGGTAAAGGCGGCACTATCCAAATTTTTGCTTTATGCATGATGATTGAAAAGCATCTGGCGGTTGGTAAGAAAGTTTTTGCTGCCTTTATCGATTTTTAGAAAGCTTACGACCAAGTAAATAAGATAATTTTGTGGAAGGTATTGACTAAATATGGTGTTACTGGGAATCTGCTTAATAGTGTAAAAGCCATGTATGCTGGAAGTAGAGCTTGTGTCTGAGTGAATGGTATTTTATCAAAATGGTTTTCTATTGGTGCAAGAGTCAGACAAGGTTGTGTAATTTTCACCATGGCTGTTTAACACATTTATGGATGCGTGATGCCAAGATGGACAATACTGGTTTATGTCTTGGTAATGTCCGTTTGTGCAGATTGCTGTATGCTGATGACACAGTCTTGTTGGCAGAGCACAAAAGTGAGTTGTAAACCTGGATGTATGAAGTTTGTATGAAATTCAAACTGAGTATAAATAAGGGAAAAACCAAAGTTATGGTTTTTGAGCTAGGAACTGTTAGCACTGAATATAATATAAGTCTAAAAAAAGTCTGAATGTAATATAGAGATTTCTCACGGTACTAGAACTCATTTCTGTTGGTGGTAGTTTTGTTAAAATGCACAAACAGCATGTGCATGCGTGGGGTTTATGTTTGGAGCCAAGGAGAGTTAGCCTCTTTTTTGAGAGCCATTCAAAAATTGAAAGAACAAAAGCATGAAAGGAAACAAAGGGTTGATGATTGGCCAAAAGCTTCTGGTTAGTTCATGTCCCCAAAATATTTTAGATGTGTGCATATTAATTAATTGCTTGAAGATGTTTCAGACAGGCAGGAAAAACTGCTTGTTAATAACTCCATATCTGCAGGATGTGGTGCAAACTCGAGTGTGATGTCAAAGTTTGCTTTTTCTTTTATAAATTTCATGATAAGATGGAAATAAAATGCAGTGATACATAGACCGTAATGAAAAGATTAAAGGATGATTGTGGCTCATCAGCATTTGGACAGAGTTGCTGTTACACTTCAATGGATGTAGGACAAACTACTGCCATAGCCATGTAAGTTAAAATGCTGAGCACCAGTGTAGCTGAACAGATTGTGACAGATTGAGATCGTGTTGCCATTTCTACCACCCATTCCACACGAGATCGCAGAAATCAATAACGAGTGAGTCTTCTCAAATACATGGCAGTCACACAAGCATGTTATTTTTTTGGCTTAGAAGTGCCATATTCAATTGCTCCTATGTGGTCAGCTCCTCAAAAAACTTTTATCCTGGAGTGGGAATGATCTCTTGCATGATTTTTGTTTGAGTGTGCTACCATTATACCACACAGGATGTGACTTTCCAAGCAAATGAAGCTTGGGAATCTGAACAAACATCAGATTTGAACTAGTTAATGCATCTAGTACATCCATGAAGTTCTGGTATTTAACTGGTCCAGACCAGGAATCACCAGGTTTTCAGATAATATCACAGAAAGTAATAGAGAATAAATCTCAAATATTTGATCAGCCATGCATACATTCAGCTTAGAAGTGTTGTGTTTGACTGTTATGATGTAGCCATCTTGTTAGCAAACCTAAAAATTGTTAACTGTTTTATGAGATTTTTCTAGGTAAAGTTACAAATTTTCTGCAAGTTTTCGGAGAAAATTTCTCCTTCGTCAAGCAGTCTTTCAATCTAATATCCGTCACTGTCTTTGGTTATGGTTGACCTTGACTGTTACGGCGATTCTGCAAAATATTGTGCCAGATGTTAGGCAGTGTTAATCCTCTGCAGTCATTTATGATGAAGTTCTGGTATTTTTCAATTTCAAAGTCCCTCTTTCAATTTGCATTTCAGGAAGTTGGTTGAAGTCCAATGACCGTTAGAGAGTCCCAGTCCATGTGGAATTTTTTTTTTTTTTGAACAAAACAAAATTGGACATACATGTTAGAGCAATAGGGCACCACGTGGACTGGGGCTCTCTTTCAGTCATTGGCCTTCAAACCAACTTCCTAAAACGCAAATTGAAAGAGGGACTTTGAAATTGAAAAATACCAGAACTTCATCATAAATGACTGCACGGGATTAACGCTGCCTAACATCTGGCAAGATATTTTGCAGAATCACCGTAACTGAATAAAGTGACGGGGATAAGATTGAAAGACTGCTTGACAAAATGGGAAGAGTTTTCTCCAAAAATTTGCTGAAGATTTGTAATTTTACCTAGAAAAATCCCATAAAACAGTTAGCTAAGTTTGAATATAGTAATCTAGGAAGCCACAAAACAAAGACTAGTTTAATTTACAGATTAAAAATTGTATCACCTTGGAGTGGGAATTAAACCCACATGTCCTGATATCTGTTTAAGCATGCTACCATTACTTGAAAATGCATTGCCCTGGGTGTTGTAATGGTAGCATGCTTGAATGGTAGTTGAGAGATGCAGGTTCAGTTCCTGCTCCAGAGTAATGCAATGTGCAAGTTTTCTCAGGTGGTGGGCTGCATGGGAAAGTTTAATGTGGTAAGATGAAAAATGATATGTAAATATTCTGCATTTTATTTATTTATTTATTTATTTATTGTACATATTAGTATTCTGCAGCATTGTTCCTGGACAGTGTGCAAGTACCAAGGTGTTTTGATTGGTCAAAAGGTGTGATATCAGAACACAGTTTTATTTTTGTACAATTGCATGGTCATATTAAACCTCGCACTGTTTTTGAAGCCTGAATTTGTATCTTGTTATGTTGAAACTTTTGTCCTGCATCCATTAATTATTGTTTATTGCAGTCTTCAAACGGAATTTGGTGTCCAAAAATCATCTTATCTTGCAGAGATGGACCTTTAGTTTTCAATAAAGATGGTAGTTCAATATGACCAGTTTGTGTAGAAGGTTGGGCAACACGATTTGTCTAAGTACAATAATCATCTTCATTATGGATGTTTAATACAGTGACTGTTCTCTAACTATAATATTTCTACCTGTCATAATGGCAGATACATTGTAGCTTACCATTTGTAGGACTTGCATGAAAAAATACATCTTCATCTTTTTTAGATCTCTGTTTGCCTTATTCAGTGACTATTTGTGCTGCAGTAGTAATTAATTCAATTCTTGTTGCTTGATAGTTTCATTGTTTTCTCATGTTTCTAATAAGCTATATATTTGCATTAGAATAGGTATAAAGGTAGTTTAGAATGGATCTATTTGCTCATAGATACAGCTTCAATTTGGTCGCTGAAAGACTTGCATTGATATGAGAATTTTCACACCCTTAGGACACATGGAGGTAGATGGTTGGTGAACAAATAAAAAGCAAAGAAATTAAAGAGAAGTTGAAAGCTTTCACAAAGAATAGTGTAAATATCTCCTAAATTATAATATGTTATGGATTTTGTATGTGGTTTGATTGGTCAGCATTCACTTAAAATTCACTAATGGTATCAGATCGTTCGGAAAATAATTGCCAGTGTTCTGAGGTTCCACATTCTATTCGCCCACAGTGCTTGCAGACCAACCCGCTCGCAGTGCCATTCGTACTAGTTAAAGGGCGACTCAGACGCCACGTACACGCCATAATCAGTTGAGCTTCAGTCGTTGCTACTCGTGTGAGAGTGGTCTGTACAACATGTTAGGAAGTAGTGAGTTGCTGGTGATTCTGCTTCACGGGTTCAAATTGGGCCATAATGCTGCACAAACCTACCATAATATGGTTGAAGTATGGGGTGAGGAGACAACACCTAAATGTACTGTTCCTCTGTCATTTGAAAAGTTTCATTCTGGTGGCACAAGTGTACAAGATTAGGAGGGCCGAGGATGACATTCGGTTATTGATAACGATGCTCTGAAGGCAAATGCGGAGGCAAATCCTCACGTCACAGTCAGAGAACTTGCCAAAGAGTACAATGTGTTGGTGTCAACCATTTTCGAACATCTCTACCAAATTGGTGAGGTCAAGAAGCTCGATACATGGGTCCCACACAAACTGACAGAGCATCAGAAACAACGACGGTTTGAGACGTGCAGTAACCTTCTGCTTCACAACAAAAAGGAGCCCCTATTTGATCGCATTGTAACCAGTGATGAAAAGTGGGTGCTATTATATGTCAACCATAAGTAATCTGAACAGTGGCTGAACCATGATGAATCACTGAAACAGCATCCTAAACCAAGGTTGATGCCAAAGAAGGTTTTGTCGACATTGTGGTAGACTGTTCATGGTGTCATACACTACCGGTTCTTAAATGCTGGTGAAAGCATTACCTCAATCACATACTATGAAGAAATTGACCGAATGCACCAGAAGTTGTGTTCCAAACAGCCACCTTTGGTGAACAGGAAGGGTTCTATCCTCCTCCATGATAACGCAAGACCACACATGTCACAAATGACAAAACAGAAACTACACGAACTGAGGTTTAAAACTTTCCCCCATGCAGCCTGCTTGCCTGACTTGGCACCTACCAATTTTCACATCTTCATGCATTTTATCAATTACCTCAATGACAGGACCTTCATAAACTGAGAGGAGGCCGAAATTGTATTCCGGAAATTTCTGGCATCCAGGGAGCCAGGTTTCTTCAGAACTGGCATTAAAGCACTTGTCACTCACTGGCAGAGGTGTGCAGCTGCTGAAGGCACCTATTTCAAGTAAAACAAAGTTGTGTGCCATGAGGTATGTTTCTCTCATTTTTACCCTCCAAATGGGCCATTATTTTCCAAACAACTTGGTAGTAGTACTCGTACTGTAGCATGCTAGCTATCTTTAATAAAAAATAAGCTGATATTTCGATTGCGTCAGGGCCCACATGTAAGAAGTATAACTTTCCACCTAATATTTTGTTTTTAATCTAACAATTCTTCATGAGTTGGAAAGTGGTATCGGGTAGTGTAGTGGAGCTTTTATTTTGATGTGTTTAGAACAAAATGATTGTACTTCATTCCATGTGTATTTTGCTACTTATTACTTTTGCTTGAATAAGTGTGTGCTGTTTTCTTTTTCTTTTGTTTTTACACTTAAACAGTTTTTTTTCTATTATCAACTATATTTTAATGCTTTGTGTGATATGAACATTTTTTAAAATTTTCATTCCTCTTTCCCATAGAATTTGAACTATATGTTGTGACACATATTAGACTTGGTATGTCTCACTAATTTGACTTCAGTTGAACCATTTCCAGTTTCTTCAAGTTTATGTAAGGGATTGAAATTCTCATATGCTTTTATAAGCTTTCATATTAAAGTTAATTTTGAGCCTAATTTCCTTCATTTTATTGATACAATGCTTCTTATGTGGAAACAGTTCATGCCATAGTACTTATTTGTAATTGATTGCATGTCTTTTGAAGATAATTCTATAAGAACTGGAATGTTAGATAATTATTATCTTCATTGAAATGATTTGCACCTTTTGGCATGTTGTAACTGCTTCATTTCACACTTTTTTTGGTAGAATTGATAAAATTGATTTTTCTTTTTTTTTGCGCTAGTTGTATACTGCTAGCACAGCACCAATTCACCATTGCCTGGAATTATTTTTCTCTTCATGTATGTTTTTATTATATATATGTTTTTTCAAATACTACATCAAACAGTTCTTATATTCTTATTGTGTTGTAATAAGTCATGCAATAAATCCAGCTAGCATTGGAATGAACTAGTATGAAAATGGAAGTTCATTTCTTATTTTAATGTGAACTATCTCAGCTTTCATTGCAAAAATTAATCTGGCATCAGTATTTTTCATTGCATGCCTTCAATATGGAAATCTTAACAGTTTGGAACTGTTGGCTAGTTGTATGTGTAACTCAAGTCTTTGCCAAGGTGTAATATGCTTTGGCATTCTTCTAACTTCATCAATAAAAAAAGGTTTCAGAATAGCAGATATACACGTATTAATGATAGAAAAAACAAGATCGAACAATTATAATATCTCATATAATGAAGTATCCATAATATGGAAAGTACTAATAAAAAAAAAAAAAGGAAACAGTAAAGGTAACAAAAATTAACACACTAATGATGAACAAAGTGCTGTCCACTGTGCAAGCATCAACTACTACAGGGAGACCACGGACATCAGTGCAAGGATGCACAGCAGAAGAATGAACTATATACAGGGTGATTCATAAAGAAGTATACAGTTTCAACGCACTATAAAACAAGAACAATGTAAGATATTTTATGCTACCTGTAACAGAAATGTAGGGGAATGTTCCAAGTTTTTTTTAGAGATAGTCACAGATGTTCTATGTGTGCACCCTTAGTCACACGACACACATCGAGCTGGTAATCCATTTCCACCCAAACGCGAAGTAAGATATCTGAATCAAGTGCAGTGATAGTGGCTGTGATACGCTGTTTCAGCTCTGCTAGATCAACAGGAAGGGGAAGGGTGAATACCATGTCCTTTACGTACCCCGACAGGAAAAAGTCGCAAGGTGTTAAGTTAGGACTTCTGGGCGGCCATTGGGTCTTACTTTTTTGCAAAGTTGAAGTTTAGTGTGTAGGTTGCCATTGTGAAACTGGCAGAAAATAAAAAGTTGCAATTTTTAATTTTAGATCTCAATGTCTTTTTGATCTTAGAAATGAAAATTTGGAGCATTTAATTTTTAAAGTAAGCTAAAACATAGTTATGATTTTATAAATTGGATGTGAAAATTTGGTGCATCACAAATGCTACACAGCTGATACGTCATAGACCATAAAAAGTATAAGTTTTTATTTTTAAATGTTGTGAGAAGTTTTTGTTTTGTTTTAAATGTTTAGTCATTGCTTACTGTATTAGTGTCACAAAGATCAGCTCAAAGGGCATTTGGCTGGATATCATCCAGCATAAGATTTTGACAAAAACTGAAACAAAGATTAAAACCAATAAAAATTCCAGTATAATGACGAGGTTTTTTAAGTTGCACACATTTCTAAAACTGGTTGTTCACCTTCAAGTGTGTCATGAATGACTGATTTCTTTAATGTACTTATGAACAAAAATGTTTATAATTCATTGCCACTGTCACTTAATTTTTTTAGTGTTCCACATGATTGGCACATTTCGAAACAACTGATTTACACAGTTTTCAGAGTAAATACATTTTAGTTTTTTACTTGAATGCCAAAAAGTGTGAATCAAAGGGCTAGTTTTATGGAAACAAGTCTTTTATTCATTTATTTATGTATTTTGTACAATGTGTCGCTTTTTCAGATTTACTAAAAATGTGCTTTGAGACAATTTTTTATCAGATAAAAAGCATTCTGTTTTGATTAACTTTTGTTATGAATCATTTACCCTCTTACAGGCTCATATTTTCTGATATTTAGTGTGAAGTAAGTGTGAAATACATTAAAGGAGTCATAAAATGCATTAAGTTATTTATGGTATTGCATTTGAAAGAAATGTAAGCATGATATAAATAAGTATGGTTCACAATTAATTTTTTTTTGTATGGATTACTTAATCTGGTGTAAAAATAGCTGTGATTAAATGGTTTCTTTTACCAGGTTATGAGATTAATGTGCATACAGAATAAATGGTGGCATTTTTTTTTTTTCAAGAAGCTTCTCAATCAAAAGTTTAGCTGCTGCCATGATTAGTCCTTGCATCATTATCAACCATTCTCAAACCACTGCTGGGTGAAGGTCTCTCCATGTCTCCACAACTCTATGTTGTGCAGTTCTCTTTTATCTCTTCTCTTTTTCAGCTTCTTTTTTATAAGAGAATAGCAACAGTACTGTTGCTTAAATCTCACAGCTGTCTCACATGAAAACTTCTTGTGAAGAGAATGTCCAAATATCCAGTAAAGCTCATAAATCTGGATAGTGAAGCTATTTCTGCTGTAACCTAATTGAACAAAATCATTATTTTTTTTATGTTTACCAGTATAGGTGCAGAGTTGGTTTAAAAAGCCAGATTACTATGCTGTCGTACAGCCTTCTGTTGCACATGTTTGTAGATGGTACAGCTTGCTGTGATGTACCAAGTTTACTTGGTAGCACCACCACAACCTGTACCCTCTACAAACGTGTGTAACAGAAGGTTGTAAGATGGTAAGCGTCTTCATGGAGAATATTTGAACCTCGTAGTAACATGAACTTTGCTTAAATGAAGTGGCACATAATATATTTATGCTAGATTACTAAGTTAACGTGAAAAAAGTGGTTGGCATATAAAAATGGCATTTCAAAACTAATGCTTCATTCAAAACATATATTTTTAAACTGCTGTTTCATATGTAGCAAAATCATGAGCGAAAATATGAAAATGCCTATATTTGTGAAATGTTTAACATTCAGTGTAGAGTCATATTGCTTAGCATTGATAAATTTTTATATTAAATCTTTTTCTTTCCTTTTTTTTTTTTTTGTTCACTTTGTATCAAATAAGTTTATAAGGAAAAAATAAAAAAATGAAATATTAATGGGCAATGCAAGTGTAAAATTTCATCAAGAAACGGCACAGCCCCTAATTGGATAATCTGGTTTGAATTCCTACTTGCACGCACATGCACACACATGTATACATAAATGGAACACAAAAAGCAGAGCTGATTTCATAGGAAACATGTTTACAATATTTTACTGTTATTTTTGTAATTTAATTTTTATTAAAAAGAAACTGAGTTTTTGTGTTTTTTTTTTTTTTTTTCAGATTTTGTGTTTTCACTATGCTGTTTCACTAGAGCTGTTCATGAGTACCAACAATTAAATTTTAAATCAATTAACACCAAAAATATAATTGCAAAATCAAAAATTGCTGATATGTTGATTAGGAATGCAAGCAAACATTCTCTTGACTTTTAAAGTAGTTTTTCTCACAATATCATTGCTTTGTGGTTGACAGCAAAAGGTATAATCAAATACTATATTATAGATAAGTGTTCAGTGCACACGAATGAAATGTTTCTGGTTTTAATGTCAGTCAGAATGAAAGTAAATATTTGAGGCCTGAGAGTGAAATGGCATAAATGGACAGAATAACTTCTAAAAAAAACTATTGTGCCAGATTTTACATTTTCCAGTGTTATATAATAAGCTTGGCATAACTTAGAATTAAGATATATATTCATGTGAGTGAGCAAGTTACAAAGTTCTGAACAGGCCTTGTTAGCAAAGGAAAAGTACTGACAGAATTGTTTGGAAAAAAACTTGTGAATTTTGTGTAATGAAGATTCCACTATCTGATCAACCAGTGAACTAACTAACTAGCGTTATGCAACTGAGGTAATCCTGATGGTTCATAATGTGGAAAAACAAGATATTGGAGAACATGTTAATAAAAGATGCAAGCCGAAAAATACAGGAACAGCAAAAAATAAATGGAATACTAATGCAAAACAGTTAGTGTGACAATGGCAGAGGCAAAAAAAAAAAAGGGGGGGGAGGGTAGTAGAGCAGCAGGAACATCAAGTTCTCAGCAAACATGATCACAACAGCTAACAGGGAAAGGAGAAAAGCTAGACTCACAACAAAAGAACTTACAAAGAGGTAAACAAGGATACTGTAAAAACCAAAAATGAATAGTTAGAGAAAAAAAATAACACACCAAACCCAGTGCATGTAAAAAACAACACTAAAACGTACCAAGACCATATAACTTTATATAGTGTTCCTAAAGTCATGTATAATTGGCTTGTAGTGCATCTCAGAAAACCTGAACTGCACATTGGATTCTGCCTCAGAATGCCATATTGAAAGAATGTCTCTTCAATTAAGATGATTCCATGAGGAAGATAAACTAAAACTGTTTTTACAACTAAAAACTTAAACAAGGAAAAGCATTGTAATATAGCATAACTGCGGCACAGATTATGATTGCAACTTAACAACAGTTTCAGAAAAAAACAGCAAAGATGGTGTCAATGTTAACAGAAGGTCTAGGACACAAAGAACAAGATTTATTTGGATGGTGTAGAAATAACTTTTGCTGGTGTCATAGGAATGGTATTCTGGGAGATGTCTGTAAGCTCATAATATGATAGTAAAAAAATTGCCTAGCTGACATAGGTGGAGCAATTGTTTTTTTTATACTCCAGAATCTGAAGTTCTTCCAGCACTCCTGTCTGATGAATTTTATGCTTCTCTGGCAACTGAGAACAGGACTGAAAAGATCAAAGGCACTCACTTTTACTATTAAAATGGTACATGTCAGGAACTCCTTTTGCCCTGTGCTGACTGAAACACGCACCACCTAGACAAGATTGCTGAGGATATTCACGTGTTTGACTCTAGAAGTACTAAAACAAATCAAAAATATATAGCTAAATAGCTTAGTATAGGTATTATGTCTTGATTTTGAGAGAATAAGTGAGCTAGTTGTATGTGAATATGATAGACTGAGCAGGTACCATAATTCCTTCAAGCTTGATATGCTCCATTATGTCAGTCATGCCTCGACAAAGAAGCTTAGATACCAGTTTTTTTCTTTAGATGACTCCTGCAGATCCTCCTTGGATGTGATGCCATTTAAGGGTATAGCCTATGGAATTTTCCAACACTGCAACAGAAATCGGAGTTTGCTCTGCTTCATGCAGGTAAACAAGACCAAGAAATTGCAAAAAAAAAAAAAAAAAGTGCAATTTCTGAGCATTCTTTTAGAAGCCCAACATAGCCTGAAGCATTTTTTAGAGAAAAAAATAGCATAGGGTAATTATCAGCCAATTAAACAATCGGCAGCAGTGCAGGTTTAGAGGAACAATTGTTATTTATGGTAAGTAATTTGTGTGCTGTGTGGAGAAACATACCACCACCTGCTTAAGTGTCTGTTTAGGACTGTTTAATGTTAGTATCCATCATGAGGTAAAAAAAAAATGTCTGTCTATAAGGAGAATAAGTGATTAGTAGATACTTTGATTTTTGTTTGTAAAGCTTTATTTCTTCCCACTGAAGAGAAAAATTCTTATGTAAATTGTGCTGTGTAAATGTGGATTAAAAAAAAAAAGCAATATAACTCACTTATAATAAGCTGGTACTTGTGAGGACATGAATTTAATAAAGCAAAAATGAGTATTTGTGTGGTCTAATGTTGAATCAAGGCTAATTTAACTGTTTTTAGCAAATAAAATTTAAAATTTAACAAAGGAGAGAAAAACTGAGGTGTTAATTTTTAACAAACAAAATAACAGAATTTTATGAAATTCTGTATGTAATGAGAAAGAAGAAATCTGCTTTACACTGATCTGGAGGGGAAGATAGGAATGGTGGTGTGCGCAACAGAATTTGGAGACAATCTGACCAGTGAGAGAAAGAATAGAGGGGTAGTTTTCTGTGAGACCAGCTTTCAAGACACTGCATATCACTATCTTTAGTAATTGTAATACATCTTAATTATTCAATAAACGTCTTCAAATGTACTGTATAATTACAATCAGTTAGTTACTGGAGGTTGTGATTTGCCTAACATTACACTTCAGAATTCTTGTTTTACCTGTTTTGTAGAATTTTTAAAAGTTCCACATGTGCCTTGGAAGTTTTCATAGCTTTTGTGGAAATGTCTTAATTCAGTGGATTTGTTTCCCATGAAATTAATTTATGTTTAGCTTATATGGTATATGTATGTGTGTTTATTTAATATTCAACTTTGTTTACACTGCTAATTTTTATTGGAATTTTTTCTCAGGCTGACTGGGCTGTATTTGCTCCTCTTCAAGCAATCAATTTCTTCTACTTACCAAATAGGTACAGACTCCTGTATGTCTTTCCACTGACATTAGTCTATGATGTATTCCTGTCTTATGTGATTCATAAAGTAAGGAATTTTATTTCTTTTGTTTGTTAATATTATGATTATTTCAGAAACTTAAAAACTTTATCATATGCTGTTCTGCTGGTACTGAATTAAGCACAAATTAAATAGGCTAAAAGTGGCATAAGAAAAGCATGTTAAAATAACATGAGGTAGGTTCAAAAAGTTCTTGGAAATGATGTCCTCAGCACTCATCAGTCATTGTCTTTTTAGAGCAGATTTCAACCTTGGAAACAAGTAAAAATTGGATGGTGCCAAGTTAGGAGAATATGGAGGATGCTCCAATGATGTCACATTGTGCTCTGCAAGATACTGTTTGACTATTAGGGATCAGTGTAAGGCACATTTTCATAAAGAAGAAAGCAACTGTTTGTTGTCCAATTTTTTGGATGTTTCCTTTGGATTTCATTCCTGAGACGACAAAGGATATCAACATACATTTCCTTAGGGGCTATCCATAAAGTATGTCTGTGATTTTTTACTATTTTTATACTCCCCTCTCCCCCATGTCATATTTTGTCCAATTGTTGACTGACATCTCCCCCCTTAAAAAGTATGTCCTACTTCCTGCAACCCCCTTTATTTTTGATAACTGCTTTTAGAAGTCAGTTGAGAAACAGAAAGAAAACATGTAATTATTTAAAAGAATCTTCCATATATTTACACTTTTTCTTCAGAAAATATTTATTATTTAGGCATTAATTTATTCCCAAATGCTGCTCGAACTTTATCATTCTGAAATAAAGATCTGCAAATGAATGCACACATTCAAGGTTGCAACACTCCTGATCATACCATCTACAAAACACGATAGATTTGGTAGTACAAATACAAGAACTGAATATTCTGATTTAGCTAAATATAATCAGAAATCTGAAATATTTCATACCTTTTTTTGGCTGCTGGACGTCCAAATTACTAAACCTTTCCCCTCCCCCGTGTCACATTTGGTCCGGTTGTCAGACACCCCCACCCCCTGTAATCTTGGACATACTTTATGGACAGCCCGTTATTCACAGTTCTTCCTTCTAGAATAAATTCATAGTGTACAAGGCCTGGAAAGTCAAACAAAACTTTCAGTATTATTTCTCCTTTACTTTTCTCCAAACAGGATTTCCATTTTCGAGGTGGTGATGTTGATTTCTATTCACAGAATTGATTTTCCATCTGTGGATCATGCAAAAAAAAAAAAAAAAAAAAAATACCATGCCTTATCTCCAGTGATGCTTAAAAAAAATGTTGTCTTGATCAGCCATAGTGTTAGGTCTCTGGCAAGCATCATTCCTGTTTCTTGTTATTCATGAGTCAGCATTTTTTGGACCAAGTGTTGACAAATGTAATGCATGTTCAAATCATTGTGGAGAATGCTGTAAACACTTCCTGCTGGTATTTCTACCTATGATGCTATATTTCCTTTACAGTTTTTCTTTGGTCACATCAGACAGTGTTGCATACATGTTCAATCTTTTTAGTAGCTGAAGAGGATGATCCTCTATGTGGATAATCATCACAGAAACACTTATGCCATGCATAAACTTGCAATTTCTTCATAGCCATTTCACTGCATGCTTTCTAAGCATGGCTAATGTCTCTGAGCCGCCCCAGTGGTTCAGTGGTCTAGGCGATAGCCTCTGATCATTCATCTGAAAGGAGTCTGAGTTTGAATCCAGGTGAGGCATGGATGTTGTGTTTGTCTTACGGCACTGGCTCTCTCCCTTCCCTGGAACCAGTGACCCTAAATGCATGGTAAACAAAGAAACTACTGGTGTTTTACACAGACAGGAAATGGGATGGCACCACTTGCCATCAGACATCATGGGTGCTGCCAACCTCTGAAACCAAAAAATCCCCTGCATTTCTTACTTATTGAGTGTGTGAGAAAGTTCTGCTATTTTTTAAGTAAAATAATAACTTATTATGCAAGAGATGATTACAGGGTATGAACTGGCTTTTGAAAACCTTCAGCATTTTAGCAAAAATCTCCAGAAATATTTTAGCATTTTAAAATTTCTTTCAGCATTTTTTATAAACAATTTATCATTTATTTAGAAAGACTTATTTAGTGGCCAATAAAAACACTCGAGTTTAAAAAAAAAATTAAAATGTTTTCATTAATTTACAATGCGACTATGTTTTTTATTTAACCATTTTTCATATGCAATTCTAAAATCCAATTCCTTGTAATCTGGTCCTTCTATGTTAATGCTTAATATGTGCTTTACATTTTCTGTTGATAAATGATTTCTAATAAGAAAATTCCGTACGAAAAACAGCCGAAATGTAAAGACAAAACAAAAGAAAAATAAATAAAGTAAAATCACTTTGCATGCAAACAACGAAAACCAAAAGCTTGGCCCGTTCTGTAAATGTCAAACATAAAATTCTCATCTTCACTCAGATGAGCAGCAAACAAAAATAAAAATGTGAAAAAGTACTTTGCGGATCTTTTGAAGTAACATAAACAACACACTGCGAGCTCCCGCTAGAGTGTGTTTGTTTATGTACGGAGCGTGAGAAAATGTATCATTACAGCTGGCGCGCAAGAGCAGTAATGACAAGCAGGAGGTAAACGTGGGAACACACGCAGGTGTTCTTCACCAATCTTTGCAAACAAAACAATATAGAAAAGAAAGGAAGACACATAATGTATATATATCGGCCACGAGAACCGACAAACATTTCGTTAAGTCAGCGGGAAAATAAGTGCGCACAGCGCTCATAAGGTCTGGTACTAAGTGGATGGTTGCAGGAGATTGGAATATTTTGATTGTGCAATCGAAATATTAAAAATTCCGTAAAAAAAAAAAAAAAACCTCTATCTGTAAATCAGTAAAATTAAGCTGAAATCCGTAAAAGTTGGCATGTTACATACTTTAAAATTTGTACGTCTCACTTTTTTGAAGTCCTTCAACATTTTCGGCGAAATAATTTAGGACACTGAACTACACATTTACCCTATGTAAACAAAAACAAAAAATAATTCAAATTTGAAACTAAATTTGTGGAATTTATTCCAAAATTTGTAAACATGGCGATGTTTCGAAATTCGTCTTCGTAGATTTATTGTTTGCACGATTGAGTGGCAAATGCGATTGCTCATCTTGGACACTGTGTTTTTGAATGCCTATCAAATGTGACAAAGAAAAAAATTAACTTAACCAAAAGAAAAAAAAAATAAATAAAGAGGAAAAAAACTTTCCTTCAGGAGTTGCAAGGATGTCTTTCTTTTTGGATTTCTGGCATAGCTCACACGGAATGTAAGGTTGACTGTCATGCCATCTTACTTTGGCCCACCTATAAAGTGAAAGATTTTGATACATTTGGCCCACTTATAACTAAAGATTTGGATACCTTAGGTTTTTTAGCTGGCTGTTGTGTAGTAGTAACATTTTCAATATCGTTTTTCGGTTGGAACTTATTCCTAGCCACTTACCCATATTTAGACTATGAAAAATATTCAACACACACGAATAAAGCCACGTGAAAAAAGACTACCGTGAAAGTGAACACGTGAGAGATAGATGGTCACGTTTGGTGACTAGGTGATGCCAATTTTTAAAAACCCAAAGCGGGAAGAACGTAAGGAACAACTTGGTTTATGACATCATAGAAACTGGATTGGCTACTAGTTTATATGCATGATTTGACGTCACATGATGAAAGAAGAGAAATTCCACCACGACGATATTTCGTATGTGCTCGATGGAATCGCGGAATTTTAATGGCGCTCACTAAGAAACAGCGCCATTTAAATGTTTTCGCATTTATGCGAAAAGAAATATAAATATTTTAGCAAAATTGCATTCATTTTTGCAAAATGCAAAAAATGCGATCGCAGTTTAAACCCTGGATGATTATTAAGCATTTAATCTCCAATATAATGTCCATTACTTTCCACTACTTCTCTTCATCTGTTGAGAAACTCTTCATCAATTAAAAATGCTTTTCCATAGAAAGTTTTGCAGTGAACAAAACAGATAAAAATCAGATAGTGCAATATCCAGTGAATAAATGGGATGTGATGAAACTCCCCATGTTAATGCAGTGAGCTTTTGCTGTATTCTCAAAGATATGTGGCCTGGTGTTATTGTAAAACAACACTATACCCTTTCTGTTTGCGAACACAAGGTATTTCTTTGATTGTTATACCTTACTGCAGTGATGGTTTCCCCAAGTGATGAAACTTCATAATGAGTGGGGCTTTTTCTGTCCCTCCAAATGCACAACATGCATTTCTGTTGATGAATATTTAAGTTTGGAAGTTGGTGGAACAAATTGTCTGGGCTTACAGGAGGCTCTTTCCTTTATAGAATTATTTTACAGTATCCCTCCCCCGATAACCAACCTGTGCAAAAGCAGGTTGCTTTCATATCACATGAGAATGGAAGAACAAACTTGCAGATGGTCTGTTAGGTTCCTTTCAGTCAACTCATATGTTATCCACCTCACGTACTTTAAGACAAAGCCTGGCTTATGGATGTTTTTCAGAATAGTGGAATGTGTGGGAAATGTTCTTGTCTTCTAATTCTATGCACATCAGGTAAAGGTGTTGTTCCAGTTCTCCGCGTGGAATGTCATCTTCAATCTATGGTAACCTTCCTGATTGACAGTTATCTTGCAGGTTGAAATTCCGCTCTCTGAATTTCATGAACCATGTTTGCACTGTTCGTAGAGTAATGGTGTCTGACTCGAAAACACTTCACGAATGTTCATCCACAGCTTGCGCTGTTTCCTTTTTGGAACTTCTAAAGAACACAATAACTTAAATGCACCTTGTCTGATGGCATCTCACTCTTCATTGACAAAAAAAAAAAAAACTACCACTTGGCGGTGGATTTACCACTAGGCTGCGGCCTAGGGGCCCCAGGCTCTAGAGGGCCCCAGGTGTAGAATCCAGAAAAATGGAGAGCATGGAACAGAAAAACTTAGAAAAGTGAGGTACCATTATTTTAATTTACTTGAATAAAATAAAGTAGTGGTAATTTTTTATTTTATCTTAATGATAACTAAAGAAGTAAGAACGTAATAATAGCTCTATTGCAAACATGCCCGTGTTCGTATGAGTGCGATAGAGAGCGCATGCGACATAAAGTGTAGTTCTTTACATTTTGAATGTGCGATAGAGAGCACATTCAAAATGTAAAGTGTTGTTCCTGGATAATCATGAACCTCTTTGACTATGTTTATATTTTTATAACTTCTAATTTAATAACAAGTTAAATCAAAATAATTTTTATTTAAATAATACTTATATAACAATAAAATTATACTACCAATTATTATATTCTTAACTTAAATATAAGTTTATTAGAAAATCTTATAGGAGCAAATTCAAATAGGGGGGTGCATAGAAAATTTTGCCTAGGGCCCCAAAAGCCTTAAATCCGGCAATGCTACCACACCGAAATGTTGTATGGATTTAATACTTGATAGAGGGGTGACTCAGTTGGGATAGTATGATAGTTTTCTCTCCGATAGGACAACAGCAAGTATGCATTATGCAGATTTTTCACAAAAACAAAATGAATAAAAAAAGAGATAACTTTTCAACACACGCAGTACATCTTATGCTCAAGGCAACTGATTGCAGTATTTTGGCATAACAAGTGTTTGTCACACATATTTATAAATTCCAGAAAAAAGTTTTGCTGTTCTTGTAAAACATGTAAATTCAAGTAATATGCAACAAAAATTTAAAAACTCCAGCCTTGCATTTAAATGATACTTTGGTAACTGAACCATTGAATAAGCTCAACTGTATGAGTAACTCAACATGCTGTAATCATTCATGCAGTATCACTTTATACCCTACGTGCCAGAAAACAATGAATGAATGAATTAAGCTGGAGGTACACATAACAGAAACAGAAAAAATTGCAATAAGAAAATGATAATACTCTTTCAATAAAATCTTCATTATTTATTACAGTTTTTGGGAAGATCTATGAATTGAACATTGCTGCATCTAGCTGATTTCTTACCATCAGTCCATGGATGTCCATAGCTTTATTTACAAGGGTAGGAGAGCAAGCAAAATTCAAAGTGATCTGATGCACTTATCAGATTCAAAATGCATGTGCAGTACACTATGGATCCTATTGACATCCATAAGAGCATTTCTATATTTCACTGTAGAAATCATGTATTTGTTAAGTAAAATTGACCAAATATAGTTATAGACTCCAGAACAAATACCTAAAACCAAATTTTCATTAAAGGAGACCAAAAAGGACCTGAAAAATGGCCTCTTGCTATTTGGGTACATGAATTTTGTAAGAATACCAGTACAACAAGAAAAAAATCTGCTAAAGACTGGCTTGTTGAAAGTAGTTGAAGAGATCTCCGTCAAGTGGTAGATTGTATCAGTGGATTATTCATTCATTTTTATTATAGAAAACTGAGTGTTGTTTGCCTGACTGATCTTTTCATTAATCACTGTCCCCTTCTTCTGAAGTAATGTGTGATAGAATAATTATTCAAATTGTAATGATGAAAAAAATCCTATTATATTCTCAATATGGTGAAGCTGTTTGTTTGAATAGTATTCATAACTTCTGAAATTGTATTGTTATACATGTTAGTTAGGTGCCTCATTTTGCTCACTCATGACCCTACATCCTGTAAGCAAATGAGAAATTTCAGAACACTTGAACTTCAAACCTTACAGTTCTATAAGTGACAGGACTGATGATAAAAACACTATAAATGACAGGGCTGATGATAAAAACACTATAAGTGACATGACTGATGATAAAAACTATAAGTGACAGGACTGATGATAAAAACATTGATATTCCATAGATTTTGAACTGTTTGACTACAGCACAAATTATCTGGAATTTTTGATATCAGGAAAGATTAATTAGAATTTTCTACCACATTGTTTATACTTTTTCTATGGAGGACTTTCTGTAAGTTCTAAGCCTACCATAATTGTAGGTTGTAGTTTGGTAATATTGCACCAGAACCTTTCAAAGTTGTAACTTTAAATCACTGAGCATATCTTTGTTCCATCTGGGTTAGATCTTGGTAGCAAAAGTTTTTATCTTGCACACCTCCTTTCATGGCTTTGTAGGGTTATTTGTTGTCTGAAATGTGTTTTGTGGTTGAAGAACTTCAGAATGGCAAAGAATGATGCAATGTCTTTGTGTTTGTAGATTCTAACCATACTCTTGTGAATACTGGCTGGTGCAGTACCTTCTTTTGTTAAAAATTCAATTCATGCCAAAGGTGTTTCAGGTGTATGATATCCCCCACCATTACTGACTGTTATAATAAATCAACTTGCTGAATTCCAACAGGCAAATCTAGTTGCTGCACAATTTTCTTGATATCAAAGTGTGATTTTGATCATCCAAGCATTATTGCAACATCTTAGGCATAGAACTTATTGAATGCCATTTGCACAGGAATGTAACCTTTGACAAAAGAAGTCTTTTGTAATATGCTTTCACAAAAAAAGATCAATAAGCATAAATCTTCTACTTTTATTTTTTTATTTTTGAAGATATATTTACATTACACACATACATGGCTAGACCTACAGATGCTTTTTTAAAGGTATTGCTGTTTCCTCCACTGTGTTTTCAGTGGCATGGCATCCTGCATTGTGCTTTAGGTTGAGTTTTTGCCACTATCCAGTCTGTCAGCACTCACAGCTCTTATGATTACAGAATTCAAAAAAGGAAAAAAAAAATAGAATTCAAAAAACTGAACTCACTTTAATTAATTCACTTTATACTTTTTTGGTTCGAATCATATGCAAACAGTGAATACAAATCTGATATTCTGTAGGGTAAGATAACTACCCTTATCTCACGTAATTCTCATTATGCAAAATAAGGGTTATCTAGGATTTTCATCATCATGATTTCACACTTGTAGGCCAATATTAGACATGAAGTTGGCACATCACTCCAACAAATAAATAGGTAACAGTTAATTCCTACCTACAACAATATTCCTCCATTACATTCTGTCCAGTGAAGGCTTTTCTGTCATTAACATGCTGGCTCTTAGATCACTTGTGTCTTCTTGTATACCCTTTCTGTTCACCTTGTCCTGTGGCCTGCTAAAGGCAATTTATTAATAGGTTACGAATACCTATAAGTATGTTAAAAATACTCTTAATAGGTTTTTAATCTAAAGTGGGTTGAATCAAAAGTAATTACACAGTCTCATAAGAATATGAGACTAACTCACCTTCTTGTCGATCTATTCTTTTACCATAATTATCACACATAATTTCCTCCAACTGTCCATCTGTTTTTTATGTCATCGAGGGAGGGACCGGCTTTCAAAATTTAGTAATAGGTAAAAAGACTTAAACTATTTAGTTTATAATAATTTATATTATTATTATTATTATTATAAGCTTATGTCACTTTAGCGATCTTACTATACTTCTGAAATTCATTTTAAAACTTCTACTAGAAAACACCTAAGGTGCGCCGCATAAATATAGAGACAGTCGACTTTGCGCCGTGAATGCAATGCGAATATAGGTAGGAAGCTGAAGTGTTACCTAATTAGACATAACCCTACAACAAAAGTTTCGATCTGTCAAGATGACCGGATTGTGTGAAAAGAACACCACAAAGTGAAATAGTGTATAATTTCAGGTGTCTCATAAATATAAAGACAACTATGTAAAGTAGCCACATGCAAATGAGATGTACAAATTAGCATGTTGTATGCACGCGCATGGGCCGTAATTCGGTCCTGCCTACGAAAGACCGGACCTGCCGTCAGACATTCATTTGCCGAAATGTCACGCAACAGTCAACTTTCTGGTGAGGAGGTGCAGAAGATTTGGAGACTGAGAGCAAATGGATTGCCTGTAACGAAAATTTGTAAAGCCATGGGGAGGAGTAGGGCAGTCATTTATATGACTTTATCAAAACGCGGTGCGTTAACTGCTAGAAAATGGCCTGGAAAGCCTCGAATAACAGCCAAACAAGATAATCGGGCCATCATGCGTTTAGTTTCATCCCAAAGGCTATCACTACGTCAAGTTTCTCGGACTGTCATGGGGAGGAGTAGGGCAGTCATTTATAAGATTATATCGAAACATGGTGCGTTAACTGTCAGAAAACGACCTGGAAGGCCTTGAATAACAACCAAACGAGATGATCGTGCCATCATGCATTTAGTTTCATCCCAAAGGCTATCACTACATCAAGTTTCTCAGTTTGTTGGTGTCACCGTCTCAAAGGACACAGTTCATTGACGAATCAAGGAAAGTTGCAACATTGTTCTCCGTAAAAATGCTCCGTCTGCCACACCTCATGCGGCGCCACAAGGAACCTAGATTGTTATGGGCAAGCAGCCACATGCACTGGACGGACAAGTGAATCACAACTATTTTCTCCGATGAGAAAAAGTTCAACCTGGAGGGCCCTGATGGTTGGAAGTGCTATTGGCATGATTTATGACGCGAGCCACGCACCTTCTTCAGCAGACAGAAAGAAGGGGGGATCTGTGATAGTCTGGGGAGCTTTTGCGTTCAATGGGACAATGGATATCGCTTTTTTGCAAGGCAGGCAAAACTCCGAAACGTATCAGGACATACTGAGCAGCCACCTTCTACCGTTTGCCGAAACTAGCGGGTGTTGATTATCTGTTCCAGCAAGACAATGCCTCTATCCATCGGTCTGCATTATAGAAAAACTGGTTTAACACTCATCATGTGACCGTAATGGATTAGCCAGCACTCAGTCCAGATCTGAACTCTATCGAGAACTTCTGGGGTATCCTAGCTCGTGATGTGTATGCTAATGGACGGCAGTTCTCAAGTGTGGTAACATTGAAAGAGCAGATTGAACGAAGCTGGTACGCACTCCGTCCAGAACACTTACATCACTTGGTGGACAGCTTGCCCAATCGGGTTTTCAGTGTTATTCGGAACAACGGCTCTACTATTCGTACCGGAGGTGCTCATAACTAGTAAATCTTTATATTTTTGAGACAGCGTATTTCTATATAGATTAAGATAATACAACGTAGTTGTCACAAATGTTTATTTTTCAAGCCGACTGTGGTTTCACTGGGTATTGACCTAGCTTCGTCCTGATGAAGCTAGCAAAACCATGGTCGGCTTGAAAAAATAAACATTTGTGACAACTACGTTGTATTATCTGAATCTATATATAATCATCACAAGACTGTAGTCTTTGAGATAAAGAAGCATATTTCTGTTTTTTTCTTGTACTTGGCATTGGAATTGTTATGTTTCAGTCAAACTATTGTGCAGCTGCGTGTCCTATGCTATGTTTGCTATAAATATGAGGTGTACATTTCAGCTCGTTGTTGTCTCTTTTTTATTTGAGAATTTGTTCTGTCTATATTTATGCGACGCACTATAGCATATCTTCAGTAAAATGTCCTAAAGGTTTTATTATTATTATTTTTAACCTATTTTTAGCAAAGAACTAATTGTTAACTTTTATTAATATGTTATTGTATTATTTATTTCATTAAACCATAAATATAAAAAAAATGAAAACATACATACACTGGTGTGCAAAAATTAAGGACGAAGAGGAGAAATTAGCATAACAGCGGAACGAGCAGGCAGAACGGACCGAAAGACCACTCAGGAGATAGACTAACGTCCGGTATGGTAGGGCATGCGCATATATGCAGCATGACATGGGGGGTGTCGTAAGGGTATAAAGCACATGGGCGGTGTATGCTCAGCAATTCGGTGAAAGCTATTGCACAGTGTACATCGGTTTGAACGACGTCGAGTTGCTGCCACCGTGTGATATGGCCAACAGGCAATCCAGTAGACGACATCTGGATGACTTTACCCGAGGTCGCGTCATTGGGGAGTTGGAAGAAGGTTGAAGTGTGACTAGTGTTGCCGAGGAGTTCGGGATCGCTCACAGCATCGTTTCACGAGAGTTTAGCAGTGGTAGTCCACGAGCAACCACGGCGGCAGGCAGAGGGAAAAATCGCAATTCACATGCAACAGACAACTGGACGTCCGTTAACGCGTTTTACCTAGGCCAGGAGACTGCACAAAGGTGGTCTATTTGCACGACGACCAGTACGGTGTGTGCCATTAACCCCTGCTCATCAGAGACGGCGGTTTCTTTGGTGCCAGGAACACAAGAACTGAACACATCGGCAATGGGGTCGAGTTCTCTTTACGGATAAGAGCCAATTTAGTCTGACGAGCGATTCTGGATGTATACACATCTGGAGAGAGCAGGGAACACGCAATCACACCTCCAACATCATCGAAAGGGACCGGTTTGGAGCGGTATCATGGTTGGTAGCCGTACTGACCTCCACATCTTCCAAGGGGTTCAGTCACTGGTGTCCGCTATTGTACCGAGGTTCTCCTGCCTCACGTGCGTCTGTTTAGAGGTGCTGTGGGTCCTGAGTTCCTCTTCATGGACGACAACGCTACACCTCATCGTACAGTGGCTGTCGCAGAGTTGTTGGAGAGTAAAGTTATTCAACGCATGGATTGACCCGCAAGGTCCCCGGACCTAAATCCAATCGAACACGTGTGGGACCTTTTCGGGAAATGCTTGGCAGCACGTCACCAGCCGCCAGCAACGATTCCGCAGCTGTGATTGGCGCTACAAGAGGAATGGGCTGCCATGCCTCAACAGCTCCTTGACAACCTCGTCCTCAGCATGGACAGACATTGCAAATCCTGCAACACAGTCAGGGGTGTTCATATCCCCTACTAAAGACTGGATTTTTCTTGGCAGAACGTTTCTGTCTTCTGTTCAGTTGTGCTCGAATCTACCTTTTCAATAAAGTGTCTTTTTATGCTTTGGATTCCTTGTTTGGACGGTTTTGCTCACTTGTCCCATATTCTTACATCTTGGGGATCTTATGGTATGATTTGAGTCAATGTGGAGCACTTCTGCACGACTTTACATTCGAAAAACCGTCTGGTCCTTAATTTTTGCACGCTAATGTACTATGTGCCTTTTTTTCCAGCACACTGGGGTTGAAGGCAGTCAGCTTAAAAGTTAGTTGAGGCCTTTCACCACATCCTGTGGCATTCTCAAAACCACATTATTTTCTGTGTCTTTTGTTGTAGATGTAGCGCAGATGTTTGACACGCAGAGCGGTTTACTTTCAGTTTTTGAGGCACATATTGATTGCCAAATGAACCAACGGTGTAATTTCTTTGATGTTTCGTACGTCTCTTTTGGTAGTACATGTGCTGCCATCTTGAAATTGCTCTTGTCACTATTTCTCTCACTTTTTTTTTTTAATTTTCAGAGAGAATCTTAAACTTTCTGCCCATGGATTAACATTTGCCATGGTGCAGTCAGGCTGGTTGGATCAATATTGTTGCAAGTTCGACTTTTAAATTTCTCAATAACAAAAAAAAAAAAAAGACTGCTTTTCTGAGTTTTCTCATTTTTAGGACACACAAGTAGCTTAATTTTATTGAATTTAGAAAATACTTTTTTTTTTTTGTCTCGGCAATATTTTATTAGGGCAGTTTTTTCTTCCTCTTTTTGCAAATTTTTTTAAATAAAAAAGTGTAAAATATTGGCAAAAAAAAAAGGAAGAAAAAATGCCCTAATAAAATATTACTGGAAAAAAAGGTATTTCCTAAAGTCAATAAAATTAAACTACTTGCTTGTCCTAGAACTGAGAAAGAACTCAGAATAGCGGTCTTTTTATTTGAAAAATTTAAAAGTTGAATTTGCAACAGTACTGATCCAACCAATCTGGCTGCACCATGGAAGTGGTTAATCCATGTGCAGAAAGTTTAAGATTCTCTCTAAAAATAAAAACAAAAAGTGAGAGAAATAGTGATAAGAATGATCATGAGATGGTAGCCCATGCTACCAAAAGAGACATACGAAACATCGAATAAAATTATTTCATTGGTACATTTAAGGATACGTGCCTCAAAACTAACAATACGACTGCTCAGTGGATCGAACGTTTTCCATAGGCCAAGGACAAAAGACCGAGAAAATAATGTGGTTTTGAGAACGCCTCAGGGTGCGATGAAAGGCCTCAACCAACTTTTAAGCTGACTGCCTTCGATCCAAGTGTGCCAGGAGAAAGAGGCACAATAGTATGTACATTTCCATTTTTTTATTTATGGTTTAATAAAGCAAATAATACACTAATACGATAACATATTGATAAAAGTTAACAATTAATTCTTTGCTAAAAATAGGTTAAAAATAATAAAACTTTTAGGACATTTTATTGAAGAAGATATGCTAGAACTTGTTTTCTAGAAGAGGTTTTAAAATGAATTTTAGATGCATAGTAAGATCGTTAAAGTGACATAAGCTTATAATAATAATAATAATAATATAAATTATCATAAACTAAATAGTTTGTCTTTTTGTGTATTATTAAATGTTTGAAAGCCTGTCCCTCCCTCAATTACACAAAAAACAGAGGAAGAACAGTAAGAGGAAATAGCGTGTGATAAATGTTGTAAAAGAATAGATTGACAAGAAGGTGAGTTAAGCTCATATTCTTACGAGACTATTTGTGTAATTAATCTTTATAGGTAGTCCTTTATCTTCCATGTGATAAATCTGTCCAAACCACCTCAGCATGGTTTCATTAATTTTCTACGGTACTGAAAAAGTACCCAGATCAGTTCTAATGTACTGTATCTCTAACATTCACTGAATAAACAGGGTTCCTACTCAACCTGGAAAACAGGGAAAACCTGGAATTCTCAGGGAATTTGAAAAATGTTCCAAAAATCAGGGAAAACTCAGGGAAAGTTACCCTTTTTTGTAAAAATCAGGGAAAATTCAGGGAAAATTACTCTTTTTTTTGTAAAAATCAATTGAAACTTTATTTTGCCAAAACAACTTATTTTTTCAAGATTTCAAACTTTTGCTTGCAATTACCACCTGCCTAAAATTTGGTAGATCTTACTTTCAGTTATATTAAGTATTTCCTTTATTCTCTAAAAAAGGTGCAAAATTTAATTTTTAAAATTGCCAGTTATTAAGCTTTTGTTCAATTTCTGCAGGCAGTTATAGCATGGAACAATTAGGCATAATGGCTCCTGCTTGAAGAAATACTTCACAAGATAACCAACCAAATGATGGATCAAAGTCCTTTCTGGCTCTGTTCAAAGGAACAATGTTTCTTTGAACAGAGCCATTCCATCATTAAGCTTAGCTGCATTGTGTTATAGAAAAACAAACTATTCAACTGACAGATTTTTTCTTACATATATGACCTGTTTCTATGGGAATGTATTTACAAATTCCGTGTGGGTAGTATTCACAAAAGTTCACAGAACTTTGGTACAGAAAATAATGTGCACAGTTAGTTGTTATTAATGAAAAGCAGGTACTTTTATAAAGACAAATTACGTAAAGAATTTAGAAGTGTGTGCTTTAGTGAGAAAAATGAATGGAATGGAATGTAACAATTCTTTGCAAAATGCCACTCTGGAAAACTTTTAAAACCACCTGGAGAACCTGGAAAAGTCAGGGAATTTTTTTATTACTTTTGAGTGGGAACCCTGATAAAGGCTTGTGACTATTGGCTTGGTGTGAATGAAATGTCCGGCAAAGGACCAGCACACCTGGATGGCGATAACGAAAAAGTAGGACAACTTACCTAGGCAAAATAATCCCCCTCCGCATTGACACATAGTTCCCATCTGTCCGGCAAAGCCATGATCGCGGAACAAAAAACGTCTTGTGACTGGGACCCGAAGAAGTCATCAACTGCACGTTGAACCTCGTTGTCTGTCGTGAACTGTTTCCCGGACAGGAAGTGATCCAGGTGACGAAACAGATGATAGTCTGTTGGAGACAAGTCTAAGGAATAGGCAGGATAAGGCAGTACTTCGTAGCCCAAGACACTTAGTGTCAGCATCGTTCGTTGTGTGACATGAGGGTGGGCATTGTCCTGGAGCAGAAGAACACCATGTCTGTTGACCAAAGCCGGTTGTTTCTGCAGCATTTTCTAGTGCATCTGGTGTAATTCAGCACAATAACGTTCTGCAGTGATGATTTGGCCTCTTGCCAAAAAACTCGGATGAATTATCTCAGCTGTGGACCACCAGACAAAGAGCATCATCTTCTTGGTGTGTAGGGGTGGCTTAGGATGCCATCCAGCAGACTGTGCCTTACCTAACCATTGTGCAGATAGTTTCTGATTATCATAAAAACCCACTTCTCGTCGCAGGTGACGATTCGATGCAGTAGAGATTCCTGTTTATTCCTGGCAAGCAGCGACGGGCAGACTTCCAGACGCCTAGTCTTGTTGATCGTGGTCAACTCGTGCGGCAGCCACATGCTCAGCTTTTTGACCTTACGCAGCACAGCCAGACGCCGAACAACTGTCGTGTGGTGGACACCTACCTCTGCCGCTATCTCACGACGCGTTCTTAGAGGGTCCGCTTCAACCACACATAACAGAACATCATCAGAAACGGCAACAGGTCGGTGACCGCGTGCTTCGTTTTGCAGGTCCGTATCTCCACTTCGAAAATTTCACAAACCATTGCCAAATGGTTCGTTTATTGGCTCTATTCTCCCCAAACACTGTGTTAACGTTTCAAGCAGCAATTCCTGCAGAATGGCCCAGTCTAAATTCATACAGGAAGATGACTCTCAAATCCGGCATCTGCATGTTTCTTTTGCAAACCGTGTTATGTCCAAACAAATCACGCCTGAGCCTTGTTCTTCACACACTTGCTAGCTATTTATAGTAGCTCTGTGACGTAATACCTACAACACCTGTGGGTGGGTCCATTCCGCTGTGGTGGAATGGACCCACCCACAGGTGTTCTATTTTGCTTGGAAGAGTACGGCCCTTGTGTGCACCTTATTTTTGACGTGGTGGTTCCACATGAGAAGCTTATCTTAAGTTCATCCCAGACTAGTCAACTAGCAGGTGTGATATCCCTCCCTTTAGTTTCTTTGCCCTCAATAGAACAAGTATCGCCGCCCCGGTGGCGCAGTGGTCTAAGGCGCTGGCCTCTGATCATTCGTCCGTAAGGGGTCCGGGTTCGAATCCCGGTCAGGCATGGATGTTGTGTTTGTCTTACGGCACTGGCTCTCTCCCTTCCCTGGAACCAGTGACCCTAAATTAGGGACGGGCGACTGCTTATAGCCCTTTGAGTTGCTCACGGTGGTCGTTAAACCTCCAATCAAAAAAAAAAAAAAATAGAACAAGTATCCACTTCACAATATGAGTAGGCAGGATAAAATCATAGGAGATAGCTCTGACGAGTTCTACACATCTTACTTGAAGTTTAGTGTCTCTCTGATGTATTTATCAACTGTTCTGCAGAAAGAGAGAGAGAGAGAGAGAGAGAGAGTTCTGTTTCGCATTGGTGAGTTATTATTTTGTTTGGTGACATTGACAGGATGCATGTGTATCAATGTGTGATAGTGATGACAGTATGTTAAAGAGCCACTATGCCATACATTTTAAGTTGAACACCTGGGATTAGCCCTACAGAATGGCATTTCATATGGTCGTAGAATTCTTTTTTGAACTATCAGAGGAATTTGTATGGCTTGAGTGTGCACCACATTGATTAGAAGTCCTGTCCTATGCTGTGACCGTCATAATACACAGTCGAGTCACATTATTGTGCCCACCTCTGTCAACAGCTCTTAGACAATGAAAGAAGGCACATGTTGTGAGCTGGCTTGAAGGGTATATAAGGTGTGCTGTAGGCATTCTTAAAACACATCACCCCTTGTTGTCATGGATAAAAGGAGCGATTTATCAGATTTGCAAAAAGGGATGATTATCGGCTTTCGAGCCAAGGGTGGCAGTATTTCAGAAACAGCGCAGTTTGTGAACTGTTTGCGTGCTGCTGTGGTTAAAGTGTATCGTGACTGGAGAAATGGCACCATTGCGAATAAGCGATATGGAAACTGCAGAGCACCACGTACCATTGATGTGAGAGGTGAACGTCAGCTGCGAAGATGCATGAGGGCCGATCGACATGCTACAGTGGAGCAACACATTGGCCAAATGAGCCAGGGGGCTACCGGAAGTGTGTCTAAAACGTCGGTGCAGCAAACCCTACTGCGTATGGGGCTCCGTTGCAGATGGATGGTCACTGCACCTATGCTAACCAAGGTGCATCGGCAGAAAAGGCTTACATTTGCATGGCAGTATCAGAATTGGACCTCCGCTGATTGGCAAAAGATTGTCTTCTCTGATGAGTTATGTTTTCTGCTTCATTGAACGGATGGACGTTGGCGTATAAGGCAAGAAACATCAGAGATCAAACACCCTTCAACCATTGCTGGAAGAACACAAGCTGGTGGGGGAAGCGTTATGGTCTGCGATATGTTTTCGTGGCATTCTTTGGTCCACTCATACCTGTGGAAGGCACTATTGACCAAACTCGTTGTGAATCCATCCTTACAGACCATGTACACCCATATATGCTGATTGTCTTCCCTGTGGCAGATGGGATCTTCCAGCATGACTATGCGATGTGTCACACAGCTAGAAATGTCCGAGAGTGGTTGAAAGAGCACGATAAAGACTTCAAAGTACTTCCCTGGCCCCCTAATTCCCCAGACTTAAGTCCAATTGAGCATCTGTGGGACCACCTCGATCATGTTGTTCGCTCTATGGTTCCACCACCACGCGCCCTCCAGCAGCTGTCAGATGCACTGCAGTTAGCATGGCTCCACATATTTGTGAACATCTTCCAGCACCTTATTCAGTCACTCCCAGCCTGTCTAGCTGCTGTCCTCGCCGTACATGTTGGTTACTTTGGATATTAGCTGGTGGTCACAATAATGTGACTCGATCGTGTACTTAGTTGTTTTTCTAAGGAAGTCTACTAATATTTCCTCAAATCTGTGGGGAAAAATAGCATAATATCCATTGATGGTGTAACCAGTTAATAGTGCCTGCATTTTGGCCTGCATGTTAGCAACAGTTTTTTTTTTTTTTTTTGTAAAAATGATAAATACAAAAATTAAAAGTGCTTATACCAATTCCAGTGATGAAACTTCCATCAAAATAGTAAAATTTGTAAAATTTATTATGTGTGCCTTTCCATACATTAAGAAATGTGAATAGAGTAATCATGTTTTAAAAATTTAAAGACAACTTTAGTCTATTTTGAAAGTTTGAACTTTAGTGAGAGATTGGGAAAGAACACACTACTCAGTGATGTTGAATGAGGCTTAATTTACACACTGACATACACTTTTTAGCACATGCAATATTCAGAAAACTGGTGCACTTAAATTTCTCTGTTTTGTATGTATTGTTGTAACATTGGCAAATAGTGTATGTATACATCTACGCACGAATAATATTCTGAAATTAGTGCCACTATATGTTAGCTTGATTCACAGTAAACATAGCACACGTGGTAATGAGGTTAAACAGTTGTTTGCAGAGTCTTCTTTCCAGCAGTGAAATATTGAGTTACTCTGAATATGAATGAAGAATGTGTGGGTACTGATTTCACTTTGCTTAGAAACAGCTACAAGAAGTATAGCATATTTAACAAGCTTAGTGGCATAGAAGATAAGCTCTTATGTGACAGCAATTCTGAGCATGCAAGCTCAGGCTCAGCAGATCATGTGAAAAAAACAAAAAAACAATGAAGAGTTGCTGTGAGGATTCTTTTATTTTGATCTTGTAATATTACTTGTTTAGTGGGGCTTTTTATTGCACCTCTCTCTCTCTCTCTCTCTCTCTCTCTCTCTCTCTCTCTCTCTCTGAAGAAACCACACTGATAAAAAGATTAGACATAATTGCTGGTTATAAAATCAGTTTGATTCTTTGATTCTTTGATGCACCACGTGCCAAACAGCAGCATACCAATCTCTGCATAAAACTTTTATAGCTTGCAGTTTGCTTCTTTTTTTTTTTTTTTTTTTGGTCAGAAAGTTAGTCTGTTTTTCAAGGATCAAGCATAAAAAAATATGTTCTATTTAAAAGGAGGATGTAAGCTTTATATTTTGCAAAATTTAATACTAGAAAACTTACAGCATTATCTTTTGACAAATAGCACTTGTTTTGTGTTGAACCAGACCCCTGTACCAAATTTTGTCTAGCAACTGTGGATATCAAGTTTGGCTCTGAGGCAAAACTCAAGAGTTGAAATAGTGAATCAGCCTTGCTTTAAAGAAATCTTCATGCATCTGATAACATCATTTTTGAAGAGAATGTTGTCTATTTAAATGCTGATAATAATTTGTAAATGCATTACTGTTAAAACTATCTTACATGGCTTTATATTTTAATGCATCACTTTCATATTATATAGCTGGAAGCCTTGCTTTAAACATACATGAGATTCTTCCGCGAATTCGCGGAATTCCGCTTTTTCGGCATCATTTTGGTCATCCTCGAGGTCATTACAAAAATGAAGAGAAATTTTTTAGGGGTGGGGGGTCGTCGTTCTATAGAAAAATCCTTGAAAAAGCGGAATTCCGCGATTCCGCTTTTTTGTGGTGTAAAAGAACTAAGCGCTTTCTAGCTGAAAGCGTTGTTTTATGGAGCAGGCGCTGGGGGGCAAGAAGAAATGTTGGACGGTGGAGTCAGGAGCTCAATTCGTTTACTGCTGTCAACAATGGATGGGATGTCAGTCACTTGAGCATCGCAGCGCGAAGGGTGAAGCTCCGCCCACCTTGGGCTTTAGGAAAACTGCCGCAGCCCACGAGGAGACAGCCATCCCGTGTCTTGCGGGAAATCGCCACTCTGCATTCTATCCGTGACGTCATCACCAGGAACTCTCTCGTAATTTGCGATGTATCCGAATGCGTTCCCGCTTTTCTGAGATCGTTCCAAGAATCTAAGCTCTCGTGAAACCTCTTTCTACGAAGGACGCACAGAGATAACGGAATTGGCAATTACAGAGTCTCATTATTACGGATTTCCCCGGGATTACGGGTGACTAACAAAAAATTATGGTTATTCAGATTTTCGCTGTTATAAAGAAAGTTTTAATGGTTTTGTAAATAATCGATGTAAAAGCCTCTGAACAAAGTTCGTAACACAGCCCTTTGTATCTTTTTTTTTATTTTTTTCCTGAGGTGGCGGAATTTGTTTTGCTTGTTCGAAAGTGTGAAAAAAAAAAAAAAAGCACGGCGCTAGGATTGCATAAGCCCGGCGTGCTTCTTTCGCCATGACCCGTTATTACGTGCTTCTTTCGCTGTGGCACGAGATTACGTTGGCCTGAAGCATCTGAATAAAGTTCGTGACGCAGCTTTCTTTTCTTAAATTCTCCCTCCCCCGAAGAGAAGGAATTTATTTTGCTTGTTTGAAAGCCAAGTGGAAAGGAAGCACGGCGCCGCGCCGGGATTACGTAGTAAGCCTGGCGTGCTTCTTTTGCCGTGATCCGGAATTGCGTTGGCTCGGACGTGCTTCTTTCGCTGTGAACCAAGTTCGTGACACACCTCTTTTTTTTTTTTTTTTTTTCCTTTTTTTCTAAGGAGGTGGAATGTGTTTTGCTTGCTCGAAAACTTAGTGGAAAGAAAGCACGACGCCCGGCCAGTATTACGTCGGCCCGAAGCTTCTAAACAAAGTTCGTGACGCAGCTTTCCGTTGTTGTTTTTTTTTCTGAGGAGTAGGAATTGTTTTGCTTGTTTGAAAGCTAAGTGGAAAGGAAGCACAGCGCCACGCCGGAATTACGTAGGCCTGGCGTGCTTCTTTTGCCGTGATCCGGAATTACGTTGGCTCTGACGTGCTTCTTTCGCTGTGGCCCGCAATTGCGTCGACCCTATGCCTCTGAACCAAGTTCGTAACGCACTTCCGTGTTTTTTTCTAAAGAGGAGGAATGTGTTTTGCTTGTTTGAAAATTTAGTGGAAAGAAAGCACGGCGCCCGGCTGGATAACGTCGGCCCGAAGCCTCTGAACAAAGTTTGTGACGCAACCCTGTTTCTTTCCTTTCTTTCGTTCTTTCCTAAGGAAAAATGTGTTTTGCATGTTTGAAAGCTAAGTGGGAAAAAACGCACGGCTTCGGGCCAGTATTACGTAGGCCCGAACCCTCTAAACAAAGTTCGTGGCGCAGCTTTCCGGTTTTTTTTTTTTATCTTTCTTTCTTTCTGAGGAGGAATTTGTTTTGCTTGTTTGAAAGCTAAATGGAAAGAATGTGTCATGAGCGGCCCAAAAACATGGTTAAAAACAAGAATTCGGCAGAGAAAATCTCCCCACTTGCTTATCATTGATGGAGATTCATGTCACCATATTCACAATGCAAGTAAAAATTTTTGTAAGCCATTTTAAGCTTACATTGAGAAATACTTTATTGACTTCTTCAATGACTAAATGGTCGGCAGATCAACATGAAGCCCTTGCTGAAATTTGTGAAATTATAGGGCTAAAATTCACTGAAATTAAGAACATGGTGCAATGCAGGTGGTTGTCATTCTATCATGTGGCATTAAACAGTTTACATATTCATGATGCCCTTTTGCTCCTGTATTATGGATTTGTGCAGCCTAATGAAAGACCAATATAATATACATGGATGTAATAAATAAAATATGTAAAGATTTGAAAGAAAAAGTTAAAATTCCAGGAGCTTTGGAAGAAATTACGGGGAAAAAATCTAACAGAAGATGGAAAAAAATGGAAATCTAGAATTGCTGCAAAATTATTTGAAAGCTCAAAAAAACCTTGCTTATATTAAATTTTTATGTTGCAGCTCTACCTCTTTTGAAAAAATATGTATGCTTATTTCAAACAAAGGAGCCATTAATTCATAAAGTTTTTGATGAGCAGAAGCAACTATTCTTGGATTTCTTAGCTTGTTTCTTAAAACAAGAGATACTGAAAGGCAATCCTATGAAAGATTTGATAAGGCAAACCTGTGAAAGATTATTGGATTAGGAACATTATTTTGAAAAGCAAATCAAATGACATTGTGGGGAATTTTTTTAAGCCAGGCTGCTGAAGCTTATATTCAGTGTGCAAAATACATGCAAAAGACACTACCATTATGTAGTGATCTTTTAATGTACATATCAGCTATTGATCCTTCTACAAGTGGACATAATCTAACTTTAAAAAGACTGAAAAACTTCCACAGTTCCTTTGAAATATATTGAATTCAGAGGAAATGGAAAGCTATGCTCTAGAAATTCACCAGTATCAGTTTGATTCACGACTTTCATCTCCTGTTGATGAAGTTGGAAACTTTGTAAAAATTGATGCATGGTGGGCAAAGGTTTTTAGCCTCTACAAGTACACTATGTTATCTAAAATAGTAAAAGCCTTGATATCATGCTTTCATAGTCCACAGGTTGAAAGTTCTTTCAGCATGATGGCTGAAATCATAGATATAAAATCAGGAAGAATGAACATTGAAACCTATTCAGCTATACAAACTGTGTAGTATAAACTTAAAGCACAGGGTGAGTCCGCAATTAATTTCTTCAGTAAAGAAATTTTTTTGCAAGAAGCAGTTGATGCCAACCTCTGCCAAAATCTTTGGACATCAAAAACAAGTTATACCAAAGAAATGGAGAGGAAAAGAAAAAAATTATCAGCAAAAAGAAAAAGTTAGCAATGGAAGCTGTTCAGCTGCAGAGTCAACGTAAAATAAATATGGCCATGCAGCTTGCTGAGAAGAAAGCCAGGCTTGCTCAGAAGAGGAAATTAGAATTGTTGTGCAAGCAAGTACAACAAAAAAGGGCAAAGTTGTGCAAGCTAGTGTTTAAACACCCGTTTAAAAACCATAACTTCTAGTCATGTTTCTTTTTTTAATTTGTACATATTCAAATACATATTCCAATTATCATTTAGTAAGAATCTGTGAATTTAACTTATTTCCATACACATTTCATTTCTGAAAAATTTGGTACATTAGAGTGCTACTAAGCCAACAAGACTGACTTATCTCTTGTACTATGATGTTTGACCAAAACTAATCTGTGGATACGTTTCTAATTCTTGCAAGTTTCTAATTGCTTGACTAAATACACAAACTTTCCTAGACAAATACTTTTCACCTCAGGATTTAGCTAGTAAAGATTTACATGTATGTTTTAAATCTGATTTTTTAAAATATTTCATTTTATTTTGTTCTTGATTCCCTACTTTTCTATTGTGAATATAATAATGTGCTTCACTTTAATATTTACTTACATAATTTACAGAAAATAATTCCATATGGCTTGTGCAATCTTAAATATTGTATATGCTGTATTTGAATTTGCTCACACCGCGCTTTCGCGCATCCCAATTTTCCTCCCAGTTAAAAAGTTCAGCTTTTTTTGTTATCGGCCGGTCTCATGTATGTTTAAAGAAATCTTCATGCATCTGATAACATCATTTTTGAAGATAATGTTGTCTATTTAAATGCTCATAATAATTTGTAAATGCATTACTGTTAAAACTATCTTACATGGCTTTATATTTTAATGCATCACTTTCATATTATATAACTGGAAGGAAATGCTTATGTAACTCTAATTATAGTGGAAGTAGAATAATTAAACACAGTATTTGAACTTAGTTTGTGTACCATTTCACAGATTATAGTTTACCATAAAAGCATCATATATAGTCCCTTGTGTAGTTTCATGTATAGACAGTACCGTTAGAACCTTTTCATGAGTAGCAGAAGTGGATAAAATTATTAAAGAAAAGGAAAGAACTAGTACAGAAAGTTTTTTTTGTCTGTGTCCATGAAGATTTTCCACAGATCTCCAAAGACTATAAGCAACTGAATTAGCTCAAATTGTAAATATTATTTTCAGATAGATCTGTTTGCTGCAGAAGTACCCAAGTAGTTCAGGGGCTTTAAAAATGATAGCTTTCCACTATCATGGTTTAGTTGTGCTACAGTTTGGGCTTTTGGATTCAAGACGCATACCGTATATACCCATGTATAACCCAACCTCCCTACTTCAGCAGCTAAAAGTTGGCGATAAATCTTGACCCACATGTAAGCCAACCTTAAATTTCAAGATTTTGGAAAACATTTATTGAAATGAATTATACAAATTTCTGAGATTATCTTCTGTAAAAACCTTCACAGTATTTCAATATTGGAGTTTCCGAAAAACTATTGTAACAATCATGGAATTACTATGCAGCATTTTTTGAAAAGCTTTGTAACCATTTCTGGTGAAATTGCATACCACAGGGCTTTCACTCAAGAAGTAACAAGGCCAATGTTTGCCTTTTTAAAGTTTTCCACCTTTCGTAAAACACTTTGTCTGATCTTCCATAGCGCTCACCACGCTGACACAACTCATGGCAGCAAGGCCTAGAGACGCCCACAGAAGGTTAGCCCATGTTTGCTGTTAAAGGTCAGGAGAGGAGAGATACCCGATTGAACCCCCCCCCTCCCCGTTCAGCCAAGTGATTTACCTGGGTCTGACTCACTGCCCTCAGGCAAATATTGTTGTCCCACGGAAAATAAATAAGGGGATTCTTTCATGTTCTGAAGCATGTAATTCCACAATCTTAATTTGAAACAGGATTAGGTTTTGCAGTTATTGTATTAGTGTCACCTATTCCTGTAGGAATTCTACTCTGGGTGAAAAAATATTTCATAATTTTTTTCTATTTTTGGAAGTACTTCCGAAATGTTAAGTGAATCCTCCTGCTACAGTTGCTGGCGATTTGTTTAGATTTCACAACACGGCTCATTGTGTACCGCTACATGATATAAATAGTGAAATGCAAAACAGGGTCTAATTTTTTAAAGAATACATCATACATACATATATTTCAATGAACACAAGTAAAACTACGTAGAATGGAATGTGAAAAATCTCTAATTGTAATTTTCAACTTACTTTGGTGTAAAATCAATGTCTCCTTTTGCAGCTCATTTATGACATTGGTTGATGAAAGAGGAGTGCTGTGCTGTTTCTAATGTCTTGAAAACAGAATAATCATACCTTCCAGTTATTATCCATAGCTTTGCCCCTCCTCCAAGTAGGGGGGGGGACACAGCTGAAGATATAACTGATGGAAGGTCAGAAAACTATTGCATACTGGCGCACAGAGAGCTGCAGTCAGAAATGCAAACAAACCCACCGGTAAATGCAGCAAGAGAATTCACGTAACACTTTGGAGGTCCAATCCTGTATTTTACTGACCAGCATGTATAAGTACACCCCCTTTCCCCTTTGAAAGCTGGATTTCTTCCAAAAACTTTTGCTTACACACAAGTATATATGGTATTTTATTTCCTCAGTTGTTCTTTTCTAAATGTAATTCCACTTCTGTGTAACTTTTTTTTCAATTCTCTGGTGCCACTTATATTAAAATCTCAGAGCCTCTGTATTTGTGAATTATTAGTTGTATTCATCCTAAATTTTTTTACTTGTATTCTGATTCGTATGTTCAAAATTCAATTTCAGGAGGATAATAAACAGCTGATGCAGAAGTTGGAGTCATAATACATTAAATACTTGAAAACCATCAGAAAGAAAATCTTTGCAATAGTGAAGTGTAAAGAAGCTCATGAGGGACATTTTGCACAGTTGAGTCACATTATTGGGACCACCAGCTAATATCCAGAGTAACCACCATGTGCAGCGCGGACAGCAGTTAGACGGGCTGAGAGTTACTCAATGAGGTGTTTGAAGGTGTTCACAGGTATGTGGAGCCATGCTGTGACCACAGTGCATCTGACAGATGCTAGAGGGTGTGTGGTGGAGGATCCATAGAGCAAACAACACGATCAATGTGGCCCCACAGATGCTCAATAGGGTTTAAGTCTGGGGAATTAGGAGGCCAGGGAAGTACTTTGAAGTTTTCATTGTGCTCTTCCAACCACACTCAGACATTTCTAGCTGTGTGACATGGCACACTGTTGTGCTGGAAGATCCCATCCGCCTCAGGGAAGACAATCAGCATGTATGGGTGTATGTGGTCTGCAAAGATGGATTCATTACAAATTCGGTTTATAGTGCCTTCCACAGGTATGAGTGGACCCAGAGAATGCCACGGAATCATTCCCCAGACCATAATGCTGCCTCCACCAGGTTGTGTTCTGCCAGCAATTGCTCGCCTCATACCAAGGTCCATCTGTTCGATGAAGCAAAAAACGTGACTCATCGGAGAAGGCAATCCTTTGCCAATCAGCAGATGTCCAATTCCGATACTGCCGTGGAAATGTAAGCCTTTTCTGCCGATGCAGTAGGGTTCACTGAACTGTCATTTTAGACACACTTCCGGTAGCCCCCTGGTTCATTTGGCAAGTGAGTTGCTCCACTGTAGCATGTCGATTGGCCCTCACGCACCTTCAAAGCCGACGTTTACCTCTCACATCAATGGTACATGGTGCTCTGCAGTTTCCATGTCGCTTATTCGCAATGGTGCCATTTCTGCAATCACGATACACTTTAACCACAGCATTATGCGAACAGTTCACAAACTGTGCTGTTTCAGAAATACGGCCATCCTTGGTCCGAAAGCTGATAATCCTCCCTTTTTGCAAATCTGATAAATCACTCCTTTTATCCATGATAGCAATGAGTGATATGTTTTCAGATTACCTACAGCTCACAATAATGTGACTCGACTGTGTATATTGAGAATGTATCATGTTCATAGGACTACCACTTTTCACAATAATGTGACTCAACTGTGTATATAGAAAATGTATAATGTTCATAGGACTACCACTTTTGTTAAACTTTTTAATGAGATTGATTTATATAAAATGATATAAAATAAAATGTATTTATATTTAAGATCTTTGCTCAGTTGCCTTTCTGTTTGAAGTATGACACATGTATGAAATAGGAACAAGATTATATGAAGGTAATGTAAGAAGTACAGCTCACGCACATGCCCATCACTGAGTGCCTGAGGACATTTAACCTTCACATTTTTATAAACTGTTCCCAATATGTTTATGCATTTTTTCTGTTCGATAGGTCCCAAAATTAAGCAGCATTTTGCTTAAGTGTTATCTTGTTGAGACAATATTCATGACTAGTAAATGGCCTTAATGAGTGTTTACAGGACATTCTGTACGTTCAAATGCCAGGTTACTTGCATTTTATAATAAACATGTGTTTCAAGACACAGTCAACTCTGGATGTAGTGAGCATTCGGCTATAGTGAATTTAAATCATTGGTCCCGACCCACAACATCGAAAATGTACATTAAAATTTTCGTTTATAGTTAACCCTCAACTTTGGTTATAGTGAACCTAAAAATTTAAACTTCAAAGAAAAGAATGTACGTACAAGTACATTCATGAAATTGTAACTTATACAGGGTGTTCGGAAAGTAACTGTGCACCTAGGCTACCGTTTTGTTTTCGCAGTTATCAAGTGCAGTATGTGCCACCGGAACGTAATAAAGTGAATTCTCCCAGTCGCAGCCAATCGCGGGAACCCATGGGGCTCACTGCGCATGCGCAGCAAGCTGCTCGAAGCGTCGGTTGCCGCATTGCGGCAGTTGAGTTCCAGAGGTCAACAGAGACGAGTCGTTGTTACTGTAAGTATCGAAGTTATCGTGTGTGCTGTTGTTGTTCAGTTTTTCGCACTATGGTTCTTTCAATTGCAGAACATGTGTTTCTGGTTGAATACGTCTTTCGAGAAGGCAATGAATACACCGATTTAGTGCAGCAGCAATTTGCTGCAAAATTCCCAGACACACCCGCACCTCATTGTAATGCAGTTCGTTGACTTATTGAGAAATTTCGTGCGTCAGGCTCAGTGTTCGACGCCGAACAAAGCGGGAGACCAACTAAACTTGCCGATGGGAAGTTGATGGACATCTCTGACTCCCTGCTGCGGAGTCCATAAAAAAAAATCATTGCGCAAGTTGGTGCAAGAGGAAAATATTGGGCTTGCGACAGCGCATAAAGCGGCGAGAGAATAATTGCACCTCTACCCATACAAAGTAACAGCGGTACAACAATTGCAACGGGCGGATCACGTAAAACGACTCCGGTACTGTGAATGGTTTAACAATTTTATTCAAACGAAAACTGTTGCTGTTCTTGATGTCACCTTCTTTACAGATGAGGCGTGGTTCCACCTCTCTGGGTATGTTAACGCACAAAGCACACGATTGTGGTCCACAGAGATCCTCATGCTGTGTTGGAACGACCCTTGCATGACCAGAAAATCGGAGTGTGGGTTGCGCTATCCCGACGGCGCATTGTTGGGCCATTATTCTTTCAGGACACCGTGAATAGTGCAAGTTACTGTTCCATACTCCACGACTTCATCGACCGCCTTGAAGAAGACGAAATCACCTACAGCTGGTTTCAACAAGATGGCGCTACTGCGCACACAGCTTACACCTCTATGAAACTTCTGAATGAGGTTTTCGGCGAACGTGTCATCTCAAAAAACCTATGGCTCCCTCGCTCCCCGGACCTTACTCCACCAGACTTTTTTCTGTGGGGCGCAGCAAAATCTGCTGTGTATCGTGATCGCCCACGCACGCTTGATCAATTACAAACTGTAATAACTACGTTCATCAGAAACATCTCACAAGCAGAGCTGCAGCAAGTGTTTGCAAATAAACTGAAACGGGTTCAGCGCTGTATCGACGCTCGTGGAGATCACTTCAAACATTTTTTCTAAGTGCATAGCTTAAGTGCACAGTGACTTTCCGAACACCCTGTACAATTATTAATGAAATGTATAATATGAATTGTAACTTATACAATTCATAGTACATGAAACTGTAACTTATTTCAAAACAAACCTTGTAAAAATTTGAAAGAATGTGTTCAGAACAATATTGTATGCCTACTCTGCCAGTGCATGCCAACACCACATCAGTCCTCCAATCCATGGAGCAAGGTGTGATTCGTAGCTTTAAAACCTATTACAAAAGGGAAGTAATGCTTCATTTAATCCAAGCCTTGGAATCAAAGCAGAACACATCAATAAATGTTCTGAATGCTGTACGTTTTGGAAATAAAGCGTAGAGGAGTGTGTCAACTGTCACTGTACAGAACTGGTTTTGGAGGTCTGGTTTGGCTACTGGACATGTGGCATTCGAAGAAGAGGATGATGTGCCTGTTAAGGACCTGCTTCAGCATATCGGTGCGAATTCCACTGCAGCTGAAGATTTTATCGATGCAGACTGTGAAGTTATGACGAATGAAATCCTGTCGGATGAAACTATTATCGAGGCTGTGAAAGGCGGTTCCGGCAGGGAAGAAAACGAAGCTCAAGATGATGAGGACGATAACGAAGAACGTGTTTCAACAATGAAAGAGATGTTAGAGGGTGTCAGGACTGTTCTAAAGTTCTTAGAATGTATGAAAAATGTAGAATCGAGTGTAGCAAAAGCACAGACTCTAACAGTAGAACATAGAGAAAATATTTTTTAAAACTGTTTGCAGCAAGCAGCGGCACATAAGTCTATTTTCATGTGAATTAAAGTAATGTAAAATATATTTTGTTTACTTAATTTCATGAATATACAACTACGTACATAAAAATATTATTTTTTAGATTTAGATACATATGTACATATTTTATGTTCTTGCTCACCATTCCACTCAATTCAGGTTAGGGGAAGACACTTCAGTTTTAGTGAACCTCGAACATAGTGAACGAAATATGTGAGTCCGCAGAGGTTCACTATAAGTGGAGTTGACTGTATATGCTATTTTTTTATCAACAGTGCTTTATTTTGGGATATTTTTGTTGCCTCAACTCCTTGTCGTTTTACAATGACATCTATAAATTTGGACAAATATAGAGGGTTCTTAGGAATTATCATAGTCAAGAAAGAAAGAAACTTTAAATTTACAACATTAACCCCTCTTCAGCCTAACTGTGGAAACACGAAAACAAAGAAAATTGAAATTATTATAGATAATAGGAAGAGTAAGAAAAAATAGAAAGCTATAGACGGATGACCAGAATTAAGTAATAGATTCTAAAGTTTCTACCCTTTCTGTTGAGTTGGCCAAGAAGTTTGTTCGGTTTTTAAGTAAAAATAAACGACACATTTTTCATTTTCACCAATAACTTTATTGAACAACATATTCACCATTTTGTTCTGCTACCTTCTGCCATTTTTCAGGTAACTTCATAATGCCATCTTCCCAAAACTTTTTATCTTTTTGAGCAAAGAACTGTTGCAGGTGCCTTTTGCAGTCTTCAAGGGAACTGACATTTTTTTCCATTAAGAGAATTTTGTGAAGACTGAAATAAATGGAAATCCGAAAGTGCAATGTCTGGTGACTATGGCAGATGAATCAGAACTTCCCAGCCAAACTGTAACAGTTTTTGCCTGGTCATCAAAGAAACATGCAGTCTTGCATTATCCTGATAGAAGATTATGCGTTTTCTGTTGACTAATTCTGGGCACTTTTTGTTGAGTGCTGCTTTCAGTTGGTCTAATAGGGAGAAGTACTTGTTGGAATAAACCATTTGGCTGTCTGGAAGGAGCTCATAATAGAGGACTCCCTTCCAATCCCACCGTATACATAACATCACCTTCTTTGGGTGAAGACTGGCCTTTGGTGCAGTTGGTGGTGGTTCATTTCGCTTGCCCCATGATCTCTTCCATTCCACATTACTGTACAATAAAAATGGAACATTTTCATTACGTTTAAGTAGAGAATCGCATGCATAAATGTAGTCAAGTAGGGTATTTTTTCGCTTCACTTATGTGGAACCCAGACATCAAAGCGATTAACGTAACCAAGCTGGTGCAAAATGAATTTCAATGATTGATTTGGATATTTTGAGTATGTTGACTATCTCCTGCGTGGTATAACGTTGATTGTTCTCAATTTGATTGCTATCAATTTCAACTAGTCTACGTCCAGTGAGAGATCTCTAGCACGAAACTTTGACACATTCAATCAGTCACAGCACCTTCTTCATACACTGCACAAATCTTTTTTTTTTTTTTTTTTGCATTTTAGTTGCGTTTTTACCTTTCTTGAAATAATAAAGCATGATATGCCAAAAATGTTGCTTATTTTCTTCCATCTTCAATATTAAAATGGCTACACAAAAATTCACCAATTTTGATTATTTTTTTGTAAAATGCACACTGATGTGACAGCTGTCACAATACATTCTAACAAAATTGTTTCGAATGAAGTTAAAGACACTACTAGAGCCATCCTATGGAAAAACCGAACAAACTTTTTGGCCAACCCAATATTTTCAGACCCTAGTTCCATAATTTGCTCTTAATGTTTTCAACAAAAAAGTACTTTGTGTATTTAGCTTATTTTCACTTCCTCAGGCTATAGCAAAGTTCATGGAAATAAACACCTCCAAGTTTGATATGCACAAGATGTGTTGTGACACTTTGTTGCTGGTAAACTCTGCACAGAAACAAGTATTCCACCAGTTCTCCAGAAAGAAGCATCTTCATGATCATAATTGATTTTGTTACTGACGATCAACATTTTGCCATATTTAATATATGTCTGATCACTGTTAAACTGTCATGTTCCACTGAAACTCAGTTGTAGTGTGTGTAGTTGCATTTTGCCCAACTATGTGCTGTAGTTAGGTCTTTGTCAGAAGGCCTTTGTTACCATATAGGTTTAGTTACTATGCCAGTAGGTATGGCAGTTGCATATACATAGGTCAAGTTGACTGTAGCATTATCATTATTTGTTTCTGAGCTGTTCTGTGTTTCGTGCTATGTGTTCACATCTGGCCTTGTGCTGTAAAATGCAGTAAGTCATCCAGTGCTTGAGACTTTATTGCTCAAACCAAACTGATGTACTTTATTTCTCTCATATGTAGTGTAGTTCAGTCTCCAGGCAGTTTTTCACTTAAATAATGTAACAGCCAGTTATTGACTGTTTGGCAGTTACTTGACTGCTGTTTAATGACAGCCCAACAATACTGTACATTTGAGTTGGTTGCTAGTCAACTGTTGCTCAAATATCAGCAGCAGTTTACTGGAAATGTGAGTTTAAAAGTATTTAGGGATAGACATTGTCATAGGAATGCAGTCCTGAAATTTGTCCAGCACTTAACCTGTATTTGACAGAAGTTGATCCTTCAGATACTACTGCTTGAAATTGCTTGGCTGCATCATATCTACCACTTAACCTCTGTTTGAGAAAATTTGAACTACCAATGGGCTACTGTTCAATAGCTAGTCAACTGTAGTTTGATCCTAAGGTAATTTTTGTAGAATGCTTCTCAAAAGGTAGAAAACAATTTCTCAAGAAGGTGGTAGATATGTGTTTTAAATTAGTGGTCTGGAGATAAAAACAGAGTAAACCATAGTGTTTAGTTGTTAGCAAGTACCTAATTGCTTGATGTTATATTAATTGGGAGTGGACTCTGAAATGCTATTTAAAGAGATCCAGTTTTGACACAAAATTTGGGGAACATCTTAAAAGGATTATGGGAATTAATGTTTACATAGAATATTCAAGCAAAGCAAACTGAATCTGCTCGTAAAACTTACTGGTCATCCATGTAACACTTCTCAAAAAACTTGAAAATTCCATCGTCCTGAAGACTGAATCGAACCCCGCATCTCCCGATTACCGGTTGAGTATGCTAATCAGGGATCTCGACACGGTCGAGTACAGGTAATCGGGCATTTCCTGATTACCTGTTGAGTAGCATACTCAACCGGTAATCAGGAGATTAGGGGTTCGATTCCCGCTCCAGGACGATGAAATTTTAAGTTTTCTGAGAAGTGTTACATGGATGGCCAGTAAGTTCTTCAAGCAGATTCAGTTTGCTTTGCTTAAATATTCTGTGAATTTTCCATGTATTATGAAAAATACTTCTTCCTTCGTTGAATGTTCACATATTTGGTAGCAGTAATAATTTACTAATTTAGCCACAATTATTTCATGCATTTCCACAGGGTAGGAGTTGTTTTGAAATTTCTAATATACCTATTTTTTTTTATGCCCTGAAAGTCCTTAATATTTACTATTTTGTCCTGAAAAACCAGAGATTTTGAAAGAATAATAATTCACTTTTGAAATGTGACCCCCCTTTTTTTTTTTTTTTTGTAAATAAAGCTGATTTCAATATATTTGTAACCCAGTTGAGCATATTCGGGACCATATAGATTGATAGCTGCAGCATAAAGAAGCTTCACCATGAACACTGGATGATCTACAGGCAGCACTTATACAGATATAGTACAGCATACCAGTGGATGCCTTCTGGAGACTTGTGGAGCCCATGCTTTATTGCATGGCCACAATAGTGGCAGCTCATAGAGGACCTGCACCTTACTATTAATCTATTTATTAGTACACAGGTTGCCATAATGTTCTGCTCCTACAGTGCATGATGTTTGTGAATGAATCCTAGAGTTAAAATTACTGTTTTCTTTTTCTGTATCAAGAATGTAATACTTAAAAGTAAAATTTATTAAATTTACTGACTAATGCTTGTAAAAGGCAAATTGTGCCATAAGTCTTATTCACAGATTTCAAGAGAAGAGGGATAGTTGGCCTACAAGTTGATGGAATGTTCCACGGTATTGCTGAATGATTTTGCTGAGATGTGTGTATGTACAGTTGTGTGTTGATATGGGGCACAGAGGTAAAGGAAGGCACATTTGTTTGAAGATCAGGCACATACCTCACAGAACCACTGCTAAAAGGCAGTCAGCGAGTCCAATAGATGGCTGTGGCAAACAGGCAATGGCTTATGTGTTTGCTAAAATTTGTTAGGTGATAGAAGTATTGTTGTGTCTTCACAGTTTGTAGTTATTTGCAAGAAGTGACGCTAAGATTTGGGGTAATTCTAAACTGTTTTCCTCTCAGTGATAGCCATTGTTAGTACAATTTTCAGTGGTGTCATGCACAGCTTAATTGAAGGCCGAAATGGTATTTTCAGTATTGTTTAAAGATGAGAACTGTTTCAGCTTTGTAGTGAGTGGTGGATGAATTTGAATCAGAAGACTCCCAAGAGCGAAAGAGAGTAAATTGTATAAGTGAGAAACACAACACAAACTGTGTTGATGTAATGGGAGAATTACGAAATATGAAAAGATGACAACTCTCATGTTTGTGGAGAGCCTCATATTTTGTTGCAGTTGTCATAAACATAGTGGTGGTACGTTTTGTTTTGAATATGAATAATGAACATCCACCGCCGTCTCGGCGGCGCAGTGGTCTAAGCTATGGCCTCTGTCCATTCGTCCGAGATGGGTCCAGGTTCGAATCCCAGTGAGGCATGGATGTTGTATTTGTCTTACAGCACCGGCTCTCTCCCTTCCCTGGAACCAGTGACCCTAAATTAGGGACGGGTGACTGCTTATAGCCCATTGAGTTGCTCACGCTGGTTGTTAAACCTCCAATTAAAAAAAAAAAAAAAAAAAAAAACGCCAACAATACCAGATTATCTCTCGTTGTTAGAGGCATAGGTTTCTGGCTAGTCATTTGAGCTTGCCACTGATTCTAGTCTCAGATGAGGCAAGAATGGTGTTTTTGTCTTACAGTGATGGCTGTTTTCCTTCCCTGAAACCAAATACTCTAAATTAGGGGCAGACAACTGCGTATAGCCTGTAGAATTGCTAATGGTGGTTATTAAATCCCAAAAGAAGCTATATTCTGCTAGACCACTAAATCTGTTCCCAAGTGTTTTCATCATGTCATGAACATTGTGGAAAGCATTCAACTACAAATTTTATGTTCATACTTCCAACCCCTCAGTTGAAAGTGAAAGTCCAGAATAACATACAGCAACATAAAATCTGACACCTCTTCACCTTCATGTATACTAAACTCAGTATTTGTATTCAACTATATAAATGTTACACCTGATATTTGTTTTCACAAATGTATATATTTTTATACGTACCTCAAATAAAACTTAAACATTTAAAATTTTAATCATTTATTCATGTAGGTACTTTTTTTTTTTTGTTATCACCACCTTCCATTACATTTTGGATCAGTAATAGACTTCGAATTTCCGTTGTCTGATTCTGCTTGGCTACATACGATCTGTGCATTTTTTCATCTGTTCGGCACCAAGTTTATGTGATACTAATAACCAACAAGGAAGATGACACCAAATTTTCAGGTGTAATAAGCACGTCTTTTGAATCCGTTCTGACGCAAATTAAATTTATCAAAGCTATTCAAAGTCAGTGGAACCAGTATGGAAAAATAGTATCTGACGGAAGAAAGAAGTTTTCAATCGGGGTCTTTAATCCCTCAGATATTGGTGTAAACGGAATGGTGAGCTTTATGAACTCTTAGAAACAGAGTTATCGACAAAAATAAGATGTGACTTTATGTCCCCTGGTGGGAAAACCATGCATTATTTTAGGAAGAAAGTATTCGAAAAAGGTTTATCCATATGAGCGGTATCAGTCCAAGAAAAAAAAATTTAGTCGAGTTTTCAGGAGCCCAGATTTTGCTACAAATACATCAGAAGCAGAAATGAACACTTATGATCCCTGGTGGCCAAACCATTCTATACAAAACATTAGAAATTATGTGAAAAATATTTTCCATCAGGTCTTGTATGAGGTACAGGAAGAATTTTTCAAATCGAAGTTTTAGGAGCGGAAAACGCAATTTATCTTTATGCGCCCTAGAGGAAAGTCTATGATTTACGTGAAAATTTGGAATTTATAGGAAAAACATTTCGCATCGCAAACACTATCCAACAAAGAAGGAATTTTTCAAATCGGACTTTTAGAAGTAGAGATATTGACAAAAAATAAGATATACATCTACGCCCCTATCATAGAAACCATGCATTATTTCAAGAAGAAAATGTTCCTAAAAGGTTTGTCAACAGGAGTAGCATCGGTCAACAAAAGACTTTTTTCAATGGAGATTTTAGAAGCTCATATTTTGCTACAAATACAACAGAAGCGGAAATTAAGACTTACACCCCTGGTGGCCAAACCATTTCTTACAAAAATTAGAAAATATGTGCAAACGATTTCCCATCAGGAGCTGTATGCGGTGCAGAAAGAATTTTTCAAATTGGAGATTTAGAAGCAGAGATATAGGGGGAAACGCAATTTACATTTACGCCCCCTAGCGGAAAGTCTATGAATTACTTGAAAATTTTGAAATTATGTGAACCACATGTCACACTAGAAACACTATCCAACAAAGAAGGAATTTTTCAAATCGGACTCCTAGAAGTCGAGATATTGGCAAAAGTATGATATACATCTACGCCCCTGGCATAGAAACCATGCACTATTTTAAGAAGAAAATGTTTCTAAAAGGTTTGTCGACATGAGTAGTACCAGTCAACAGGCGACGCTTTTTTCAATCGAGAATTTAGAAGCTCATATTTTGCTGCAAATACAACAGAAGCGGAAATTAAGATTTACGCCCCTGGTGGCCAAACTATTTTTTTTACAAAAATATAAATTATGTGCAAACGATTTCCCACCAGGAGCTGTATCCGGTGCAGAAAGAATTTTTCAAATCGGAGATTTAGAAGCAGAGATATAGGGGTAAACGCAATTTACCGCTACGCCCCCTAGCGGAAAGTCTATGAATTACTTGAAAATTTTCAAATTATATGGAAAAACATGTCACATGGAAAACACTATCCAGCAAAGAAGGAATTTTTCAAATCGAACTCCTAGAAGGAAAGATATTGACAAAAATAAGATGTACATCTACGACCCCTGGTGGAGAAACTGTAGAATATTTTAAGAAGAAAATATTCCAAAAAGGTTTATCGATGTGATTGGCATCAGTCCACGAAATAATTTTTTCAATCGATATTTTAGAAGCTCCGATTTTATAGCAAATACATCAGAAGCAGAAATTAACAGTTACGCCCCTGGTGGCTAAAGTACTGTTTACCGAAACTTATAAATTATATGCAAAAGATTTTTCATCAGGAGATGTATACGCTGAGAAAAAAATTTTCAAATCGGAGTTTTAGAAGAAGAGTTATCGAGGAAAATGTAATTTACTTTTACGCCCCCTAGCGTAAAATCTATGCGTAATTTGAAAAAGTAATTATATCTAAAATACTCTTCGACATAAATGGAATCGAAAGATAAAAAATGTTTTTCAATCGGATGCTTAGAAGCAAATATGTGGAATAAAACGTATTTTTGAATTCGACATCATCTGCATTTATGCCCTCTACCGGCGAAATTGTACATCATAAAAAAAAAACTAAATGAAGGATCATTATTTGCATATTTCAAGCTTTTCACTGCAAAAAGAATTTTTCAAATCGGACTAATAGTTGCAGAGATATCGTGTGTATAGACGGACTGACGGACAAACCCATAACAGAAGCACGATCTTTTTTACAAAAGACGTGCTAACAAACATATCAACAACAAAAAGTTTAATATTTTGATTTTAAAACATCTTTGATCTGAATCAGATCCATAGACGTGTTTGGAGCATCAAAAGGAAAGTGGCTGATAGTTGAACAGTACGAAATTCATTGCGCATAACTCAATGAACGTTTTTCATGCCTACTGCAAATCCAGTACATGTTTGGATTTGCAGTAGGCATGAAAAACTGCAAATCCAGTACATGTTTGGTTTTGCTTGCACGCTCCTCATTTATTAGCTGAAATAAGTACAGGGGTTTATAAAAAAAAAATTAAAACACCACCGACTGCGACTGAAGTACACGCAAATCGGTGTATGCAAATCACAGGGACGACATCACACCCGATGTTAGGCATATGAAGGGGTGTGGTACGATGTCGGCTGTCACGTAGCAGAGCCACAGTCGCAGGTGAAACAGCTGTTGTGGAGCAATTGTCGACAATGTCAGATCTCAGTGACCTCAAAAAAAAAAACGCATGATTATTGGTGCGCATCTTGCTGGAGTTTCAATAACAAGAACGGCAGAAACAGTAGGTGCAACATGAGGAACTGTACTGAAGACTATGACTACCTATCAAAAAGGACACGGTGCTGCCTTCAAGCGTGCAAGTTGTGGATGTCATAAGATGTCAGATGGTGATAGGCGAACGCTGGCACAAATATACAACGGAAGCGCAAGAACACCGGCACCGGATAGAGCAACAGAATTGAACACCAAACGGAATGAATTCGTCAACCGATAATCCACCCTTGCATTGTGCGAAACGTGTCAAGTTGTGGTGTGCGGAGCATGAGGATGAAGTACTGCAACTACTGTGGCTGCCTCAATCTCCAGACTTCAATGATATTGAGCATTGGTGGGAATATATATAGTATACTGACAAAAGTCACCGGACACCCCTTCAAAAGCAAATGAACGGATCTGCTGTGTTGTTAAGATGTGCGGTACAGCTGCAAACGGTATAAAAACAAGCCTGCAGCTGTGCGCAATCATATCGCACTGTGAGGTTGAGTGAAAATGTTGTGGCGAAATAGAACTGACTTTAAGAAAGGAAAGATTGTCGGGTGTTACATTAGTGGGTTGTCCATAAGAGAAACCGAGAAGCATTTAAACATACCCAGGTCAACTGTTTTGGACATACTAAATAAGTGGAAGACACATGGCGTACCTGAAACAGCAAAACGAACCGGCAGACCAGAGAAAATCAGTGATAGAGGACGTTGAAGCCTCAGGAGAGTCGTTACAGCTAATCGACGGAGTATTGCACAAGACCTCAGTGTATAGGTGAGTAAAAATGCTGGAACCTTGGTATGTACACGCACCATTCGCAGAGAACTTCATTCCATGGGTTACCGTGGTCATGCAGCTGCTCATAAGCCTTTCATCTCCACTCGGAATGCTACTCGTCGTTTAGCATGGGGTAAATAACGTTTATCATGGACCGTAGATAAATGGAAACGGGTCCTATGGGCTGATGAATTCATATTCACGATCCATCAGTCTAATGGCCGTGTATGGGTATGGCGGCAGCCGGTGTAACGCTTTTTACCACAGTGTACTGTCCCTGCCGTAATGTTTGGAGCTAGCAGTGTACTCGTGTGGGGGTGTTTTTCTTAGTATTTTCCCGGCCCATTCGTTATTGTGGACAAATCTGTTAACCAGCACGTTTACCTCAATATTCTGGACAATTATGCCCTACCAACTCTGTGGCAATACTATGGAACCTAGCCTTGTTTGTACCAGCAGGATAATGCCATAAAGCCAGGACTGTTACGGCGTGGTTTGACGATAATTCCATATCGTGTGTGCCGCCCCGGTGGCGCAGTGGTCTAAGGCGCTGGCCTCTGATCATTCGTCCGTAAGGGGTCTGGGTTCGAATCCCGGTCAGGCATGGATGTTGTGTTTGTCTTACGGCACTGGCTCTCTCCCTTCCCTGGAACCAGTGACCCTAAATTAGGGACGGGCGACTGCTTATAGCCCATTGAGTTGCTCACGGTGGTCGTTAAACCTCCAAAAAAAAAAAAAATATCGTGTGTGATTGACCAGCACAGAGCCCTGATTTTAATCCCACAGAGCACCTATCTGATAAATTGGAGCGCCGCATAAGAAGTTTAGAACCAAGGCCTACTACTAAGCAACAGGTAGCGGCAGCATTATGTACTGAATGGAAGCGTATGCCTATCGCTGTGTTCCAAAACCTTGTCGAAAGTATGTCTCGAAGGGTCAGTGCATACATTAAGGCGAAAGGTGGAGCGACACCTTACTAATGTATGTCAACAAATGATATGTTGTGTTTCCCTTCTAGGTGTCCGTTGACTTTTGTCAATATAGTGTATATCCAGGGCGAAATTTCCCATCACACTTATCACCTCAAACATCACTGGCACAGTTGGGACGTATTATATAAAAAGAATGGTCCCAAATTCCATTAACGTATGTCAATGGCATGTTTAAGTCGATTCCAAGTCGAAACGATTCTGTTCCGAAAGCCCGAGGTGGGCCTGCAGATTATTAATAAAAAGTTTCTCACAACCAGTAAGTTTTTCCATTACTTTGATAAACCCCTGTAAATAACCGGATCACCTGTGGCAGTCGTAACTGAAACGACCTTTCTAGTTGTTTCCCACGAGACGCCGATAGGTTTCGCCCAAAGTTTTCCTCTATTTGTCCTGCAAAGCTTCTGCCAGAGCTGCCGTAGAGAAAGGTATTCCCGGCCGAGATCAGATTTGGTGTTCCAGCTCGTCCCACAGATGATCTATTGGATTTAGATCGGGACTTTCCGAAGGCCAGCACTTAGACATCCTATACTTGAAGGCAGACCTAGAGGGACCCTGCAAGGTGCACGATCTTGCTTTCCAGCCACGGCGTAGGTACTACGGAATTGTTCAGAAAATATCTTTACTTGGCGGCCGCTTGGCTGTAGGGCACCACAACCAAACGACCTAGTCTTTCCCTGAAGAAACAACCCCACACCATTACAGATCCCCTCCAAACTTGGCTGCAGGGGCAATAGGCAGTCCACCTGATAGCATACTCAGTCCAACGCAATCTATCCGAATTAGAGTGAGTAGCGTGATTCGTCACTTTGCACGTCCTCTTCGACTCTCTTGCTGTCCACAAAGGGCGAGCGAGACACTACTTCAGTCGTCGTCTGGCATTGCCTGGAGAGATGTAGGGCTTGTGCGCAACTGACCTAGCTTGATAAACGTGAGCATGTAGTTCTCGACGGACTTTTTCGGGGAAAATAGATGTTTCAGTGTCTTGTGTAACGTCACCGGCCAAGTCTGTGGTAGAGAACTTGAGTTCCTTCTTCACATTCTTCAGTAAGCTTTCTTTGGCACGATCGCTTAGTTTATACGGCCTCCCAAAGCGCGGCTTCGTTGTAATGGCACCATCTGCTTTCCATCGATGAAGAACATCAATGATAGTGGATTTGGGAATCTGAGAAGAGCGACAATACTACATAGTGATTGATTACTGGCATTCAACCACCGCGTCCCTTTCAAAGTACATCAGTTCAGCGACGCTCTGCACATTCGCTCCCAATGTAGTCTGACAGGCGTGCAACACTTTTCTTTATGTACAGCACCCAACACACCCGGCACAATGCATCTGGTTATGCAAATACCCATTTATTGTGGTCTAAAGGCGCTGGCCTCTGATCATTCGTCCGTAAGGGGTCCGGGTTCGAATCCCGGTGAGGCATGGATGTTGTGTTTGTCTTACGGCACTGGCTCTCTCCCTTCCCTGGAACCAGTGACCCTAAATTAGGGACGGGCGACTGCTTATAGCCTATTGAGTTGCTCACGGTGGTCGTTAAACCTCCAATCAAAAAAAAAAAAAAAATACCCATTTATTTGCATATGTGGTGTCGGAATACTTTTGTCTGTATAGTACATTAGTGAACTCATTTGTTATAGAATTTTGAAATAGTTCTTTTTCGAACACGTAGTATATCCAGCATAAGGGTCCAGAGTCAGTGGAACGCATTTTAGTATGAGATATTCCCACTCGTGTACTGGCCACGCCAGCAGCTAGTTCTTTTCTCCTAATCTGATGAGAACTAGTGTATTTCTAGAGAGAAAACTATGGGTCGCCACTAAGAGCATTTTCTCCTTTTCTTCCTTCCTTTTCTTTCATTTAACGAGTGAACAAGTTTCGGGGACTAGGAGGGGTATGCTATTCTTAATATAGAACTACTGGCCCCAGTGAAGGGAGTGAACCGGAATAAAAATACGAAAACGTCAACCGTGTATAACGTGGGATTGGAATTTACAACATACCTGACATCAGTTGGCATGCGTTTATATACACTGATGAGCCATTACATTATGACCACCCCCAGTCTAGAGAAATGAGCGCGCCCGGAGACCCAACGGTGGCGCTGGTGAAGTTCACAGAGCAATACATATACAACCCAAGAACCGGCTTTCTGTTAGTAGAGTGTTGGGAGTCAGAATGGGAAAAGCTGCCGATTTATCGGAGTTTGATATTGGGCAAATTGCGCTGGCACGGCGCCTCGGAACTATACGATCTCGAGAACTGCGCAGCTTGCGAGTTGTTCACGGGCCGCTGTAGTGAGTACGTATCAAAAGTGGTGCAAAGATGGCCAAACGACAAGCCGTGTGTCGTCCGCAGCTCATTGGTGCCAGAGGAGAGCGGAGACTGTCGCGCATTCTTCACAGCGACCACAGGGCAACATTGCGACAAATCACCCGCAGCTGCAACAGTGACGATCAAGGCACTGTCTCACAGCACACAGTTCATCGGAGACTTCTGCGCATGGACCTTCGTAGCCGAACACCCAGTCGGGTCCCCATGCTCACTGCACGACATCGCCAACAACGCATGATATGGGCCCAAGATCATCGATACTGGACCGTGGATGATTGGAAGAAAGTGGCCTGGTCTGACGAATCAAGATTCCTGGTGCATCACGTAGACGGCCGAGCGCAGATACGTCGATTACCAACAGAGGCTATAAACAGGTCGATGGAGGCGGTGTTATGTTGTGGGCGATGTTTTCTTGGGACACTTTAGGCCGCATTATCCCAATAGTGCAATCCCTGACAGCTGTCAAGTACCTGAACATTGTTGCGGACCAAGTTCACCCATTCATGGCAACTGCGTTCCCCGCTGGCCATGGCTATTACCAACAGGTTAATGCGTCATGCCACACTGCCAGAATCGTCAAGGAGTGGTTCAAGAAACATGCTGGTGACTTTTTGTTAATGCCCTGGCCTCCAAATTCACCTGTCATGAACCCAATCGAACATTTGTGGTTCGACTTGGAAAAGCGGGTTCGCGTTAAATCACCACCACCCCGAAATGTACGAGAACTGGGGGACCTGCTGTTGACATTATGGTACCAGATACCCCAAGTTACCTATCGCCACCTTATCGAATCGATGCCTCGCCGAGTGGTTTTTTTGGGGTAAAGGGGGTCCTAAAGCTTTTGAGGTACGTGGTCATAATGTAGTGACTCATCGGTGTACTCCTATGTTTCTCATTGTCATTTTTGCTTAAAGTCACTCTCTGCCGTCGCAAAGAAATATGTTTATTTAACAATAAACAAAACCACTGAAGGAATCAAACGTCATTTGGAGATCTTTATGAGCTTAGTTCAGAATTTAACCTACATATCGTTCGAAAATTATTTTCTTAATATTATTGAAAAAATCGCTCTGGGTTGAAGTTTGGTATAAGAGATGCTGTTAAGTCTTTGGCTGTCATACCATCCTCTTTTTTTGCCGACAAATGAAACATATGTCACATGAAAACATATGTCTCGTAATATTTTTGACCAGTTTTAATCCCATCGTGACATGAATAACCATATCATTTTCACGCCTGAAGTTAAGATGGCCCCCTATGAAGTAGAATTTACAGGGAAGGAAAGCAGAGCGGTAATGAGGTTCCTGTTCCTGAAAGAGAGATGACCCTGATCACATCCTGTAATCAGTCCTCCTTGTTCCACAGTTAAAAACTTTACCAATTTAAGACAGGACATTTCAGCACTGAGAATGTAGACCATCCACAGGAAGGCTTGTTGTGATCACCGTTCCTCAAAATGTGGATGCTATCCATAACATCATTTTGGAAGACTTAAGAAACCCTGCAAAAAAGATAGCGGGGATTCTCAGGATGTTCCGTGAACGTGTTGGATTCATCATCCACGAAGTGTTAGCATGAGGAATATGTCATCCAAATGAGTGTAGAAATGTCTGAACGCTGATCAGAAGAGTCCTAGGTTGTTGTTTTTTTATTGTTTCTTGGTTTGAGGGTTTAACGGCCGCCGTGAGCAACTCAGTGGGCAATAAACAGTTGCCCGTCCCTGATTTAGGATCACTGGTTCCAGGAAAGGGAGAGAGCCAGTGCCTTATGACAACCACAACATCTATGCCTCACGGGGATTTAAAGCTGGTTCCATCTCCGAAGAATGATCTGAATCCAGCGCTTAGACTACTGTGCCACCTCAGCGACGATTCGTCGAGTTGCAGCAGCTAGAGCAATGTTGTAGTATCTTCAATAGGATTGCAACAGTTTGGATTTTTTGGATGAAACGTGGGTGCATCTCTTTGATCAGGAGTCCAAGGAACAATCGAAAGAATGGAGACACGACGGTTCCGCTCGTCCAAGAAAAAGTTTCGTCGAGCACATAGGTTTGAAGGAAAGGTGGTGGAGTCGGTGTTCGAGGATAAAAACGGGGTAGTGAAGGTGGACTACCTGAAAAATTGGTGCCACCATTACAGAAACATACACTCTTTGCCAAAAAAGCAAAGCACCCAGAAATAATCATCTAATCTAGATGAAAATTCGTATGTGCAATGTACACTATCTACCAACAAGTAATTGGACATCCCTGCAATCGACGATATCAGCGGTCCTGAAACACGTCACGGCCGCCGCCGTTAAATATCGTGTGGGAAACAACAACGCAATCAGTCTCATGCAAGATGCCACGCAGTTCGGAGCTCTCTGATGTTGAGAAAGGTGTAATCGTCGGGTATCACAGAAATGGCCGATCCATACGTGACATATCGAGCGAGTTGAAGTACCCAAAATCGACAGTGGCCTACGTGATTGGCAAGTGGAAGATGAGAGGTGACTGTCGGAATGTGCCCCGACCCGGCAAACCGACAAAACTGGGAGTTAGAGACCGACGGGTGATGGCCAGAAAAATTCGGAAGAACCTCACCAAATCGATGGGCCACATCCACGAGGAGATTCAACAGGCATCCGGGAGTGTTCTTTCGATGAATACCATCCGTAAGGAAGCCCATCTGCTCGGTTATCATGGACGTGCTGCCGCCCACAAGCCTTTGATCACTAAGTCCAATAGCGCTGCTCGGCTAACGTGGTGCAAAGAACGTCGACAGTGGACCGTTGAACAGTGGAAATAGGTTCTCTGGAGCGACGAATCAAGGTTCACCCTCTACCGTTCGGATGGCAGGGTCTGGGTTTGGCGTCTGCCTGGAGAACGCCCCCTACCGGAATGTATTGTGCCAACTGTGAAGTTCGGCGGCGGTGGAATTATGCTATGGTGGTGTTTCTCCTGGTATGGCACGGAACCCTTGGTCGTAATTCCTAGTAGACTCAACGCCGAGACCTACTGCACCATTTTGGATAACCATGCGCTTCCTACGTTGTGGCAGTTTTACGGGGTGGACCCATGTTACTTTCAGGATGACAATGCCACCTGTCATGTTGCGAGGTCCACCATGGCTTGGTATGGTGACAATGGGGTTAATCGAATGGACTGGCCTGCGCAGAGCCTGAACCTTAACCCTATCGAGCACCTCTGGGACGAGTTGGAACGTCGAATTAAGGGGTGCCCCACCGTCCGGAATCGGTGAAGGAACTGACCTGCCTTCTCCAAGCCGAGTGGAAGAAAATACCGCTAGCCGTCGTACAACGCTATAATGAATAAGCTTTATTTGCTTTCCGCTAAGCTAATGATAATGAATAAAGCTTTCCTACTGGGCTAAGTATAATGCTTCTGCTACTGAATGATATGCTTGTACTAAGCTTCAAATAGTGAATTCAAATGGTTGTTGTTACTAGTTAATTAAGAACATGAATAAAGTCTCCTGCTAGTAGTGTAGTAATAGTATTGAACAAACTTGTAACTGGTAGTAATGTTGTAGCAGTAATTAGGATGAATAAAGTCTTAACGCTGGTTGTTAATAATAATCAATTAACGACATAAACCTAACAGCCAGACAGAGATCTGACAAAAACTATGAATTGAGAAAGACGTACTTACGACAAAGCTCTTTTATTATGTAACTCTTGATCATCCAAAGCACACACACAACTCGTTTCACAATAATGAAGAATCAAACTAATCACATAGAACGAAGCTCTCAATACAACAATAACAACAAACTCTCGCCTTCACAACAACAACGCTCCCCTAGTATAACAACAAACGCTCTCTCTATAACAACAAAAGCTCTCCGGCTATCGTTGAACGCGCCTATTTATACTGGCTACCACCACGTCATGACTTACACTCATTGCCAGATCTCATTCAGCGGGTGAAATAATATTTCGTTCAGTAAGAAGATAATTTACATAGTAAAATAAAATAACCAGAGATAGTAAAATCAAAAGGAAAGTGAATATAGAGTATACGTTACAGGGTGACCGAGACGGTCACGAAATGGACCCTCCATGTGAGGTCCGACGATTGGTTAGGTAATTCAGCAGCCGTAATTCAGGCATATTAACGAAAATTATCGTTTTTTTAGCAAAGAAGATTCGGTTGCACTCTTTTTCGAAGGTGATCCCCAACACCTAATTACATTTACCTTTGAGCTATCACCAACACCCTCGACGATGGTATAAAGACATTCTTTATTCCATACAAGAATATTATGCCAACTAATATTCTCATTGAAGCAGAAGTTGCCTCAAAACTAAAACTGATTTTTTATAGGTACGCACCATCATCAGAAAGAAAGTCCATTGGATACAACTAGAATATAAAACATATCGCTGTGTTTTTCATTGTTACTTTTGTCACAGTTCTGAAGAAGGTAAAGGAAAAGATACTTTCTCAAGATTTCCCATACTGCTGTTTGTGATAAGTTAAATTTACCTCTGGCACGTAGAGTCAGTTTTTTCTCGCAGGGAAAGGACTTCTGAACACTCTTAGTTGATACTGCACGCAGCAGTCTCTCTGGACTTTTCCTGTTAATGGATATTTCCCGTCTCTTCGGTACCATTTAAATGTCGTCTCCTCTGTACCATTTGGTTTCCTGTACCATTTTGAATAGAGTTTACATTGGGCAGGTATTTCCCGTACTCCCTTTTGAACTCTCGTTGAACTGTGAACACAGTACGTGTTCTATGAAATGCTTTCTTGATTCGAGAAGTGGTTTTGAAGAGTCAAATGGCATTAAATTTGGAAACTTGTTGGACAGATCCACCTGTAGATTTAAAACGCTACTGTGACTAGATTAAATACTTCACAGGTGGGTTTGCTTTCTAATTATTTTTTTCCTTTCTTGTATTTTCTATTGTCTTTGTAAGATTCTTCATATTTTCCCAATAAGAAAGGTACTTTTGAACCACTGTATCTGTTCGATTACTTACATGTAAAAACAAAAGGTATGTTAAAATCGAAAGTCGAGCCAGACATTTTCTGACAGATCTCTATTAATCATCAAGTTCCTTTTCACGAAAACGTAACTTTTAAAACAATTAAGTACTAAAAATTTAGAGTTAGAAGTTACTGTAATGCATCCACTTATTATGTGATCACTGAGTACTGTGCTTCATTGCTTTTAAATTCAGGTAGATGAGAAATATTCCGTTAAACAAAGTCTTGAACTGTATCTGAATTCATTCATCCGAATAATAAATAGCTGACAAGCGACTGGCGATTGATTCGGTGACAAGTATTAGGTGTACAAATAAGTTTTAAAGCGTTTTAAGACAAAGCAACATATAAATTGAGAGAAAACAACAATACCTTAACGAATCAAAATATGCGCCGTCATTATCAATCACCTTCCGCCATCGGTCGGGCAGCTGACGGATTCCAGCCATGAAGAATACATCGTCGCGTGACGCGATGAAGTCGTCAACCCATTTTTGCACTTCGTCACATGTCTGGAACCGTACAGCAGTCAAACCATGTTGCATCGATCGGAACAAATGATAGTCTGAAGAGGCTATGTCGGGACTATACGCCGGGTGCTCCAAAACTTCCCAGCCAAGCGTCAGTAACGTTTCCTTGACCAATTTCCCGACATGCGGCCTAGCGTTGTCATGCGGTAATTTCACGGGACTCAATCCTTTGCCTGTGAATTGACGCTTCCGACAGATTACCAGGTTCAATCGCAGCAATTGTTGCTTCTAGCAATCAGCAGTAATAGTTTGACCCTGTTCCAATAGTTCATAATAGAGCACACCCTTCATATCCCACCTGTTGCAAAGCAGAACTTTCTTGAAGTGAATATTGAATTTCGGTGTCGAAGTCTTTGCTTCACTTGGGTCTACCCAGTGTTTTTTGCGTTTGGGATTGTCGTACCATATCCACTTTTCATCACCCGTAACGATTTTCTACAGGAAATACTTTCTGTGTTGTTTATTCAACAGATTAAAACACTTCATGGCACGCTCATCCTTGTTCCTCTGGCTCAGGTCATGTGGCACCTATTTTCCTTCCTTCTGAACCTTTCCCACTGCGCGTAAACGATTGGAAATGGTTTGTTGAGTTACCCCTAGTTGTTCAGCTAGATCTTTTTGCGTTTGAGACGAATCTTCACCCAGCAATGCTTGCAGTTCCTCATGTGCACCCTTCTGCGGGGCGCCGCTACGTTCTCTAACGGTAACACCAAAATCACCTGCTTGAAACCGTCTAAACCAAACCTCACACTTGCTTTTCGATACAATATTCTCCCGCAGAACAGAACAGATCGATTTGCATGCTTTTGCAGCACTATTTCCTTGATGAAATTCGTAACGACTGCAGTGTCGAATAAATGCAATATCACTTGCCATCTTTCACCTACCGATGTGCAAGTGCGTTTGACTGTTGGGCAAACTTCTGTGTCACATTTTATACTCTGGACCAGTTACGGTCACATGACAACAACACGAGGGAATGTCGGATATGTAAATTAGCGGTATACGTCACACAAAAAACGCTTTAAAACTTATTTGTACACCTAATAAAAAGAGGCCCCAAGCAAAAGTCGAAAATTACCTACGTAAATAATATGGCATTAAAACCTGGAACCACTTCAGCCCAATTCACGAGAATGTCAAAATATTTGGACAAAAACACACCATTTTCCCTAATAACGTTATACTACTCTCTTATTTATGACAGACATGTAGTCCAAAGAGCATTCGTAATTTGTCCAACGTCACTGTGATCCACCAATTTCCCAAAAGAATAAACACGCAACGTACGTCGATTCATATTCTTCAAAATAGTAATAAGGCGTCCTTTAGGGCTTTCATAAATGAGCAAACTGCTCTACTGTTTTTTCAGCTTCTATTTACTCAAAGGAGCACTACGAATCTTCATTGGCAAAATGCCTTCTTTGCGTGGTAAAATATATTCAGCTCGCGGAGCCTCTACATCTAATTCTGAAATATAATCGCGATACGTATTCACCGAATCTTTAGTCGATACATTACCACGGCGGAGAATATTCTCGTATTTTCTCACACAGGGAAAAAATACGAGTATCAGCACAATAAACAGAACCAAAGAACTTGGCGGCTTAACTGGACTGGTGGAATCATTGTGCGAATCGAAAATATTATTTTACGACACTCTCCATTTATTCTGTCACTGATTGGTAGAATCAGATTTTAGAAGGAATATAAAAATAATTAGGGTTCATTTTTCTTTTTATTTATTTATTTGAGTTTCATACTGCAAGAACCCTCTTCCCTCAGGTTTGTTCGTGCAGTCCAGGAAAAAAGACAAATTTAGGTAACAGCTATCTGTTACTTAAATTTACCTTTTAGGTAACAGATAGCTGAGGTGAGTGACATAGTATAGTGCTTCTAATATCAATTTGCTTAAGGTAACAATAGTTCGGTCTCTAAAGGAAGATCATCAGCATGCATTAAGCAAAAATCTGCTTCTAGAAGCCCAACTTAGATTGAACTCTTTCTCTACCACTCAGACAAATATTTTAATATAAAGGCCATTTGGCCTAGTGCTTTCTTTTATTTAGGGAGGGTAGTTCAACACCCCATGAGCATTTAGGGGCAAGAAGCAAAAGTCAGTGCCTAATTTAGAGCCACTGAGTCCATGAGAAAGAGATAAACACTGCCCTAAGAGAAACCACAGCATTCTTGCCTTTTCGGCATTCGAATCCGCGCTCCACTACTACTGCACTAGAATTCAGCCGTGCTTCTTCCACTCTCGTATTTAAGCCTTCCTGAATTTATTTCACGGAAAACACACACATTTTAAAACTTTTTTCTTAAAGTCATATGCAAATGAAATAAGCTTTGTTTCACTGCAAATACCAATTGTATAACTTGACTTCTTAAAAGGAATTAAGAATTGACGTTATGAGTATTGAAAGGTCTTAGAATAATGAGTTCAAAGCAATGTTCTAAAAGAATTCTACCTTAGATGAATAGGAGAAACTGTTCTGTCTTGAAGAAATATGAAATAAAGGTGTACAGACTACTTTAGCCACTGACTGCATTTTAATATGAAAGACCAGAAACGGGCGGACGGAAAACTTGCTATATATATAAAATGATTACTGGCATTCGGAAAATCTTAGTTTGACTCAACTCTATTTAGTACGAGTATATGTTCTTAAATGAGTGGCTGACATGAATTCTATTCTGTAATTTCAGTAAAGCGTAAAAGCTTAAACCGAATGGGCTGATGCATACAAAAGGCTTAAATTTCGAAATGAATCAGTGCGAGAATATCCTGTTGACTCAAGAGTAAATTCTTTCACATCATACATTACAGAGAAGGTCATGTGAAAGAGGGAACAAAACTCAGCATTCATTGACTAACAACAAAAAATACACTGACGGAAAAAAATCCCAACACCACGAAAAAATAGTTGTAGAGGAATGAAATGGCGGCAATACATTTGTATAGGTACCATATTTAATCGATTAAGGTTTCAAGATCACAGCTTATTGTAAGCGCGAGAAGAGCCATTTTAAATGTGAAATGCTGGTTCATTAATAACCGGTGTAACCGCCAGAATGTTGAATGCAAGCATGCAAACGTTCATGCATTGTGTCGTACAGGTGCTGGATGTCAGTTTGTGGGATGGAGTTCCATGCTTGTTGCACTTGGTCGGTCAATACAGGGACGGTTAATTCTGGTTGGGGGTGACGCTGGAGTTGTCGTCCAATGATGTCCCATACGTGCTCGATTGGTGAAAGATCTGGTGATCTAGCAGGCCACGGCAACATGTCGACACTCTGTAGAGCATGTTGGGTTAAAACAGCGGTATGCGGGCGAGCGTTATCCTGTTGGAAAACACCCCTGGAATGCTGTTCATGAATGGCAGCACAACAGGTTGAATCACCAGACAGACGTACAACTGTGCCGTCAGGGTGCGTGGGATAACCACGAGAGTGTTCCTGCTGTCATAGGAAATTGCTCCCAGAACATAACTCCAGGTGTAGGTTCAGTGTGTCTCGGCCGCAGACAGGTTGGTTGCAGGCGCTCACCTGGCCTCCTTCTAACCAACACACGGCCATCACTGGCACCCAGGCAGAACCGGCTTTCATCAGAAAACACAACAGATCTCCACTCCGTCCTCCAATGAGCTCTAGCTTGACACCACTGACGTCGCAAACGGCAGTGGTTTGGAGTAAGTGGAATGCACGCTACAGGGTGTCTGGCTCGGAGCTGTCCTTCAAGTAACCGATTTGTAACAGTTCGTTGTGTCACTGTGGTGGCAACTGCAGTTCGAATTGCTGCCACAGACGCGGTACTATGCGCCACGGCCATACGCCGTACACGGCGGTCTTCCCTCTCAGTAGTGCCACGTGGCCAGCCGGAACCCGGTCTTCTTGAGGCCGTACCTTCCCTTGACCACCGCTGCCAATAATCATGCACAGTGGCTACATTCCTGCCAAGTCGTTCTGCAATATTGTGGAAAGAAAATCCACCTTCTCGTAGCCCTATTACACGACCTCGTTCAAACTCCGTGAGCTGTTGATAATGGCTTCTTCGTCTTCTTAAAGGCATTCTTGACTAACATCAACACACTACGTCGAATCTCAACTATAACTAACGCTCACGAACGTTACAGCGCGTATTTACAGCAAACCTGCTTTGCATGTTCCGAGGGGCGCTACTAGCGCCACACGTATGCGCCGAGCGCGAAATTTTCATAGACGTCATCTTACAGATGTACTCTCACCGCCTACCAACTGTCGTTTATCTAACACAACCCCTTCTTGGTGTTGGGATTTTATTTTTCCGTCAGTGTATTTGTTTTTAAGCTGATCAGTGTCCTTCATACATGATACAGAAACGTGTGTGGGAAAGCTGTTTCAGATTTGTCTGTCAAAACTTCCTTGTTATACAGACACTGACTGTACGTGCGAGATGTTGAAACAGCTTTTTTTGTGTGCTGCATCCGTGCATACCCCTTTTTTATCAAAAGACTATTATTTTACTTTTAGTTATATAAAAATAATCATCGTAAACAGAAGTCGCACTGCCAATCACATTCTTCGCAATTTGAGAAAAAAATCGTTTTGGCGATTGATAAAAAGTTTTGGCGAAAATATTGAGATTACCTTTTTTAATGACGTCCGAGCAAAAACAATATTTAACTTTCATTCGATTTGGTATTTGAAAAATAAAATTCGAATGTTAGCTACTTTTTCAATTGTTTGCATTGGACGTGAGACGGAAAGTGATTACGTGAAAAGAGTGACTCAATCCCTGATGTAAGACCTATTATAATACTCAGGGGTAGCGCTGCTGATCGCGTTCTTCGCGATTTGCGAAAAAACACCGTTTTGGCGAAAATACTGGCGATTAACTTTTTGTACTATTATGACACTTCCACAAAAAAAAATTTATTTGGCGAATGGGTTCGCGAAAACTAAAAAAGCCAGAGCAAGCGCTGATAACACTTTATGTTTTTATAATTCCCACGGAGGGTGAAAAAAAATGGTGACTTCAGATTACATTTGGCGAATAAAAATTGAATATGGCGAATGGGTTGGCGAAAACTTTAAAAAAGCCAGAGCAACCTCTGATCGTAGAAACTGATTAATGATTAATTTTTAAAGCACATGACAATAACATAAGATTTTATTTGCTGGCATAGAAATGCGATTGTTCATTGCCAGACCCCTCCGGGAACTGGAAACTTAGATGTCACTAGGAAATCGGCAGATGCAGATGCGAATCCCACTCAAAGACAATAAATACACTTATCAGGTTTTCTGAGTTTATAGCGTAAAAGTCGTTTGCCGGTGGTGACAGTCGAAACCGCATCCTTCTGCTCCGGAGCCGAATACTTTCCCAATTACGCTACATTGACCAAGTTTTTCGCGGCAACTTTGCCGTCCTGACATGTGTTTCACTTCTGTAGTACGTCACATACACGGTCGTATCAAAATAATATGACCACCCCCGGAATCACAGTGTACCCGCCCAGAAGCGTCGCAGAGTGCACGTGACAAGGTCGACCACACGGAGATATAGGAGCGGCCGGTCAGGACAGATGAGCCGTAGTGCGTCACGTCAGCACAGTGAGCAGAGGTAGTTTGACGGACGTTCAAAAAGGAATGATCATCTGCTACCGCGCCAAAGGTGGAAGCATCTAGAAACAGCAGACTCTGTGGGTTGTTCTCGAGGTGCTGTAGTAAGGGTGTACCAAGAATGGACTGCTGGCACATTGACTACCTCCCGACGTCATAACTGTGGAGCACCATAGGCCATCGACCCCAAAAGAGAACGTCGCCTCCGTCGACTGGTAAAGGGCAATCGACGTGTAACAGTGCAGCAATTGACCACGCAAATGAACGCTGGGACACCCAGGTACGTGTCCCCGGTAATAGTAGAGCGAATCCGGTAACGCATGGGTCTCCGGAGTCGATGCTGCGTCAAGGCACCCATGTTAACACAGGTCCATTGGCAACGACGCCTGCAGTTCGCATGGAACTACCGTCATTGGACAGTGGAAGAGTGGGAAAAGGTTGCCTTCTCCGATGAATCCAGTTTCTATACAACAGAAGTGACGGTCGGTGGTGGATACGGCGTCAGACACACGAGAACCAACACCCGAGCACGCTTGTCCGTCAAGTACAGGCCGGTGGTGGCAGTGTGCACGATTATTATTATTTTTTATTTTTTTTATTTTTTTTGCAGAATATAACCAGGTATTCTTTTTATTTATATTTGTAGAAGAAATGAAAAAGAAAGAAAAAGGGAAAAAATACTGTCTGTGCTTCTGCGTATGAGCTACCATTTTAACATTTGAAACTGCGCAATTCAGTTTCCGAAGATGCTTTTACTATTTTAACACTTTTCTGTCATCTGGCAACAGCAGGAACAAGTGAACGTAGTTTGTTGCCATCTGCGTGATTATTATTTTTTTCACGGTAAATGAAACAATGCGCTTTAAGGTCACCATGCATTTTTTGGTGAGTTTTGAAGAACGGGAACCACTGACAAAGCTTGCTTTCTAAAGATTTCATTTAAAAAAAAAAAAAGCAATCTCGAGAAATATTGTGAATGGCTGCTGTTATTTGTTTTCGATGTTTCATCAGCTACCGATGGATACATCTGATGTGCGGCGAACGAACACTGGGAATCCCTGTCTCAACCAATACAAATGTCGAATATCTGTCTCAACCAATATACATTTTAGCACGTCTTTTGTAAAAAAAGAGTATGCTTATGTTACAGGTTTGTCCGTCCGTGCGTTCGTCTGTGGACACCATATCTTTGCAACTAATTAGTCCGATTTAAAAAAATTCTTCCTGCGTTGGGAAGCTTGAAATATGAGAATGATGATCATTTATTTTGTTTTTTGTTTTATTTCTTTACGGTGCACAATTTCGCCGCTAGGTGGCGTAAATGCAGATGATGTCGAATTCAAAATACATTTTATTCCATATATTTGCTTCTGAACATCCGATTGAAAAAAATATTTTTCCTTTCGATTTCATTTATGCCGAATAGTATTTTAGGTATAGTCACTTTTTTCAAGTTACGCATAGATTTTCCGCTAGGGGGAGTAAAGTTAAATTGCCTTTTCTCCGATATCTCAACTTCTAAAACTCAGATTTCAAAAATGTTTTCTTCAACGGATACAGCTCCTGATGGGAAAGGTTTTGCATATAATTTCTAATTTTCGGTAAGCAATGGTTTGGCTTCCAGGGGGCGTAAGTGTTAATTTCTGCTTCTGATGTATTTGTCACAAAATCTGAGCTTCTAAAATCTCGACGGAAAAAATTCTTTCGTGGACCGATACCTCTCACGTCGATGAATCTTTAAGGAATATTTTCTTCTTAAAATATTGTATAGTTTCACCGCCAGGGAGCGTAGATGTATATCTTACTTTTGTTAATATATTTGCTTCTAATGGTCTGATTTGAAAAATCCTTCTTTATTGGATACAGTTTCCGGTGTGACATGTTTTTCATATAACTTCAAAGTTTTCAAATATTTCATACACATTTCCATAGGGGTGTTATGGTCAATTGCGTATCCCCCGATATCTCAGCTTCTAAAACTTCGATTTGAAAAATTCTTTCTGCACCGGATACAGCTCCTGATGGGAAATCGTTTGCATATAATTTCTAATTTTAGATAAAAAATGGTTTCGCCCCAGGGGGCGTTGATGTATATCTTATTTTTGTCAATATCTCTACTTCTAAGAGTCCGATTTGAAAAATCCCTTCTTTGTTGGATAGCGTTCCCGGTGCGAAATGTATTTCACATAATTTCGAAATTTTCAAGTAACTCATAGACTTTCCGCTAAGGGCGTTAAGGTAAATTGCATTTTCCTCAATATTTCTGTTTTTAAAACTCCCATTTGAAAAATTCTTCCTGTATCGCATACAGCTCCTGATGGGAAATGTTGTTTTCATATGATTTGTAATATTTGGTAAAGAATGGTATGGCCACTAGGGGGCTTAAGTGTTAATTTCTGCTTCTGATGTATTTGCAGCAGAATCTGAGCTTCTGAAAACTCGACTGAAAAAATATTTCCTGGACCGATACCGCTCACATCGAAAAACCTTTTGAGAATACTTTCTTCTTAAAATAATGCATGTTTTCCCGCCAGAGGGCGTAGATGCATATCTTATATTTGTCGTTATCTATGCTTCTAAGAGCCCGATTTGAAAAATTCTTTCATTGTTGGAGAGCGTCTCCGCTGCGAATAGTTTCTCATATAAGTTCAAATTTTTCTTAACGAACAAGTTAGCCGCTGGAGGGCGTACGTTCGCGATTCCGTTTACAGCAGAATCTGCGGGATTAAAAAACCGATTGAAGAACTTCTTACGTCAGATACTACTGTTTTCCATCCCGGTTCTATTGACTTTGAATAGTTTTGATAAATTTAATTCGCGTCAGAACGGATTCAAAAGACGTGCTCATTACACCCGAAAATTGCCGCCCCGGTGGCGCAGTGGTCTAAGGCGTTGGCCTCTGATCATTCGTCTGTAAGGGGTCCGGGTTCGAATCCCGGTCTGGCATGGATGTTGTGTTTGTCTTACGGCACTGGCTCTCTCCCTTCCCTGGAACCAGTGACCCTAAATTAGGGACGGGCGACTGCTTATAGCCCATTGAGTTGCTCACGGTGGTCGTTAAACCTCCAATCAAAAAAAAAAAACACCCGAAAATTCGGTGTCATCTTTCTTGTTTTTCATTGTTGTAATGTTCATGAAACACACTTTCACATTTGGACATCACAAACTAAAATAATACCTGGTTATTAAAAAATCACTCATCTTTTTTCCCCCTTCATTATTGACTGGCTTTCACTTAGTAATTTCATAAAACAATCGAACGGTAGGAGGTTTTTTAACATCTACGTCTACTCTCTGTGTCTTCGAAGGATTTCGTGCCTCTTCAAATATTTCCATTTCTGACTACAGTGTATCAAAACTACTACACAATGCACAGGCGCGGTTCCTGTATAGGCACTGCGGAACTGCAGTACCCCTATTTTCACTCGATATTATCAATAACATTCAATATAATGAGTATTTTTTCTTTAATTCTTTCTTTATACTTGTACATTATATAATCATTAAGCTTAATGTCAGTAGCCATCCCCTAGTTCATGAAAAAATTACAAACACCCTTGTATGGAACTGTGCGTTTCACAGTTCCAGCGACGCGGTGTTTGGCTGTTGTGCGCACTCGCACATGTCCGATCTCAGAGATAGGAGGCAGCACGCTACGCAGAGAGAGCACTGTCGATCACGCAGTGCCGAAAGTAGGCATCTTACATCCGTTCACGACGTATTTCGAGGACAACTGGATTGGGCGTCTAGCTCCAGACGGTAGACGTCGGCCTCCAAGATATGAAATTCATATGTGGAATTGCTATTTGTCAACTCTTAGAGGCCTTCCAAAGACGAATAATAGTATTGAGGGATGGCACAGAGCCTTTAATTCTCTGTTAAGTGCATCTCATCCAGCTATTTGGAAATTTTTGGAATGCCTCAAGAAAGAGCAAGCAAGAAATGAAATGAAACTGGATCAGCTGATGGCAGGAGTAGAGCCCCACAAAGGTAAAGTTAAATACAGCAAACTTGCTGAAAGATTACGCAGGATTGCTCTGAATTATCGGCCTAATGCTATTCCAGAATACTTGCGTGGTATCGCCCACAATTTGGAACTGAATGTTTAAATCTCTATTGGTAATAGATATTTAAACGTTCAATTCCAAATGTAAACGTTCAGTTCCAAATGTAAACGTTCAATTCCAAATTTAAAAGTTCAATTCCAGATTTAAAGCCACCCGTTTTACCTTAGATCCTTTGAAAGTATAAGCAGCAAACTTTTCCTTTCATTTATTTATTTAGTCGTATAGGACCTTTTTGCTACATATAGGATTTGCTGTATACTGCCTCTTGTTCTGAAAAGAAAAAACCGCGTTTCAAGCGTTGTAACTAGCGAAATAGCATCAAAATACAGTACAGAAGAAAAATTGTAGAACTATGCGGAATCTAACTGAGATGTGCAATTTCGTTACAAGTTCTGGATCACATTACAGAAACATGGGCGCTTAAACATGCGAGTGCATTTGAACTGAAAGCTGTAATTTCCAGTAAATACTGTTTCAATGTACAGATTTAGTGTTTATAAATGTTACTTTACGTAGTAATACTTTAATTCTTATCCGAAAAATATGAGTAATTAGGCAGATTGACAATTTTAAAAAAAAGTTCTAATTTTGATATCAGCTTGATTAAAAAGCGGAAAAATAGTTTGATTTTCCATCTTGAGATGTAAAACTTTTGGAACACATACGAGTGATATATATAACACGGGATTCCCTACCACCTCAGCCGCGTAGCCTCACTTCCCCTAATCCATTTCCCCTAATTCCCGTTTGCCCTAATCACGTTTACCTCAATGGCGTTTCCCCGAAATCGCTTTTACCCGAATTCCCATTTCCCCTAATTTCGTTTGCCCTAATCTCGTTTCCCCTAATTCACGTTTGCCCTAAACACGTTTACCCTAATGGCGTTTCCCCGAAATCGCTTTTACCCGAATTCTCATTTCCCCCAATTTCGTTTCCCCTAAATCTCGTTTCCCCTAATTCACGTTTCCCCGAAATCGCTTTTACCCGAATTCCCATTTCCCCTAATTTCGTTTGCCCTAATCGCGTTTCCCCTAAATCTCATTTCCCCTAATTCACATTTGCCCTAAACACGTTTACCCCAATGGCGTTTCCCCGAAATCGCTTTTACCCGAATTCCCATTTCCCCTAATTTCGTTTGCCCTAATCGCGTTTCCCCTAAATCTCATTTCCCCTAATTCACATTTGCCCTAAACACGTTTACCCCAATGGCGTTTCCCTGAAATCGTTTTTACCCGAATTCCCATTTCCCCTAATTTCGTTAGCCCTAATCTTGTTTCCCCTAATCTCGTTTCCCCTGTTTCACGTTTGCCCGTATCAAGTTCTTCCTAATTCGCGTTTTCCTTATTTCGCGTTTGCCCTTATTCATGTTTGTCATAATTTTTATTAACCGAAATAAAACGGTGGGTCTTGATATCTCAAGAGAATTATTCTTTCCTTTCTTGTTGATGATGTCGATAACCATGCCAACAAAAGTGTAAAGAAGTGCACACGGTGAGGACCATTATACGGTTAGTCCTTAACGTAGCAATTGTATCCGTCACGCCCCCCCCCTCCGCTTCCCTTCCTCACAGATAAAGTACTACATCGCATTAAACTGTTATTAAAGCAAGAGATAGTTTTAAAAAGCATTCGCTAGAATTATGAACGCACCACTTTTAAAAGTTCTTAGCGTACTAGACCCCTCCCTTCTCCCCACTGTACGAGACTCTAAGCATGAGCCGTGGAAATGCCTTTTGCTAATTGAGTTCCCCCTTAACAGTAGACGTCAGTTTGTCCAATTTGAATGTTTTCTCAGTTAGCACCATCACTGATATGGTGTAGGAGAACTGGCCACAAAAATTTTAACAGGCCGTATAACAATTGCGTTTTCGACCACTTCGTGGCCACGTTCTTGGAAGTTGGTTATCTGAATCACATAAAGTTTCCGTAATTGTCTTTTCTTAATTGCGATTATTAATGTAATTCTTTAAAAAAAATGTTTATGATCTACAACTGAACAAAAGATTTCAGGATTTACAAACTGCAAGTCTGCAATTAATTATCTGAGGGCATGTGCTGCCTCACGAAACCTTTGGGGGGGGTAACACCAAAAGTATAAAATATAAAGAATTTCTGGTCTGATCGGGAGATTTTCAGCATTTACAACCTACAAGTCAACAATTTATCTGAGGGCATGTGCTGCTTCAAGAAAACTGTCGGGGGGGGGGGGGGGGGCACACGTGTACAATGTTAAGTTAAACGAAATTTGTTTTGGATTTTCTGGATTTTTACACTTCCTGAAAATAAACATCTTTCCTTTTCTTTCTGTTGAACTTGAAACCCAAAAAGGATAAAGACACATTTTTGTAATTAAAAAAAAAAAAAAACTACAATGCCCTTTTTCATTCCTGAGTATTGATAGCGGCAATAAGGTGCAGAAAATCCTCTTTTCAAATTTTTACTGTCTGTAGCAGTGGCTTACGCCGATAGATCGTTTTCCGAACTTAAAATATGAAAAGTTACTTCTGATTAAACGTGAAACAGCAACGACTATTTTTTTTTTTTTTTTGTTAGTAATTAAAACAAAATTGCTACAGACTTAGACAATTTGGACATTGTTATAAAGTTTGTAACAAAAAGAAAAACAAAAGCTACAAAAGTTAATTTTACCTGAAACTACGTTTGTTTGTGTACTTTCTTAAAGCTTTAGTTTTTAATTTATAGGAAAAATAATTTCATTTATAATTTCATTTAATACGAAAACTAATTATTTCGAATTATATATATATATATATATATATATATATTCTATTAAGAAGAGACTGAAGCAAAAAAAATTTTTTGACTCAAACCGAGTACAACATAGAAAAGGTTATGTATTGACCGGTGTGAGTAAAAAGAGAAAAAAAGAACAACTGAATGTAGAAAGTGTCGAGAATACTGAGCCTTGGCTTTATCAATTTCGGCTTTGCTCTTTAGTATATATATATATATATAAGGGATAAAGATTAATGGAGGTTATCTAACTCACCTTCGTTTTGCTGATGACGTAGTCATTTTTGCAACTACCCCATCAGAGCTGCAGAGTATGATCCAGGAACTTGCTGACAAGAGTAAAGAAGTGAGATTAAAAATGAACTTTCAGAAGGCAAAAGTGATGTACAATGCTTTTGCAAAAAATGAAAATTTATCGATTGATGGGGGAAAGCTGGAGATAACCAATACCTACATTTATCTTGGACAGCAGATATCAAGTGAGGGCCACATTGATGAAGAAATTAATCGGCGTATAAAACTTGCCTGGAGAGCTTTTGGAAGAAACAACATAATTTTCAAGAGCAATATGCCATTATGTCTTAAAAGAAAAGTGTTTGATCAATGCATCCTTCCAGTGCTTACGTATGGTGCAGAGACGTGGACCTTAACCACAAGAGACATACAAAGACTACAGACAACTCAAAGTAGCATGGAGAGGTGCATGCTTGGTGTAACCAGGAGAGATAAGAAGAGGAACTCGTGGATCAGAAAAATTACAAGAGTGGAAGACATCATGATCAGAGTTAAATCCCTGAAATGGCAATGGGCTGGACATACTGCCAGCAGGACAGACCATCGATGGACAGCCGAAATTTTAGATTGGTTTCCAAGGGACAGGAAAAGACCCAGAAGAAGACCACATGGAAGATGGGTGGATGAAATTAGAAAGTATGCGGGAGTAACATGGAGGAGACTGGCACAAGACAGACCGTTGTGGAAGAAACTTGGGGAGACCTTCGTCCAACAGTGTATTGATAATGGTTGGCAATGATGATGAGGATGATGATGATGTCGAATATATTTTCATTTGTTCGTATTAGTTTGGGAGGCATTTTCTTCGGGGTATTTTCATTTGCATCTTTAATATTTTGGGATACCCCATAAAGCAATCCAGAATGCGCCACTGAGCTCTTGGTAACATGTGATTGACCCAGGTAAAGTACTTTCATATGTCGGAACAAAGCGTTTACAAGGCCCGTTGTGATTGGGGTGTAGGAGAACTGGCGATAAAAGTTTAAGGGGAAGTATAAAAATTGCGTTGTTTGACCGCTTCGTGGCCACCACCACCAGAGGTTGGTTATCTGAGTCATATAAAGTTTCCGTAATTGCGGCTTTTCTTAATTGCGATAATTAATGTAATTCTTTATAAAAATGTTTGTGATCTACAACTCAACAAAAGATCCCAAGGTTTACAATGTACGCACAAGTCTGCAAATTATCTGAGGGCATGTGCTGAGTGCTGACTCAGGAAACCTATTGGTGGTGGTGGGGGGATACCAAAAGTGTAAAATATAAAAATTTTTAGGTCCCATCGGGAAATTAAAATTTTCAGTAATTACAAGCTACAACTCGACACATTATCTGAGGGCATGTGCCTACTCAGCAAACCTGTCGGGGGGGGGGGGGGGGGGATATTCCAAAAGAGCAAAACATCATAAAGAATTTCTGGTCAGATCAGGAGATTTTTAGCATTTAGAGCCTACAAATCAACAAATTATTTGAAGGCATCTGCTGCCTCAGGAGGCCTGCCGGGGTAAGAGGGGGGGGGGAAGTAACACCAAAAGTATAAATTATAAAGAACTTCTGATCCAGTCGGGAGATTTTCAGCATTTACAACCTACATCGCAACAAACTCTCTGAGGGCATGTGCTGACTCAGGAAACCTGTCGGGGGAGGGGATTAATACCTAAAATATAAAACAAAGTATTTCTGGTTGTAAATGGTGAAAATCTCCCGAACGGATGAGAAATTCTTTATATTTTACACTTTACACTTTCGGTATTACCCCTCCTCCCCCTCCCTGACAGGTTTCCTGGGTAGGCCCATGTACTCAGAAAATTTGTTGAGTTACAGCTTGTAAACGCTGAAAATCTCCCGACCGAACTGGAAATTCTTGATATTTCATATTTTAGGTTCCCCCCCCCCCCCGACGAGTTTCCTGGGTTTGCACATACCAGCAGAGAATTTGTTTAGCTGTAGTCTGTAGACCTAGAAAAATATCGTAAATAAGAAAATACGAAATTATGGACATTTTATGTGTGTCAGATATCTCGGGAGACCTAGCCACGGAGCAGTCTAGAACGCAATTTTTATACGGCCCCTTAAATTTTTTATGGCCAGTTCTTCGTGCGGCCACTTTTCCGGTGGTCAGTTTTCTGGTGGCCAGTTCTCCGCTTTGTCTTTTGCCCGAAAATCATGGAAATGTCTAAATTTTTTACTGAAAATGAAATATTAAAAAAAAAATATTAACAATAGTTGCTCAAGTAGTGGGGAATATAGCCACGCGAAATTTGTTTATGAGGAACAATTTTATGGCACTGAAATTCCAATGTGTCCAGTTCTCCGTGTAGCCAGTTCTAAGGTGGCCACTTCTCCGTGCCCGTTGAGGGGTTGTGATTGATAGGGAAATTTTATATCAAGTTTGTTAAAACATGTAAAATTCTACTCAAGAATAACAGACTTACTTTGCCGGTAATAGGTATAATCAATATTTGATTCTAGCTGCAATACATCGAATATTTGATCCGATATTAAAAGAAAATATTCTGCACACGACATCTTCCCTCTGAAATACAGCCGGGTGGCGGGAGCTTTTACAGGGCTTGGGGCGAAATTTTATTGCGGGGCCCGGACCAATAATTCATTGTTGGCACTAGGAAATAAATCTCATATTTTAATAAAGTCGTTACGTGAAAAATGTCCTCAAAGAACACACACGATGTGAAATTCACAAATTTCGACGGTGACAACGAATCCTCATCCCTCTACTCCAGAGCCGAATGCTTTACCAATTAAGCTACACCGAAAGAATTTATTGTTGCAACTTCTACGTCTTGACATGTGCTTCACCTCTGCAGTATGTCATAAAGAAAACTATTATAAAGAAAGTTCAGAGATAGAGAGAGAGAGAAGAGGGAGGGAGGGAGACAGAGAAAGAGAGAGAGAGTAAAAAGTGTTGATATCTACGATTTTCTTTCTGGGGAGATGAGGTTGAAATTGTATTATGACTCTTATAAAAACTTCCTTACAAAATGATAAAAAATACCTGCATAGCGAAATTTTTTGAATTGCGAATATTTTAGTGTAGGAATTAATAAGGATCCCTCTAAAATAAATTCGTACAAATAGTTGTTTTCCCCCTGATACATGGTTTTAGTGATTGATTTTTAATGCAAAGTGGAGCAAGTGACAAATTAGCGACTTTTTAAACTTTTATACGCGCTCATATATGATTTTTTTTTAATTTACAGTAATGTTTTTAAAGTCACTGAATAAATGGCTTCTATATGTAACCCGAAATTAACTTTGATGTTGTTCTTTTTATTTCTTTAAATTTAAGTATCTGGTTTGCACGCAAATTGTTAAATACATAAAAGTAAGGGCCACAAAATGATAAAATTTAATTTGCTATTTATCAATGCGGAAAATAGAAAAGTAGTTTCAATAATCACTTAAAATCCCCAATTTTGAGTATTTGTACGGCGAAGGACGATAACCTATTCGAAAATGGAGGGATTGTAAACGAAAAAAAAAAAAACCTTTTGAAAAAGAACTTTTTAAGGGCTTCGCACCCCAAAACTTACACACAAAGGAAATAATTGTTAAAAATTCTACCAAAAGTGATTTTTTTTCCTAAACTGCGGAGCCCCTTGAAGGCATAGGGCCCGGGACGAAAGCTCCAGTTGCCCTTATGGTCCAGCCGGCTTTGCTCTGTACTGTGGATCAAATTTAGGGCTTTGCTGAATGACTGATTAGAGCAGACGTGTCGTTGTTGATAAGCCCCATTCCTTTTCCGTAGAGCTAAAACTAACTGGGGGACGCAATTGTTTAGACACGGGAACATCCTGTGTGACCTTGTAACATTGCTTCTGGGAATAGTGAACATTCGAGTTTTGGCCGTCCCGATGTTTTGAATGTTCTTAGATTCTACTAACGGATATTTCACTTACAAAACACGGGACCTAGAAACGACAGCCGCGGACAGGAATAACAAGACGCTGAACGCCGTTCCTTTCGCAGCATGAAACTGGTACCCTCTATGAAAATAGCGCCACAGAATACGTGATAATGTGCCTATATTATCGTTATTTTTTTTTCTATATTTTTACCAATTAACAAAACAACGGGAATAAAAAAATAAAATTTAAGTTTTATTTTGGGTATTTTGAGGCCCCTTCGATTCCGAAGCCCCAAGGGCGCGTTTCCTGCGCCTGTGCGGTGATCCGCCCTTAGTAGGGGCTATTTAAAGTTTTGTACTCGAGTAAAAGCGCAACACAATAAACTTGACTTTCTGCGAAAATTTTATGCATATGAGCACGGTTGGGGTTTATTGAAAATTGATAAAAAGGCTTAAGGCCTGTTTATTAATTTTTGTGCCTGTGTAAAAACGCAGTACCGTAACCTTGGCATGTTATCGAAACCTTATGAATACGTCGAACTAAAATTCCTAAAAAAAGGCTAGGTCTAAGGTCTTGCAATTAAGGCTTTGTGACAGAGTAAAGGTGCAACATTAATAACTTGACATGTTATGTTAACTTTGTGAATATGAGCACAACGAATTAAAAATTTCAAGAAATCGCCTTTGGGATTAATGTGTTGTAGCAGAGTAAAAGTGTAACATTATCTTTATTTTCTATATAAACCATGCTACGTGCTGAAATGGCCCAACTATATATACGTATACTTCAACCATATACCGAAGCACGGACACGGTGAAACAAAAGTGCGATTTTGTACGGTCCCTTAAAATTTTGTGGCCAGCCCACATGTAATAGGACACGTCGATGTCAAAAACGTACTTTTCACACGGCTCCATGACAGATAGCAATGGACACGTCGCAATCTTTTTTTTTTTTTTAGTCGGGAGGTTTAACGACCACCGTGATCAATTCAGTGGGCTGTAAGCAGTCAGCAGTTCCTAATTTTGGGTCACTGGTTCCATGCGGGGAAGGGGGAAAGCCAGTGCCAGAAGTCAAACGCAACGTTCATGACTCACCGGTATTCGAACCCGGACCCTTCTCGGACTCGTGATCAGAAGCCAGCGCATAGACCACTGCGCCACCGTAGCGGCTCACGTTGAAATCAACTATGTATTTTTCATACGGCCCCAAACGCTCTTATGGACATACTAATGGAACTAGATGCAAAGAAATCATTAATGTAATTTGTACTAGCCGGGTGGTATTTCCCGGGTAAATATTACTATCTGTGGAATCACCAAGTTCAGCGGGTGAAAATTAATGAATGAAAAAGATATTCCTGTAATTTTCCAGCAAACTTATCTTTAATTTTTTTATTTAGTCAATTTAATTTTATGAAACAAAAAAAGAAAGGAAGAGGAATGGAAATACTTATCTCCGAGGAGACATCTATACAGAACTGCAGTACATCTGGCGTGTGCTTCTGAGAAACCGCGACACTGAAATGCAATGCACCTGTGTGATGTCGCGTGCATGCGACTTGATATTGATAATCTTTTTCTTACCGTTTTAAATTTTGAATATCTGGAACTCTCTATTTACATTACATTGTATTTCTGCCTGATAAGCCGCTCGTTGGTGGTGAAAGCTAACGTTTATTAATTTTTGATTTTAATACACCATTAACCAGATATTTTTGCACTTTATTGTTATCTACGGTCTTACACTTAGACCGTAGGTTGGGTATTGGTGCTGAATTGTGTTGCAGATCTTAAGAGTAAAAAATTGAACTTTTAACGAAAATTTTGTAAGGGGGCCCATTGATCGCGGGCCCCGACCCGTTCCCAAAACCATCCGCGGTCTAAGAGTACCGTGAAATAGTATCCCAAATTTGGTGGTTCTAAATTGAAAACTGTAGATTTTACGAAAATTTTGTAAGGGCCCCCTTGACCCCGACCCGTTCCAAACACCGTCTACGGTCTAAATTAGAGCACCATGAGGTAGTATACAAAATTTGGTGGTTCTAAATTGAAAACTGTAGATTTCACGAATATTGCGTATTGGGGCCCCTTGACCCAGGGCCCCCTACCTTTCAAAGCAAAACCCGTCTACGGTCTAAGTTAGAGCACCATGAGGAAGTATACCAGATTTGGTGTTTCAAAATTAAAAACTGTAGATTTTACGAATATTGCGTATGGGGGCCGTTGACCCCGGGCCCCCTACCTTTCCAAAACCGTCTATGGTCTAAGTTAGAGCACCATGAGATATTATACGAAATTGGTGGTTCTAAATTGAAAACTGTAGATTTTACGAATATTGCGTATTGGGGCCCCTTGACCCAGGACCCCCCTACCTTTCAAAGCAAAACCCATCTACGGTCTAAGTTAGAGCACCATGAGGAAGTATACCAAATTTGGTGTTTCTAAATTGAAAACTGTAGATTTTACGAATATTGCGTATTGTGGCCCCTTGACCGCGGGCCCCTTACCTTTCCAAAAACCGTTTACTGTCTAAGTTAGAGCACCATGAGGAAGTATACCAAATTTGGTGGTTCTAAATTGGAAACTGTAGATTTGTCGAAAATATTCTATGGGGGCCCATCGACCCCGGGCTCCGACCACTTCCAAAAACCATCTACCGTCTAAGTTAAAGCACCATGAGATAGAATACCAAATCTGGTGGTTTTAAATTGAAAACTGTAGATTTTACGATAATTTTGATTGAGTGGGCCTGGACCCCGGGCCTGGGTACTGTTGGAAAAGCGGTACAGGTAACCCCAATTTCTACCAAAATTTAATCAGGACATCAATTTCTATGAAGTCCCCCTCCCCTTTAAATATACTTTTTTTTTTTGCAATTCATCAAAAGCTATCGAAAGCAATTTATTTAGGGATTACTGCGATGTTATGACCTGCGATGTTATGACGTGCGATGTTATGGTACCACGATGTTTTGCCCTGCGATGTTATGGTGCCGCGATGTTTTGACTTGCGATGTTATGGTGCCACGATGTTTTGACCTGCGATGTTATGGTACCGCGATGTTTTGACCTGCGATGTTATGTCGGCGATCATATGTCGTGCGATGTTATGTCGTAGACCCGGCCATAATGTAATGGCTCATCGGTGCATTTAGTTTGTATACCAACATACACACTGTAGTGTATAATTATGACTGCAAAGTCTGAGAAATGTAAGCAGCATCTTTATTTCTCTGTATAAACTTGCACATGCAGAATTAAAGGAATTAGTTTTGTCTCACTGACATAATAATAAAACAATTTGTAAAATAAACTTTGCATGCTGAATATTTTTTTTTTTTTTTTTTTTTTCCATCCTGGAACATGTATCTTTAAAATGTCACAAATAACAATGATTCTACTTAATGTGAAGTGCTAACCAAGATAACAATAGAATAAGATAATTTCAATAAATAATTTTTAGAACATTTCAGATTCCAATGAGAACAAAAGTACATTAGGATTGAATGTGCATCAATGTGTGTGAAATGGCTAGATTCGTTTTTTACCTTCAACCAGAAATGAGGTGGTTAGAATTCACGATTTCAAATTCCATCACATTTATGGTATTGGGAGCAGGTACCACATTTCCATGGGCTTTTTTTTATTAGTTTTACATATTTATTTAGTGTGTAATATCTTGAAGTGGTGGCCGAAAATGGGTAAATAGAAAATTTAAAGCAAAAAGGAAATTTTGTCTAAAACAAAAAAGAAAAATGAGAATAACATTTTATTTTTTTAAAAATCAACAAGCAAAAGCTGTGAAATCTGCTAATAATCTGTAAACTATCTGCGTACAGCGTATGTCTGTATTCTGCAATTCTGATAATGACACGGAAATGCTTCAAAACTGAATGTTAAATCCGTGATAAAGGAATGCACCGCAAATTGAATTTTTTAAATTATTTATTCATTCTTAAGGCAGGAATACAGTACATATGCAATCAAAATAAAGGGAAGAATAAAATAAAAACTGACATGCTGATATTGGTTTGCAATACATATGGTTATTACAGTAGGCACTTCTCAAAACTAATAATACACAGTACACAACAAAAAAACTGCTGGTGCTCAACACAGACAGGAAATACAATGGCTGCAATTGTTAGCACTCTACGAACGATGATTGTTGCGAATGCCTGTAATGGAAATTCATCCCACATTTTTTTATCCCCACAGTTTGGGACTATTTCAGGAACTTTTAAACCTACATTTTGATCTTTTACAAAAAGCTGGGCTACTGATGGACAAATTAAATGAAGGTCATTAAACAAGAATTCATGGTTTTGCTTTAGTTTCACTTGTGCACATGCTACTACTATACACAGACACACTCAAATGAAATTCATACTAGTTGCAGAAAATCAACACACATCTTTGAAACCAAAAGAATACATGAAAAGTGGCAGAAATTGCTAGTAGTATGTTATAATAAGTTTGCAAACTAGCGGTGGAAAACATCTCCGCCTTCTATACCGTTTTATTTAGCCTACATCTACAAATATTTCCATACATCGGAGACTTATTTACCAAGCTAGTGTTATAAGAGCATTAAGTCTTGTAAATACAAAGTTTTCTGTGAAAAAAAAAATAATGATAATAATAATAATAACTCATTAGTCTTACAAGTTGATGACCATATACATGAAGAACTCTGATATACCATGTGCATAAATGTGCACCAATTTCTTTACACAACAGGAATGAGGTGCTTCTTCATATACAGAATTTGTACATTGAAGTGAAGTACATGATCTTAAGATTTGCTTTTAAAAAAAACAAGTTTCACATGACTTATGCCAGGGAAAAAAATTATACATGTAACATGGTTAACTGCAACATTGGTAACTATTTCATAAATATACAGTTCACAAAATAGAAACAGTTTTTTTTTTCATCTATCCAATAGATTATTAAAGGATTTGTTTTTCAATATTTTTGCTTGACGGATCTTTTGTAAAAGTTTAGGTCCATTACAAAACTAATGTAATAGTTCCGTGCAGCTGATTAAAATACTCAGCTATTAATACACTGGCGGAAAGTGAAAGAAGAACACCAAGAAGGAGACGTCTGATACCAACGAAATTTATACAGCATAATAACGGAATACAGAGGATAACGTGATCAAAACATTATGGCAAAATACAGCTGTATTTGCTGGTAAACTGAAAAATAACATTTCCATGTAACATGGTTAGTACGAGGTTGAACCGCCATGAACTGCGTCACACTGAGCAATTCTGGCATGGAGTCTGTCGTACAGATGTTGGATGTAAGTTTGGGGTATTGAGTTCCAAGCATCCTCAACCTGGACGCGTAAATCGGGGATGGTCGTGGCTGGCCGTGGAGACCGGATAAGTTGTTGTTCCATAAAATCCCACACATGCTCAATGGGGGACAAATCTGGTGAACATGCAGGCCATGGAAGTTGTCTCACGCCCTGAAGTGCATGTTGCATTGCCCGTGCCGTGTGTGGGCATGTGTTATCTTGCTGGAAAACACCAACATGGACCGACCTTACAAATGGCGCAACAACGGGCTGAATGATGTTGTTGATGTAGGAGGTGCTGTTTAACGTACCCGGTACAAACACTAGTTGTGTACGGGAGTGATAGCTTATCGCTCCCCACACAACACCAGGTGTAGGCCCTGTGTGTTGCTGGCGGATGCAAGAAATGTGAAGACGCTTTCCTGTGCGTCTGCGAACACGCATACGGCCATCGGAGGCTCCCAAGCAGAATCTGCTTTCATCGCTGAACACGACAGATCGCCATTGCGTTCACCAATGCAGACGTTGCTGACGGTGGGCTGGAGTCATAGGCACACATGCCAGAGGCACACGTGCACGTAGTCCTGCATCCAGTAGACGGTTGCGGATTGTTCGCACAGTCACCTCAGGTGCAACGGCAGCTCGGATTTGCGTTGCAGTGGATATTCTGCTTGACAACGCCGCTCTTCTTATGCGTCGATCGGTCCGCTCATCAGTCCGTCTGTGGCTCCCGGCTCTACGTCTTCTCGTGTGGGAATGTTCCTCGGACCATCTACGCCACCATCGTACCACCACCAATACTTCCCGTCCAATTCGCTCCGCAATACGATGATACGACCACCCGGCCTTGCGGAGTCTGACTAGACGACCTCGCCCACAGTCCGATAACTGCTGTGAAATCGTACACGTCTTCCATGTCCAGGCATTGCAGCTTCTTCAGGGTCTTCGCACGTGTCCGTACGCCGACGACTGATTACATTCACTTCGCCGTACTCCTTAAATACCACAGACGATAATTTTCATATTATGCCGTGCTGTGGCGTAAGCGCTCACCGGTTGGTCCCGAAATTAACATCACGCCTACGTAAACTCGACCCCATTAACATATCAAAACTTCATGATCGTCCGCCAATTCCTTCTTGGTGTTCTTTTTTCACTTTCCGCCAGTGTATATATGTACATAATTGAATGGTTTTTTGTATGTCTGCCATACAAATCTATAGTTTTCAATTTAGAGCCACCAAACTTGGTATGCCATCTCATGGTATTCTTAGTTAGACCGTAAATGGTTTTTGGAAGTGATCAGGGTCAAGGGGCTCCCATACAAAATTTTCATAGAAATTTCCATTTTTAATTTTTAAGAACTGCAACACAATTCAGCACTCCAACACCAAATCTACAGTCTAAGTTAGAGACCGTAGATAACAATAAAGTGCAGAAATATCTATTTAATGGTGTATTAAAAACGCAAATGAATAAATATTAGCTTTCACCATTAACAGACAGCTTCATCAGGAATAAATACCATCTAATGTAAATAGAGAATTCCAGATATTTGAAATTCAAAATGGTAAACAAAAGGATGATCAGTGCCAATGTCAAGTCACATGCACACAACATGACATAGGTATATTGCATTCCAGTGTCGCAGGATTCTCAGAAGCACATGGCAAATGTACGGCAGTTCTATGGATGTCTCCTCGAAGGGTAAGTATTTACATTCCTTTCTTTTTTGTTGCGTAAAAGTCAATTAACTAAATAATAAAAAAAGACATATATGAAATATTACTGCATCAGCCAGTCATTAGCACTGGCTGGCATTAATTTGGAGGAACTCTGCTTTTCACACGAACAATTCTACGTCGCCTGCTCAAGGCTTGACAAACCTAAAAATCTATATTTTTGCTCCTAATGGAAAATCCAAAAATATTGTTCATCAAAAAGTAATAACCTAAGTCAATTAAAATAAATTTACTGGAAAATTACAGAAATATCTTTTTCATCCATTAACTTTCACTTGCTGATTCCATAAACAGTAATATTTACCCTGGAAATAACGGGTGTCCCTGTTACTAAAACAATAAAATACATAATCAAGTAAAAATAAATAAACACAAAATGTTAAATCATATATGCTAAATTAAATTCATCAAATTTAACTTCTACTGAAACAACAAATAAAATTAACCTACCAAATATTTAAAGACATTTTCTGAGTAAACTACAGTAGTTCACTTAACAAAGGAGGTCTTAGCCATTTAATTTAATACCAAATAAGCAATATCATTTAACTATGGACAAAATGTAAGATAACCTGTGATCAACTGAATTAACTTAGTAGAAATATAACACATGCCACCCTCCACACATCAATAAAATTTTAATTTTAAAAACAGAATAAACACATAACCTGACATGAATATGAGACCATTTTAGTTTGCTTCTTTTCTTAGCATAAACCAAAGGCAGTGCATATATTCTACAATATATTTTCCTTCCCATTTTCCTTTATCACATTCCTATCATTATTTTTGACAAGACTCAGAAAATTTGCATTCAGGCAACGAACCCTTTTAGCGATACGATTGATTGTGTCATTTGTTTTGGAAATTTAAATGCAAAATTTGTAGGCATTGTTTGTAAAGCGCTTACATGTTCTTTTTCTTAAATCTTTTGTTTCTTTACATTGATATCATGGTTTTTTGTAAAATTTTAAGACAAATATACTCTGCAACAGAGGAATTACCTACCAGATGCACATTTTGCTGTTGGTGGGTATAAACAAGTGCGGCAACCACACTGAAACAGCCACCTGCCTGTGTTTCCACTGTGCCCGTTAGGATGTATTGGAGCACCAAAATTGTATGTAGAAGGCTGATTTCATGCTAGACGTATAGTCTGTTGAACAACAGAAATCCTTTGGCAAAGGATGTGACACTTACAGCTTGCAACACTGTTCTAACCCTCTAGGGGGCTTTAACATAGAGCAGACTAGGCTTCATGCTATGCTCTTCCGAGAAACACGGGGGGGGGGGGGTTGCCTTCCCCTCCTCCCAGGTCCATAATGCTGAGATTTCTGCAACGGCTAAATGGTTTCAACATTGGTGTGTATAAATTTAGTGTACTCTACCAAACACATGGCCATAGCTCTTAGCTGCACCCTTTTCCACTTGACCCAAATGGGTGGAATTTCCTTCTGATGAAAGGGCGACAAAGGGAGGGGGGCTATTTCAAATACACTTACACAAAGGGGAACAAAAAAAATAATGTACAACTTCAACGATCAATGCATTACTTCATGACCGACCACACATCATATTTTAATACTTCTAACAGCCCTGGCAAAAAAAAAATTATTATTGTACACCACAGAAGAAAAGAAATGCATTCATACCTGAAATTCAACTGACGACTACCATTTCGTTTGATGGCGATTGAAGCTCACACTAACGTGAAATAAATATATTTGCAATATGTATTAACATTACATTCAAGTTGCACTAAAGTACAGCTATTGTTACAGATTACATATCATAAGTGCTAAATATCAAATCAAACGTGCTCTCATTACCCAAATAATATTTACACTGAATGTATTTTCCCTCTTCTGCTGTGGACCAAAGCAGAGAGAGAGAGAAACATTATCAAACCATACTATCCCACACATTCCGGGTACTCCTCAAAATAACCTGAATGTATTTGCAACACGGAACACAACAAAAAACATGGAAGAAGGAAAAAAAATTAGCTTCACATATATTGAATATCTTCAATTATTTGAAAAATCTTAGCTATTACTCTGGATGTCGGAAGTTGAGAAATTCCTTGCATTTGAGACATGATATTACTATAAAATAGAATAAAAAAGGCTCTACTCACAATGTTTTTTTGGTGGTCCTCTTCTTTTTGTTTTCAATTTTTGACACTAAAATATTATGGTTCATGCCTAAAAGGTGATTATGACTTGTCATAATCACCTTTTAGGCAAGTCATAATCACCTTTTAGGCATGAACCATGATATTTTTATGTCAAAAATTGAAAACTTATCGTTACTCTTCTTTTTATTAAGAAGAGGACCACCAAAAAACATTGTGAGTAGAGCCTTTTTCATTCTATTTTATAGTAATATCATGTCTCAAATGCAAGGAATTTCTCAACTTCCGACGTCCAGAATATAACGTGGCAAAAGCGATAGCTAAGATTTATCAAATAATTGAAGATATTCAATATATTTATAAGCACACGTTTCAATTTAAATTTGTTTCCCATCATAAGAAATAAATTATATAATTAGCTTCACTTTTTCATTGCCTTGCTCATTTTATAGAAAGTTATAAGGAGTTAAGTGTAAATGAAATTTAACCACAGTTTTTTTATCCCCTGAATATTTCAATTTTCCAAAAACTCGAAAAGAATTTTGGGCGTGGATCTATGCAACAGATCAGGAACAACATGAGCTTTTTGATCATTCCTGTCTGGTATCAACAGTGTTAGCCGGTGGTGGCAGTTATGGTATGGGACGTGTTTACCTGGCAGAAACTTGGACCCCTGGTGCATGTGGAACAACATGTGATTTGTGCCCACTGTCGTGAATTGCTTGCTGACTCTGTACACCCAGCGATCTTGCACTTTTCCCCAAATGGTGACATTGTCTTCCAAGATGACAATGCGCCAAGCCACAGGTCCAATGCTGTCCAGGAATGGTTTGGGCAGCACAGTTCAGACTTCCAGCATATAAACTGGTCTTCAAACTCCAACAGTATCGATCCCATAAAACACTTGTGCAACATTACAGAACAGCATTTCAGGCATCTCAGCACACCAATTATACCTCCGTAACAGCATTACAGACTGCATTACACCCACTTTTGTCAGCCATACCTCCCAACTGCTTCCGAAATGTTATTGAATTGATGCCATGTCAGATAGCTGCTTTACTGAGGGCGAAAGGATGACCTATGGTCATAATTCAGTGATCATTCAGTGTATATGTACAAAATTTTGAGAACAATTTTAAATTATGTTCCTTAGGAAGTCATGACATTTTCCAGGTATAAATGCTAAAGAAAGATTGTAATGAAAGCATGCATTGCAATAGTGCTACACGATTTCATTACATATCCTTCGACTAAGCCTTACTTTGGACATAGTCAAAGTATGATGGCCGCCCGGTGGCGCAGTGGTCTAAGCGATGGCCTCTGATCATTCGTCCGAACGGGGTCCGGGTTCGAATCCCGTGAGGCATGGATGTTGTGTTTGTCTTACGGCACTGGTTCTCTCCTTCCCTGGAACCAGTGACCCTAAATTAGGGACAGGCGACTGCTTATAGCCCATTGAGTTGCTCACGGTGGTCGTTAAACCTCCAATCAAAAAAAAAAAAAAAGTATGATGAGTCAGTGTTTTGCTACTAGCAGGTGTGGCTTTCCCTTCTGTAACATGAGCACACGCATACTGCTGCCTCAGATAGGGATATATATATATTTCGTTTTAAATTCAAAAGTTTTTCCTCAGTTTTCAGCTTTGCTCTTCAGTATATATATATATATATATAGAGAGAGAGAGAGAGAGAGAGAGAGAGAGAAAGAGAGAGAGAGAGCTTTTAAAAGTGGTCATGAAATTGCATTTCCCAAATTTGGTTGACACCTTGTAAATCGTAAACAAGTTTTTGGTAATGTATACATAGGATAATGATGCGTGCAAAGCCATAATAATCTCAAGCATGAACGATGTGATTAATAAGTCTCATAGAAAATGAAAGCGCTACATAGCGGCTAAAGATATACCAGAGAACAATCGGCAGCTCTACAAGACAGCAACAAAACTGAATTCTAGAGGGAAGGGGGTTGAACCATCTACATATGAATTCTATAAGGTTTTTTACTGTAAGGCTAGTTGTGAGAGAATGGCTGAACGTAAACATATGGTTGAGGTATCAAAATAAAGGTTTTACCATGTCTATGTGCCAGTCGTAGAGAAAAATGAGATTGGGGCAACGGTTCAGGCGTTGTGGGGCGGCAAATTTCCCATGTCAAGTCTATGGTAGAAGTGTGTGGTTCACATCTGATCACCTGCGGTTGACTGGAGGGACTAAGGTAGTCCAAAGTCTCTCTTCTCGGCGACCCTTGTGCAAAACAACACTAGTAAGAATTTGTATGAAAGTTCTTATTGGAACAGCGAACACTCGAAGACCTGATTACATTGTGCCATTGGGCTGTGTGATATATACATACAATTTAACATCCATTTGATCCAGTTTATTCACATAGGTAAGACATTTCCCATTATGTAAATAAATGTTTCATTTGAGTTTATTCTTTAAAAAAAACTAATCGTCGATTTCAACGGGTTTTGTCTACGGGGTTCAAATCTTAGTGAGGCATGGACGTTGTGTTTATCTTACGGCACTGGCTCTCTCCCTTCCCTGGAACCAGTGACCCTACTTAAGGGATAGGTTTCATATGAGTTCATTCCTTCAAAAAAAAATTATCGTCGATTTTGTGTACCGGGTTGGAATCCCAGTGAGGCATGGACGTTGTTTGTCTTACGGCACTGGATCTCTCCCCTCCCTGGAACCAGCGACTGTACGTTAGGGAGGGGTTGCACGAGTTTATTCTTTAAAAAAATAAAATAATAATCGTCAATTCCGATTGGTTTCGTCTACCGGGTTCAAATCCCGGTGACGCATGGATGTTGTTTTTGTTTTACGGCATTGACCCTAAATTAGGGACGGGCAACTGCTTATAGCCCAAGCGTTGGCTTACGATCATTCATTCGTGAAGGGTCCGGGTTCAAATCCCGGTGAGGCATGGATGTTGCTTTTTTACCTTCCGATACCTTTGACCACAAACAGGGTGGCGATTGTTTAGTTTTCAGAAGGGGGCAAACAGAAATTGTAACTACGAATGGCATATACAAACATCATATAAAAATTTCGACTGTGGACTCCATGCAATACGGTCCAGAAATACATAGGTTTATTCTTTCAAAAGGCTTAATCCTCCACTGTGTGCCGCCCCGGTGGCGCAGTGGTCTAAGCGATGGCATCTGATCATTCGTCCGAACGGGGTCCGGGTTCGAATCCCGTTGAGGCATGGATGTTGTGTTTGTCTTACGGCACTGGCTCTCTCCCTTCCCTGGAACCAGTGACCCTAAATTAGGGATGGGCGACTGCTTATAGCCCATTGAGTTGCTCACGGTGGACGTTAAACCTCCAATAAAAAAAAAAATCCTCCACTGTTTAGATGGGAATGGGAAGGGAAAAAAATCGAGGCAGCACGAAATGACAATCACGATACAAACCGAACGCATCAATGTGGTCCACAAATACATGTTTATTCCTTCAAAAGGCTTAGTCCTCCACTGTTCCGATGTGAAGGCAAAAAAGAAATGTGATTGTGCATTCTGCAGATCAAAAAAAAGCACGAGATAAAAATTTACCTCTTCGAATCGAAGCAGCCATGGCCGCCCCGGTGGCACAGTGGTCTAAGCGATGGCCTCTGATCATTCGTCCGTAAGGGGTCCGGGTTCGAATCCCGGTCAGGCATGGATGTTGTGTTTGTCTTACGGCACTGGCTCTCTCCCTTCCCTGGAACCAGTGACCCTAAATTAGGGACGGGCGACTGCTTATAGCCCATTGAGTTGCTCACGGTGGTCGTTAAACCTCCAATAAAAAAAAAAAGAAGCAGCCACGATTGTTCCCATATCAAAACATCAACAGAATAACCGCGGTCTCCAATTGGTGGGTGCCACCAATGAGATAACGGAATGCGTGTTCATGAGCTGATCATATCTCTCTCGGCAGACCAGTGTTGCCAATTTAGGTGATTTTCAGCCAGATCTAGTTTATTTCACCCAGCACTTGGTTGGAAAATTTCTGATTTAGTTGATAGTTGAAAAATCTGGTTGACTGTCCGAAAAAATCAGTTGATTTCTAGTTGTTTTCATTATTCTTGTTTATTACTTTCATTTTTCATTGTTTTCTAATTTTAAGTTGGAATCAACCGTAACTACATTGCCAGAAATATCAAGTTTTTTCCTATGTTGAATTACCGTCGCCACAAGTGGTGATTGGGAACCTCAACGAACTATAGGGGGCGCTGCGCAAACGTAAACAAACTTCTCTAGTACGGGTAACGTCGCACGTGTTTCCTTAAAGTCGAATGTAAAAATGTCTGGTTTGTCGCTTTCAATCCTGGAAATAATGAAATTTGTGGACGCTTCCAAAAATTCAAGATGCATTAAAGAATGAGAAGTTATTGTTAATGCAGGCCATATAATTTCTTGTGGAATTAAGAAGGAAGATGGAAGAGAAATTCTCATAGTTTCGCACTGCATTCAGTCCACGGCAATAACGTCGTCGCCTCACTCCATCAAAGGAGTTTTAAATACAAGTAACAGTGAAATTTCTATAAAGTCATTTGAGTGCTCTTGTAAAGCGGGCAGAAGTGGAACGTGTAAGCACTGTGTAGCAGTAATGCTTTACTGTAACAGGTAATTTTTATTTTTACATTTTCAGGCAAGTGATATAGTAATACCGACAGGGGTGTGGCAAGAATTAGCGGGACCCTGGGAAAGTCACACCACTAGTAGGTATACTGGTGATTAGTTTTGTTTTTTCTGTCTGTAAATTAGACAAAACAATTGGATCTGTAAAGTGAAAGAAAGCAATAGGACCATTATGCAGTAAGATGTACGTTTGAAGTGCTCATATAAAGAAACTGGTAGAAGGGGGAAAAATCTGGAAGATTCGATAAATTCATGTAACAATATAAATATTAAAAGATTACATTCACGAAAAAATTAAGAGTCCGCACAATCTGGCGATTTAAAACAAGCTAATGCAGTATACATAGATTCATATAATTCAAAGCCAGGAATTATATCAATAACTCCAGATGCAAAATTTTAAGTCACTGAAAATCAGCATGGTAGAGGCAAGTATCATTCTGATGAATGTTTGTCACATAGTGATAGATATATTTGCCTATATTTTTTTAAACCATATAATGTTGGATCATTGACACATTGTAAGATTATTTATAGTTTCTAGGTGTAATTTAAATTGTCCAGTTATTATTTTGGTCTGGTTAATCTGCAATCGAAAACGTTTTAATAAACTGTAGCTCTCCCAACACAAGTGAAGTAGACCTGTTGGGTGGAAAATCTGAGACATGTTTTTGTTAATTTCAAAATGTGGCCCGATATCTATTTTGGCCATTGTGTATGATGCCTAGGTTTTAGAATATCTGTGCTACAGATTATTATTAAATTATCAAATTTTGGAAATGCTCTGATTTTTTTCTGAGTTTTGAAGTACCAGATGGAATAATTTTACCTAGCTTCCACTGCAGATCTGTTTGTACTGTATTAAATTCAGTATGTATATCCATTAATTTGTTTTCTATTAGTAGGAGCTGTCAGAAAACTCATTCCTATGTCCTGGAATGTATTTGCCAATTAATTCAAGTTAAACATTCCTGTTGAATTGCAATGCAATTAGAACTAAAATTTCTTATAAACATATGTGCTCTCAGTGCACAGTGTTAAAAAAAATAGTCGTCCTATGATTTTACTCAGTACAATCATGTTGTACTGATTCAGGCAAAATAATAGTTTATCCGCAATATGTGATGGTACGTATTTCATCATTAAAAAGTTGTTTAATCAGCACTGAGTTCTAAAATATGATATTGTAGCATTTTCTGCTTAAAATATGGTGTTCTGATCTGATGGGTAGAGATGCAAGTCTGTTCTTTGATGAGAAATGGGCCACTTGAAGACAACACTTGTGGTGTAGGGAATTTAGAGTATGCTGTACCCATACGTTTCCTTCAAATGGCTTCATAAACAGTGCAAGATGGTATCCCACGTAATCGGCTATACATAATTAATTGCCTTGTGTTATTTTTTATTTTCTGTACAATCTTGAAATTCCTTAAACTTACAATGTGTTAATCAACCATTTTTGGGCTAAGCAGCCATTATATATTTTTCAACGTTTTTGTGTTTTTCTTATGAAATATGTGATCAATTTCCTCACTTGCTTTTTCTTCAAAATTATGTTTCAAGGAAAAATGTTGCAAGTCTGGAGAGACTGTCTGTGACGGATGAAAAATGTGCATGGTCAAGAACTAATGCCAAAGATACAAGACTATCATATGACCCAGTCCCATTACAAGACTTCTGCCATGTCACAAGTGGAACAACTGCTCATATTTCTGATGAACAAAAATCACAGTGCTTTCTGAAGCTTATTGCCGCATGTCCCAATTCTTCTCTCGTGAGACATCATGCAGCAAATTTGACACCATTGCACCCTGTGCAAAAACCAAAGTGAGTGTTACTTGGGAATGTATGAATATGCATGTTGAAAATGTTTTTACAAAGCAGTTCATTGATACAGTTTATCATGTCTCAAAATGTATGATAATCATGATTCTTCTTGAAAGGAAGTAAGTTGTAAGTGCTTACGTACTGAAGAAAAAAGTATTTTCTATCCCTGATTTTACATTAATATGGGAGAATGGTTCTAAGACAAAGTAAACTTCCAATTTGAGTAAAAATATTGATTTTACATGGATTCACTTCCTAAGTAAAGATATCTTTACTTTTTAAGTAAATGTATTTACTTAGGACGTGAAACTATGCAACTCAATAAGCGCATAATAATTAAATACTACACAATGTCTAAATGACAATAAATACAAAAAGAATTGGATAAGTTTCATTTTTTACTGTTTATTGTATCTTGTAATGTATCTTTTATTAAGAGTTTGGACAACAGTAATATGATATCAAGACATTCAACATGGTGTTACAAAACAAAGAGTTCATGTATCAAGGCTGAAGGTCTGTACAACAGACTGAAAATGCTACTGTGTGATTTTGTTCACTTATCACACAATAAACAGTAAGAAATGAAGCTTATTTTAAGTTTGTTGTGTTTGTTCCCATGCAATATATTACATGGCTCTTCCTAAGTAAATGCAATGTCAAACATGTAACTTTGCTAGAAATGCATATTTTTACTGTCAGCTGTTTTTACTTTCATATAAATTAATTACATGAGAAATATCAGAAGTATGGAAAATCGCCATGTACATTTTTTCTCAAGAAGAATAAACATTTTTTCTTTTCGGAGGTGGGGAGATAGTAACTACCTACATTGCACATAATCTTTCTTTGAGTAACTATAGGTGAAAGTTTTGTGTTATTTCCTTCTTGTTGACATAGGTTTCATTTTTTTTTTTAATTCTTGCATTTCACTGCACTACATATTGTGTATGCTTGTATTTTTATCATGTCATTTTGCTTAGCAACTAAATGCAGTCACTACCTTACAGTGCTTATTAACTTAAAATGCTTCTTGTTCTGCAAGCACTTTCAATCTGTGAGCCCACGGTTCTAGCATTTCTGGAAATATGGCTGCAATAGACTGGGACAACATGGGTTTCTCCACCTTTTTTTCAAGATGTGGAAAGGTACACATTCTGAGTTCTTTCTTGCCAACATAATGTAGTGATGCCAACCATTATAGATTACACATAATTTTTATGGATTCTACTGCCTTCTTACGGAACCACAGGCGAGGAAGAACTCTTGAGACATATGCTACAGGCAGTATACAATACACATAGGGAGAACACTTAGTATTATACTGTATATTAAATATCTAATGTTATGAATTAACCACATTTTGGTATAAATGTTTTTTTTTAATCTTTTTGTGAACAGTGATATATTGTTTACATTAGTTCATTCAATAGGTAGGTTATTCCAAAGAGCTGGACCTACATGTATATTATTTTGTAAGTTGAATATAACTTATACTGAAAATTGGTGTGCTAAACTATCTGGGAAATGTGTCTTTTGAACCACCCTGTATCATTTCAGGTAGCAGAAGTGCAACTTCAGTTTTTAAATTTCGATAAATATGCATGTATTGGATGGTAAGTGAATGTTTTTACAAATTCCCCCCCCCCTGTTCATTTGCAGCTCCACACCACAGTCACAGACAAGTGAGGAATTCATGTCAAGTGCAATTCATAAAATCATGTCAAAGGAATTTACATTTAATGACTACCTGAAGCCAGAGCTGTTAGATACCCTAAATAAGGCAGAATTAGCTTTTTACCACCAGTACGTGAAAACAGATTTACAAAAGTCTGTATCGATAGCATTACTGACTTCAGGCCAAAACAATGAAAGGTTTGTTCACAACGTGAAGTATCAAGTTGCTTTTGTTTCATGTATCTGCAAAGAAAGGTAACTTGATCACGCTAGTTACGTTAACTAAAACTTTTACAAAAAGTTCGTAAGTTGGAAGCTTTCGACCTTATCTTAGGTCTTCATCACGCCAATGGAGGACTAAAATTGTTGCCAGATTCTACATTTGAATTTTTCCTATTTTTGTTGCCAAAACTTAGAATTGATCTCCAGATCAACGGAATGTAGAGAGGAGATTCGGAGTTGCAAGTCATTGAGTTGAAAATAATTTCTATGCTTTCACGGTAACGGAGGGCAAAACGATTGTCAAACGAAGCAATTCGTTTTGCTTCGTTCCAGTGGGGAACTGCAGATGTGTCTTCCATTGTCAAAATAGACAAGGCAGTGTTGGGATTGCCTTTCGAAACATCTTTTCTGTGTTCTAAAATTCTATGGCTAATGCTCCTGTATGTGCTTCCAATGTATAAGTTATCCCCAGTAGAAGAAGAGATAGGAATGCAGTAAACTCCTGGGAGGTTCAGGCTTTCAACTTTGTCCCTATCCCTTTGTAGAAGTTTCAAGATGTTTGGGGTGGATTTAATGGCAAGATGGTAACCAAAACTTCTAAAAAGGATCTGTAACTTATAAGCATAGGAAGGATGGTAAGGAACAGAACCACAGAATTTCAGGTCTTCTTTCTTGTGAGGAAGGAGGCATTCGATTTTCGAATGGTTTTCATATTTCTTTATGAGGGAGTTAACTGTAACAGCAGGGAAACCATGAGAGAGGGCTATTGTAGAAATTTTGGAGAGTTCTTCTTGAAGAGAGAGTTGGTTGTTGCAAATGATATGAGCCCTGTGGATGTAGGACTTCAATGCTGCAAGCTTGTAGAGATGCAGGGTGCAAGATTTGTAGGGAATGATGTTAGTGGCTGCAGAAGGTTTTCGATAGACGGAACGAGTAATGGAGAGATCAGCGTTTCTGCAGATAGATACATCCAGGAAATCAATTTTGTGATTTACTTCCTTAGATATAGTGTCATGTCAAAGGAATTTACATTTAATGACACTATATCTCCCCACTGGAACGAAGCAAAACGAATTGCTTCGTTTGACAATCGTTTTGCCCTCCGTTACCGTGAAAGCATAGAAATTATTTTCAACTCAATGACTTGCAACTCCGAATCTCCTCTCTACATTCCGTTGATCTGGAGATCAATTCTAAGTTTTGGCAACAAAAATAGGAAAAATTCAAATGTAGAATCTGGCAACAATTTTAGTCCTCCATTGGCGTGATGAAGACCTAAGATAAGGTCGAAAGCTTCCAACTTACGAACTTTTTGTAAAAGTTTTAGTTAATGTAACTAGCGTGATCAAGTTACCTTTCTTTGTTAATATTGTTACGTGTTTTGCCCATAATCGTCATGTATCTGCATTTCTGTTTTCTTTTTTAATGTTTTATTTCACTGTTTACTCATTATTTACTGGTTTCAATAATTCAAACTAAAAAGCAAAACCTTACTTTGGTAACCAAGATCTATTTCCAAACATGATCTGAAAGTTAATAGCAAATTCTGAAGAGCATATTGCTTTCTTCTGAAATTCTGTGTTTCACACGTTAGGATTTGTCTGTGACCTTGGAAGGTCGTGTGCGAAGTTGTGCATGGGGGTCCTTCTAGAATACTTTATATAACAACTAGCTTTACTACCCGGCTTATTAATTTCATATTCCCTTATATGTCACTGAAAAAAATCGGGGAAAATAATTGATGCTTGCAAAAAAAGAAAAATGCTGATTTCACAAATTCGGCCATTACAAATTATTTATTCATAGTGCGATTATTTCAGCACTTGGCCGTACACAACATACACAGCATTAGAACACTGACTGAACAAAATTAATTAACAATTTGTTATCATCAAATGTATCACATGGTTTCAGTTTCAGACATCTTTGTGGGGCGAATCTCTGGGATAAAAAAGTTAAAAACGTATCTTTTTGAATATTTCATGAAACTGGCTGAAATTTTAATGAACACCGTAAATCGTTAATAGAAACATGACCTCCAAATTTCGCCTGAATCGGCAAATAACTTTTTAAATTTGCCATCAAAATTTTTTTAACCGTTTCTGCGCGTATATTTCTGTTTACCGATGAATTAAAAATATCATGCATATTTTTAAAAGTTTTGACCGGATTCCGGTGAAATTTAGAGGGACCCCCTCTTATTACCAACTCATGGTGTTGATAAGAATTTCAGCCTATTTCGTTAAGATTTTGCAAAGTTCGTTTTTTCATATTTTTTTTTCCACAGTTCTCAAAGAATAGAAACACGTGTTGATGTGTCGCGGCGATGAATATACTCACATGCTTTCAGATTTGGAACAGGATAAAGATGACGTAGTAGTAACAATAATAGTCCATATGTCATATGGACTATTATTGTTACAATTAGATTACTTTGTCTTTTCAATCATAATGGCCTCAGTTATGAGGATCTGTTTGTGGGTGCTGTGAGATGTTTTATATTAACCCACTTGGGCTCCGTATTATTATCCATGCATTATTGAATCATAGCTGTTTTTGCTTCTTCTTTTGTTCCAATTTTCTAGATGTTCTTTCAATCTGATATTTAAACTTCTTTTTATACTTTCGATATATGATTTGTTGTCATAGTTATTCTCTTTTGATGGTGCAATTGGTATCCCATAAACACCAGCTCTGTCTAAAATTGATATTGGATCTCTGTGCTGGGTTATTATTTGTGCAATATCTTTAATATTATCAGCATTTGTAAGGTTAGTTTGTTGGCATTCTTTTTTTATGATTCGTGTTATATTAGGGTGGTATGGTAGTTTCCCACAGTATTTTAATTCTTCATTCTTAGTTTTTTTTTTGTTTTTTTTTTATAATTGCTCTTCGGTACTTTGCATTCCTCGTATAGCTTGTCTATGAGTTTTGTGTCATATCCAAACTCCACTGCATTGCCTTTAATCCAGTCTAGTTCTTTCTTTTCTGCATATTGACTTGTAGAATGTGTAATTGCTCTTAGTATGTAATACGTAAATGCAGATATTTTATACCTCCAAGGGTGATGTGACTCTTTTGGAATGATAGCTGGTATGAACGTAGATTTTCTGTAAATTTCATATTGTATAGTGGACATGTTTTTTAATAAAAAGTCTAAGAACGGTAGTTGTTTACAATTTTCATATTCAGCTGTTAATGTAATAGTTGGGTATACATCTGTGTATCTGTTTATAAAATGCTGTAAATAAATCTTCTGTCATGATCTGAAAGTTTGAAGGGGCGGGGGGGGGTCTCAAAACATTTAGAAATATTTTGGCAAATACTGTCCATGAACTTCTTTGTTCAATTCACTTTTTTTAGTGAGCTTGAAAAAACTTTTTACCATCAACTTGGACTGGGAAGTAAACCTAGATCTTTGGATTATAGGTCTCTTGAATTATCGTTAACACAAATTTCCCAAGCTGACTAAATAAAAAAAATGTGAATTGAACGATGCACTCGTGTGCAGTAGTTGCCTAAATATTTCTGATGAATTTCCCATGTATTCTCAGATATTTAATTCCCTCTATTTCATCAAACATTTATTTCTACCCAGTTAGCTGGGCTTAACAAAGAATAAGATGTTAACAGTGCTAGTATATTTGTCCCTTTCCACAAAATGTGCACAAAATTGTTACTAATAATGGAATGAAGGTGTGCTTTTGACATGAAAATCTTAAATACAACAAATGTAAATATAGTACACAGAAAGCCTTTGTGTGTGTATGTGGTTGTAATTGTTTGCCCAAATGTAAGCCACTTTTTCTGAATTCATATTACAATTTTTCTTTTGTTCTTTAGCATCACGCACAGTTAGTACAAATATCTGCAAGGTACTATTCAAGCATTTGATTTCTGAACTTTTGGTAACATAGTTGTTGCATACACGAGTTATACCATTTCTGTAGCTTGGCCCCATGGAAAATGATGCTGTGCAACTTTAGAATCCCCTTTTGCCAAGGAAATGACAAAGAGTTATTTTCAAACCTTTAGGAATTCCAGGAGTGAATTCCTTGTAACTGTAAAGCTGAGGTACAGGCAAAATGTGCCAGTTCTTTAATAATTGTCCATACAACTCATAGTTTGAATACCTGTCTTTTGACCAGTGGCAACAATTTGCAGAATAGTTGGATAGGCAGATCCCAAGATAGCCAAGGAAGATAAAACAAATATAGACTACCACCTAAGGTAGCAGTGTGTTGCATTACTCCAAGATATAGATTTGTCTCAGCAGCCTTGATTGGACACTTGTTAAAAATACTCTCAAGTACAACAGGAATAAAATTTTGTTTAGCCCCGAATATCATATATTTCAATTCAAGTATTTCATTTCAGTTTGTTCACTAAAATTCCAGTATACAGATTTATTTACACAAATATATTTTACATACCATGCTTTTCTAATTAGTACACACCATGCTTTTCTAATTAGTTCCATTATATTAACTCAAATGGTATGACACTGATACGATAAATTCCTCTATTTCATTACAGTGCAAGAATATACTAAAATACACATTATAATGTAGTTGTATTACTGTTTTTTCAGGTGGAAAGCTGAAAGGGAAAAAAAGAGTAACTGGGAGCATATGTTATGAGCTATACACATATGCATTCAACAAAAATCCTCAGTGGGACAGGAAGATTAATTCCATCTACTTTTCCGAATTCAAAGGAAATTATGCAACTGCCCATGGTCAAAAATATGAAGCTGCAGCAAGAACTGCATTCATAAGTAACACTGGGTTGAATGTTTGTGTACCAGGAATCATAATACACCCAGAAATGCCATGGGCTGGTTACAGTCCAGATGGCTTAGTGATCCAAAATGATGATATTATTATTCTGGAAATTAAATGCCCACTTATGGGTACAAAACATTCAGCAGCACAACTTGTACCGAGTACCACTTATATTGTCAATGATAAGAAAACGGGACAATATGTATTAAAAAAAAGCACAAATACTATGCACAGGTCCAAATGGGAATGGCAATAACTGGAGCTAAAGTGTGCCACTTTATACTATATTCATCAGTAGATAATTCCTATGTCAGAATTGATGTTCATATAGATCAGGAATTCATTGCAGGCATGCTGCAAAAATTAGAATATATATATTTTAGATATGTTTTGCCTGTTTTAAAAGATAAATGTTTGTGAAGTTTCTGTGTCAGACATAACAGTAAAAACCTGAGGAAGGGCACAGCGTCCTGGACTCCTGGTGCCCGAAAGTACTTCTTTGTATTGAAATTTCTTGTGCAATAAAAGTGTTTACGAGTGAAATCATAGCCTCGAGTTATTTTTTCCTAAAGTAGAAGTTATTATTTCTATGCTTGTCTTTTTATCCATGGCACATGTTGCAACTATTGTGTGGGTGAAAAGTGGGTCCACATGTTATTAGGCACATGAGTATAATAAATTGTTGTTATGGTGGAAATATAAAAGGTTGTTTGATTATGGGTTATTGTATTTAATAAAAATTTAATTATGCAAATATTAAACTGAAGTTGAATATTGAAATTTGAGTAAAATTTAAAGTTTGGGAGATGGGTGGATGCATTTTGAAACAAAAGTTAGATCCAATCTATTTAAGGCCATCATAAATGAAAAATAAAATAAAATGCAACACTGATATTTGAAATTCCAAAAGTTATCATTGTATGTTTGTGGTTACAATGATTGAAACACCTGCAAGTGGAAAATAGGTAATTGTTTGCATGTGTACCAAATATGTGAACACTAAAAATCAATGGTATGCAATGTACTCTTGTAATAACTTTTGGAGGCAGTGAATGTCAATTTAGTGGTTAGGACAAAATGCATTAGTTCAGGGATGGAAAAATAAGCTCTAATTTTAGGAGCCAGGTGAAACGAAAGCAAATTTCAAAGTATTGTGAACAAAGAAATGTAATGCATAGTGATGATGTCAGAACAGAGTAATAATATAAGTGTATTAAGCAATGCCTATTACCCAAACTACTTATTGCTAAATGAAATTCAAATTTGGTCTATAAATCGCACGATTATATAGTTTTGATAAAAATCTAAACATAAGCCAGGAATCCATATGTAAGATTTTTGTTTGAACAGTAATTTTTGAATTGACCACAGTTCAAAAAAAATTTAGTGAATTTATGAAAATGTGATTGGAGCATTTTGATTGATATAATTAAACCCCATAAAATCAAAGTAAGAAAAATGGCAAGGATTCTTTTAAAGCAAAAAAAAAAAATTAAAAAAAAAAAATCTTTTCACCTCATCAATCTGAGATTAAACCGTTTGGAAGAAAATAATACCTAAAAAAAATTGCGACCGTCAGCTTCTGGAATACAGCGTAATACTACGGCTTTGAAAATTAATCAGGGGGTGTTAAAAAATACGCAAAAATAGTTTTAGAAAAAGAAATCCAGATAAAACCATCTGGAAGTAAATAGGATAAAAAAATAAAATGCGACCGTCAACTTACGAAATGCCGAATGGTTGCGGAAACTGAAAGGAATGTTGCAAACGCTTAACAAATACGGATTTTGTACAATTTTTTTTTTTAAATGGCAATAATCTGACTGAAATGAAGCTATCTTGGAGCCAAAAAAGGCAAAAATTGCGATCAGCTTCCAGAATGCCTCATAAAGTGACTGAAAAAAGGAAGATGGACGATTAAAATGATTGTAAAAATATGGTGTTTGGAAAAAAATATAAAGAGAAATGAAACAAAAAAAACACACACACACACTGACACCTTATCAATCTAACTGAATACTAAAGTGAAGCTATCTGGAAGCAATAGGGAAAAAAAGTTGCGACATCAACTTACGGAATGCCGACAGCCGCGAAGACAGAAAACGCTTTAAAAATATGGTATGGATCTTGCAATAAAAAAAAGAATTAATTTAACTTTCAGTTAGATTAAAATTTCAGTGTACAATGAGCCTACTCATTGTACACTGAAGTGCCATTGAATTAGAGTTGGCAGCAATTATGCAAATGCATGCCAGCTACCTGCACATTATCACACATGCTCAGCCGAAACTAGGTTTAAATATAGCCATTGGGTACAATTTCCTTAACAGTGATCGATTACAGGTGTAATGGGTGAGATGCGTGATTTGAATGTTTTTGATTGAGGGCAGATCATTGGTGTCCAGAGACTGGGTCACTCCATCTCACAAGTCTAATTAAGACATTTGAGTTTTCCCATGCTATGGTGGAAGAAGAGGTGAGCTGTGTTACTAGTATGTTGAATTCAATGGCACTTCAGTGTATATAAGGGATATCATTCTGTCAAAAACTGTAAAGGAACAAAAAAAAAAAATAATAATAATAATGATGGGGTTACTGACATTTTGGGCATAATCATTTCTGATGTGGCACACACAGCACACACAAAAAAAGAAACAATGCAAGTTGTAGGAGACTGATTATGGTGGCAACAGCTCCTCAGGGAGTTTCATAACCAAAAGAGAGAGATCACTCATTAAAAAAATTGTAACTAATACAAAATTGCTATGTTGCAAATGGCACATAGTACATGGGCGAAAAAAAGCTTGAGGTTTATGCATATGGTTTAATAATTTTAAATGCATTAAAAATTACAAATGTAATGTTACATATTGTTTTACTTCCTTCCCCCCATAAGAAGCAAATGATGGACATGATTCCAAAAAGATCTGCCCCGGGAAAATGCTGGCAGTGCCCACCGTAGCACTATAGGCTTCTAGAGATATAGCAGTGTTGGAATTAGAAAAATCTTCTACAGGCCCAGCGGACCACTTGAATTTGCAAATCAGTGGTCCGCAAAAATAGCCACTGGTCTGTGAATGAAAAACTTATGCATTTACAATATATGTAAAAAATTAACACAACATTTCATTAGGATGTATATCAGAAATTAAGAACAACAGAATTTGTACATGTATGCATGAAAATATGCTAATAAATAAAACTCAAAATATGATAAGCAGTCAAATAAATTTGAAAGAAAAATACTTCACTGGTTGGCAAGGCTAGTGTATACCAAAATGAAGTGGTCACTCATTTTTACTGGTCCAAAAATGGCACAAATACTAATACATTTAGTATGCATGTGGTATTAGTATCAAAGGACAGTACGCTGAAGTTAATGTAGTTAATTTTGGTTTTAAATGTATAGTACAAAAATATATTTTGATTACCATTCACAAACATAAAAAGTGACCTACATACCTCGAACAAAGAAATAAAAATTTCTTACCTCTTTGCACAGCGGTTTTCATATCTCCTTTCTTTTTCTTTAGCATTTTTTTTTTTTTTTTTTTCCAAAGTTTCTAAATTTTCAGTACTTGACACTGGCAAATTCAAACTTGGTACAGCTATATTTTTTAAATGCTTCCTCAATCTAGGAAAATTTATGGAAAAACAGAATGTTTTATCCACTGATAAACGCACAAAAAATATATAGTGAATCCAAATATTCTGACATAATGAAAATGTTACACTAAAATATAAAAATGGCTACAAACACTAAAAATTTCTTGTACTACAGAACATTCATGTAAGTGTGTTACAAGTATTAAATATAAATGATGCTAATTTTGAAATACTATCAAAACTGTATTTCTTACAAAGGAAAAAGTCAGTCCGCTTTCAGGCTTACTATTTATTGCAGAAAAAAAAACATAAAAAATACATTTTCAATAGTACTTTCACCTTTGCTGTCTAAGTCATCCTCAACTATAAAACTGTTGCAATTGATGATTTCTTAGACAGTATAGGTGAAAGTACTATCAAATATGTATTTTCATGTCAAACAGTAAAGAGCCTAAACTTGGGACTGAATTTTTCCTTTGAAAGAAGTGAGTACAGCTATGATAATACAGTAAAACCTCTGAATAGCGGACACCTCCGGACCGGATGATCTGTCCGCTATTGAGAGGTACACGCCTGTCTGCTCAAGCCATCGCGCTATACGAACTTCGTGGTCGGGGGGGGGGGGGGGGTTGCTTTTAAAAATAACGTTACATGCATAAATATTCCTACTTTATATGTACATATTTATGCAGTAATAAATTCCGAAACCACATTAGTAATACTGTACATGAAATTGAATATATGTACGCATTTATAGTAATTTAAATACTTTGAGCTTTCCGAATATGAGGGAAAATGCAATTTACGTACAAATGTATATACGTAATTCAATGCATGTTTCTGATTAACAAATGTTCTAAAACTTTATAAAGGTACTTACAGCTAAGTGCTTGCGTGCCAAAAAAATCTGACAAAAGCTTTTTTTTTTTTTTTTGCCGTTTACAGCCTCTTTTTCAATATGAATTTTCAAATTCATCAAAAGTGCTAGTCCCTTTTGCTAATAAAAATGTATGAAGTTCTTCACTATATTTCGGCGCGGCTGTGAAGTTCTTAATGTCACACACCTCTTCTGCAACTCCGTCCACTGCCTCTTCTTCAGCTCCTTCAGCTGTTCCTTTGACCATGTCATTCTTGATAGGTGTCTGTGCCAAAATGAAATCTTAAAAAGAAAAAGCCCTTACCCTAGAGGATCCATAAAACAATATTCATGAAAAGATCTTCAAAATGAGATGCGACCAGTAAGCAAAAAAAAAAAAAAAGTCCCCTTCTGGGCCAACGTGACGAATTTAAATTTGTGATATTCTTTCTAGGTCATTTTCTGAAACACTGGTGCACCTGTCCACTACTATGGCAATTGATATTTCAGGTGAAATCTCTAAAGTTCTTCAACCATGTATGTATTTTCTCTTTTATCGGGTACTATGCTAACCCCTGTTTTAGCCGCCGGGTTGAGGGAGAGGGGCTTGTAACCTGAAAGGAGCACTAGCATTGAATGAATCTATTCAGATTTAAAGGGTGCTTGAGTATGTTTTAATTCACAGCACATGCAAATGTTATAAGCTAACTTGCTAAATTTAGGTCATTTTTACCGGGTTTGACAATCAAGATTTTTTTTTTCTTCTTTTCCAAATTACACTGAACAACTGGACTATGACACAATATGTGTAACAATGATACTATCAATGCATTTCTATGCCACATGTAATCCAAGATATTTACCAGGATGTAAGTAATCTGATCTCTGAAAGTGCAGGGAACACACAGACATCCTATTTGAAACCTTCTTTCCTATTTTCAGGACTCTAATCCACTCATTTCTTCTGCTGATGGCTTGTGTCTGACCCACTCTGTTAACAGTAATTTTGCTTTTCTCAGAGGGAAATCTGCAAGACAGAAATTGTTAAATATAAGTTAAACAGCATGCCAGTGATCTTTATGAGCAATATAACATTTAACAATTTATTTTCCGATGTTCATCACATTTAGCATTACTTCATTTTTCCTAATGCAACATCATGCACTTACTTCACTGTCAATACTCTTTCTGCCTCTCACAAGAAAACTCAACAGGCATCACCATTTTGTTATCACTCCTGCATTTTGTGATTCCACAATTTGCAAAAATTAATTATATGAACAATGTCCAAAATTTTTCCACATCTTGTTTCTGTAATTGGGCAACTGTTTAGTACTTTAAGGTGGCACCCCCACCCACAAAACAAATGAACTACACGTGGTGGAACCACTAACATCAGGATCCTACCCCCCCCCCCAACATAAATTTGCATACCAAAACGAGCTTCTGCTCACATTTCTTTGAGATTTTTCCTACCTGAGTGGAAATAATTTTTGATACGTCGTAATACTACAACAATGCCGAAATACAAATCCTTTACAATCATTGAGAACACCAAAAAAAACCTTCCCATTAAATTATTAAATACAGAAATCTAACATTTCAGGGTTTAAAAAAGAAGTTCCCAAGCAGCACTTTGTTCAAGCTTTCATTCTTTGACAGTTTTTGTATACATGATGCATTCAGTCCATCGGAAGAATGAAAATGGGTGGAATATTTATATAATCACACCTCAATATCATACTTCTGATAGAGACAAATCTGTAATGGTACTTTTCACCAGTCCATAAAATAGTTTGCTTTCTTGTGTGTCCTTCAACAACGTAAAATGAGCATTTAAAACACCAAGAAACATAAAAAAACTACAATGGCCTGAAGTGTGCAATATTTCACCAGTTTTACATAAAAGAGAGGGGAAGAAGGTAAGACACAATTTGCATTTTTGAAAGTAAAAGCCTTAATAATAATTTAAGCATAACTCAAAATATTGAAGCAAGCTAAAAATTGCCAAAAATAAGAAGGAAATTTAATTTTATAAAAAAAAAAAAAAAAATCAATCTTATTTCTTAAAGTACACTGCGTTGTCCAAATTTTTGTACCAATATAAGAAACAGCACATTTGCCACAAACATTCTCATGTGCTGAGCAAAACATGTAAAACTTTTTAAGCATCCTTCTAGTTAATCTTCATTCATCAGGTGCAAATATCATATTTTACACAGAAAATACTGCTGTATTGCAATGTACAATACTACTTATGTTTTCTGAGGAAATATGTTCCATCACATACTGAGGATATGAATTATATTATTTTATCTAACACAGTACGGCATGATCATAGTGTGGGGAAACATGGAAAAAGTAAATGACTAACCTCCCATACTGACCTTTTTTTAATACTGTACATTGAGTATGCATATGTTTGAAAGAATCTGGACTTCTAATTATGTCATGATTGAATACAAATGTGGCAAACATGACACAGGAATGTTTCTTGAGAGCTCCTGCCAACAGCAAGCAAATTAATGGACATAAATACAAAATTTAATATGGTGCCAGCCACATCTCTGTACAACCCTTAAAACTGGGGTTGTCCCCAAAAAATTAGACAAATGGGATCCCTAAGCATTTATTTAACTGCCTTTATGAAGACATGAAAAATGATATGGCAGGGAGGGACAACATTCACCTCAAAGCAACAAGCAATGGCTGTTTCAGTTTTAAGTTTTAACGAAAACAAATGATCATGAAATTTTCTGCTACATACATACATTTTTTTCAGGATGACCTTACACCTAGTGGTAAAATACCAACTCATGTGATACATATGACTGGTTGAAAGCAAACAGTATAGTCAGTGCCATTTTTAGTACATCATCACTGGTTTGATCATTATGTTTGGAATTGTGAGAATACAAATTATTTTAACACATGCATTAGTTCACAAAAGACTTGCACTGCCTTTGCTGTTTAAATACCTATGTAAAATTTGGATAACATGAAACTGCTAAATGGGCAAGAGTAGAATATAACATAAATCAAGAGTACTTCTAATCTGGATTACTATTAAAAGCTGACATTTCGTTTCACTTGACGTTTCTCAGGACCCATTTTTAACACTGTCAACAATAACATTTGTAATTTTTGAACCTTCTGTTCCTAAAAGTTTGTGAATTGGAATTGTTGATCATCATTGGGTTCTGCGTTTTTGAACGCAGAACCCAATGATGATCAACAATTACCAATGTTCTGTCAACGACGACTGTTGACAGAACATTGCAAATCTTGTTCCATAATGGAGTTTAAATTTATAAGGATAACAGCAATTATTTGTTTTCAAGATTATGTAGAAATGCGGATTTTTTAATTACTACTATGCAATAAAAACATACTGCCTTGTTTATTATTCATTCGAAGACGTTACTAGGTTAGTAGCATTCCACTGGAAGGATTTCAAACGCAAGGCACAAACGTTTATACTAACTTGTGAAAAACATAGCCGAAACCTTGGGAACGACATTGCGGGACACAACAATATGATTTGTTCTTCTTCACGGAATTCTCCATTATACTACTCTAATTTCAGAATGAATGCAAAAATACACCAAACCAAAACAATTAAACGTAATGAGCAATCTAACGACAGGCAAGCATTGAGCCAAGAACGTTACCCGTACTACCGTAATTCTTCCTTTCGCCGCTAGAGGGAGAGCGGACCGCTGAGATTGCCAATAACATTTACTTCCTAGAAATTTCGTATGGGGAAGTGGCATGTAGGCCATTTGTTATGTGAAGTATATTAAAAAAGAAATATGCATGACTCTGCTTATGATTAGTAAGCAGTGTTACTGTTTTAGTTTACTATTAGAGAAAATATAGAAAGTAAATTGAGTAATTTACTGCTGAACCTTTCTGTTAATCGACAATAAACAGTAGTTGATTACTTCCTTTATAATGAAGGTGTGTATCCGGTGCAAATTCTTTTTAGTGCATAAATGCAAGCACACAAAAGACACATAATTTTAAATCCAATATGTTTTAAAATTTATATTATCATCGACGGAAATTCCCAGAAGTAAACTTTATCATCGACAGATATTTCCAGAATGAAACTCTATTATCGTCCTGAAAATAAATGCTTTTAGATAATATCGTAAATAAAATTTTAAATAATCGGAGTTTGCGTTCCTCTATAACATGATGATTGTAAACTACAGAAGTGAATACATATGTGCCGCCCCGGTGGCGCAGTGGTCTAAGGCGCTGGCCTCTGATCATTCGTCCGTAAGGGTTCGGGTTCGAATCCTGGTGAGGCATGGATGTTGTGTTTGTCTTACGGCACTGGCTCTTTCCCTTCCCTGGAGCCAGTGACCCTAAATTAGGGACGGGCGACTGCTTATAGCCCATTGAGTTGCTCACGGTGGTCGTAAAACCTCCAATCAAAAAAAAAAAAAAAAAAAAAAAATTGAGTCATCAAAATGGATATAGAATTACAGCTGTGAAGATTTGAATTGTACAAATTCCCTATTTTGTGTAATTGTTAATTATGAATGCAAACTACAGCAGTTCTTAAAAGTTTTAAGCATGTCTCTGAGTGCATAGAGTGGCAGTTTACCACTAATAGAAAGATTACAGTACTAGCATAAAAAAAGACTGCAGGGCTATCATCTTCATTTTTGGATTTACTTTTCTTTCTTACCTGGAGCCACAGAGAATGGAGAGACAGAGCGTGCACAAGCCAGAGTTATGGAAATTGGTGGGCGGGGAGAAAGAACGATAGCAGAGCACCGTCGGCCCTTTATGGAACTAAACCCCACGTGCTCTCTGACGTAACGTCCCTACTGTAACGCTCATAATTCGAAATTCGTTACTTTGCTTGTTATTACTACCGTTACCACTGTGTGATTCTGTGATTATAACAACGCTTTTCGTTATTTCGTAGAAGTTATTTTCGGAGGATAATTATTTCATCTTTTATATGTAGGAAATCTTTGTCTATTTTTTAACTGTTAAAAATCGATACAAGTAAAATTTATATCAGAGTAGAGCCCTTGCTGTATTTTGGTTTTCGTAATTCCATTTGATCCTTCGAGCAGATGTTTACAGATGTTTGATTCGTGATACAATTATGTCAGTTTGTTACTTTTTATTTGCCATTGCTTTGATATTTTTCCGTTGTTTATTTTCAAATTCCGGCAGTAGTATGTTGCGTTGACGAAGGTCTGCATTTTGAGAACGAAAGCTGCTACAGATTTATTAGTTTCTTTTAAGTCAGAGTTAGTACTTTATTTCTCAGTATAATTCCCGACTGCAAAGTGCTGTTCTTACGATTAAGAATATACGCCTAATTCCGTTACACCTACCGCAAAATTCCTCGGTCAATCACGCTACAGTGATAACCAACTCGGGAAGTAAGGAAAATGGCGGCTCTCGCAGGGAAAGAAAGTCGAGAGAGACATCTGTAATCAAGTGGGAGGAGCGTAGTTGTGACGTCACTTTTAGTTCTCATTAACAGGCCGTGGGGCCGCCAACGTCTATGTGAGTTTAACATTATGCTGTTGCCATCGGACAAAGTGGAGAATTTCCTTTACGATCTTCTAGAGTGCACACTCTGTACCTCTCTTCTCTGTGCCTGGAGCATTTAAACTCGATGGCTACATTTACAGAAAACCAGAAAACGAACAAAAACACCCAAGCGGAGGAGTGGTAAAATATACTGCTTTTTTAACTAAAGGCTTAACGACCACTGTGAGCAACTCAATGGGCTATAAACAGTCACCCATCCCTAATTTAAGGCCTCTGGATCCAGGGAAGGGAGAGAGGCAGAGCCATAAGACATACAAAACATCCATGCCTCACTGGGATTCGAACCCGGACCCATCTCGGACGAATAGTCAGAAGAAACCGCCTAGATCACTGCACCACCAAGGCGGCCGCTGGTTTCTGGCCAACTGCTGGATAAGGTATGAGTGATACGCCAGCTCTACGACACCAGCCTTTCGCCACAGCAGACGATCAAAGCCACCTCGTCAACCAAGTGGTCAAAGATGCTGGTTTCTTTTTATTTATTTTTTTTTATTGGAGGTTTAGCGACCACCGTGAGCAACTCAATGGGCTATAAGCAGTCGGCCGTCCCTAATTTAGGGTCACTGGTTCCAGGGAAGGGAGAGAGCCAGTGCCGTAAGACAAACACAACATCCATGCCTCAACGGGATTCGAACCCGGACCCCTTACGGACGAATGATCAGAGGCCATCGCTTAGACCACTGCGCCACCGGGGCGGCAATGCTGGTTTCTGGCTAACACCCCAATAAAGCAAGCATAGTGCGTCCGTTCTACGTCTTTGCTTCTCCGCCCCGGACGCCCAACTGCTTATAGCCCAAAGAGCAGCTTATGGTGGACCCAAAATATCCCTCACCCCCCTTCAAAAAAAATATACCCCAACCCTCTACCCCCTCCCCCCCAAAAAAAATCTAATAGTCATTAAAGATGGAATGCAGGGAGAAAGGAATAAGAATTTTTTTTTTTTTTTGAACATATTGCTTTCGAAAAAAAAAAGGGAAATACATTCCGTAAGCTGGTTAGGAATATGGGCACAAGTCTTTCTAAAGTAGTACACAGTTCTCGTGTTTTTTTTTTTTTTAACACATCAAATCCTAAAATGTATATAAAGTACTTAATTCAATAGTCTGTCTAAGAACTTTGGGGGCCGCCCCGGTGGCGCAGTGGTCTAAGCGATGGCCTCTGATAATTCGTCCTTGCCGCCCCGGTGGCGTAGTGGTCTAAGGCGCTGGCCTATGATCATTCGTCCGTAAGGGGTCCGGGTTCGAATCCCGGTCAGGCATGGATGTTGTGTTTGTCTTACGGCACTGGCTCTCTCCCTTCCCTGGAACCAGTGACCCTAAATTAGGGACGGGCGACTGCTTATAGCCCATTGAGTTGCTCACGGTGGTCGTTAAACCTCCAATTAAAAAAAAATCATTCGTCCGAAAGGGGTCCGGGTTCGAATCCCGGTCAGGCATGGATGTTGTGTTTGTCTTACGGCACTGGCTCTCTCTCTCTTCCCTGTAACCAGTGACCCTAAATTAGGGACGGGCGACTGCTTATAGCCCATTGAGTTGCTCACGGTGGTCGTTAAACCTTCAATAAAAAAAACAAAAAAAAAGAACTTTGGGTTAATAGTCTGCAAGGAAAACAATAAATATATGCAATATCCTGTGGTACTATAATTGCAACGATATGTGCACTTTGTTTAACTTAGTTTTTATTTATATCAAAAAGGAGTTTGAATAATTACCTTGCTTTTAGTTGTTTTTTTAGTTGATTTTATTTATGAGTTAGCGAACTTTTAGTAGATTTTTCAGTTTGAGTTAGTTGGTTTTTGGTTATGTGGTTGGCAACCCTTATCGTATGTCAAAAACTAAAGTAAGAGCTAGAGAATTGGTTTAATCGGTGGATGTTTGAGTCGTGTGCTTAAGAAATTTAAGTAAGTGGTCAATTTATATTTGAAATTTATATCTGAAGTGTACAACAAACAGCTTATGAAATATTTGGCTAGCATTCCCATTATCAGGGCTTAAATAGTTCCATTTCGTATGTCGCTATGATTTGTTTAATGATAGGAACCCGCCATTACTTGCGAAGTTGATGTGTTATTGGAACAGTAGTATCAATTTTTTGAAGAAAAATAACTTTCTTTTTACAAAATTCTGCTTATTAACGTTCCAACTAGGGATGGGGAAATATGCCATTTTAAGATAACAGTGATTACCTGTTACTGCTACTGACCCAGTAACGGTTATTTAACCTGTTATTTTGAATAACGGTTCCTGGAGAACAAAGAGACTGTTGGACAATGCTAACAGCGGGAGAAAACAATTGTAGTCCTGCACTCCATTTTCCGTATCATTGATTTCAATGCTGGAGAAACTATTTGTATGTACTTAAGTAATGAAAAAAGTAATTGTATCTTTTTAAGTAATGAGAAAAATTTATTTTGCTACAAAGTGACAGAAATTTATGTTCAAATGAAAATAAAAATAACTTACGAATCCAGGAGCTTAAGAGTTAAAATAGGAGTCATTGCTATTAAGAAACAACAAGAACTTCACTTTCTCTGCCGACAATCGAGAGCGTCTTTGGCTTAAAATCTGTCTTGCCTTAGAAAAAATTCGTTCGCATGGAACGGAAGTCGCGGTCACTGCAAATTTTTGCATGACTAATTCACTTAAGTTGGGATACAAATAGCAGTTTTTTTGCCACCACTGCATTGGATTTTTGTCTCTAGGCAATAAATCATCGTCCAAATACCGTTGCACTTCAATAATTGCCTTAGACTCTCTTGTTCCTGATGGCTTGAATGCAGAGGCTTTTGCATCAAATAAACCAAACACTGACAACTCGCCTTCCAAATTACTAGATATTGGTGATGGAGATATATTTTTCTTCTCTTCAGAATTTATTGTACCAGCAACCATATTAATAACCATTCGTTTAACATGTTGCTTCATATTTGATTCAAATATGATATTTTTGAATCATGGATCCAAAAATGTGGCTATCAAAAGTGCATTACTTTTGGCTATATTGCCAAGTCATTTGCCAATCTGCTCATTATTTTTTTATTTAGTCTCCATGTGAAAATCTCTTTTCAGTAGCTCCCCATACACGCTTTCCAACCCTTTTGATACAATTATCACTAAAGATGATGTTACATATTTTTCGACGCTTATAAAGATTTCGTAACAATTTCAAATTTTTTCAAGATCTCTACCAATTCTTTGCATATTTTCCATTCTTCTGTGGTGAGCGATGGAACATCAGTTTCTAGCAGAGCAATAGATGTTTTCACAGCATTCTCCAATTCAGTGAACCTGTTCAGCATATTAAAAGTTGAATTCCACCTTGTGGCTACACTTTGAATTAATTTCTTAGGAATGCTGCTCATACCACTGTTTTGCTGGCATTCCTTAAATTTCAAAGCAGCTGTTGAACTTCTTTAAAAAAATGACACAATGCTTTTAATTTGTTCCAGCAATTCATCAACTACTTTGAGGCTGTCCATAACAATCAAATTAAGCGTATGAGCAAAACAACTAAAATGTTTCCATTTCAAATTATTTGTGATCGCGCTTTTTATATTTGCCCCATTGTCAGATACTGCTAATATAATTTTCTGGTCGACACCCCACTCGGAAACTATACGTTTTAATGAACTGGCTAAATTTTTACTTGTGTGGCGGTCATCAAAAGGAATCACATTCTAATAAAACAGATTTAACTTCAAAAGTATCGTCGATGTAGTGTGCAGTAACGCTCAGAAAACTTTCGTTAGTAATCGATGTCCAGTAGTTGTTGATATTGTGACAGATTTCACACCTTGCAAGACAATTTCAACATGATTTTTTAATTTTTCATAAATTGATGGCAGCATTGATTTTGTTATGGTTTTTCTGTCTGGAAGAGCATACTCTGGGTTCAAAGTAGAAACAAATGACCTAAAACCAGCGTCCTCAACAATCGAAAATGGCTGAAAATCTTTAGTAAAAAGGTTCATTAAGGAATCGTCGATTCTTTTCTTGTTAACAGAGGTCATCTTTTTAGCAACATATGAATGCAACGTGTCTTGTTCTAATTTCTTACGTTTGATTTGCCCATGTCCACTGAATCCGCTTCCACTAGGTTGATCTTCATTCTGAAGATCATTATGAATGACGCATGCTTCTACTTCCGTGCAGTCTAACATAGGGTCAGCAACAGTTCCTTGTTGTACATTTTGAGAAAGCACATTATCTTTCCTTTTATTCAGTTCAGGTTTCAAATTCACTAAAGGATGTTTACTTTGAATATGTTTTCTTAAGTTCGTAAATGACGATTTATAGGAAAAAGTCTGACTGCATATATCATGTGTAGCTTTGCACGTGTCAGCATTACTCACTTTAAAATACGTCCAAATATAAGATTTTCTTTCCATTTTAACAAGAGCTAAAAATCAAAAAGCAACACTTACAAAATTACCCTGTAAACTCTGAAGGAACCAGCGAGGAATAATGGCGAAAACTGCAAATCATCGTCAGCTTTAACTGTGATTGGTAACATTGGGTCTCGAAGCACGAGTAACAGCTAACAATAACAGGTTCGGCAATAACAGCTAACAATAGCAGGTTTGGCAATAACAGCTATCCGTAATAGTAACAGGTTGGCGGTAATAATTCCGCAGGGCCACTTAGTGAAGCGGTGGCATACATGGCTCTTCCTGTTATTCAAAGTAACAGGTATTCTTTCTGGCGAATAATAACCGGTGATTGCTATTCTGCAGTGACAGAATAACAGGTACTGTTATTCGGTCGTCCTTGAAGTAAAATGTCTCTTTTATCTTCATCTTTCCACCGATTAAATGGAGTTTGTAATAAATTACAAACAATGTCGTTCACAGGATACATACTTTAATTAAAACTATCACTAACTGTTAAACTGTACACGAAACTACAGTAACAGCTAAAATTTTTGACAAATTATCACAAAGCACGAAAAAACAAATCCCTTTCGGAAAGCATGTATCACAACACTGCAAGATGCCCTGGGTAAAACATAGCGTTTCACCGTGATCTCCCTCGAAGGTCACGATTCCATCTGCAGAGCTTCGGAGCCGAAAGATAAAACACTTTACTTGCGCGCCAGATAGGGGAGGTTGACATCACGGTTACCATAGCAACTTGGTCGACAGCTCCAGATTTCCAAGGGTTTTCATTTCGGCTCTTCACTTGCACTGTTTTGCGCATGAGGACTTATTTTCCGTCTTGAACGCGCTATGTGAATTGATATCTAATCAAAATTTTGAGTATTTTGTAACGCAATAGAGACAAAAAATAATATATTATACAAATTACTGAATAAAACTTTATTTTAAGTAAAATAGGTGAAGAGGCACTTCACCTACTTCACCTGAAAAGCCGCCACTGCTGTAAAGATACATTCAGAGTTTCATTTCATTTATTTTGTAATGGAATTAGATTTGATATAGCCTGAGTGAATTCCCCTAAAGTACGTAGTCAAGGCAAACGTCCTGCACATATGAAATTTATGCATATGTGGTCTGATTAATAAATTTTACCATACAATTTTATATTTTAGTTTAGTAGCAAATATTTTTTTAGTTACTTTCAAAAATAATTATTAATATATGTTAATTGACAAGGTAGGTTATTCCATAACATCAATCCCTGATAATCAATAAATTTTTGTTGGGTTAAAGTGTTAGGCATTGGTAACAAAAATGTATTTGTCTCTTGTTTGATAGTCGTGACCCACAGTGTTCAGCTGAATTAAATGTTTATACCTATTCTCTTTTATTCTAAAATACATGAATCCTAATAATCTAAATTGCCATAATTTCTCAATATCTAAAAATCTATAAGAATGAATCCATACCCCCATATTCAAATTAATTCCCCTAAAATTATTTAAAATTTTGACCATCCTATTTTGTAATGATTGTAATTTATATAAATTAGTCTTAGTAGTTTGCCCCCATACTAATAAACAATAAGTCATTTTAGAGTTTTTAGAAAGCCATCCTATGTGCCCATAATGATTCCATGCCAATCTGAACACCCAAAAACTTATAAAATAAATAGTATTAGAAATTGAGTAAAACATACCTTCACACATTCTTCAAATAAAAAGTACAGAGAAGGAGAAGAAATTCAATGGATTATTAACACAACTAAACAATATGGATATTAGAGTGGTCCAAAAAAAAAAGTTTTAAATATTCTTTCTCCACAACTTTTATTTTATGCCATAGTATGTGAATGATAAGTACACCAAAGGGTTTTGCAAAAAAATGATATTTAGGGGTCGCCCAATATTTAACTTTTGGGTACTACATAACTGAAAATGAAAAATTTCGAAAATTTAATAATTATGACATAAGAGATGCCTTCGATGGTGAAGGAAACTGTTTTCTATGATTTGCCACCAGTCGAAGAATGAACTTGCCACCAGTCGAAGAATGAACTGCCTTTGTTTTTCGTCCTTGGTAAGTGACTGGTTGTATTTTTTAATCAAACTGATGCCTCGCTTGGCAGTGTCATTCACAACCCTCATCTTACAGCAACATTCACGAAGTTCAATGAAAACAGGATCATTTCTCCACTGTTGGGGTTGCATTTTCAGAAACGCTTTAGATCTAATTTTTCCTCCAACAAGGACATCGAAGAAGAAGCTAGTCCTTTCCGTTACAAAATTTTCTAGATTGAGATCTTATTCCTCAGATATTGCTATATGTCGCAGAAAATCGGGCAGTTGTGGACGTTTCAGATTCTTGACCATTTTTTCTGTAGTTTTTGTGGGCACTCGATCGTCAAAAAAGCTAAGGCTACCAAGTGCTCAGAAAGAAACCAAAGGTGCCTGGCAAAAGCATTGTAGGCTTTCTCGCCAATTTTTTGATTAGGGTAAAGTTTTAGGAGATTTAGAAGCTGGGTATCATTATATGGAGCTCTAATTCCAAGTGGAGCTTCATTTCAATACTTCACATAAACCAGGCTTACAAACAAAGCCAAATTCACTGTATTTATTGTCTCTCGAGGTGTTAACTGAAACTGATTTTGAAAGAGGCATATTTTTAGAGCGTAAATGCCTTTAAGCCAGCCATCGAGCATGATGTGTAGGGCCAGGAGCTCGAAATGTTTCCGTGCCACTTCCTCCACCAAGAAACAAAAGAGACAAGCGCAGAAGTTCTTGATAATCGTCTTTTGGTTGCTGTTTTTCCAATCCACTTGGTAAATACTCCAGCATTTCTTGTTGTAATCTGTTTAATATAGGATCTTGAAAGAGGTCAATGTCTGCTGCACTATAAGCACTTTGATAAATTGTTGGCCACTCTTTCTGAAAGCGGTTGAAGAGTGCAGTTTCTGGACCTCCAGTAGAACCGAATACACATAAGAAAACAGCTGAAAGCATAATCTCCATAACATGATGGCGGCATGCAATCCAAACGAGTTCACTGCCTAGGGTTTTTTCAATTGTTGTGCAAGCTCCTGTGTGAAGCCCAGTATTACTCGCTGTCATATCAAACACAAGTCCTTTGATTTCAGACTTAACATTCCATTTCTCAATTGCTTGAATGCAAGCTTGTGCCTGAGCTTTCCCTGTTCCTCTGTCTATCTTGGGAGTTCCCAAAACCTGTTCTTGGCCATTTCCAGTGAGAAGTATAGCAATGGGATCAACTGTCACCTTGGATCCATCAATATCAGGCAAAAGTTTGCCATCCCAATGTAAAAGAAAAGGCCCCTCCAAAGACAATTTCTTTTGTTCAGCTGCTGCGGCTTTCTGTCTTTCTAATCTTCTAGAGTGTCTAATGGAGCTTCGGGAAAGGGGGATTTCGGAGATATCGTGTCCAGGCACCCCTGCAATGGCTCCAGCAACGAATACAGCTCCTCTATCTGGAAGATTGACTCGATCCAGGGCTCCTACGACTTCTGGTAACGTAAATATATTTTTACATCATTTGGATGGGAATGGAGTAGAAGGTGCAGCAGATGTGGGCGCTACAGGTTGATATTCGCCTTCGCTTTTGGAGCTATGTGAAGATGATGAAGAAGGCTCTGCAGTTTTCCCAGGAAGACATTTGCTCTCTCTTTTTTTATATTTCTCTGTCGCCTTTCTATCTTTTCCCTCCAGCTGTCTTTTTCTGTTGTTTTTAAGTCAGCACCAGTCATACTACATGAAAAGACATCTTCTCTTTGTTTCTGGAGGAATACCTGGTCTTCGTAGTTTTTCATTAGCATTATTGCATTTTTCATGGCAACATCAAACAATTCTTCTAGATCACTTTCGAACATATCCTCACGCACACGGTCATTTTCTCCTTGACGAGTACGGTGCTTTTTCACAGCTAAATATCGTTCATAAAGTTTTGAGAGTTTTCTCACACACGAATCAATCCGCTGTGTAGGAATCCTCGCACGCTTCCAAACAATCACAACTGCTTCACAGGTCAATTTGTAACTCACTGACAAGCTCTTGCCCTCTTCTAAATGGTAAAACTGGACCATCTGGAGCACATCCAATTCACGGGGAAGTCTTGCTGTAGAGAAGTTTGAAATTGGCTTTCCAAGAAGCCAGTTAGTGGGAAAAGATCTCAAGCTAAATGTCGACATGGTTGTTTATACCTGAAAAGAAGAGAAATTTGAGTTAGCTACCAAAAAGTAAACTTCTGGGTGACCACTGAACTTCCACGTATCGAGCTAAAATTTGGTGCACACATTACTACATCATAATGGACAAAATTACGCTATGTGGAGCCATGATTTGAATACCTTTTTTTTTCCATTGCAAAGGGGACCACCCTAATGGATATAACACAAAAACTGTTAAAAAGTTGATTTTTGAATACAAAAAGAAATTAAAGTATTAATCAAAACATACCAAAAAAGAAATAAATTTTCAGGTTCTTTTGCTTTTATTAGGGGAATAGGTGGGAAATTCTTGAGATTAATGAAGAAACACAGCATTATTTTTGGTCATTCTGTTCAAAATATTGGTGATTTGGTTATAAGGAAAAAATGTACTACAATCAGCAGGTGTATATGAAATTCTTATTGTTTCACAGGATTCTGGGGACTGCGTCTCTTACATTGGTAATAAAAAAAAATAGATTAATAAAAAGATTACATCAATGTATAAAAAATTGGAATAAAAAAGAAGAAAAAACTGCACTTATTCAATACTGTATTAATTATAAACAATATCCTGATTTTGAAAATATTAAAATGTAAACTACTCACACAAATGTAAAAGAGTCAAGGATAAAATATGTAATTTACAGGACCCCACTACTCTTGATACAGCTTTGAAGTCACTTATAAAAAGAAAAAATTCATAGAAAAAGACAAAAAAGTATTATAAAATCACACCATTTAATAAAGAAATAATAATAATGCATTTGTTTCTATAAATAAATATTTCAATGTTTCTACATTAAAAATAAAAAAATAAAAAGAATTGTACTTACGATAGATATACTTACCAACTCATCTGATAGATAGCGGCACTTGAGAAGATTCCCTTAACACGTAGTGCAGGCCGCACCCCTTCCTTCGTTTCCTGACATGTAACTTCTGCAGCTACACACATGCGAGGAACCCTCGGGCAGGTGTTGGTGGCCTGATGATAACGTTCATAGGACATTGAAAGCGCTCGCCGTGATAACGTCGAGGGAGCGTTTTTTGAGTGAGCCATGTCTCCCGACCCTATTACTATAGCCGTTTCTAATAAGATATGTTTTAATTGATGGATAATTTTAAATGTACGAGTGTGTTAATGAGTGAGTGTTTGATTGTAAATTAATATTTTAACTAAAATGTTTTATTCGTAAATATTTTTAACTAAGAAAATCTTGTTGCATAATTAGGCTTCTCTCGGGGTGGGAGCATGCGTCTCACTGAGCGTATAACATACAATATACCTTTCAATATTAGGTACACAATACCTTTGATATTATATTTGTATAAGTCAAACATGGATAAATCAGACTGTAATACAGCATTTTTAATGTTTTAATTGTTAAATTATTAGAAATTCTCGTAATTAAACCAGCTTCATTGCCAGTGAACTTTGAACACCCGAAATTTTGTTGACAATATTTTGAATATTTATATCCATTTTAGATTATCCTCAACTATTATTCCCAAATTTCAAGGATACAAATACAATTCTCCACACAAATAGATGGTGGCTCAACAATCTGTCTATCTCCCTTTTTAAAAATCATAATTTAGTTTTTTCTATATTTAAACACAGAAAATTTGTGTTTAGCAGTTCCATCAATTTTTCAATAAATGTATTACATTTTATTTTTGCCTCATTTATATCTACACCCATGATCAGAACCGTGGCATCTTCCGCAAATAAAATAAAATCCTCATTAGGTTCAATGTTAAAAATGTCATTTATATAAATTAAAAAAAGTAGTGGTCCCAGGATTGAACCCAGCGGTACTCCTATTTCATTAAGTAACTTGTGCGATTTTATCTTATTAATCTGTACATACTGTTTCCTGTTATGTAAGTAGTCCGCTAATAAATTGTAATATTGATTTCTTATTCCATTATCATAGAGCTTATCCAAAAGTATTCCATGATCGACCGTATCAAATGCTTTTCTGGGGTCCAGGAATATCACAATGGTTACTAATCCGCTTTTTCTATTATTTGGAACTGAGTTTGTATTGCACTTTCAAAAGTTTTCTTACTTTTTTCACCTTCACTACTACTCTGGCTTATGATAAGTAGGTTAAGTATTAGCTTCATTACTGGTGAACTTTGAACTGATGATGCTGTCTGTCATCAGTTCCAAGTTCACAGGTGTATTTATTCTTTAAAAGATGTTTTTTTTGTAATTTGTCACAGATTTTTTTTTATGAGTTAGGAAGTTTAACCATCTACTCTGAGGAACAGGAGGTATATTCTTTTTCATATTATAGTGTCTCTTTTCTTAAAAAGAGTTATAACTAGGGCCCGGACTTTGATGACTTTTGCATTTTTAGGGCTTTTTGTTTAATGCATTTTTAGGGCATTTTGCAGCCTATTCCGGAATTCTTTTGGCATTTTAGGAGGATTTTTGCAATTTAGCACATTTTTTGTCACTTTTCTGCAATTTTCTTTTTTATGTACAGTCCAGAAATGGCCGACACCGCCTTTCAATCAAATGGCTGCGGCATTTCTTCACCCCTTGAGACTTTGGGAAGGTCATACGTAGTTGATTGTGCTGATAAAACTTGGAAGCTGAGTGTCCTCCTCAAAAGAAAACAGATGTCTGACCGCCTCAAAAAGAGCCACTGGTTTTGGACAGGCCCCCGACAACCCCAGAGTCGCAAAGATGGTAGAGAGAGATAGCCGATCTGCGCTTGGATGTGAGCGATTCGGCCTGTGTACCTTAGGAGGCTTTTCGTCCCTGAAGCACCCCGTTTACACAGCCTTCTCCCTCGGGAAGTGAAAAGATTTCCCCCAAGAAATTATAGGAAGCATTACTTGGGATTAAGTGTCACTCTCCACAGGGACATCTGAGAGTAATCCTTATTTTGTTGGGTCTTCTGAAGGCAAGGAAATGGAATAGAAATATTTGTGCCTAAGATTTTTGGACACTGTTCGTGAAAGGGTTAGGTAGGATGTTTTTCCATTGCCCCCAAACTTCTGGTACAAGGCAGAACCTGTTCTGAGTGGTTGAGGGGTTATATTTAAAGCATCTGGAATTGTATGGAAGCGGTTAGTACGTACTCCAGTCATTATTTCCAGTCTGAAAAGAAAAGTAGCAGTTTATTTCCAGTCTGAAAAGAAAAGTAGCAGTTTATTTCCAAAGATGCCTAAATGCATACCTTCTCAATCTTGCTATTTACGCAAGTTTGTTTCGGAGTTCGGAGAAAATGTTTTTTCTACTGATGGTGTAATTCTATTTTGCAAACTATGTGAAGCTAAAGTTGCAGCACAAAAGCGATTTACCGTCGTGCAGCGTGTTAGACGAGTAAAGCGTATTCGAGCTGTTGGACTTGCAAAGAAAAATCGCAGGCATCTTAACATTTACTAATGGAAAGCTGTTCATCGACACCATCCAAGAAGTCACCATTTTATAAAGAGTTGTGTGAAGTTCTAGTTTCTGCGAATATTCCACTGGAAAAGTTAAATCATCCTGAATTTCACCAGTTTTTTTGGAAAAACACACTGGTCATATCATACCTGACGCATCTACACTACGAAAAAACTACATACGTGAGTGTTACACCGAAACAATGGACAAAATTAGGGACAGTGTTAAAGGTAAAGAAATGTTTGTGTCTATTGATGAAACGAATGATGCCTCAGGGTCGTCCTGTTGCCAACGTCATATTAGGCACACTTGAGCCAGATTGCCCTGGCAAAATATTTTTACTGAATACGGAGATCATGGAGAAGGTGAATCACTCAGTGATCTGTCAATTATTTGACAAATCCTTATTTCTTTTATGGCCTGGTGATATACAACATGACGATATCCTTCTGTTTTTGACTGATGCTGCCCCGTATATGGATAAAGCAGGAAAATCAATTAAAAGATTTTATCCCAAGTTGGTGCATGTCATTTGCCTTGCCCACGCTTTACATCGCACTGCCGAAGAAATCCGTGCAAATTTTCCTAATATCGATCGACTTGTATCCAATGGCAAAAAAATATTCCTAAAAGCACCATATCGCGTACAATGTTTCAAATCTCAAGCTCTTTGCCTAGCCTTACCACCACAGCCAGTAATATAACTCATTGGGGGACATGGCTGAATGCATGCATATATTGTAGTGACAATTTCCAGCCTGTAAAGTCTATAGTCAATGGTTTTCAAACTGGTGATGCTGCTTCAATTCAAATTGCCCAACACGTGTTCTTGGAAGATTAAACTGAAGGAAACCTAGGATACATCAAATAAAACTTCGGCATTTTGGCCTCGACAATTATGTGTTTAGAAAAACAGGGTATGGAACTTATCGATGCAATCAGTTATGTTGAAAAAGCAAGTCAAGTTCTTAAAGAAGCCAAAGGCAAGTTTGGACAGTCTATCTTTGCCAAATTAAACAATGTTCTGGAAAAGAATGTTGGATTCCAGACTTTGAAGAAAATCTCACATATATTAACTGGAGAAACACACAGTTTCAATTGATATAGAAAAAGAACTAGCTGTAAGTGAAGCTGTTTTTTTCAAGTATGCCCCTGTCATATCTGTTGATGTCGAGAGAAGCTTTTCGAGATATAAAAACCTACTTACAGATAATAGACATTCATTTACCTTCAAAAACATTAAGATGCACATTATAATTCAGTGCAATTATGATGCACTTACATGAAGAAAGACTTTCAGTGTACAAACAAATAAAATTCATATGGGATTGGTATGTACTGTTATTTCTTTTTCTTATGCAGTTACTAGTTTTTTTTTATGATTAATATTTATTTTAAAGAAAAGAAATATAATTTATCAATTATTTAAAGGCAATACAACAATTTTTGGCAAAATTTACTGTAAGAACTGATCTAGATAGGTTTTCTTTTAAAAAAATTTAAGGGCATTTTTTTTTTCATTTTACGGGCATTTTTTGCAATTTTCAAGGGCTTTTTCTGGTACTTTTAAATGCATTTATAAGGAATTTTTCGGTCATCAAAGTCCGGGCCTTAGTTATAACAAAGGTATTAAATCTGTGACATTTTAACACTTTAAGAAAGGGGAAATTTCCATAAGTTTATCAAGAAAAATAACCACTATTTTTTTTTTATAAAGAAACTACTGATTTACATGGGGAATATCTTTGGTGCAATACCTTTCAAGAGCAGAAGAGTAAACAAAAAGAAAAAAAGCATGACAGCTTGGATCATAACATTAATGACTTCCTGTAACAAGTTACAGAATGAAACCAGAAGTGTGAGATGGCTGCAGCTAACTGTTGTATTTGACTAATGAAAGTAAACAAAGCTGTGATTAGGTAATGAAGGTCAAAAGCAAACTGAAAACTAAACGTGCTATTGGTCATACCCCAAGGAGTTTCTGGTTTAGAAGGGATAGCTGGGTTTCTATGCTACCCAGTGAAAGCAGCAAAATACATGGGGTAAACTTGGTGCCAAAGAAATCAGCAAAATTTTAAGGGCGAAACAAATGTTTTCACTAAAACCTTGGAAAAATCCTGTGCTATTAAGAAGGGGGGATGACAAAAGAACAAACAAGAACTCACATTTTAATGATCTAGTCTTAGCATGGTTCTTTCATTTTTATTTCCAGCAGCCCCCCCCTCCCCCACACCTATAGATACCATACCTTCAATGGGAAGATGTATTTAAAGATACATTTATTGCATCAGATGTGGACCAAACCTTGCATTTTTTAAATATATCAGGTTAAACTTGTTAATTAATTGTCAAATACTTGCAAAATGTCATTTCATCACATTTGGAGAATTTTTGGTTGAGATTCACTTTAGTAAAATATTTTATAAGTAATAATCCCATTGCAGTCCCAACTTGAAAGTTGGCATGCTAGTAAACAAAAGTAACAATGCCATATAATTATTTTCAAAATTTTAAAATTAGTTTTTTAAAATATTCAAGGTCAACCTAATATTTTTTATTTTTTCAGCACATGATTTTAAAGCTCATATAAAATGTTACAAAAAGACACAAATTTCCATCTTCTAGGCCAATCAGGTAACGAGATACAACTACTCAAAGATCATCCGGAGGTTACGATTTTCTAATTTTCAAGGTCATATAACTTGAAACCCTGTGGGTAGACAGAGCTAAAATTTGGGATTTATGCATAAATGTACATGCCTAACAATCACACTAAATTTCAAGGAAATCAAAAGGGGTGAAGTTGAAAATGGCCATCATTGGTTGATTTGACATGGAATGACCCTTCTCTGATTTGTAGAGAGAACACTACTGACAGGGAACTTGAGGCAGGTCTCCTTAGTGGAATGGTAGAAGAAATTGTAGAAAAGAGAGATGTGTAAATCAAAAAACTTTGAGTTAGTGTCACCAAGAAAAATTGGACTTATGTGTAAATTTAAAAAAAAAAAAAAATCTCACGATTTGTTTCCAACTACGTTTAACTGTCAAGCAGGAATATTTATAATGGAGAGTGTAAAGTACATTCTTCCACTTGGGAGGAAAGGGAAAATGCTTCGAAACAGAACTTTTTTTTTTTTTTTAGTGCTAGCAGTTCAAAGGAAATTGTCATTTATTGCACTCAGAATGTTGTTTTCTTTGCAATATTTAATGCTATCATAAAACAAAAACACTTGAGTTTGTTTCTTTTAGCTGGCTGCGAAAATTCTAGGAGTGACAGCCCAAAAGGCCTTTAGAAGACAACATGAGTGGTGTAGCAGGTAATTTGAATGTTAAGTTCACTTATTTTGCATATTCTTTACTAATTTAATGTATGATTCTTGTAGACATGCCAACTCTCATTTTAGGCAGGAGATTCCAGATTTTCAGTCCTTCCTCCCACCCTCCGGATGAATGTCAAGTTCTCCTGATTTTCACCAAGAATTAGCCATTTTACGATGGTCGAAATTCCATCAACCACCATGATTTCGTACCGCCTGTAAAATCTTTTTCTTTCTGTGTCGATGCAAAGCGGCATTACAGTCAAAGAAAGCCGCCCTGATGACATAGTGGTCTAAGCTCTGGCTTCTGACCGATCGCCCAAGATGGGTCTGAAAAAATTAGCTTTAAGAAAATTTCTCCCTAGTCTGATTGCCATATGATGCCTTCAGCAAAGAGCTTACCCGCTCTAGGACTAGAATAATGGGGAGGGTCAGTAATTGATTGACTTGCCTTCTCCTTGCAGTTCAGTCTTTCAACCTCTCACCTCAGCAAAGCTGTGTGCATTCAAAGTGATTACAAACAGTTGAGTTGCAGTGAATTCACTTAACGACAAAAGGGAGTAGTTACAGTTGGCCTCGCCTTGTAACAAAAGGTGATGTTAGGTATGATGCTTTTTGTCATCTTTGCCTTCACACACAACCTAACGAAGAAATGAAAAACAGTTGGCTGCTATTTTATTCATAAAAAAACAACACACAGGCTATTTTATGTTTTTATTATCTTGCAGAATCGACATACCTGAAAACAAATTTCAGTAGGGAGAGAGGGTGTTGATTTTGGCGCTGTTTTTTTTTCTCCGGGACTTTTAGTGGACTAATAATACAACTTCTGGAAAATGTCGATAAAAAATAGTGCTGTGATTTTATGAGCTGTAAAAATCTCCCAATTTTCAGATTTTGAAGGTTGGCATGTCTGTTCTTGGTTTTTATTAGATTAGTAAAAATGTACCGCTTGGTTTGCTGATGTACTTCACTGCTGAAGTATGTGATCTGGTAATTTTAAGTAAGATTTGTAGTTAAATTTGTTTATGAATCTTGTGTGTTGTCACATTGGTCCTATTAGGGATCAATTCAGGTTTTTAAACATGATACTCATTTTTGTGAAATTCTGCCTAGTGAATTTTGCCTATTTTTTATGTATTTAGTTAGAGCAATTCGAATCCTCCATAGTTATTATTCTAAAAATAATTGTTTTATTTATATATTTTTTTTATTTAATCTTGCTTTATTGCTAATTTCTGGTTCATGCTTTCCGTGTTTGCAATAAGTTTTCTATTTGGATAATTGTGTAAGTGAGGGCATGATACAGAGTTTAAGCTGGCTCAAAAAATGCTGAAATGGGGGAAAAAATTGTAGCAAAATGCTAAAGAAAGTTAGCTGCTTTTGTCACTCAGAAAATCGTATCAAGTGCATTATTCACACCAACATTCTCTGGACATCAGTGGAAAACAAATGTTTATGATGGTCTTGAGGGAATGACAGGCGTCACAGCTGACTCTGGTTCAAACTTGAACTTTGAATGGGGAAAGGGATCTAATTCCTCTAGCCTCTATAATCCTACTCCCCCCCCACCTTTATCGAATGCTTAGGGCTCTACAGTGTATGGAGGGGGGGGCAATAGGTGTTGTAGGAACATACCATAAGGATTAAGAAAATAATATTAGCGGAGTGAGAATCGCTGCCAGAATTTTAGAAACGACTGGCACCATTTTGCGACAGACGCAAATTTTTCTCTAGCATTTTAGACTCCTCGTATTTTGTGAAAATAGCGACTGTAGCTTAACTTCTGGTGGGACATGCGCCAGATCTAGGAGCAAGGTGAAACCAATTCAAACACCAAAGAACAACACATAAACATAATATATGGTGGTGATGCTGGAACAAAAACTGATAAAACATGCAATTGCTGCCATTTTTTTGAAACTGAAACCACTCATACTGCTAAAAAAAAAAAAAAAATACTTTGGTCTGTAATTTTCCTTTCTCATTCTTCCAGTTACTGCTCTCAAAAAATTTGAATTAGATTTTGATTTCATTGAAATACAATTTGTGAAAGTTAAGCTTTGCCCATAAAACTAAAAATATTGTATTTTCCTTTGTGTAACCTGCAGACTGTGAAATTAAAACGTTCATGTAATCTGCTGCGGCCTATAAACTGTATGTTGTGATAATAGAAACAACAACAACAAAAAAGAAGCAATTTTGTCTTCCTATTATCCAAGCGGGACGTACCCATAGACTATGAAATTCAGAAAGAAAAGTGTGTAATCTGCACCTGTTATGTTGGTTCGGACCCATAATTTCCGACAGAAAAGTCATAATTCACAGAATGTCTTTAACGTACTTATTAAAAATAAAAATAACCAGATTTAAAATACTTTTGTGTTATCTTCCAGTGAATATAAAGAACAAAAATACCCTTTTTTTTTTCAGCATTACCATTGTTTATTTTTTAGACCTAAAAAACAAAACCCCATGGAAACCACAGACAATCCTTAGTATTTAGGATTTCTAAAATATTGAAGATATCATGAAAAACTGAAGAACAAACAGGAGCAGGCTTCCCACGCTACCTGGAGAACCGGGAAATCAAGGAATTTGGAGAATTTCTAAAATAAAATATTTTTTCCTTTGTGTTTGATGTTAACATTCCTTTTTCCTTTGTTCCTTTGTGTTTGATGAAAAATCTGTGTTTAACATTTCTTATAGTTTACTCCCAAGGACCAAACGTAGGTTAAAGGGGAAAGGGGGTGAAACTAACGTATTAGGCAAAGAGGTATCCGTCATTGAGCAGTAGAAAAAAATTCATTGTAGCCAATTAGGGGGGGTCTCTGAAAGAAAAACGCTATGGCAGCTACTAGGAAATGAAAAGAGTGCATGGTGTTGGAGGGAGAGCAGAGGGGTTACGATGGAGTGACTAAGGGAAAAAACAGCGTTATCTCTCAAGGAGGGTAAGAGTGCAATAATGATATTTTTTTCACTCCATGCTGTCCAAAAAAATTTTGCCTTTATTTTCTTCCTACTTCAATTAAATCTTTTATCGATTCCTTTAAAATGATAGTTGAAGATTGATTCTATTGCCGGCAATTGTCTTGGTCTTCTTCTTCTTTTTTTTTAATGTTGGTTGTTGTATTATTTTCATATTCAGTATTCTGAAAAAATGCCCAAAACCTTGAACTCAGAAACAACAAGTGTAAGCGGATGGTTATGTATGTATTGTTAGGTAACAGTAAAACACGTTTTCTGTTTTTTACCCAGCCATAGGTTAAAGAAATATATTGCTCCAGCCTTTTCTGTCCGCTTGATGGTGAATGGAAGATTAGTACCCGGATTATTTGTTTGTAATTAGAAACAACTGGATATGAAAATTTTTGTATCAGAGTTGCTTGGGAAACCAAAAATTTAGCCCGGCAATCTTTTCCATCAATGTGTCATTGTTTGTAATGAAAGTTAATGTGCCGTAATTTCTAGAGAAAATGTGCACATCACTTGTAAAGAAATCGATTTAAAAAGGGGTAAGGGAAGTTATATATATATATATATATAATCATCTGCGTTGACAGAACACGCGGTCGGCACTTGATTGTAATTTATCTCTGAGGTTAGAAAAAAGTTAGCTGTAAGGCTCGCAGCACTTCCTGCCCCCAAGTCCAGGGTGGACCAGAAAGGTCTCATGATTTTTACCTTCACTTTTTAAAATTCGTATTTAAAGTAGTTAAGGAAGCATAATAAAGTGTAATTTGTGTTTTTACCTATGTTATTATTACATTGTGCTGTGGGAATTAGCCGCTACCCTATCATCTACGATTACACTGTTTTTGTTACTTGGATGTATAGAAATATGCAAGAAAGTAGGACAAGTGAAACATTTTTTCCAGATTTAAGTTCTCTTAAAACAAGCTAAATGAAATGAAAGCAGAGATCCCAAAATTTATTGAGTTTGCTGTTTTTATTCTATCTGTGCCTGTCTCTGAGACAATTTGTGAATCCTGGGCTTCAGCAATTGGCAAATTGTTTAAGTAAAAGACCCAATACTAATGATGGAGATGATGTTATGGTTAAAACAAATAATAAATAAATATTTATAATCAGTATGATAATCACATGTGATAATATGACAATGCTTATATTTATGGAGGATGGTATACATTCCCAATATATTACAATAAAATGTCATACACTTTGTGTTCATCCTGTTTTTGGCAAATATGGATAATGCAATGTTCAAACGAGATAATGTTCATTGTCATACCATTGACATTACCACATTGGGTCTGCAAAGCACAAAGGTTCTCCCAAAGCTTCCAAAATCACTAGATCTGTTCCTAATTAATGATATCTGGAACATAGTTGAAAGGTCACCTGAAGTTAAATTCAGGACTTGCACTTTTGATCCCTCAATTTAGAGCTCAAAATGTAACAGTCATGAAGTGACACCAGCAAAGTGATATCCACCATCACTTCTACTGAACACACACCAGCATTGGTGCTTGCTCTCAAGCATATAAAGAACTAACCCAATCTTAATTTTCAGAAAAGTAAACATTTTAGTTGAAAAAAAAAAAGTATTTTAAAAAAATTCTGAATATTGGTTTTATTTCTGTAAAATTTTCTCTGAAGTTTTTTCGAAGAAATTTGTTTTAAAACTATTTCTTCTTTAAAAAAAAATATTTTTTTTCATTTTTTAGAAATATTTCTGTTAAGTTTTCAATTACTGTTCTTGTCTGTTTGTTTTATAGATGTTCCCATTTGTTAAAAGTAGAACAAACATACAGAACAGAAAAAAAAACCCAGTAAAAGCTAGCGATAAAAATTTAAAAAACATCAAAATAAGCGTATTAACTACGCTATATTGCATGTATTCGTTACGTGGCACAAAGTATGATTAAATTAACGTAAAAACTTTACCACTACTGTACTTCACGTTATTTTAGGTTTAATATACAGTGCTTTCTGGCTTGACCCTTCGTATAATGAAAATTGCACTATAAAAACATATCATACGATTCGTGAAGAATGAAATAGTAGTGCTACTCACCATGTTTCAAACATAGTGAGTAGCCCTACTATTTCATTCTTCATGAATCGTACGATATGTTTTTATAGTGCAATTTTCATTATACGAAGGGTCAAGCCAGAAAGCACTGTATATTAAACCTAAAATAACGTGAAGTACAGTAGTGGTAACGTTTTTACGTTAATTTAATCATAGCAATAAATGCTGACAACTTAAATAATTATAAGTCATGTAGATTTCTTCTGGAGATCTAATAAAAAGCTATATGTAGATTTTATCCTATATCTAAATGCAATAAAAATTTAGCATTGTCATTGAAGATTTTGATTAGTACTGTTACTGCATTACAGTATACAGGGTGCGCACGCGTGCTTGAAAACCTGGAAAGTCCTGGAAAATCATGATTACGTTTTCAAGGCCTGGAATATCCTTGAAAAATTGTTTTTTTAATGCTGTCTTGAAAAGCCTTGAAATTTGAAATTAGTGCTTAAAAAAAATGCCCGTTTAGGAAATCATGTTACTGTTACCCCTTCATTTTTTAAAGTTCCTCTCCTCTGTTCTCAAAGAATGTTTCGGATGTGTACCAAATCCTAATTTGGCTGGGGGAAAAAGAAAAAAAAAAAGCACTACTTCCAGTGCAATAAAATTGGATGATTTCTAGTAGGTCTGTTAGGAAGGGGATCTTGATGTTCATCCAACAACTGCTGAGAATGGAAGGTGAAAGAAGAGACATTTAGCATTTGCAAGAAGGGGGGGTCGCACATGTACCAAGTCAGCCGGCATCCACCAGTGAGGAGTATACCGAACAACACATTCATCTGCTCCTTGTTTATGTGCATTGCGAGCCCTCCCCTCAAGAGACTTCTGCTACTTATGATAAAAAATAAGAAAACTATATTTGCAAATTTTTTTTTACAGAAGCTTACTCCCAAAGTTCCAATTGAATCGGTTTAAAACTTAAAAAGTTAGCATTGGAAATTTTTTATTATGGACAAGTATGAGTGCCTCTTTGGATAGAGTGAGCCTTGAGCAGAAAGGGTGTTACCATAGCAACGGTTGATTGCCAGCTGGAAGCGCTGATCCAAAGCCCTTGGTTGGGAAGAAAGCAAACACCTGTTTATCACTTCCACTGCTCAAAGGGACTAGGAGAAAATTTTCAGAAATCCATTTTCCCAAATTTTGAAAATAACAGTAAAATTTTTACATTGGTTAAGATACACAGCAATAAATTTCTAGTGCAAATTTTGCCAAATTCCATTAGAAACTTTAGAAGATGCAAAAAAAATAAAAAATAAAAAAAAAAATCTTCCGTTGCATAATCGGATTGGAAAAAAAGAAACAATAATTCTAAATTAAGGGAAAAGCAAGTGAATTATTTTTTTTAGGTGCCATGGTTTATTTAAACACAGTGATCCTTAAATTTTTTTCTGTGATGATATGGACTCTATTTGAATTACAAGCATACATTTTTGTTCAGACGTCTGAGTTACTGTTTTAATAAAAAAAATCATCTATAATTAAAAAGTTTTCTATGGGTTTAGGCGAAATTCAGCAGATAAACGTATTTTAGTAAATTGCAACATCATGACATAAATTTGGTCATTTTGGCAAAAATCGGGGAGCTTTTTTTTTTTTTTTTACATTTTCTCCTATAGTTAGGGTGAAGGAGGAAGGATGCAACTTGACAGTTCAGTGAGCTGCGGGTGGTGATTTATGGCAATGTGCCAAATGAAAAGAAGCTGTTCCATCAGGACATTCCACAGGTTGTGCATGTGTGTGGAGGGCATGCTCCTGTTGTTTGATCTTAAGCGGAATGTTTTTGTGCATGAAGGGAAAGAAATATCCGTTTTAGCTTTGCAGCTTTTACTTTTTTCTTTTTTCGTGGTAATAAATAAAAATCATAGTTGCTGCATTCACCATTGATCCATATTTGCATTTCTTGAATATAAACAGCAGACAATCAGAAACATGGTGTTGGGCGGCGGGTCTTCATGTTCTTCATTTTGCATCTGCTGAATCCAGTTCTGTGGGAATAAGGAATGACTTATACTGTGAATATATACAAAACTACATATTTTTGATCTGAAAAAATAGGTCTACTTTACACAGTAGCTAACGTGTGAACTCAGACAAGACAATCAGACATACGGACATCTGATTCCATAAAAAAAAAAAATCAACAGTATTTTTATTAATACACTACAGGTAAAAAAGCAAAAACATGTTTTTAAACATTATAAAGGAAAACAGATTTTTGAAATGCCCATGGCTTGATGATTATCTTAATTTCTGAAAGTTTCTTTTTTCCACATCCTTTTTTCTTTCAATTACAATACATTGTAACAGGATACCTGTGTGTTGTATCACTTAGTGATATGGCAGATTTTCGGTTGCCGATATCCGCGATCGTAAGTATTAGTTGCACTGTGATTGTTGATGATGACAAGATAAATACTGGAGTGATGTAAAATGTTGCATAAACTTACCCCCCCCCCTCTTCTTCCAAACTTTTATGCAGTCATCATAGCTGATCAACCATTTCATTCCATGAACATCAGCACATTTCAATCATTTGACCATTGGGGGTAGGTTGGGTCTGACGGAATTCAGCACTACTTAAGCGCCTAGCGCAACGAAAACATGCTAATTTTGGACCGTTCTATTCCCTTCCCCTCTACCATCCCTAATAATTGAGAGTGCATACTGTAGTTTCAAATATTCTATTTATGAGCTAGTTTTCGCGCTGTTCATTATGTTTTTATTTTCGAAATTACTAACCCTTTCGAACTATAGGTTGCAGAAACGTTTATGCTTTGGGTTTGTCTGTACGATAATTCGCACAAAAGCGGTTGGATTTCGGCGAAATTTTTGTATGCCGTTGGGTATAACCTGGGAACGTATCCTATTGAAAATGGTCGAAATTAAATTCAAAGGTCAAGACATAAGAGCAGTATTCGTTTTCCAAGCTTAGGAATGTTAACTCACATAAAATCTGTTTGATTGCAACGAAGTTTTGGTATGTTATCAGGGAGGAGAAACCTACCCTTGTAGAAAATGGTCCAAATTGAATTAAAAGGTCAGGGCATGAGAACAGAATCCGTTCTTTATGATCTTGTGCTTGATAAACTTGATCCATTTGCATAAAGCACACTCATCCATTTGCATCTTTCATCATTTTTATTACTTAAAACTGAAATTACTTTTAAAAAGTAATTTGAACATGATACTGTAAAACGTAATAATCATCCTGGAATTTTTTGTATATGTCCTGGAAAAGGCCTGGAAAGTCCTTGAATTTTTTTCTCCCAAAAGTGTACAAACCCTGAGTATAAAGCCAAAAATATGGCATAATACAGGGTGATCCATAAAGAAGTATACAGTTTCAACGCAATATAAAGCAAGAACAATGTAAGATATTTTATGGTACCTGTAACAGAATTGTAGGGGAATGTTTCAAGTTTTTTAGAGACGGTCACAGATGTTCTAGGTGTGCACCCTTAGTCAAACGAAACACATCGAGCTGGTAATCCATTTCCGCCCAAGCACGACACACGCGGTCGTCCAGAACTTTTAAGTTTGCACAAACAGCCCATAGTTTCAAATTTTTTATGCCAATCATAGATAGATTTTTCTGGTTGGAGGTTCTTTTCTGAATCGTGATCGAAAATGCCGTTTCACAACAGTTACAGATTCCATTTTGCTCAATTCAAGAACACAAAACGCCTTCTCCACTGCAGACGCTGCCATTTTGACTGACTAGTCACGTGACACGAGCGCTGTCGTCTACGTCACTTCCCTCGGTAGCGGGATACAAACTTTATGAGTACATCTACCTAGCGGTTCGCAGTTGTGGTCCGTGTCTTCAACTGTTACTGTTTTACAGCATCTGGAAACTGTATACTTCTTTATGAATCACCCTGTATATGCAGAGATGCCAACTTTTATGGATTTTCACTCCATTTTACGGAAGTCACCCAAAAAACTGGAAAAACCCACACATAGTTTTTTATTTTTTACTGTATTTCGGTTGAAAAAACACACATTACAAGTAGTCCCTTATACGCCTTCGATGTTTTGACTTCCCCTGCCAACCGAGGCGGAGCTTCTCCGCATACGCTGTTTGTCACGTCAGCCATTTGAGAGTGCCATGCACAAAAGCCAAAAGGGAGCTCAGCGCCTTTTGCGAACTCTTTACATTGATTACATGTGGCTTTGTGCTTGTGAAAATTCTGGTGCAAACGTTTTAACCCTTTTCACTCTGTCGGCTGACACCCGACAATATGAAATTGCTGAACAGCTCGCATGGCGGGTGTCACCTGCCACGCCGATGACGCCTCTACAGCTCGTATGTAGGGTCTCGCGAGACATTTCTTTTTCACCGAAAATATTTTTAAAAATGTCATCGACATGTCAGGTGTCACCCACCATGCCGATGACACATCTGTATCTCACACGTCAGAGCTCGTGAGGAATTTATTTCGCTGAATAGTCCGCATATCAGGTGTCATCTGCTATGTCTATGATGCCTCTATAGCTCGCACGGCAGGTGCCAACCGCTATGCCGATAATGCCTCTATAGCTCGTACGTATGGGCTTGCGAGACATTTCTTTTTCACCGAATAGATAAAAAGAAATGTCATCGGCATGTCAGGTGTCACCCACCATGCTGATGATGCCTCTATAGCTTGTGAGGAATTTATTTTTCCGAATAGCTCGTGTGTCGGGTGTCATCCGCCACGCCGATGACGCCCATATACAGTAGCGAACAAAAGTATTTGGCGAAACACTTTTTCGACCATAATATTTTTTCTGCTGGACCAAATCAGGTAATTTTGGGATATGATACGTGTTATTCAGTTGTAAACATGACCCATATGCAGATGGATCGGAAACCTTAACACAGATCAGGTACCGAGCTTAATCGCAAAGATCATACAAATTGACCAACAAAGTAGATGTGTATCACATTCATTTAATGCAATGATAACAGAAGACAAGTACAAGAAAATGACAAAACAATAACTAATACTTAGTGGGATAATCACGAGACTGAATAACAGCTGTACAACGGGCTGGCATAGAGTCCACTACCTTCTTGACGGTGACCTGCGGAATTCGCGCCCATTCTGCAGACAGCTGGTCGAGCTTCTGGGCCCTATTCCGGCAGGTTTTCTTTGCACATTGTCTCTGCAGCTCCTCCCACATGTGCTCGATAGGGTTGAGGTCTGGAGATTGGCTTGGCCAGTCTAAAAGTGTGACCTGTTGCTGCTGGAAGGCTGCCTTCGCTACTCTGGAGGTGTGCTTCGGGTCGTTGTCTTGCTGCATGATCCATCCGGGTGGCATGTTCTGGTTTGCCCATAGGAAGACATCGTGAATGCGCATGTTCGTGTAGCTCTGGCCGGTCATTATTTCGTCAACTTGATGATGGGGCCCATTCCATTGCGAGAGAAGGCGCCGTAAACCATGAGCGATCCTCCTCCGTGCTTGGCAGTCGGCTGAAGGAACTGGGGGTTGAATCTCTGGCCACACGGACGTCGTACGTATCGGATGCCATCACTTCCGAACAAGTTGAACTTGCTCTCGTCGGTGAAAAGCATCTTACTCCAGTCCGCTGCGGTCCAGTGTCGATGAAGGCGCGCGAACGTTACTCTGGCTCGTCGACTCTTGACTCCGATGAGCAGTTTCTTGGCGGAGTGTCTTCCATTCAATCCAGCAGCAATAAAACGGCGGGAGATGGTCATTCAGCTGACGTTTAGGTCATCGCTGTCGCGGAATTCGGTGGCGATGTCCACAGCAGTCAAGGTGGGATCAGCAAGAGATCGACGGAGGATGCAACGTAGTGGAACGAGGCCTACCACATCGCGGACTGTTCTCGACGGTCCCAGTCTTCTTATAACGTTGCAGGATAGCTGAAACGGACTGGTGTCGGATCTTCAGGGCCTTCTCAATGTCGGTGACGCGCATTCCGGATTCCATCATGTTCACGGCTGCCTGGCGAGCTCCAACAGAGATCTCCGCCTTTTTACCCATTTCTGAAAACCTAAGATTGACTTATTATCACACTACACATCACAAAAATCACAAGAAAAACATTAATGCATGCAGCAAACAAATAGGTAATATTTGGCGACTCTTGAATATGGCCCATTTCGAACGATAAATTTGCTCTGAGTGAAATACAAACTACGCTGCATTGTAACCCACGAATCAACACATATCATATCCCAAAATGACCCGATTTGTGTTTCGCCAAATACTTTTGTTTGCTACTGTAGCTTGTATGTTGGGGCTTGCGAGACATTTCTTTTTCTCCGAATAGATAAAAAGAAATGTCATCGGTGTGTCAGGTGTCACCCACCATGTCAATGACGCCTCCATAGCTCGTGTGTCTGAGCTCGCAAGACTTTTTTTATCGCCGAATAGTTCGCATGTCGGGGCTAGCCAGCTAAAGCTGAACTTTCCCTGCTAAGTTGTGTCCTGTACTGCAGAAATATATATATCATCATGTATATATATATATGTATATATATATATATATCATCATCATCATCATCATTGTCAACCATTATCAATCCACTGCTGGACGAAGGTCTCCCCAAGTTTCCTCCACAACGGTCTGTCTTGTGCCAGTCTCCTCCATGTCACCCCTGCATACTTTCGAATTTCATCCACCCATCTCCCATGTGGTCTTCTTCTGGGTCTTTTCCTGTCCCTTGGAATCCAATCTAAAATTTCGGCTGTCCATCGATGATCTGTCCTTCTGGCAGTATGTCCAGCCCATTGCCATTTCAGGGATTTAACTCTGATCATGATGTCTTCCACTCTTGTCATTTTTCGGATCCACGAGTTCCTCTTCTTATCTCTCCTGGTTACACCAAGCATGCACCTCTCCATGCTTCTTTGAGTTGTCTGCAGCCTTTGTATGTCTCTCTTTTAGTTAAGGTCCACGTCTCTGCACCATACGTAAGCACTGGAAGGATGCATTGATCAAACACTTTTCTTTTAAGACATAATGGCATATTGCTCTTGAAAATTATGCTGTTTCTTCCAAAAGCTCTCCAGGCAAGTTTTGTACGCCGATTAATTTCTTCATCAATGTGACCCTCACTTGATATCTGTTGTCCAAGATAAACGTATGTGTCTGTTATCTCCAGCTTTTCTCCATCAATCGATAAATCTTCATTTCTTGTAAAAGCATTGAACATCACTTTTGTCTTCTGAAAGTTCATTTTTAATCCCACTTCTTTACTCTTGTCAGCAAGTTCCTGGATCATACTCTGCAGCTCTGATGGGGTAGTTGCAAAAATGACTACGTCATCAGCAAAACGAAGGTGGGTTAGATAATCTCCATTAATCTTTATCCCCTTGTTTTCCCAGCTCAGCGACTGAAAAACACCCTCCAATGTGGCATTAAAGAGCTTCGGAGATATGGTGTCACCTTGTCTCACTCCCTTTCCAATTTTTACGTGTGTTGTATTTTCAAACAGCCTAATCTTTGCACTTGCATTTTCATAGATGTTATTAATAATATTAATGTATGCATCTTCAATACCGCAGGTTTTCAGAGCCATTGTAACTGCTGACGGTTTCACCGAATCAAAGGCTTTTTCATAATCGATAAAAGCCATGCACAATGGAAGTTCATATTCCCTCGCTCTTTCAATTAGTTCTCTCAGCACGTGGATATGATCTATTGTGCTGTAGCCACTCCTGAATCCAGCTTGTTCTCTCGGTTGAGCCATGTCTAGTGCTACCTTCAAGCGGTGTGAAAGAACTTTAGTGAAGATTTTATAAACTACTGATAGGAGGCTGATAGGTCTGTAGTTTCCGAGATCCTCAATGTCACCTTTCTTATGTAGCAGGATCATTGTAGCGGTGTTCCAATCCTCAGGAATCTTTCCTTCATTAAGGCATCGAGTGAAAATTTGGGCGAGTACTGTTTCGATTTCTCCACTTGCTTCTTGTATGATGTCTACAGTAATTCCATCTTCTCCTGGAGCTTTTCCTCGCTTCATGTTCTTGATTGCATGTGCAACTTCTGCTGGAAGGACTGGAGGAACTCTGGTACTGGTATCTTTCATGATGTCTGGAGTGCATATATCATCCCTTTCATATAATTTGGAGTAGAAATCTTTCACTCTTGTCAAGATTTCGCCTCTATTTCTTGTTACAGAACCATCTTCTTTTCTCAGTGCCATAATCTGTTTTCTTCCCTTACTGAGATGTCCCTTTGCTATCTTTAGGCTTTAGTTGTTTTCAATTGCTTTCCTCACTAGTTCACAGTTGAATTTCCTTACGTCTTCAGTGATACTTTTTCTTACTGTCTTGCATAGCTCTATATATTCCACTTTGGAAGTCACATCTTCTTTATTTGTCCTCATCTCTCTTCTTTTTTGCATCAACATTTTGGTTTTTCCTGATAATTTGTTCACATGCAACTTGTTCTTAGACCCAGCTAATTTTGTTGCTGTTTCCATAAGAGCTTTGGTTATTTTTCTGTTAACTTCAGAGATGTCCACTTCTTCCGATGTTAGGCCTTCTAAAGCAGAGAATCTGTTCTTCAGTTCTAACTTGAAGGTATTATGGTGTTTTTAAGGTTGGTTATGTCAATAGATTTTGTTTGTCTTATGAGCTTGCCACGTTCAAGTTTGGTGTTGAGGTGCATCTTACATCTCACCAATCTATGGTCACTACCTGTGTTGAACTTGTTTAGCACACTGCAGTCTTCTATGACGAATTTTTTGTTACACATAATAAAATCAATTTCACTTGTCGTCCCATTTGGATGTCTCCATGTCCATTTCCTGTGTGGCTTTTTCTTGAAGAAGGAGTTCAAGATGAAAAACCCTTCTGCCTCTGCAAACTCTACGAGAGTATTTCCACGCTGGTTTCTGTTGCGTGACCGAATTTACCTACTGAAGTTTCATTCTGTTGCCGTTGCCCTATTTTTGCATTGAAATCTCCCATAATTATTTTCAAGTGCTGCTTACCTTTATTATTTAGATGACAAATTTCCTCATAAAATTCTTCAATTTCTTCTTCAGGATGACTTGTGGTGGGTGCATAAGTTTGAATAATCTGAGCCTGGTATCTTTTCGAGAGTTGGATAACAAGTCGTGCAGCTCTGTCAGAGGAACTTTCAACTTCTACAACTTTATCCTTCAGTTTCTTGTTTATTATAAATCCAACACCACTAGTTCTGCCAGTATCTGTCCCACGATAGTAGAAGAGATGTCCACTTTTCAGTTCGATGAGATCTTCTCCTTTTCTCCTTACCTCACTTAGCCCCACGATGTCCCACTTGATCCTTTGTAGTTCCTCTTCCAATTCAAGAAGCCTTGAATCAGAAGATAGGGAGCGTCCATTGTAAGTAGCCAAGGTCAGCATCAGATGGCAGCCTAGTCCGGTCCTCCGGGGATTCTTAGCACCCTCTGCCTTCATGTCGCACTGGCCGCTGCCTTGGCCAGGTACATTCCAGCTGCCGGAGACTGAGGGCCAAGATTTAAGTTGTGGAATCATTTTGGAGGGGTTTGGCCATAACTCACCACGCTGGCCAAGCGGGTTGGTGAGTGTGGGATAGAATTTCCTCTGATCCCGATGGTATAGTTATACCGCTATGGGCGGTCGTCAGAGCCCCTTTAGTGGGAACAGGATGCACCACGAGAAGGCGGGGTTGACATTTGTCAAGGAGAGGCTATGATGTTACGCATCACCTGACCTTACATCCCATATATATATATATGTATGTATAATTATTTTAAATACAACTACATTTTAGAACTTATTCATACTATTAAAAAGTGTTATAAACGATTCTCAGATTTTAAAATAAATATTTTGGATATACTGAAAATCTTACTAAAGGTCGAAGCGGTTTTCCTGAAAACTACTGAAAATTTCGGATTTTCTTACTGATGACTCCTTTCTCAGGTTGCCATCTCTGTATATGAATTGTACAATCAGAGCTAGATGTTTGTGATTATAATAAAGATTACATATGAAAAACTGTAAATGTTATAGAGTTCAATCAAGATTCACAGGTATTTAACCAAATTGTGAAGTAATATGTGGAATGTAGGTATAGTATATCAAATAATAGTCTGATATTTCTTAATGTTTCTGTTTAACACATTAAGTTGCTATGAAAGTTCGACTCGCCAATATATAACGTTTGACGGTGAAAATTTGAACGTTAACCTCTATAGATAGAAATTACGAACTCAGCATATTTATGCTCACCTCTTCAAATTTACCTCACCTCCCATTGTCATGTCATTAGAATTTTCAGTTCCTCTGGTTCTTTGTGCTTCACAAAAGATAAGGCTTATGTGGTTAGGCCCATCGTTTCAAGTCTGTTCTACCATCTGTCTATACTTGTGGAGCACTTTGTACACAAACATCGGTATGTGCAAAGTTCCGTCGTCATTCGCAAATCATATAAATGAACAATAAGTGAAAGATATGTGATGTCGATGAAATATATATGAATAATATACAATTGCAACAGGACTAAAACGAAATGGAATGATTCTAACACAAAGGAAAAACGGCTTTGAATTTGACATTAAAACACTTACCAAAGTTAAAACTATAATCGAAAGATGGTGGAATAAAACCTAACAAAGTCATCACCTTAAAACGTGCAAGAAATGATAGGGGATTGACACAACACCGTCGCCGCCTTATAGCCTCATCGACATTCCCGACTCGTTTTGGCTCGCATACTTAGCGGACATTCTCAAGGTTGCAGTCGATGTTGACTCTGCGCTGAACACTAAGGTCTGTCTCGTCGTTCCGTTAATGCCAACCTTACTTTGTCAGTTATCTTGTATGTTACAGGTGCCGCCATCTGGTGTTCATCTGGCTCCTAATCTATGTTGGTAAACAGCCTTTGATTGTTTAGCACAGATGGATCGATGCTCCATGCTCTGGACAATTCAACTGGTGTATTTGAATTACAATTGTTCCCTTTAGTCTTTTCGATCAATACAGGATCGGCAGTAAGAATCTTTCTGTGGGTGTTATGAGAAGTTAACAGTTTCATGCTGTCGCAATCGGGGATAGCATTATTATCTTGACAGTACTCTAAAACTCAGTAGTCTCATCATCTCTAATTCAGTACTGTCAAGATAATAATGCTATCCTCGATTGGGACTACATAAAAGTGTTAACTTCTCATAACACCCACAGAAAGATCCTTATTGCCGAGGCTGTATTGATCAAAAAGACTAAAGAGAACCATTGTAATTTAGATAAACCAGTTGAATTGTCCAGCGCATGAAAGAATATGATTGAGCACGACAAACATTGATCCATCCATGCTAAACAATCAAAGAATGCTTACCAACATAGATTAGGAACCAGATGAACACCAGATTGTGGCACCTCCAACATACGTAACATACAAGATAACAGCCGAAGTAAGGTTGGCATTAACGGAACGACGAGATAGACCTAGGCATTCAGCGCAGAGTTAACATTGCCTGAAGCCTTGAGAATGGCCGCAAAGGATGCAAGCCGAAATGCTCCGGGAATGTCGACAAGGCGATAAAGTGGCGACTGTGTTGTGTCAAGTCTTAACCGTTTTTCGCACCTGTTTTAAGGTGATGCCTTCGTTAGATTTTATTCCATCATCTTTGGATTATACTTTTAACTTTGGTATGTGTTTTAATGTCAAATTCAAAGCCGTTTTTTCTTTGTGTTCGAATCATTCCATTTCATTTTAGTCTTATCACCATCGTATATTTTTCACTTATTGTTCATCTGTATGATTTGTGAATGACGATGGAACTTTGCAGATACCGATATTCATGCACAAAGTGCTTCACAAGTATAGACAGATGGTAGAACGGACTTGAAACAATGGTCCTAACCACATAAGCCTAATCTTTTTGTGAAACACAAAGAACTAGAGGAACTGAAAATTCTACTGACATGGCAATGGAAGGTGAGGTAAATTTGAAGAGGTTAGAATAAATATGCTGAGTTTGTAATTTCTATCTATAGAGGTTAACTGATGCATAAATTTTCACCATCGAATGTTATATATTGGCCAGTCGAACTTTCATAGCAACTTAGCATGTGGAACAGAAACATTAAGAAATATAAGATTATTATTTCATGTGCTATGTGTAAATGCTATGCTTACTGATTTTTCACAATTGTTTCTTTTCTCTGTTTTTTATGTATTTTTTGGAAACGGAAGCTGCAAGTAAAGCTGAAGAAGAGGAACAAGAGTTTGAAAAATATGGCTGCAGAAGAAAGAGAAGATGCCGAAAAGAAAAGCTGCACAACAAAAAACAGTCTGCAGGACCAAAGAAACAAGATGAGGCAGCTGCTCAGAATTTCTGTTCAAATGTTTGTGTAAATCAATTTTGCAGTGATGATAAATCACTAAAAACTTACGTAAAAAGTAATTTATCAAGCTTCATTTGCTTTTAAATCTAGGGTCCTAATCAGGTAGCACAAATTTTAATTAATTGCCATGTTGCTGTGTTCAGAAGCTATTTACACTTAATAAATAGTTGCATCAGTACATGAAATACTAAAATGCTAGTTGGCTTTTCATTTTACTTGTTTTTTGGGTGGTTTGAGTCCGAAGTAGTAATTTTCTTGTGTTCCTAGAATGGCATGCTTTTTTTAGTACTTTGTTTCCAACACTGCCATTGTGCATTAGTTTTTTCAAAAGTAGATATTTTTGATATATTGAAAATCTTACAGAAGGTCGAAGTGGTTTTACTGAAAACTTTAGATTTTTTTACTGATGACCCCTTTCTCAGGTTGGCATCTCTGTATATGAATCGTACAATCAGAGCTAGATGCTTGTGATTATAATGAAGATTACACATGAAAAACTGTGAATGTTATAGACTTCAAGATTCATATTATGGTATTTAACCAACTTGTGTAGTAATAAGTGGAATATAGATATAGTATATGAAATAATCGTCTGATATTTCTTACTGTTTCTGTTACACATGTTAAGTTGCTATGGAAGTTCAACTAGCCAATATACACTGGCATGCAAATGTCCTGCAGAAGTGCTCCACATCGACTCAAATCATACCATAAGATCCCCAAGATGTAAGAATATGGGACAAGTGAGCAAAACCGTCCAAACAAGTAATCCAAAGGATACAAAGGCACTTTATTCAAAAGGTAGCTTCGAGCACAACTGGACACAAGACAGAAACGTCTATGTGACAGGCGGCTGCCAAGAAAAATCCAGTCTTTAGTCGGGGATATGATCACCCCTGACTGCGTTGCAGGATTTACAATGTCTGTCCATGCTGAGGACGAGGTTGTCAAGGAGCTGTTGAGGCATCGCGGCCCATTCCTCTTGTAGCGCCAATCACAGCTGCGGAATCGTTGCTGGCGGCTGGTGACGTGCTGCCAAGTGTCTCCCGAGAAAGTACCACATGTGTTCGATTGGATTTAGGTCCAGGGACCTTGCGGGCCAATCCATGCATTGAATATCTTCACTCTCCAACAGCTCTGCGACAGCCACTGTACGATGAGGTGTAGCATTGTCATTCAAGAAGAGGAACTCAGAACCCACAGCACCTCTAAACAGACGCATGTGAGGCAGGTGAACCTTGGTACATTAGCGGGCACCAGTGACTGAACCTCCTTGGAAGATGTGGAGGTCAGTACAGCTACCAAGCATGATACCGCCCCAAACAAGAGCTCTGCCACCTCCAAACTGGTCCGTTTCGATGATGTTGGAGCTGTTATTGCGTGTTTCCTGCTCTCTCCAGATGTGTATACGTCCAGAATCGCTCGTCAGACTAAATTGGCTCTCATCCGAAACGAGAACTCAACCCCATGGCTGATGTGTCCAGTTCTTGTGTTCCTGGCACCACAGAAACCGCCGTCTCCGATGAGCAGGTGTTAATGGCACACACCGTACTGGTCGACGTTCAAATAGACCACATTTGTGCAGCCTCCTGGCTACAGTAAAACACGATAACAGCATCCAGTTGTCTGTTGCATGTGCCTTGCGATTTCTCCCGCTGTGAGCGATCCTGAATTCCTCGGCCACACTAGTCACACTTTGACCTTCTTCCAACTTCCCAATGACGCGACCTCGGGTAAAGTCATCCAGATGTCTACTGGATTGCCTGTTGGCCATATCACATGGTTGCAGCAACTTGACGTCGCTCAAACCGATGTACACCGTGCAATAGCTTTCACCAAATTGCTGAGCGTACACCGCCCGTGTGCTTTTTATCTTTCTGACACTCCCTCACGTCATGCTGCATATGTGCATGCTCTACCGTACTGGACCCTAGTCTATCTCCTGAGTGGTCTTCCGGTACGTTCTGCCTGCTCGTTCCACTGTTATGCTGATTTCTCCTCATGGTCCTTAATTTTTGCACACCAGTGTATAACATTCGACAGTGAAAATTTATCAGTTAACCTCTATAGATAGAAATTACGAACTCAGCATATTTCTGCTGACCTCTTCAAATCTACCTCGCCTTCCATCATCATGTCAGTAAAATTTTCAGTTCTTCTGATTCTTTGTCTTTCACAAAGATTAGGCTTATTTGGTTAAGCCTATCGTTTCAAGTCCGTTCTACTATCTTTCTATACTTGTGGAGCAATATTGGTATGTTCAAAGTTCCTTCGTCATTCACAAATCACATAGATGAACAATAAGTGAAAGATATACGACGGTGATGAAAGATGTATGAATAATATACAATGGCAATAGGACTAAAACGAAATGGAATGATTCGAACACATAGAAAAAACAACTGAATTTAACATTTAAACACTTACCAAAGTTAAAACTATAATCGAAAGATGGTGGAATAAAACCTAACAAAGTCATCACCTTAAAACGTGCAAGAAATGATAGGGGATTGACACAACACCGTCGCCGCCCCATAGCCTCATCGACATTCCCGACTCGTTTCAGCTCCCATACTTAGCGGCCATTCACAAGGTTGTAGGCGATGTTAACTCTGCGCTAAACAGTAAGGTCTGTCTCATCGTTCCGTTAATGCCAACCTTACTTCGTCAGTTATCTTGTATGTTACGTATGTTAGAAGTGGCGCCATCTGGTGTTCATCTGGCTCCTAATCTATGTTGGTAAACAGTCTTTGATTGTTTAGCACAGATGGATTGATGTTCCATGCTCTGGACAATTCAACTGGTGTATTTGAATTACAATTGTTCTCTTTAGTCTTTTCGATCAATACAGCATCGGCAGTAAGAATCTTTCTGTGGGTGTTATGAGAATGAGAAGTTAACAGTTTTATGTTGTCCCAATCGGGGATAGCATTATTATCTTGACAGTACTCTAAAATTCAGTACTGTCATCATCTCTAATTCAGTAATGTCAATTGTGTACACATACATCTCTAATTCAGTACTGTCAAGATAATAATGCTATCGCCGTTTGGGACACCATAAAGCTGTTAACTATTCATAACACCCACAGAAAGATCCTTACTGCCGATGCTGTATTGATCGAAAAGACTAAAGGGGGAACCATTGTAATTTACATACACCAGTTGAATTGTCCAGTGCATTATGGAAGAATATGATTGAGCACGAAAAACATAGATCCATCCGTTCGAAACAATCAAAGACTGTTTACCAACATAGATTAGGAGCCAGATGAACACCAGATGGCGGCACTTCCAACATACGTAACATACAAGATAACTGACGAAGTAAGGTTGGCATGAAAGGAAGGAACGATGAGTTAGACCTTAGTGTTCAGCGCAGAGTTAACATCACTTGCAACCTTCAGAATGGCTGCAAAGTATGCGAACCAAAATGTGCCGGGAATGTTGACAAGGCGATAAAGTGGCGATGGTGTTGTGTCAGTCCTTTATCCTTTTTTGCACGTTTTTCAAGGTGATGACTTCGTTAGGTTTTATTCCATCATCTTTCGATTATAGTGTTAACTTTGGTAAGTGTTTTAATGTCAAATTCAAAGTCGTTTTTTCTTTGTGTTCGAATCATTCCATTTCGTTTTAGTCCTATTGACATCATATATCTTTTACTTATTGTTCATCTATATGAATGGCGAATGACGGCGGAACTTGGCACATACCAATATTCATGTACAAAGTGCTCCACAAGTATAGACGGATGGTAGAACGTATTTGAAACAATGGGCCTAACCACATAAGCCTAATCTTTTTGTGAAAGGCTAAGAACCAGAGGAATTGAAAATTCTACTGAGATGACTATGGAAGGCGAGGTAGATTTGGAGAGGTGAGCATAAATATGCTGAGTTCATAATTTCTATCTATAAGAGGTTAACTGACGCATAAATTTTCACCGTCTAACGTTATATATTGGCCAGTTGAACTTTCATAGCAACTTAACATGTGAAACAGAATCATTAAAAAATATCAGATGATTATTTCATATGCTATGTAATGCGGGCGACCTACGTGAGAGATGGGTTTGCCTCCTCGGAGCGCTCCGTGGGGACAAAGGCACACTAGGGCCTCTGTAAATCTTGGAGAGGTGCCAGCTAGTTCTGTGGAACATTGGCAAAAAGACCCCCAACACACTGGGTTTTGTTACAGAATCCTTAGGGGGAATGACCAACTGGAACTGTCAGCTTTGAGCTAATACCCCATACTGATGTACTTACCTGATTAAAAAGACAAAGAAATCAATATCCGGAACTCTAGTGTGGGATATGGTGGACCTACCACACTTGTGAAGGACAGTCCACCACGGAATCAACCTGGACTTTCTAAACGGAACATGAGAAAGAGATCTCTGCTGAGTAAGTGTAAGATTAATGTATGGAATACTAGAGGAATTAATGGCAAGATGAATGAGGTGATTGAAGAGATGAATAAGTATAGATTGGATGTGCTGTGCATAAGCATACGCGAGATTCTTCCACTGATTCACGGAACTCTGCCTTATTTTTTTGTCACCATTTGGGTAATTTTCTAGATCGATGCGGAACTGAAGAGAAAGGGGTGGGGGGAGGTGTCGTTTTCCGTCTAGGGATGGTATTTCGTCTTTCAAAACTATAGAAAACTGAAGTTATACGGAGCGACGTTTTTTCCCCATAATCGTAATTTCTTTTTTCGTCACGGTGTTGCCTGTTCCCAATATTGTTATTAAATGTCATTTTATTCAACAAACCTTTGTATTTCAGCATGAAACCGTTTGCAACAGTTTCCAAAAACGGAAGTTAAGACGGCTCAAAGATTTTTTCGTAGTCTGCAGGCAAAGATTCTTCTGTAGATTCGAAGAATTCCGCCATTTCCGTTATTATTTTGAGTATTCTCGAGATCAATGCACAACTGAACAGAAATTTTGGGGAGTAATGGTGGGGGAAAAGGATTCGTTTTTCGTTTGACGACGTGATTCTATCTTACGAAACTTTTGAAAACGGAAGTTAGATGCAGCAAAGATTTCTCCAGTAATCTATTTCTTTTCCTCGCAATGTTCCTTCTGCCCAGTATTTTTCTTAAATATCCTTTTATTCCACAAATACTGCATTTCAACCTAAAAATGGAGGAAGAAGTTTCCAAAAACGGAAGTCGGTCGGAGCGAAGAGTACTGTGGAAATCAGATTTTTTTTTCTTCCTGCGATGTTCTCACTATCCTGTGTTGTTGTAAAGTGTTACTTTCCCTCATAAATGTCTGCACTTAAGCTTGATGAGGGAGGGGAAATTTTCCAAAAACGGAAGTGACTGCATTTGAAAATTTGTTAGAATTGATGCATGGTGTTCAAAAGTATTCATATTCAGAAAGTCGCACCATTTATCTAAAGTCGCAAAAGCTTTGATATCATGCGTTCATGATCCTCAGGCTGAAAGTTCTTTCAGCATGATGGATAAATTATTGTCATCTGAGGGAATAAAAGGGGAGGAGGAAACAAAAGTGGTGAAGAAATAGGAAGATCATTATATCGACAGAAAGAAAAAGTAAGCAAAGGTTGCTGTGCAGCTGCAGAATCAACAAAACACAAATATGGCCATGGAACTTTCTGAAAAGAAACCAACACAAGACTAAAATTGAGCTGATGTTCTAGCAAGTACAAAAAAAAAAAAATAAATAAATAAAGAGGAGAGAGAGATGTTTGAAGCAGTGTCTTTTTAAAATCACTTTATTTTGTTTGAATTCAGTAATATTGTATTGTTAATACAGTGAACAATTCCATCTTGCTCATGCTGCTATATATTCACACTTTTTTGTTGCTTGTTCAGATTTTTTTCACCCGATTTAAAGTTCAGCTTTTTTGTTCCTTCGTCCTTCTCATGTATAGTGTAAGTGAAACCAAAAGAAAAGAAATTGGGATAGAAGAAGTGAATGGAACGGTGAGTGTGTGGTCTAGAGTATTAGGTAATATGAGAGCACAGGTTGGTGTAGGTGTGGTTTTAAGTGAAAAGATGAAGAACAACTTGATTCAGTATATCTGCATAAGTGAGAGAAGTCTTTGGATTCGTTTGAAAGTAAAACTTCAAAGAATAGTAATTGTTTTAGTGTATGCTCCTTGTGACTCGGAACCTTCTGATAGGAAGGAAGATTTCTGGAATGAGCTAAAAGCTGTTTTGAGCCAGTTTGGTGCTAAAGAGAAAGTTATAATAGCAGGGGATTTCAATGCTAGAGTAGGTCCTTGTGTGAATGATAATGGTGAAAGATTAATTGAACTTTGCATTGAGAATGATTTTTGTGTATCTAATACGTTTTCAACCACAAGTGTATCCATACATATACTTGGGAAAATTGTACTCTTGGTCAAAAGAGTGTGATAGATTTTGTTGTCTACGATCAATGTCTGAAACACTTAATTGTTAACACTCGTGTGATAAGAGGTGCGGATGTTGGTTATGATCACTGGGTAGTGTCACGAGTGAAACTGAATGTTGGTTGGAGGAAAAGGTATAGGAAGAGGCCCAGGATGGAAAGAATAAAGGTTGAAAGGCTCCCTGAAGATCATTAGCATTATTCTGACTTGCTCAGAGAACGACTGAAGGAGCTGAAGTCTTGCGAGAGGGATGTAGAAAAGAAGTGGGAATGTTTTAAGTACTGTGTTGTCACTGCTGCTGAAGAGGTCTGTGGCACGACAGTAGAGGTGATGCTTGGTGGAATAGTGAGATTGAAGAGGCAGTAAAGAGAAAGAAGGAAGCCTATTTGGGGATGTTGCATTTTAGAGTTTCTGTGGATGAATATTGCTGTAAGAAGCGTGAAGCCGCAAGGCTGGTTCGCCAGAGTAAGGCAAAAGATAGGAAGGAGAAGAGAGAAAGGCATGAATTGGCTTTTTGGAAAGATAGGAAGACTTTCTGGAAGTATATAAGAATCAGGGAAAATGATATGACTGCCCAATGAGTTAAGTGAAAGATGGGGTGAATACTTCTGTGACTTATTAGATCAGGAAAGCAAAGGTGATTCCGAGCCAGAAGCAGATGATGTCACAGGGAAGGATAGAAGCACAGGAGGGATCTCAAGAGAAGAAGTGTGTTAAGCTCTAAAATCTTTTCAGAATGGTAAGGCTCCGGGAGTTGATGGCATAACTGCCGAGATGTTGAAATATGGTGGTGAATCTGTAATTGACTGGTTAACTGAAATTTGCCAGTTGTGCTGGGAGTTAGGAATGGTCCCTCAGGATTGGAAGGATGCTATCACTGTTCCCTTGTATAAGGGAAAAGGTGATCAGACTGACTGCAAGAACTATCTTGGTATTAGCCTGCTGAGTGTATCAGGGAAAGTATTTGGTAAGGTCGTTATTGAAAAGGTACGGGGTCTTACATCAAAAAAAGTGTGAGATATTCAGACTGGTTTTATGCCTGGTAAAGGCTGCGCTAACCAAATTTTTGCATTACGCACGGTGATTGAAAAGTATTTGGCTGTTGGTAAGAAAGTTTTTGCTGCCTTCATAGAATTAGAGAAAGCTTACGACCGAGTAAATAGGACACTTTTGTGGAAGGTATTGAATGAATATGGTGTTACTGGGAATCTACTTCACAGTGTTAAAGCCACGTATGCTGACAGTAGAACTTGTGTGCGAGTGAATGGTGTTTTATCAAAATGGTTTTCTATTGGTGCAGGAGTCAGACAAGGTTGTGTAATGTCACCATGGCTGTTTAATATATTTGTGGATGCATGCATGCACGATGCCAAAATAGATAACGGTGGTTTGTCTTGGAGATATCCGTGTGTGCAGATTGCTGTATGTTGATGACACTCCTGTTGGCAGAGAGCCAAAGTGAGTTGTAGAGTATGTTGTCTTGGATGTAAGAAGTTTGCATGAAATTCAAACTGAGTATAAATAAGGGAAAAACCAAAGTTATGGTGTTTGAGAGAGGAACTGGTAGCACTGAATGTAACGTAAGTCTAAATGGCACAGTGATTGACCAGGTGAGTGAGTTTGTGTATTTAGGAAGCATGTTTGACAGATAGAACTAATTGGATGGTGAAATTAGTAGGCGAGTGAATTCTTTATTGAAAGTCATGGCTGCTTTGGGAGGTTTTCATACGAATGATGGGTTCTCAAGAGAGTTGCGCATGGTTGTGTATGAAAGTGCAATTGTTCCTACTCTGACGAATGGCAGTGAAACCTGGGTGCTACAGAAGAAACATAGAAGTCGTTTGTGTGCTGGATAAACGCGTTTAGGGGGTGGCAAGCTGATTGTGTGAGGAATGAAGATGCGTTGCAGTTGTGTAATGCAAGGCAAAATGTTGTTAGCAAGGTGTAGACTAATATGCTTTGCTGCTTTGGCCATGTTGAAAGAATGAGTGATGAGATGCTTACTAAGAAAATCTTTTTAGCCCAATGGGCATGAAGAAAAGGTAGAGGAAGGCAAAGGAAGTCATGGGAGAATCAGATTCAGAAGTGTCTGCACGAAAAAAAGATTATGGGTGTAACTTATAGAAGATCTTGTGTACGGCGTGTGATGGATGTGAGTGAAGCCCGAGTTGTATGTCAAGATCGCTGTAAATGGAGAAGTTTGATACGGCAACAGTAAGTAAAAATTATCTGGTAGTTTGTGTTTCTTTGTGGAGCTAACTTCTGAATATCAGAGAACAGCTTAGTGATATGTATGTATGTATGTATGTATGTATGTATGTATGTATGTATGTATGCATGCTCATTTTTCACAATTGTTCCTTTCCTCTTTTTTTTTTTTATTTTTCTTATGTATGTGTGCTCTTTTTAAGAAGGGGAAGCTGCACGTAAAGATGAAGAAGAGGAAGAGGAGTTTGAAAAAATAAGGCAGCAGAAGAAAGGGAAGATGCAGAAAAGAAAAGCCGCACAGCAAGAAAAGTCTGCAGGAACAAAGAAACAAGATGAGGCAGCTGCTCAGGATGGTGAGAACATAATTTCTGTTTAAATGTACGTGTAAATCAATTTTGCAGTGATGATAAATCACTAAAAATTTACATAAGAAGTAATTTATCAAGCTTTATTTGCTTTTAAATCTAGGGTCCTAATCAGGTAGCACAAATTATAATGATTTACCATGTTGCTGTGTTCAGAAGCTATTTACACTTAATAAATAGTTGCATCAGTACATGAAATACTAAAATGCTAGTTGGTTTTTCATTTTACTTGTTTTTTGGGTGATTTGAGTATGAAGTAGTAATTTTGTTGTGTTCCTAGAATGACATACTTTTTTTAGTACTTTGTTTCCAACGCTGCCATTGTGCATTAGTCTTTTCAAAAGTAGAAATATAAAATAACTTGATGCATGATATATTCTTCTCAGCAAAGTTGCGAGGCCCTTCTGTGGCAGAATCAAAACTTTTATAAGGAAATCTAAATCAAGTGCTAAAACACATAACAATAGATTCAGGGTGATCGTAAACTTGCGCAATCCAAAGTTTGAATTTTCATAAATTGTTGCTAAATCGTTATAATCATTCTTTCTGCCACTAGATGTCACTACCATACTGTTAGGAAGTAACAGTGAAGCCAAGGACACTGTGATATGTACAGGTTGTGTGTTGTGTAGTTTCATTCATTGTCGAGATGAAATGTCTTTTTCCCTGAAGCAGCGAATTTTTATTCTGGAAAGTTATTTCGCAACTCGTTCATACGGATGTGTTGCCGAGGACTTTCGCAAGAAATTTCCGGGTACAGCAGTCCCCAATAAGTCCATAATATCGTGATTAGTGCAGCGTTTTCAGGACACTGGATCTGTTGCTAATAAAAAAAAAACGCTCCGGGAAACCCTCCATTCTGGCTGACCATAAAGTGGATGAGATAAAACGAGCACTGCAGCGGTCGCCACGAAAAGTCTCTGGAAACTCGCCATGCAATCATCAATCTCATACGGTAGTGCTCATAAAGCTGCGAGATCGTTACATCTTCGTCCATATCGTATTCACGCAGTGCATGAATTCAAGGCCCCAGATTCAGGCAAATGAATACACTTCTGCCGATGGTTCCACTCATTCCTTGAACAACGTGGAATACAGAGTCTGGATACAGTTTTCTTCAGTGACGAGGCCTGGTTTCACCTCGGAGGTTATGTCATTAGTCAGTACAATAGGATTTGGTCGTGAAAATCCACATGTTTTTCTTGAAAAGGGTTTGCATTAAAAAACAAAACTCTGAGTTTGGTGTGTGATATCGCGTTGTCACATAGTGGGACTGAGTTTTTCTGAAACAACTGTGGATAGTTCTGTCTACCAAGACATTATCACACAGTTTGTGGCACTCCTTGATGTCAGCATACGACATTGTTGGCTCCAGTAAGACAATGCCACACGTTGGTTAGTACCGTCAATTTTTTTGTGAGATATTTTCAGTGAACGCCTCATCTCCAAAGACCTGTGGCCTCCCAGATCCCCAGATTTATTGCCACTCGACTTCTTTCTTTGGGGGTATCTCAAAAGTGTTGTGTATCACAATAATCCTCACACCCTGGATGAACTTAAAATGAGCATTATAACAGCGATTGAAAACATCAGTGTGGAGGTGCTTCACAAGGTGTCGTCAAACTTGGTAAAAAGAGCGCGTGTTTGCATTCTCGAACACGGAGCCCACGTTGAACATATGTTATAATGAGGTTCCCCTTCTTTTGTTGTTATAAAGGTAAGATTGTAACCTATATTTGACAATGTTTATTTTTATTTTTTTTTGCAATTGTAATTGACCTCTTATTTTTTTTTTTTCTGGGTTGTGCAACTTTATGATAACCCTGTAGTATCAGTTTCATCACTAAGATTCTTCCCATGGGAAGTTGAAAAAAAAAAAAGAATCCCTTGTGCTGTATTTTCATGGTTCTGTTCATGCTAGCAGCAGTTAAAAAATTCTTGAGTTTGTACATTATGAATTACCCCAATCGCTAAAATAAATAAATGGCTGTTCAAAAAGTAATAATACTGGCTTAATAAAAAAAAAAATCACTTTTTTTTAGTGTAAATCCACATGATCCTTTTCAAAGTTAATTCCCCTTTGAGGGGAATATAACTGTCCCAATGTTCCACCCATTTTGTTAACACCATGATGCAAGCCATTTTTTGAGAGTCACTTCAAAGTTGCTTCCGATAGCCAAAAATCACGTGAAGATAAATCAGGACTATGGGAAGGAACAGGGAGAACACTAATACCTTTGCTATGCAAAAATTGAGAGACAGTATGGGAGGTGGAAGGGTAGACATTATCACAATGAATCAAAATATCGGACTTTGTTTTCATAGGGCGTTTTTTTTTTTTTGCAAAGCATTGATTTCAAAATGTGTGCATAATATTAGACATTAACTGAACGACCATTAGATATGACATGTTGATACACAGTACAAAGGTGATTTAATAATATGATCATTACAGACCTGCCAGGTTTTACGGTTTTACGGGCATGTTAATTTTACGGATTTGGCGATTCTCCGAGATTTTTTTCTTTTTCTGACGATTTTGCACCCACTATTAAAACTTTTTTTTTTAAGCTTAATCCATTCAAAGTAAAGTGCCGATGTAAGTTACGAATAAGTTTTTAGTTACATGTGTTTATTTGGGAACATTTTGCTGCAGTTTTCCCACGTTTTAGGTTATTGTTTTGCCTTTTTTAAAACACTAGAACACCAACCAGCTGGGCTTATTTAACCTTCCGTTTGGTTCTCTTCCTCTCTTGTGCACGCTGTTTCCCTCCGTCTTTCTTTTCAGATCATGCGTTGTTCATCGCCCGAGTCGCAACTTCTCAGAAGGCCAGCGTGGGGTGTGTCCGCGTTGGAGCAGGTGTCTTTTATCTTTATTCCTCCCAGTTAGAAATTCTATCTTAGAACGTAGTTATCGTAGAAAAAAAATTCCAACGGATTTTAAATCTGTGGAATTTTTAACCCCAGATCGATACCCAACATGACGAAATTAAGCAAAAACTGCTGCCAGTTTTTTGAAATTAAAAATGCATTGGGGCATGCATGGTTTCGTAACTTCTTCTCTGGCAATAAATTTGACCTAACGAAAGAATGCTACTATAAGAGGAAGTTAAAAAAAAAGAAGTCCAATGTTCATTCGAGCCAGTGCTGCTCCAGCAAATATTTATTTTGCTGGTCCGTTAGTCAGTAAGTTTTCTACGCTTCCGCTTTCCAACCGTGCTTTGTTCATCGCTCGGTAACGTTCATAAAAATGTCTTGGCTTGATTCAATTAAATTAATATGTTGGGGTACATACTAATTCATCTAATCCTTATTGAAAATGGTCAAAGGTAAGGTCAAGACGTAGGAGCGAGATTCATTCTTCCGCCCTTTTGCGTGATGACTTGCGTAAAATCAAGGCATGATTGTGATGAAGTTTGGGTATGCTGTTCAGCACCCATAGTGGACCTATCCTATTGAAAATAGTTGCTATCAGCATTCACGGGGACAGTGTAGTAGCACATGCGCGAGATTTGTTCGCTCGCGTTTCAGAATTTTAGCACAATATCTTCCGTGGAAATTGACCGATTTGGATAGAATTTTTAATTATAAAACGACGTGTGTGTGGCAGCTTTTTAATTTAGAAATTAACGGGCACAAAAAATGTTCTATAATAAAGCAAAAGCACGCAAAATATCAATTAATTCATACTAAGGGATTCGTAAAGAAAACAGTAAAGTATCGGGGAGAACACTGTTGCTTTTGCAAACCCACACTTTTTTGTAGTTATGAAATTTTGGGCTTTTAGTAAACAACTCTGAATTTTAAAATATCCGGATTTTTACAGCACGAGTTTAATCTAGAGAGGAAGTGGATTTTTTTTTATCTGTTTGAAAAAAAAAGTGCCATTGGCTTTGTAACTTCTATCAAACCGAATTGAATTGTGTGATATTTAGAGATTTTCATTTTCTAAAACAGTACGTGTATTCTACAGTTTGTCATGTTAGGCCATTTTTTATTTATTTTTTTTTTTGCAGAGACATAAGATCGGAGTTAAAATCCCGGTTCAAACGTTTTATGCCGTGGTTACGCCGCCACAAAAGGAGCAGGGGACGAGATGGGGAGGATGTCACCGACGAAGTGGCTGTATCGTTCCAGTTACGCCTGATGTAAAAGACAGTTGGTTTTGTTCCGGCAAAACAATTCTATTAGTTTACTGCTGGAGAGGGGTTGGTTCAGACGTTGATGGGCCCAGATTGTTTTTAAAAGGAATGACTAGAGAAGCTCTATTCGGTAAGATGAAGGGAGGGGGGAGGACAGGAAGAGAAGACAGAACTTTATTATAAAATCAGTGCCATTTGGAAGTATAACGGATGCCGCTAAACCGCTAAAGGGATCGGATTTAGTAAAAGACAGGGCATCGATCCGCCTGTGAGGAATGATGGGGAGGGAGGGGACGAACTCAAGGGAATGACTTTCGTAACTAAAACCTAAACCTTTGTTTCTAGATGAAAGAACCTTTCAGTTGCTCTCTGCTTTCCTAGCTGACCAGCTCGAATCGGATAACTCTGTAATCAGTATTTTTCCCTCTACTATAGCAGTTTTTACTTACATTTTTTTCCCGAGTGGTAATAAATTTAGTATTAGTGATTCGCTATGAGCAGCAACATAAAAGGGGAAAAAAGTACTATAAAATATTCCATGATTCGTATTCTGCGGAATTCCCGTGTATTGCGAAATCTTCAAGAAAGGAAAATATGCGTTTCGCGCTACGTGCCGATGCAATTTCAACATTTCGCATGGTGGAAGGAATGATATTACAAATCATATTTCTAGTGACAAGCGTAAATATAACGTTGACTGCGTGGGAAAAAAAATAACGAAATTAACTTCCTTTGTTAAAAGTTATAATGAACTTCTATGCGATTCGTACAAAATGTTTGTTCACTTCATTTTTAGTTGAACATAATTTACCAGTTAGTGCCTCTCAGTCACTCTTACTTATTTAATTTTTTTATTTGACTGTCTCATCGTCAGTGTCTCCGTAAGATAAAAACCTAACATGAAAATGGTTCGTTTTTGAAAATATTTTAGTATGTTTCATGACGGCGTGGGACACGATCCCATTGAAAGGGTAGAACATCCTTCCCTTTAGATGCAAACTTCTGTAAAAGTAAATTTTTATCACTTTATAGGTCATAATGATAGCATAGTTATAGCGTCTAAAAGGGTAAGTGTGCCGTGCGAACTCAAAAACTGCGTTCGAAATATGTCCCACGCCGCATCGCGGCACTGCAGACGGTATCTGTGTCAGAGAATGTGTGTAGCGATGTGCATGTAACCCAAACAACGGGCGTTGAATTAGGATGTAAGTGTACGATTTTCTTAAGTGTGCGATTATGGAAACACCTTTTACGGTTCAGTGAAATGTCTTAAGTCTGCCATAGAGTGCAGCGTCGTCGTCAATTTAATTTACAATAGAATTCTACATGATTTAAATTGATATGCAACCTCCTCGAAGAATGCCTACTAAAACGATAACAAATGGCGTGGATGTGCCAAGTAAAGACGTGCTGTTTGGAAAATTTAAATATATCACTCAGTAGCGGCTAGTGGTAAGCTGAGATGGAGGGCCTGCATTAAAATATTGTAGATATCACTTCGAAAGCTAAGTTACTGAACCTGCTGATGCTGTCCCTTTAATAATAATTTATATATGTACTCGTAGAAATTAATATTTAGTTTTAATATTTAGCAACTGATAGGGAAATTCTAGAGATAACGATACCTGAATTAGGGAACAGATATCAAGGAGTGGCCATATTTATGAAGAAAATAATCGGCGTATAAAACTTGGTTTGATGCATTATTTCTTAAAAGAAAAGTGTTTGGCATATTTTGTAGTCACAAATCATATTAATGTGAACTTCGGAATCATAGTGCTATCCAGTATTTTCGTGTATATTTCCTCATTGTTTAACTTGTGGAGAGGTACCCATGCATACAGCATACACCGGTACTGGCCTCCCGGTAATAAATAAGGGCGTCTTCCTCTCCCTTCCTACTTCGCTTCTGTGTCACTTCGTATTGGGCGCTCTAGCCTAAATCTCCTAGTTTCCTATTTCTAAGGGTTGTTTAAGACCTGGGGTCAGACACTCCCTAAAATCCTCTACATATGATCATTTGATCATCACCCACGCATACACCATTGCACGTCAAAGAAATTAGTTCCACATACATTCCATGCAGGACCCTTATCCTAACGATCTTAACATGATGCTAACGATCCTAACATGACGCTCATTAATCAGTGCATCCTTCCAGTTGTTATGCATAGAGCAGAGACATGGACCTCAACTAAAACAGATATACCGAGGTTGCAGACAACAGAAAAAAGGATTGAGAGATGCATGTTTGATGTAACCAGGAACAGGAAAGATACAAAGAGGAACTCGTGGATCGGGAAAATTACAAGGATGGAAGACAGCAATGATCAGAATCCCTGAAATTGCAATGGGATGGACATATTTCTAGAAGAAAGAGCCAGCGAGAAATATTAAACTGGATAGCAAGGGACATAAAAAAAAAAAAAAGAGGACCCAGAAGATGATGTGGGAGATGGGTGGATGAAATTTGGGAGCAAGAAGAAAAACTGGCTCTAAACAGACTTTTGTGGAAGAAACTTGGAGGCTGTTATCCAGCAGTGGATTGAGATAGTGGTTGTAAATAATATATAAATGTAGATACTGTAAGAGCAACACACACTCAGTTAAGGGAACCAGTTTTAAAGATTAAAAAAAAATGCGTGTGCCAGTGACAGCGGACACGCACCCAACGTCATATACGCATTTTCAGGTGTCAATTATGACCCCTAGTAGAAATATAATAAATATTTTTCTTCTGATATGCTCCCTTTGGAATTTTGACTTACAGGCATTCTCTTTAATAAATACGAATTGCAAACATATTCCCAGTTTTAATTTTCAAGCTATGATTACAATTTAGTGTAGAACAATTTGTTTTCAAAATTTACCAACTTCGTAAATTTTCTAAACAATTGTGTTTGATTAAATGTTGTGTTTAAAGTAATAAAGTATAAAGCACTACCTCAACTCAAATGTTCAGCTTATTTTTTTTTTTGGGGGGGGGGGGGGTATGCATATGCAGCAGAAAAGTTAAATATGGCCAATGGAGCAACTTCAATATTTTTTGATGAATAGAAATGTACATGAGTTTAAAAGCGAAAATTTTGGCTGTGCCCGGTAAGTGAAAATATTAATTTTGTGCAAGTATTTCGCTGCAGAAATTAGTCATTTTTTTTTCATTTTTCAATTTATTCATTACTGAACTTTATTCTTAATCGCAATTTGTTCACATGCCCATTTTGACCAGAAGTAAAACTTTTTGGCAAAAATCTCGGCAACTGAGTATTTGTTGTTAGCAAACACGAATAATCTCCAGTTGTTAGAATTATCATGTTGAATAAAAGTAGGAACAAACCAAAAAGTTGAAGGCCCGGAGATGTATTTGCAGCCAACGAAAGACTGCATTGTAGCTACGTCACTCGCAAATAACTCCGAGGACCACTTATATCTGCTGTACCAGCGAGAGCTGCAGCCCCCAGGGACGTTTTATTCAAAGGAAATGAACTGATGTGGGAATAGGCAGAGTTTCTCACATAAGTTGGTTTCAATAGCAGTCAGAGCAGCGCGCAAGCGTTCTTTTGGCTCCCAGTGGCGTTGTGCAGGAAAAACTTCCAGCCGAGTTCAGTAAACTTCTCTCTTGATGTGGCATGAAAAAAACTGCTTTGGATTATTGCAGGAGCAGCTCCTGCTGTATATACAAAAATTGCAAGGCTTTTTTGTATGGGACATTAGATTGAATGCTTAAGTGTCAGCGTCGGCGATGTTGGCCAGTGACCATCAGGTACAGTGGCATAACTGTGCTGTGTTTCAAAATTGGAGGGGGGGGTCTGATCACGTAATGTATATACGCCAGCGATGTTGGTAACCATGCTTAATCGACATCACTGTTTTATTAAGTACACATTATACACGTGTTTGCATTCTATGAAAAATTACAATCTTATATTATTAAATAATTTAGTTGGTTCACATAAAAAGTTATATTCCCGAAACATTTGGGGTATCATTTACATTGGGGATCCCAGACTATGAAAATCTGGGGGTCCTGATCCCCCAGTGGTTAGGCCTATGATCAGGTATAAGTAATACCGTGGTTCAACAAATTTAATGCTGCCAGTCAGATACAGAGCCCTCCTTAAAAACAATTTAGGGACAGCGGGCAAAATTTGCTGTTTGAAGTAAATACGTAGGGGCATGTAAATATAAAGTGCTTCCATGTATCTACTCTTCAAACAGTTATACAGAAACAGCTGATATATAGCATAGAAGGGGAAGTGTGCCGAGCACCCAGCGTATGTATATCTTAGCGTGGATATAACAGATATATATAAACGTTGGGTAAGCTTTTCGTATTATTAAGAGGCTTAACAAAAATTATTTTTGTCTGTTACTGACTGGTTTAAAAAACGGTGTGTACCACCTTATTTAAGCACACGCATTTATAATGACATTCCTCTCTCACTGAAGCATAATTTTGGTCATAATGCATGCATCAGAAAATATTTACCAGTAATTGTTCAGAAAAAAACGAAAAAAAAAAAAAGGGCTGATTTAGAGGGATTTTTTTATACCGTTAGATAAATTTTACTATTAAATGAAGAAATATTGTGGGGGAGCAAATAATTGACCAAGACATTTATTTGTTCTTAATTTCTGAAATTGGAATTATTGCAGTCTCATACTGATATCCCCTCAGTAAATCCAGAAAGGTTTGTCGTCCCAGTAAGGTGCGCGCAGTGACACATTGTGCACAATGTAAACATGTAACATCGTTGTGTACTGCCCCTAATAGTTGGGAATAGGTAATACAGATATAATTTACACCAACTGAAACAAATGTTGAAGCACATGTGGAAAAACTGACCTCTGACGTGGACCGGTGTGGAATATTGAACTCTCATCAGCACGGGGACCAAAAGCTTGCTGATGAGAGTTAATTATAAATGGCTTTAGGAATTTCCATACAGAAGCCACGTGTAGTTTGTAATAAAGCAATGTTTTAATCTTACATTGCTTGTAGCATTATTTATTACAACATTACTAAACCTCAGCACATTGGTTAAGCTTTATTCAATTTATACAGTGAGGCAAAAGTAAGCATCCCATTTTAAATGGTTTTTTTCGTTTTTATTTTTTATAAAGTAGAAGCTTGATTAATTCATTGTGGGCTGTTATATGTCAAAGGCTAGTGCAGCAGTTGTTGAAATTTTTTATCAAAAACCGTTTCTCAATTGTATAGCGACAGAAATTTATCAGCAACAGAACTTGGGAGGGGGGATTTAAAAAGTAACATTACACAAAAAATAAATAACACAACTTGATTTTTAGGCATCTTAGAAAATGCAATTGAATCAAAGAGCAAGAATTTGTGAATGCAACTATTAGATGTTTTCACACACAATTAAATTTCCAGAAATAAATTTTATACCTGTTTAGTTTATTTTTTTATTACTTTTACACCACCTTGTAAAGAGTAAATTAGTCACACTTAATCACTCATGGCATTTTACAAGTTTTCTTCAAAATACTGAATTTTGTAATATGTAATTCCATCATGGAAGCCCTAGTTAGCAATGCTGAAAATGCCAAAGCTAAATGTTGATTGAAAAAAAAAGTGTGTTTATATCAGATTACCACCAGTGGTTTTGGGATTTGAACATTAAAAATAAAAAAAGATGAAGGGGTGGGGCAGCTTGCTAAAGAATCCCACAGTTCTAAACATTTTTAATGAAAAATAGTAACTCTGCAATATTATTACCACCACACATGTTCCTTAAAATCTTTTTGTATATTAATATCTTATCTGCTGAACTATTCAGTTACTTGGTGGGAGGGGAGGGGATTAATTTTTTTAAAATAAATACATTTAAAGAAATGAATTTTGAATCTCTAAATAACTTACCAGTTTTTGTAACTTTCTTTTCTAAGTTTGTTAACAACCTGGACATTTCTTGACCTCATTATAGGCTGGAAAAATTCTTAATGAGTTTGGGTTAAGTTTCTAGGATCACTTATTTGCATATGCATTAGGCTTACTGTCTGCTATGTGCATACATATCATATTTAATGAAGGAAAAGTTAACTAGCCACTGCTACATACTCCCAAAATTATCCATTCTTTTTAATACAGTCATATGCTTATATATGGTAATATATAGTAGATCAGTAAACACAGCAGTGGCTGCTCTGCTTGCTACGAGTTGAACATTGGTAATGTGACTAAGTTCAAGCCCCTGGGTTTGAATGACGGAACCTGTTCTGTTGCAAAGTTCTTATTAGCTGTTAAGGTAGTTTTGAGGAAGCGCGTTGAGGGTTTCAGCTGTAGCATTACTGTGGAGTCGGTATATATTTACTGACTCCACAGTAATTATAAGTGAGAGCTATTGACTGACTCCACATATATTTTCTCTCTCAACAGTAATAAAAAACCTGTCTCTCACTTGCTTCCTCATAAAAAGAACCTCAACACCCAAATCCAGGAACTTCATATTTATTTGCAGCGTCTCAGCTTAAGGTACTTCATTTTTCTCTATTATCATTGTGAATCTTATTAAGTCCCTTTATATAGAAATGCAACCGAGTCAGTAAATAAAATTTTGCAATCTTACATGTCACATCTTTACTGTGTTCTGCACAACCAATGAATTTAATTTTCTTTATCATCAAGATAGCTAGAATATCAACGATACTATCTCTGTGTAGTTTTTCGGTGCTGAAATAATGTGTAACAATACCTTCCAGTTGACTGACAAGAACTAGGAGTTCCTTTGATGGATATAATAAGCCACCTTTATCAAATTCTCGTATCAGTGTTCCAGAAAACCTGGCCTTTTCTTCAATACTGCATGTTAAACACATTTTGGTGCAATCTTTGCATTTAGTTATTGCAACACATTTCTAGCTACATAACCTGCAACATAAACTAGCAACTGGTTATGGGAATTATGTGGGAAAAGGGAAGCACAATCAGAATATGCAGCACTATTCAAGGTATCTTTCACATTATCTAGCATTTCATCACTTAAAAGTTCATTTAAATTTAACAAAACATTAGGTTTGCAACTGATGGTGTCACTTGGCCCAATAAGGGAATTGATGATTTCTGTTGTGCAGCTAGTACCACACTTTTACAGGCTTGGCCAGATTATAAAAACTTAAGCACTGAATGGTCACTAAAAATTCTGCTGCAGTGGGGTGGTCATTGCAGCCTGACAGTTGCCGAATAATGCCAAAAATGTTTTCTATTGAGTCTTGACTCAAGCGCGATGTCATTACATACTTGTAGTTCAAGGTTTCTGTTAGATATTTTAGTAGAGAGATAGTACTGCTTATAGTGACTCGTAATCCTGCAGCTGTGCTAGCACTTAAAAACCCAATCTTCTTATCTCCTGCAAAAGCTTCCCATTTATCTAAATATAACAGAAAATCATTAAGTACTTTGCATCCCTCAGAATCTATGCGGAGACTACTTGATGGACTCCTAGAGGTCATTACAGTTATTAATTCCATCATCAACTTTATGAAAAATGCAGTTGCATTAGTGCTTCCAAACTGTATTTCAATATGATGCTTATAGAGAAAAAGGCCTTTTAATACTTCGTTGCTAAAAAGCTGCAAAGCATAAGCTTGCCCTCATTTTCTCAAAGTTATTCGGGTGAATATGAACGCGTGTAATTTTTGGCATGGCTTTTAGAGTAGTTATGTCAGAGTCCTTCCTCCATGCTGCTTCAACATGCTCTGGTCTTGCTTCTCCTTCGGGCAGAAGAAAACCTCTGGTAACAAATGCGTTCCGTACACATTTTATTAAGTGAGGAAAATCTGATATGAAATGTAAACTTCTAGAACAATCTGTAGGATGCATAATGCTGTATTTAGTTCCAGAACAATCTGCTGATATACCAAATGTCTTCCACATATTCCTGTTCCAAGAAGCCCCATCACACGTAATGAAATCAACAAACAGACCTGCATTTTCAGTGAGAATAACAGCTTCAATAATTAATTTTGCAAGCAAAGTTCCACTTATATTGTTACTTGTGGCAAAAACACCAATTATTTGGGTCCAATCTCCATTTAATGGCTGAAACACCATTACCAGTCCGTGATTACATGGGGTATGCTTAACAGTTTCTGAAGTGTATGGCCCAATATCAACAAACCCTAATATTTCACCAGATGATTTTGCTTGCAGTTTTTCTGTAAGCTTCACTTCATCTATTAATATACCACCATGTCTTGCAAAAGGCTCCATTTCACTTGTTTTCTTTGAAATAGTTTCAAACGTCAGTGCATTGAATCCAAAACCACTGTTGTAATTTGAAATATACTTTCTAATAGTTGTTCTATTAGGTAGGATCATGATTTTGTGTTTCCGTATGTGCTCGTACAATTTTGGACTTTTTATGTGCATTAGTAAGCATTCAAGTAACCATTCCTTGGTATATGACATACCTCTTGCAGATTTCCTTTTTGCTGCCTTATAACAATGAATAACCATTTGCTGCTGCTTAATGGGCAATTCAGCTATTTTTTCATTAATGGAAAGTTCTGTAAAATTCTTATTTTTGTTTTGGATTTTTTTATGTAATCAGAGAGCGAAATAACTATCGTTTCTTCAGCCTGTTGATTTTCCGAACTTTATTCTGATACTTATTTTTAAATGTAGCCTTTTTTTTATGATAAGCTATTTTGTGCAAAAGTAAGCGCCGCAGATACTTACATTTGAGGCAAGTCGCTGTTGTTCCTTTCCTTACACATTTTTTTGCTGTACAAATTATTCTCAAAAATAACTCCACTTTCAAGGTACTTCCTGTTATTTTCAAATTCTGAAATGGAGCCTGCACCATGACATATTGTTAGCCTATCAGTGTCTCGAATAATGGATTCTAATTCATCTTTAGAAGTAATATTAGAAACTGTGTTCATTTTTAATCCACGTAAATACACTTCACAGGTAAACTCTGGTTCACTTTCGGTTACAACAACCAGTTTTTCAGTTGTCAATGAATTTGACAATTCACATTTGAATGAATGAACATGGAAAATTATGCACTTTGAATTATTAGCAGGTATTTGCTTACCCCAAAATTCTGAAGGAAGGTTGATATTCAGAAGGCAGTTCAGTGTAACTCTATGGGAAGTAAATTCCAAGCTATTTAAATTACCATCAGGCTTATCATCGGTTTCCCTAACTTTCCTCTTTTTTGCCAGAGGTTTTGATAAATAATGGGGAAGGTTTGGAAATATTGTTGGAATTGCATCTGGTGTCAAGATGGGCCGATCTCTGGGTATTAACACAGTCTCCTCGTTTATTTTATGCACAAAATTTCGAACCACAAATCTCTCATCAAAGTGCAGTTCACATACAGCACTACATTTCTCTAAGTTTTTATCTGCACGGGGAATCAATTTTTGCCATTGCTGTAAAAGTTTATCATTTTTGGGTATTCCAAAAAGCGACAGCTTACTGTTTTTGTACTGAGTATTGCAACCTGGCACAAAACAATGGTTATTTCTCTTCCGCATAATGAACTAAGTATAACTTATATACAATATTTAGGTAATCCACATTCCTTCTAAAACCTAAAACATAACACGTCTTCGTCTAAATCGCTGCTCTTTTCACAGTAAGCAACACGAATTTAGTTTCCCGCTTCGCTCACATTAAGAAAGAGGGAAGGGAAGGCGATCGCAGCGCCATCTACGAAGGAGACAAATTTCGGTATCCACGCCAATCATTACGCATGCTAGGCGCTCGGCACACTTTACCTTCTAGACGCTATAGCATAGTAATGAGAAATTATGTATAGAATTTATTTTAATCGATATGAATGTGCCGATAAATTCAAACATCTGTAGACACTTCAATTAAAAGTTGATGGTTCATTTGGGTAACATCGTTTTTTAAATCGATATGTTCGGTGCATTTAATCAATATGCCCGACAAGTAATTTAATCGAATATATCGATTAAAAATTTCATCGAATATATCCATTAAATTTTTTTACGGATTTCTGTTTCTGAAAGTTGGCAGGTCTGTCAAGTTGTTTACTAGCGTCTGCCGACAGAGATATGATCAGCTCACGAACACTCATTCCGTTATCTCATTGGCGGGTGCCGTCACGGCACCGAGATGGCACCCACCAATTGGAGACCGCAATTGTGGTGAGCTCGAGTATTTGGCGGGAACAGTGGCTTCGCTATTGCGCAGTATTGCGCAGAGGTAAAGTCAAGGGTTGTCATCTTTAGAAAGACCTGCTGCTTTTTCTGTGATACATGAACCTTGTATAGCAAAGAGATTGACATGCAACCACTGTGAAGTAACATTTGGAGTAAAAAAAGTTTGTACAGACATTTGAGAAACTTTGATCTTGATAAAGTTGCTCCGGTCTCAGATGAGAACTCCCATGCAGAGCAACTGGTTCCAGGGAAGGGAGGGAGCCCATGTTTAACATCTATTCCTTGCCGGGATTCGAACCCGGTCTCACTTGAACAAACAGTCGTAAGTCCTCTCGTAGACAGCTGCATGACAGGGGTGCCATCTTTAGAAAGACCTACTGCTGTGGATATTTCTGTGATACATGAACCTTGTATAGCAAAGAGATTGACATGCAACCACTGTGAAGTAACATTTGGAGTAAAAAAGTTTGTACAGACATTTGAGAAACTTCCATCCGGATAAACTTGCTCTGGTCTCAGATGAGAATGATGACAAGACTATTATGTGTTGCACTGCTTGCCAAAACTTTCCTGAAATTGCCAATACCACCAGCAATTTTTTCAAAGAATGTGGGGGTCAGGTGATAATATAGTTTAATAACTTATAAGTGCACACAACAGTAGTCGAAAACATAAAGATTGCCTTTGTTTCTAAACAACAACAATTGGGATATTTTATGATGAAAATCACTTCTGTTTGCGCAAGAGAAAAAGGTAAATATTTTTTACATTCAAAATTGTTGTTGAAAACTACTTAAACTGCTGTACAGTTAACTATGATTATTTAATTTTTTTTGCAAAACACAGGATGTATATTAAAAATTCTTGAACATGGCATCGTCACTAAATTTCTCAAATGCCATCAATTACCTTTCTTAAAATTTGTGCACTTTAAAATGGCAATGCAAAAGATGTATAAAAAGTTTATCATAATTTTTAGCTTTAAAAAAATCAGGCTTCTGTTTTGTTATCTTAAAAGATCAATTTTTCTGGGCATGTAGATTTTACTTCTGGGCAAGTAATATTTTATGCACATGACCAGCTGGGCGTGTAACTTTTCTGATATTTTTCAAGCCCTGATCTGTGTAAAGATTATTTTCGTATTTTCAAGATGTTTTGATTGAAAAAAAAACCGGGAAAAAGTCTGTGAATCTTGCAAATGTTCGTAATTACACAAAATATGACAGCAATGAGAACGTCATGTCGTTTTCCGTTTCCGCATATAGAATTTTTCGACTTTTTTTTTTTTTCTCTGCCTGATTATATATATATATATATTTTGGTGTGTGTGTGTGTGATCATGTTCCTCGTTTTTAATGTCTTCAGTAATAGTGAAAAGGAGAGACTTCGTACTTTTTAAGAATTCTTTCTAACAAAATGCATGTTTCCGTATTTCTAATACATACTTCCTCAAAACTAATCAATAGAGAGCAATCGTTTTCACCCCTTTCCCTTTTATTAAATGAAATTAAATTTCTTGATCAGTATTTAATCTGTCCGTGGTGGAATCTGCACCACTTCTGAGCATTGTAAAATTGTAAAATTGTTTCACGGCAGAGTGAGCAATGCAGTATCGATTTTTTCACATTTAAATTTCCCATAAAATTTTTTTTCAATTTCTTAGTCACTTTATATGTGCACGAGATTCTTCCATGGATTCCCAGAATTCCACAATTTTTTTTTTTTTTTTTACTTTCATCATTCGGGTCATTCTCAAGATTTATGCAAAACTGAAGATAAGTTTTTTTGGGGGGTCTTAAACCTATATTATTTAATTTTATAAATTGTAAATACACGCACCGCTGAACGCGCGTTGATGTCCCTGTTATCGATTTTGAAAAGTTGGACTCTGTGCTTCCACGGACTATTGAGACATGTCATCTCATGATGCTGTAGTGCCAGGTGTTTCAGTGCTAATTTCTGGAAACTTTTTTTTTGTGTTATACCAGTTTTGTGTTGATGTAGTAACAACAGCATGTGGAAACTTTCCTGCTAGCCCAAGATGACCGTTCCTTCTAGCACATTCTTTCCTCACTTAAGGAGACTGATATCTGGTTTCCCTGCTGCACTGTGTATAGGAATAGGTGACTATAGATAAGGAAATCTTTAGTGCCATATCAAAATTGTTTTGCATTATTGTCATTATATACTATGTGCCAGATTGCTTCACATAAGTTTCATACAGAGCAATTTTTATTCAAAGAAATTTTGCCACTTCATTAAAGCTGTAACACACACAGAAGAGCAATATGTACAGCAGAACCCATGGGATTTCATAAGAATTCCGAATGCGTAGTAAATGTCATCCCATTTTGCAAATTATAAAACAAAACTGTTCTTTACCAAAAATATATGCTCCTGTAATTTCTTGTTGAACTCCTAGAAAATCCCTGGAATTTATTGTCTGTATTTACTGTTACACACATAACGTTAATCACATCAGAAAACTTTAAGATTAAATCGCCTTGGAGCAGAAATTGAACCCACATCTCCCCAATTTCTGTTTCTGCATGTTATCCATTACAACAACCTGGACGATCAAGTTCCAAGTATCTGATTGTTAAGTATCGGAATATTCTCCGACCACTTGTAAGTTGAAGCAAATTCTGCTTTCTCGTGGCATTGTTAAGTAAATTTCAAGTCACTCCAAGGTAAATTGTGTGGAAGAAATATCCTTCACATAATATGTGAAATTATATGATGAATATTTATTCTGCACAGTTTACCTGGAATTTTTTGTTCTGTAAATATGTACAAACCCTGTACACAATCATAACCTTCACCTTTTCAAATCCATTTATTCCTTCCATATCAAGATTGGAATCAAAGATTATGCTACAACAATGTTACATCCTGAATCAAGAACAAGCACAGATTGCTTTGCTAACTCATTTACTCTTGTTGCATTAATAATTTGGGGTTGGCTAATGTAATATTCCAATTTGTACATGAAGATCGCACATACTGGCTGGCTTTACTTGCAAAATTGAGTCAAAAAATTATGGAAATCAAGTGGGTAAATGCACAGAAGCATGGGTAAACAATTCAATGCCCTGGGTCAAGAGAAATAAGATGCCCCCAAGTAAATATATTTTATTGTAAAAAATCACTCCCAGTTTGAATTTCATCTGTAAACTGTACTGTATTTCTGTTTTTTGTCAGAATAAGAAATCTAATTGTTAAAACAAAAAAAAACAATTAGTAATTTTTAGTAGGCCTACATATTTTTTTTTAAACTGGATATTCAAATGAAAAATTTTAAATATTGTTTTTTTGCAAATTTAATTTGCACAATTTTGAAAGTTGCATTTTACCATCACTTTTTATGTTTGCAAACAATGCCTACAAATTTTGCATTTAAATTTTCAAAACAAATGACGCAATCAATCATATCGCTAAAAGGTTTCATTGCCTGAATGCAAATTTTCTGAGTCCTGTCAAAAATAATGATAGGAAAGCGATAAAGGAAAAAAAGGCGGGAAAATATATTGCAGAATATATGCACTGCCTTTGGTTTATGCTAAGAAAAGAAGCAAACTAAAATGGTCTCATATTCATGTCAGGTTATGTGTTTATTCTGTTTTTAAAATTAAAATTTTATTGATGTGTGGAGGGTGGCATGTGTTATTATATTTTTACTAAGTTCATTCAGTTGATCACAGGTTATCTTATATTTTGTCCATAGTTAAATGACATTGCTTATTTTGTATTAAATTAAATGGCTAAGACCTTTATTAAGTGAACTACTGTAGTTTACTCGGAAAATGTCTTTAAATATTTGGTGGGTTAATTTTATTTGGTGTTTCAGTAGAAGTTAAATTTGATGAATTTAATTTAGCATATATGATTTAACATTTTGTGTATATTTATTTTTACTTGATTATGTATATTATTATTCTAGTAGCAGGGATACCTGGTATTTCCTGGGTAAATATTACTATTCATGGAATCGCCAAGTTCAGCAGGTGAAAGTTAATGGATGAAAAAGATATTCCTGTAATTTTCCAGTAAACTTATTTTATTTCATTTAGGTTATTACTTTTTGATGAACAATATTTTTGGGTTTTCCATTGGGAGTAACAATATAAAGATTTTTAGGTTTGTCCAACCCTTGAGCAGGCGACGTAGAATTGTTCGTGTGAAAAGCAGTTCTTCCGAATTAATGCCAGCCACTGCTAATGACTGGCTGATGCAGTAATATTTCATAGATATCTTTTTTTAATTTATTTATTTAGTTAATTGATTTTTACACAACAAAAAAGAAAGGAAGAGGAATGGAAATACTTACCCTTTGAGGAGACATCCATAGAACTGCCGTACATCTACCGTGTGCTTCTGAGAATCCTGCGACACTGGAATGCAATATACCTATGTCATGCTGCATGCATGTGACTTGACATTGGCACTGATCATCCTTTTGTTTACCACAGTGAGAAGAATTGTCAGAAATACACGTAACACACAAAACATTAAAAGAATTCTGTGATTATACTGATGAAGGTAGAAGTCGCTACCGAAACATCCCGCTTATTAATTTTCAACGTAACTTATGCATGTGATGACGATTTCAAGAATTTTTTTAAATCTTTTGTTTACCGTTTTGAATTTCAAATATCTGGAATTCTCTATTTACCTTAGATTGTATTTCTTCCTGATGAAGCTGCCTGTTAATGGTGAAAGCTAACGTTTATTCATTTGTGTTTTTTAAATACTCCATTAAATGAATATTTTTGCACTTTGTTATCTACGGTCTCTAACTTAGACTGTAGATTTGGTGTTGGAGTGCTGAATTGTGTTGCAGTTTTTAAAAATAAAAATGGACATTTTTATGAAAATTTTGTATGGGGGCCCCTTGACCCCGACCCCTCCCAAAACCATCTACGGTCTAACTAAGAGTACCATACGATGGCATACCAAATTTGGTGGTTCTAAATTGAAAACTTAGAATTGCATAGCAGACATACAGACATTCAATTATGTACATATATATTTGTACATGACAACTACTAGCACAGGTCCTAAGGGATGAGAATACTGGTTTTGCTTGTGCTTTCAGCTTTTTTATGCTGGTCTTGGTTCCCATTATCTGACCAATCAGAACCAAGATTTTGTGCAATTGGTTGGTTTAGCAGTGCTTTGTTGTTCTGTATACTGTTGCTTTTGCTTATTTTGTAGCCTATTTCTTTTATTGACTTTATCTTTAAGAATTTTTATAATGGGTTAGTATATTTCTGTTGTATGACAGCAGAATAATTTACTGCTTTATGTTATTGATTCATTACTGTGTATTTTTAGTTTTTCATAATTTATGTCAAGATTCAATATAACTTCATTGGTTGTTTTGATATTGATAATTATTGCCAAAAAAGATGCAAATAATGTGATTGTTTTGATATGTTTTTAATAATTTCAAATAATGTGGTCCTTTGCTTTGAACAATGTGCGACAGTCTCCGCTCCCTTCTGGCATCGGTGAAGTGCAGACGACGATTCATCATTTGGCCATCTGTGCACCATCGATACCTACTCACTACAGTGGCACGTGAACAATCCATAAGCCACACTGTGCCATCACAATTTGTCCTTTATCAAACTCCTATAAATCGGCAGCTTTTCCCATTCTGACTCTTAACACTCTACTAACCGAAAGCTGGTCTGGTTGTTTATATACTGCTCTGTGAACTTCACCTGCTCCACCGTTTGGTCTCCAGGCGCACTCATTTTAAAACTTAATTTTTTTGCCAGTGAGTAGCAACAGTTTGATAATGAGTAAGTTTCAGCATTTAACATTATAATTCATTCATAAATAAATTTTATGCTGTTATATTTTTCTCAGCTGAGTCCAATTTTTTTCCCATTTCTGTCATTGAAAAGCCTGAAAGTGAGCTGCGTTTCATACTATCGTAGTCTGTGTAAAAATATATCAAAGCTACCATGTCGCGATGGGGGTTCAGTTGCACAAGACAAAAGAGAATAAATGAGCTAATTACAATGTGAAGAAAAAATTCAGACAAGTTGATGCTTACACAAATGTAATTTAAAATATTACCAGAAAAGAAACTTACCCACAGTATCTCTAGCCTGAACTTCAGATCTGCTGTAACTGAGACCATCAGAAAGAAGTGTTTTAGTGGACATTTTTTTATATAAATCCACTATGAAACACTTATCTCAAATAGTCAATGTCATCTCCAGGTGACATCTCTCATTAGCTGCAGGAAAATGCTTTCAAACATGCACTGTGTTCCACAAATAAGTACATGTGTTTGTCCTCTCAAAAAGTTTAGTCCTCTTAACTGTTCTAATGGAAAAAAAAAAAAAAAGAGAGGATGGGGTGCATGGATATATAAAAACCAGAATACCCAAAGGTTTCAGAAATTAAAAAAAAAAAAAAAAAAAAAAAAAAAAAGCTGTAAAAAAATACCAAAGTGTTAGGTAGGTACAAGAGATTATATTGAAGTGTAAAATAATATAAGCTCATGACATTGTAAGCTGTTGAAAAATGTATTAAAAGATTAGCATAGGCGCAGGAATATTGCCAGTGGACCCTAGACATGTGGGAAAATGTTGCCTGGAATGATGAGTCGAGATTCACGTTGGTACTTGCGGATGGCAGGATACGAGTACGGCGCAAACCACATGAAGCGATGGATCCTTCTTGCCAGCAGGGTACTCTTCAAGCTGGTGGGGGTGGCATTCTCGTCTGGGGACTGTTTACGTTGACGGAAATTGGACTCCTGGTACGCTGCAGATTATTCTCTCGGATATCTTTAGCAGCTATATAGCGCTTTTATTTTAAATGAGACTTATTAATCAATATTGTTCATGTCTGAGATTATTATGGCTTTGCACGCATCATTATCCTATGTATACATTACCAGAGGCTTGTTTACGATTTACAAGGTGTCTTACCAAATTTGGGAAATGCAATTTCATGACCACTTTTAAAAGCTCTCTCTCTCTGTATATACACTGAAGAGCAATTGAATTAGAGATACCTGTCTAGTAACGTGTAGCACCACCTTTCCACCTGGTGACGGTGGCGATTTGTTTCGGCATGGACTCGACAAGATACCGTAAGCGTTGGGAAGCCAAACGGATCCACGACCCCTGAACAAGTTCCCACAGTTCACGAAGATTTCTTCATGGAGGGGGATCAGAGCCTCGAATATCACTCTCGATGGCATCCCAGATGTGCTCGATGGGATTAAGGTCAGGTGACCTAGCTGGCCAAGGAAGCGAGGTCACCTTGGTGGACTGTTCACCCAACCATTCGGATACAATTCGGGAGCGATGGCACGGTGCATTGTCTTGTTGCAGGATGAGGTCCTCTGTGGGATGTTGAAGATGCATAAACGGGAGCAAATGGTCATCCAGGATATCCTGGTAACATTGACCTGTGAGGCACAATGTCACACCAGCTCCTACAGGACAGCAACAAAACTCTGAATTCTAGAAGGGGGATGGGTGTTGTTGAATCATCTATATATTAATTCTATAAGGTTTTTTACTGTAAAACCAGTTGTAATGGAACGGCTGAACGTAAAAATATGCTTGAGGTATCAAAATAAAGGTCTTACCATGTAGATGTGCCAGTCGAAGAGAAAAATGAGATTGGGGCAACGGTCCGGGTGTTGTAGGGTGGCAAATTTCCCCCGTAAAATCTATGGAAGAAGCCTGCAGTTCATATCTGATCACCTGCGGTTGACTCGCACGCTGCTGAAGGCAGAGGCATGGAGGGACTGAGACAGTCCAAAGTCTCTATTCTAAGCGAACCATTATGCAAAACAATGCTAGCAGGAATTTGTATGAAAGTTCTTAACGGAACAACGAATACCTGATTGCATTGTGCCGTGTGATGTATACATACAATTTAACTTTCATTTGATCCAGTTTATTCACGTAGGTAAGATGTTTCCCATTGTGTAAATAAACATATCATTTGAGTTTATTCTTTACAAAAAAAAAAAAAAAAAAAAACCATCCTGGAATTTAACGGATTTAGTCTACCGGGTTCGAATCCCGGTGAGGCATGGACGCTGTGTTTGTCTTACGGCACTGGCTCTCTCCCTTCCCTGGAACCAGTGACGCTAAATTAAGGACAGTCTACTGCTTACAGCCCATCGAGTTGCTCATGGTGGTGGTCCTTAAATCTTCAGTCACAAAAAAAAATCACGAACCTAGGCTATTGTCTCAACTAAATTGGTTGAATGAATTTGTCAATCAAATAAAGTTTACATTTGTTGTTTCACATTAGTTTATTATTTTCAAAAAGAAAAAATCACGAACCCGGGTTAATTGTCTGTACTGAATTGGTTGAATGAATTTGTAAATCAGATAAATTTCACATTTGTTGTTTCATATAAGTTCATTCTTTTCAAAAACAAAAAAACTAACCCATCGATTTCGAGGGGTTTCGGCTAGTTCTACCAATACCTGTTACTAACGATTTTGTATAACATTAGCCAATCTCCAGTTCATAAAGGACTGCCAGTGCTGTAATTTTTTTTTTTTTATTTCTGGTTGAAAACACCCAATTCAAAACATTATTTTTACCTTCCGATACCTTTGACCACAAACAGGGTGGCGATTGTTTAGTTTTCACGAAAGCGCAAACAGAAATTGTAACTACGAATGGCATATACAAACATCATAAAAATTTCGGCTGTGGACCCCATGCAATACGGCCCAGAAATACATAGGTTTATTTTTGTATTCTTTCAAAAGGCTTAATCCTCCACTGTTTCGATGGGAAGGGCGGGAAAAATCGAGACAGCACGAAATGACAATCACGATACAAACCGAATGCATCAATGTGCTCCACAAATACACGTTTATTCCTTCAAAAGGCTTAGTCCTCCACTGTTCCGATGTGAAAGCAAAAAGAAATGCGATTGCGTAATGTGTATTCTGCAGATTTTCAAAAAAAGCACGAGATAAAATCTCACCTCTTCGAAGCAGCCATGATTGTTCCCATATCAAAACATCAACACAACACAATGACCGCGCACCGCGGTCTCCAATTGGTGGGTGCCATCTCGGTGCCGTGACGGCACCTACCAATAAGATAACGGAATGAGTGTTCGTGAGCTGATCATATCTCTGTCGGCAGACGCTAGTTTATGTTTTTGACTCCCCCCTGTAGGGGAACAACAGGAATTTCACCGACTGTTTTATTGTGGTACAGGGGTCACAATGATGTATCCAACTTTCGTCTACAGCTATATTTTATGGAGAACAGCAATGTCATGTTCTGTAAAGTTATCATTCAGTTCTTCACAGACTGTTACCCTGTACTGTTTCTGATCTGGCATTAGCAGTTGAGAGAGCCATCGGGCATACTCATGTTTCTTTCAAAAATTTGAAGAAAATATTGCATGAGCACTTTCAATAGGTACTGAAAGGTTTTTGACAAGTTCATGAAAAGTCATATGACAATTTTTGCAAGTGTTAGATAGCTACCACAATGTGGATCGTCTCGTGTCTACATGAGGTTTCAAAGCCACCTTTGATTGAATGTGATATCCCATCCTACTTTGAAACATATGCCAGTGAAAAAGCTGCAGCACATGATGCAGTCAGTTTGGGAAAAAATGATTACGAGGTTGTTTTTTTTTTTACATGTTTCAACAGCATTTTTTTTTTTTTTTTGTAAATGACAGCAAAAGAGGGTTACAGGAGAAGCACGCTAGTTACATTAAGCATAGCGTGTTTCTCCTGTAACCCTCATTTGTTGTCATGAAATAACTCTTCATAAATACATGGTAAGCATTGTAATGCTGTTATTGGCATATATTTTAACTGTATTCCGTGTAACCACTTCTTTCAAACTTGAAAATATTTATCGTCCTGGAGCTGGAATCGAATCCGCACCTCCCGATTTATGGCGAGCTTGCTATTCATTACACTACCCAGGACATGGGAGTTCCAAGCAACTGAACGTAGATATCTGAGAACCTTCAGATTTGCGCTAGTCAAAGCTATTCCTGCCTCATCGTAGCGTCTCATGACCTTTTCTCACATCCAGGGTCGGGTGTAGGTCGCAAATTCCAGGGATGAAAGTATGTCATATACAACTGGTAAACTAATTTCCCCGAAGAAATAATTCTTCATAAATACATGGTAGGCATTGTAATGCTATTATTGGCATATTTTCACTGTATTCCATGTAACCACTTCCTTCAGAATTTTTTTTTCTTTTTCAAGGATGATTATTTTTTTCCTTTTTTTCCGGGACGATGAAAATTTTCAAGTTTTCTGAAGGAAGTGGTTACATGGAATACAGTAAAAATATGCCAATAATAGCATTACAATGCCTACCATGTATTTATGAAGAATTATTTCTTCGGGGAAATTCGTTTCCCAATTGTGTATAAGGCATACTTTCAGCACTGAAATTTGTGACCTACATCCGACCCTGGATGTTAGAAAAGGTCGTGAGACGCTACGATGGGGCAGGAATAACTTCAACTAGCGCAAATCTGAAGTTTCTCAGATATCTATGTTCAGTTGCTCGGAATTTCCTTGTCCTGAGTAGCGGAATGACTAGAATGCTCGACTGAAAATTGGGAGGTGCAGGTTCAATTCTCGCTACAGGACTGGGGATGATATTTCGTCTTTCAAAACTTTCGAAAATGGAAGTTAAATAGAATGAAGATTTTCCTCAGTTCTTTTTTCTCATGATGTTGCCTGTGTCTAGTGTTGTTGTTAAATATCATTTTATTACACACTTTTGTATTTAAGCATGAAACTGTGGGCAACAATTTTTTAAAACGGAAGTTAAGATGGTGCCAAGATGTCCCTGTAGTCTTGAGGCATGAGATTCTTCCCTGGATTCAAAGAAGTCTATTTCAGTTATCATTTTGGGCATTCTCGATATCAATGCGCAACTGAACAGAAATTTTGGGGGAATGGTGGGGAGGGGGGATTTGTTTTACGTTTGAGGACAGAATTCCGTCCTTCGAAACTTTTGAAAACAGCAGTTAGTCCGAGCGAAGATTTCTCCAGTAATCATATTTTTCTTTTTCTCGCGCGACGTTTCTTCTGCCCAGTGTTGTTCTTAAATATCCTTTTATTCCACAAATACTGCATTTAACCCTTAAAATCAGGGTTGCCAGCTGACAGGGAATCCGAAAATAAGGCTAAAAATCAGGGAAAACTCGGGGAGAAATAATTTTTCTTTGCAAAAATCTGGAAAAGTCAAGAAAAGTTAAACTGATAATTTTTTGCCTAATGCGTATGCAGTTACCAGGTATGGAAATTCTGCGCTAGAGTGTGCCAAAACAAAGATCTTGTGCCATCTTGCTACAAAAGGCAGATTTTGTGTCAGAACCGCCGTGCTCCATCGTCATCGTCGGTACTTTAGCCCACTGCTTCCGCTTGACGCTGAGTAAGACCATGCGTTGGAAAGAAAGATTCAGCAATTCCAAGTACTAAGGGTTTTATGTAGTTACTATGGAAATCATCGGTCCACTAGGGACGATGGAAAACATTGAGTATGCAATGGAAATCGTCGATCCGCTACAGACGACAGAAAACATCAAATATGCTATGAGAATCGTTGCGCCGCTACGCATGACTAATCCCTCTGGCCTCTATCTTACCCTGCCAGCTTACCCCACCCTTTATGGAGCGTGCTAGAGTGTATGTAGAGGGTGGGGAGTGATTCAAAAGGTGCTGTAGGGACACAGTAGGAACCTATTATACCTTAAGGATTAATAAAACAACAGCGCAGTGCAAATCGTTGCCAGAATTTCGAAAACTAGTTTCCCCAAAAACAGAATAGCCGGAGTAGAATCTGCTGATGGGTTAATATTTAAACGGCAGGTGCAATTTTGCGACAGACACTCATTTTTTCTCGCATTTTAGATTAACTCATCGCATTTAGCGAAAATGGCGACCGTAGCTTAAACACTGATACAAAGGCACTTTATTGAAAAGGTAGCTTCGAGCACAACTGTACACAAGACAGAAACGTCCATGTAACAGGCGGCTGCCAAGAAAAATCCAGTCTTTAGTAGGGGATATGATCACCCCTGACTGCGTTGCAGGATTTACAATGTCTGTCCATGCTGAGGACGAGGTTGTCAAGGAGCTGTTGAGGCATCGCGGCCCATTCCTCTTGTAGCACCAATTGCAGCTGCGGAATCGTTGCTGGCGGCTGGTGACATGCTGCCATGCGTCTCCCGAGAAGGTCCCACATGTGTTCGATTTGATTAAGATCCAGGGACCTTGCGTGCCAATCCATGCGTTGAATATCTTCACTCTCCAACAGCTCTGTGACAGCCACTGTACGATGAGGTGTAGCATCGTCATCCAAGAAGAGGAACTTGGGACTCGCAGCACCTCTAAACAGACGCACATGAGGCAGCTGAACCTCGGTACATAAGCGGGCACCAGCGACGGAACCTCCTTGGAAGATGTGGAGGTCAGTACGGCTACCAAGCATGATACCGCCCCAAACAAGAGCTCTGCCACCTCCAAACTGGTCCCTTTTGATGATGTTGGAGCTGTTATTGCGTGTTCCCTGCTATGTCCAGATGTGTATACGTCCAGAATCGCTTGTCAGACTAAATCGGCTCTCATCCGTAACTAGAACCTAACCCCATTGCTGATTTGTCCAGTTCTTGTGTTCCTGGCACCACAGAAACCGCCGTCTCTGATGAGCAGGCGTTAATGGCACACACCATACTGGTCGTCGTTCAAACAGACCACCTTTGTGCAGCCTCCTGGCCACGGTAAAACGCGATAACAGACATCCAGTTGTCTGTTGCATGTGCCTTGCGATTTCTCCCACCGTCTGCCGTCTGTCTGTTCTCGCCTGTAGGACAATATACCGGTCGTCCACTGCCCTGGTTGCTCGTGGACGACCACTGCTAAACTTTCGGACAGCTGTTCCTGTCGTTTGAAATGCTCTCCAAGCTCGTGAAACGATGCTGTGAGCGATCCTGAATTCCACGGCCACACTAGTCACACTTTGACCTTCTTCCAACTTCCCAATGATGCGACCTCGGGTGAAGTCATCCAGATGTCTACTAGATTGCCTGTTGGCCATATCACATGGTTGCAGCAACTTGACGTTGCTCAAACCGATGTACACCGTGCAATAGCTTTCACCAAATTGCTGAGCGTACACCACCCGTGTGCTTTTTATCTTTCCGACACTCCCCCGTCATGCTGCATATATGTGCATGCCCTACCATACCGGACCCTAGTCTATCTCCTGAGTGGTCTTCCGGTCCGTTCTGCCTGCTCGTTCCACTGTTATGCTGATTTCTCCTGATCGTCCTTAATTTTTGCACACCAGTGTATAACATTCGACAGTGAAAATTTTTCAGTTAACCTGTATAGATAGAAATTACGTACTCAGCATATTTCTGCTGACCTCTTCAAATCTACCTCGCCTTCCATCATCATGTCAGTAAAATTTTCAGTTCTTCTGATTCTTTGTCTTCCACAAAAAGATTAGGCTTATTTGGTAAAGCCTATCGTTTCAAGTCCATTCTACTATCTTTCTATACTTGTGGAGCATTTTGTACATGAATATCGGTATGTGCAAAGTTCCCTCGTCATTCGCAAATCACATAGATGAACAATAAGTGAAAGATATACGACGGTGATGAAAGATGTATGAATAATATACAATGGCAATAGGACTAAAACGAAATGGAATGATTCGAACACAGAGAAAACGGCTTTGAATTTGACATTTAAACACTTACCAAAGTTAAAACTATAATCGAAAGATGGTGGAATAAAACCTAACAAAGTCCTCACCTTAAAACGTGCAAGAAATGATAGGGGATCGAAACAACACCGTCGCCGCCTTATAGCCTCATCGACATTCCCGACTCGTTTCAGCTCACATACTTTGCGGCCATTCTCAAGGTTGCAGGCGATGTTAGCTCTGCGCTAAACACTAAGGTCTGTCTCATCGTTCCATTAATGCGAACCTTACTTCATCAGTTATCTTGTATGTTACGTATGTTAGAGGTGCCGCCATCTGGTGTTCATCTGGCTCCTAATTTATGTTGCTAAACAGTCTTTGATGGTTTAGCACAAATGGATCGATGTTCCATGCTCTGGACAATTCAACTGGTGTCTTTGAATTACAATTGTTCTCTTTAGTCTTTTTGATCAATACAGCCTAGGCAGTAAGAATCTTTCTGTGGGTGTTATGAGAAGTTAACAGTTTTATGTTGTACCAATTGGGGATAGTATTGTTATCTAGACAGTACTCTAAAATTCAGTACTGTCATCATCTCTAATTCAGTACTGTCAACTGTGTACATACATCTCTAATTCAGTACTGTCAGGATAATAATGCTGTCCTCATTTGGGACAACATAAAACTGTTTGTTAACTTTTCATAACACCCACAGAAAGATTCTTACTGCTGATGCTGTAGTATTGATTGAAAAGACTAAAAGGAACCATCGTAATTTAAATACACCAGTTGAATTGTCCAGCACATCATGGAAGAATATGATTTGAGCACGAAAAACATTGATCCATCCTTGCTAAACAATCAAAGACTGTTACCAACATAGATTAGGAGCCAGATTGTGGCACCTCCAACATACGTAACATACAAGATAACTGCCGAAGTAAGGTTGGCATTAACGGAACGATGAGATAGACCTAGGCATTCAGCGCAGAGTTAACATTGCCTGCAGCCTTGAGAATGGCCGCAAAGGATGCAAGCCGAAATGCTCCGGGAATGTCGACAAGGCGATAAAGTGGCGACTGTGTTGTGTCAAGTCTTAACCGTTTTTCGCACCTGTTTTAAGGTGATGCCTTCGTTAGATTTTATTCCAGCATCTTTCGATTATACTTTTAACTTTGGTATGTGTTTTAATGTCAAATTCAAAGCCGTTTTTTCTTTGTGTTCGCATCATTCCATTTCGTTTTAGTCCTATCGCCATCGTATATTTTTCACTTATTGTTCATCTGTATGATTTGCGAATGACGATGGAACTTTGCACATACCGATATTCATGCACAAAGTGCTCCACAAGTACAGACAGATGGTAGAACGGACTTGAAACAATGGGCCTAACCACATAAGCCTAATCTTTTTGTGAAGCACAAAGAACCAGAGGAACTGAAAATTCTACTGACATGGCAATGGAAGGTGAGGTAAATTTGAAGAGGTGAGCATAAATATGCTGAGTTTGTAATTTCTATCTATAGAGGTTAACTGACGCATAAATTTTCACCGTTGAACATTATATATCGGCCAGTCGAAGTTTCATAGCAACTTAGCATGTGGATCAGAAACATTAAGAAATATCAGATGACTATTTCATGTGCTATGTGTAAATGTTATGCTTACTCATTTTTCACAATTGTTCCTTTCCTCTGTTTTTTTTTTTTTATGTATTTTTAAGAAACTGAAGGTCCAGGTAAAGCAGAAGAGGAGGAACTAGAGTTTGAAAAAATAAGGCAGCAGAAGAAAGATGACATGCACAAGACACCAGTAAGAAAGTCCTCCGGACTAAAGAAGAAACAAGAGAAGGCAGCTGCTCTGAATGGTGAGAACATAATTTCTGTTTAAATGTTCATGTAAATCAATTTTGTAGTGATGATAAATTACTAAAAACTTACGTATAAAGTAATTTATCTAGCTTTATTTGCTTTTAAAACTAGGGTCCTAATCAGGTAGCACAAATTTTAATAATTTACCATGTTGCGGTGTTCAGAAGCTATTTACACTTAATAAATAGTTGCATCAGTACATGAAATACTAAAATGCTAGTTGGCTTTTCATTTTACTTGTTTTTTTTTTTTGGTGATTTGAGTCTGAAGTAGTAATTTTCTTGTGTTCCTAGAATGACATGCTTTTTTTTTAGTACTTTGTTTCCAAAACTGCCATTGTGCATTAGTTTTTTCAAAAGTAGATATTTTTGATATATTGAAAATCTTACAGAAGGTCGAAGTGGTTTTACTGAAAACTTTATATTTTATTACTGATGACCCCTTTCTCAGGTTGGCATCTCTGTATACGAATCGTACAATCAGAATTAGATGCTTGTGATTATAATGAAGATTACACATGAAAAACTGTGAATGTTATAGACTTCAAGATTCACATTATGGTATTTAACCAACTGGTGTAGTAATAAGTGGAATATTGATATAGTATATGAAATAATCGTCTGATATTTCTTACTGTTTCTTTTGCACATGTTGTGGCGGAAATCTCAACCACGTTATATATTTATTAAATAGATAGCCAAAATTAAATCTGAAGGGAAATTTTGAATTTCGACTAAAATGTAACTTTGGGAGATGGGTAGATGCATTTTGAAACAACCAAAAATTAAGCTTATAAGAAGAAACTTTGAGATGTCATATTTGTCATAGCTCAACTGAGTTTTCACCTGTGTTAGTGTTTCTGCTAGCTTTGTTTCAACCGAGGAATAACTACAGCCCTGTGTTTTTGGTACATGTGTAACATATGTGTCAACTCAAAGAGACCGTGTTTATGAACTCGTGTTTGTAAGCATGAGAAAAAAAGAAAATATCAGACCGTAATCATTTTACTTATTAGGACATTATCATTATGTAAACAACAACCAAGGGACTTCCTAGCCAACGTCAAAGCGTTGGTTGATGAATGCGATGGCATGAAACTATGACACGCACCTAGAAATCGAATGCCAACTTATACCAAAATTTGGTTTTTGAAAGGCTAATGCCTGTATTTATTTTTACAACAATAACACAATGCACAAATGGGACAGATATTAATATGGCTATGAAAGGTTTAATACATTTACTATTTAGCACTTCGCTAAGGCTTCACTGGCCCACTCATATGTGAAGTCAGTAATTCAAATGATCGATCTTATATAATCATGGCAGAGTCCACGTGAATAATGTCATTTGTTAACACAGCGTGAACGTTAATTTACATTTGTGGCTTGCTTACATGTTATCAAAACAAATTGTATCTTCTCTGAACAAATATCAAAATTCTGGATCCAATATTTATGAGTGTATATTTATATAGGTATATATATAGGTGTAGATTAAGATTACTTATATCTTTCTCTCTATCAACAAAACTCAAAATATATATATCATCATCATCATCATCATTGTCAACCATTATCAATCCACTGCTGGACGAAGGTCTCCCCAAGTTTCCTCCACAACGGTCTGTCTTGTGCCAGTCTCCTCCATGTCACCCCTGCATACTTTCGAATTTCATCCACCCATCTCCCATGTGCGCCACATGGGAGATATATATATATATATATATTTTTTTTTTGTAAGGCAGGTATGCACAGGTGAACTGAAGTGTTAACATTTTAACATGAAAATTCCCGCCTTGAAGAGGCGAGTAAACTATCACGATTTACAATCATATTTGTGAGTTTAACTTTTTTTTTTTTTATATGTCTACTACATTTGTGAGAGCAATGTCACGTACAGTTCCCTCTTTCTTTCCTGATGAATCTTAACTGGATAACCTCCGACATGCAGACGGAAAGTACCCTTTTTTCTTTAGAGCATACTGGTAATCTGATTACTGTAGTGCCGACTTCGGCTCTACGAAAGGGCCAAAAATAGAATTAGTGTATACAACTTACCCCTTGATGAGGGGGAATCGGTGTTGGAATTCACAAATAGGTCGGATCATCACGTCTTAGGCTGACAACTGCTGGAAGGTTGAATGCTTTGAATACGCTCACTGACGAAGTGCAACTGGTACGTTAGGATGCCTTCTTCCCGGAGCCTTCATTGACCATCATGAATTAGGTTGCAGGTATCGAATGCCAAGTCTCGTCTGGGGTTGAGATGCGCGCATCGGTTGACCTCTTCACGGCCCGGCAAAAAACTGTTTTCTTAGGCCTAACTGCCTGGTGGTGGAGGCACACCTTGACCCGGGCCCCTTTATGCTCTGGAGTCTGTTTTAGAGCCGCTGTGTGCTTATTTTTTTTTTTTGGATCAGGGATGAGGTCTTGTATCTTTTTCCTGGCTGGTGGTGGATAACCACCGATGACCATGACTATCTTCCAATTGCCCTGCATTCTTTTTTTCTTCCTTCTTCTCATGTCCCACTTCTTTTTCGACCTTTCTTTTCCAGACTCAAAACGACGCTCTCTCGCAGAAGAACACAGAGAGCCAATCAGCGCCGTCCACGAGGGACGCTTTTGCTCCCATTGGTCAGCCGGTCAAAACCATGCAATGGTTTCGTGCTTGCCCACGTGACATTCCTCTTGCAATCAGAGGAAGGTAGGGTGGGGGGAGAAAACAAAAGCGCGGGAACTCTCAGCGGCCAGGCACACGTGTAATCTGATATGACCCTTCTTGCCTTTTTGGAGGGAAACACATAAATATTTATGCACGCCTGCTTTCCTGCCATTCAGAGCTTGACAGCTCGTACTATAACTCTTCAGGATTAAACCCTCTTTGCCAGCCCACGGAACCCAGCTGGGAAATTTCTCGGGGTGGTGTTTCTGTTCGGAGAATTTCACCACAGCGTTGTAGAGAGGGAAAAATGCCTTTTTGTGTAAATAACTGCTCACTCTTGGGTGGGCGACCTCCTAACAATTTCAAACAGCACTCCCGTTTTCTTGGAATGAGCTTGGGGAAAAAAAAAAAAAGTGACCGTTGGACGAAGAAAGGAACTGCATTTGACTTACAGAAAATATAAATACATACATCATATACCATAAAAAGAACTACATTTTTTTTTTCACTACCTATTTTGAGCATAGACCAGCTTTCTTTTTCTTGCATTCCTTTTTTAATACTCAACAAAAAAAATATCACTTATGAAATTACTTACCCCGGCGAAAGATTATTCTTTCCCCCTTTTTTTTTTCTTGATTTGGATTACATTTATTCTTGTTTTTTTTTTAAGGCCCACTTATCAAGTCCATCCCAGCCTTACCTCACCAACTTCATAATTTCAAAGTTAAAATTATAATACATCCTACTAACTTCTGAATCATCCTACTCATAGATTAGATAATGAATAATACAAATGCTACAATTTTGTTCACACAACAAAGGTAAAAGAAAGAGAAAAAAAAATTATTTACACTACTCTTCACTCAGAATATTACATCCCTTCCTTTTTTTTTTCTTATGTGCACTGCCATTTCCCTCCTGCTGGGCTGAGTATTCACAATTTATATGCTTATTTCACAATTTATATGCTTAACCTTGGAACTCAACCAAAAAGTCCATAGAGTCTCAACCAAAAAGTCCCCCAGAGCGATGATAAATACTGAAATACTGAATCGGCGGGAGGGTAGCCCTTTGCTACTCTCCTATCCCTTAACAAAGTAAAAACACTCATTTTGTACATTAAGCTGAGAAGAGGAGAAAAAAATAGCGATGAGAAAATAGAATTTTCTGTGACTTTTTTTTACTTTTCTCTCTGGATCCAAAAATCGAACCCAGGGGAGGTGAAATCTAAATTTACGAAAAAGTTTTAACAGCAAATCACTCCAGGGAAGAATCTTCACCCTTTCCTGAACTGGCCACTATTATCCCTTCGATTTATTTATTTTTTCTTTCAAGAAAACGTGGATAATGTTGATGAAAATCTGAAAACATTGATCAGGTGTCCACAGATTTTCAGCAACATATCACACACGTTAAGTTGCTATGGAAGTTCAACTAGCCAATATACACTGGCATGCAAAAATTAAGGACACGAGACGGTTTTTCGAATGTAATGTCCTGCAGAAGTGCTCCACATCGACTCAAATCATACCATAAGATCCCCAAGATGTAAGAATATGGGACAAGTGAGCAAAACCGTCCAAACGAGTAATCCAAAGGATACAAAGCAGGGTTTAAGCTGTCTCAAAAAATGCTAAAATGGGGAAAAAGTTGTAGCAAAATGCTAAAGAAAGTTAGCGGCTTTTGTCACTCAAAAAATTGTTATATCAAATTAATTGTTCGCTCCAACAATGCCTTGGACAGCAGTGGAAAACTAATTAGCTTGGAAGATACTAACATATTTAAAAGAAAACTGTATTAGGCAGTGTAAGTTGATATAAGAGCTCCTAACAGGATAAGGATTTTTGTTTATTTTTTTTCTAAAATCATGATTAAAAAGCATAAAACCCAAATCTGAAATTTGATGAGTTACCATTGTCTTTGCATGAATGATTTGATTAATGACCAGTATGAATTGAATAAGTAAAATGCCAATACTGTTACTATTAATGAAATTTTAATTTGTGTCGAGATGCACCAAAAACCCGGGTTACGACATTATAAGCTGCTTTCGCGATTGAACTTACTGTGTACCCCATCACCCGTATTTTAGGTTAAAATTTATTAAAAAAAGACTAATACATATAAAAAGGTATATAAGTGTAAATAAATAAAAAAAAAGTCTTTGAGCATCAATAACCCTACTCAATCCAAGTATTTCTAAAACCAGTTAAATTTAAATTTTTATTAATAGTAACAGTATATTCCTCAAACCAACTGTTATTTTAATTACAATGTAATAAAATATTACCATTTCATACATACATACATACATATCACTAAGCTGTTCTCTGAGATTCAGAGGTTAGCTCCAAAAAGAAATACAAACTTCCAGATATTTTTACTTATTGTTGTCGTATCAAACTTCTCCATTTACAGCGATCTTGACATACAACTCGTGCTTCACTGATATCCATTACATGCCGTACACAAGATCTTTTATACTTCATACTCATAATCTTTTTCTCATGCAGACACTCCTGAATCTAATCCACCCATGTCTTCCTTGGCCTTCCTCTGCCTTTCCTTCCTGCCACTTGGGCTGAAAAGATTTTCTTAGTAAGCATTTCATCACTCATTCTTTCAACATGGCCAAACCACCGAAGCATATTGGTCTCCACCTTGCTAAAAACATTTTGCTTCATATCACACAACTGCAACACATCTTCATTCTTCACACAATCAGATCGTGTCTTGCCACAAACCCCACGTAAGTAACGCATTTCTCCAGCACACAAACGACTTCTACGTTTCGTCTGTAGTACCCAGGTTTCACTACCATACATCAGAGTAGGAACAATTACACTTTCATACACAGCCATGCGGGACTTTCTAGAGAACCCGTCATTCCTATGAAAACCTCCTAGAGCAGCTATGACTTTCCATGAAGAATTCACTCGCCTACTAATTTCACCATCCAACTTGTTCTCTCTGTCAAACATGCTTCCTAAATACACAAACTCACTCACCTGGTCAATCACAGTGCCATTTATATTTACATTACATTCAGTGCTACCAGTTCCTCTCTTAAACACCATAACTTTGGGTTTTCCCTTATTTATACTCAGTTTGAATTTCATGCAAACTTCTTGCATCCGAGTCAACATACTCTGCAACTCACTTTTGCTCTCTGCCAACAACAACAACATCAGCATACAACAATCTGCACACATGGGTATCACCAAAACATAAACCACTATTATCTATTTTCGCATCACGCATGCATGCGTCCATAAATATATTAAACAGCCATGGTGACATTACACAACCTTGTCTAACGCCTGCACCAATGGAAAGCCATTTTGATAAAACACCATTCACTCGTACATAAGCTCTATTACCAGAATACATGGATTTTACGCTATTAAGTAGATTCCCAGTAACACCATATTCATTCAATACCTTCCACAAAAGTGTCCCATTCACTCGGTCGTAAGCTTTCTCTAAATCTATGAAGGCAGTAAAAACTTTCTTCCCAACAGCCAGATACTTTACAATCATCATGTGTAATGCAAACATCTGGTTAGTGCAGCCTTTACCAGGCATAAAACCACTCTGAATATCCCACACTTTCAACCTTACCAAACACTTTCCCTGGCACACTCAGTAGGCTAATACCACGATAGTTCTTGCATTCAGTCTGATCACCTTTTCCCTTATACAAGGGAATAATAATAGCATCCTTCCAATCCCAAGGGACCATTCCTAACTCCCAGCACAACTGGCAAATTTCAGTTAACCAGTCAATTATAGAGTCACCACCATATTTCAACATCTCTGCAGTTATGCCATCAACTCCTGGAGCCTTACCATTCTGAAGAGATTTTAGAGCTTTACACACTTCTTCTCTTGAGATCCCTCCTGTGCTTTCATCCCTCGTTGTGACATCATCTGCATCTGTCTCAGAATCATTTTTGCTCTCCTGATCTAATAACTCACAGAAGTATTCACCCCATCTTTCACTTAACTCATTGGGCTTCCATATCATTTCCCCAATCTCATTCTTCACACAACTTACAACTTTGTTTCCCCTATTTTTCCTGAGTCTCATGTACTTCCAGAAGGACTTTCTAACTTTCCAAAAAGCCAGTTCATGCCTATCCACTTTCTCCTTCCTATCTTTTGCCTTACTGTGGCAAACCAGCTTAGCAGCTTCACGCTTCTTACAGCGATATTCATCCACAGAGACTCTACCTTGCAACATCCCCAAATAGGCTTCCTTCTGTTTCTTTACTGCCTCTTCAATCTCACTATTCCACCAAGCATCACCTCTATTGTTACCCACTATTGTGGTGCCACAGACTTATTTTTTAATATCAAACAAAGACAAAGTACACATGGTTCATATCGCGAATCGACAAAAAAAAAAAAAAAAAAGTGCTATGGAAATAATATTAGTCCTAGAATTATTGTAGTGTGTGTATATGTGTATTTCACACGTGAATTTACAGGTACTTGCAAATGTAAAAAAAAAAAAAAAAAAAAAGCTTTGGGTGAAAACATTCCTCATGCGTTCGCACATCCTCACTTCTTATAGAAGAAGGGGTGGGCAAAGTACGGAGGGTAACGGCTACTTCACCGGATGTGTGATTTTGAATGTGCTTCCTCGTTGTTTTGCTCTGGGACCTCCCTCCCCTCGCTCCTACATCTTCCATGTCAATTCTGCCGATCGTGGGTAAGAACTTATTTCGCAATCAGTCCTTCAGCTTTTATGGAATTCATGCTATTTTTGCAGAAGGCAGAACTGTCTGTTTTGAATCGTTAACATAGCAGTGTTAAATATTTTTCGAATAGGAATTTCGTAATTGCTAACGCTCAAGATTAATTACAATAGATAAAAATAGTTATTTTTAAAAATAGCGTTAACTTTTTCAGTACTGCCGGAAAAGAGAACGAAAAGAAAATGACCTCCTACCCCTTGCGATTGTTAATTATACTCGACAACCGTTTCTGGTACGTCCCCTCCTCGTAATCCATCCCCTTCTAGCTTGTAAAATATGTGATGACAAACCACGTGGTGAAACTTTACTTGCCTGACAGACTGTTGAGTGTGTTTACATTTTCTGGGGATCGAGGCCGCCAGGATTCTTTGTTTATTTTTATTTTCTTATTTCGGTCTTGTGTGTGTTTCCGCTGTAACATCACAGACACTCTATCACAACACAAAACATTTATTACTTTACACAAAAACATAAACTGGAATGCACTCTGCGGTACAAACTGAACTTGTTCTCTTAGCCAAAGCTCGGCATGTCCTATTCCTTCAATATCTCTCCCGCTACTCTCACATCACTCACCACACGCTCAAGTCATTAAGTGTCAATGTATCATTCCGCACTTTTGTGCATGGAAGTTCGTATTTTACAACCCCTCCTCACTCCAGAGGAACTTTTTCCAGTGGTAAAAAGTTCTTGTCATTTTACAATACAATAGTCATAGTTCACATAATGAGTCACAATCCATTTACAAAGAGAAATATATGAGTTAATTTAACAATTGTCTTTACGTGTTTTCCAACAATTTCTATGTATTATTATATACCACAACCAAAAAAAAAAAAAAAAATGTTTTCACTAGCAGACACATGATCAAGGTGGATCATCTAAATTTGGAATTCTGCTCAGTCCATCTGCATTTTTGTGCATAGTTCCGATCGATTAATTATAACAAAATCATATGCTTGTAAAGCAAGGGCCCATCTCATCAGACGAGCATCTGAACTTGCGTTGGTGCGTAACCAAACGAGAGGGTTATGAATCAGTTTGTATGAGGAAATTTTGACCATCCAGGTAGCATTTCTGTTTCTGTACTGCAAAATAATGGCGGCACATTCTTTTTCACTGGTACTGTATGTCTTCTTTGCTGTTGAAAGTTTTCTGCTTAGATAGAGTACAGGATGTTCAGCGCCATCTTGTTCTTGCGAGAGGACGACTCCCATTCCTTGATCTGAAGCATCAGTTTGTAGAATAAATCTACGTTCATAGTCAGGGGCATACAGAACAGGAAAACTAGATAAAGATTTTTTTAGTTCCACAAAAGCTTTCTCACATTGTTCTGACCATATAATTTTTTCTTTACGATTTTTACCCTTCAAGATGTCTGTCAAGGGAGCTGCTATCGAAGAAAACATTGGAATATATCTGCTGTAATATCCCGCCAGGCCTAAGAAAGATCTTACTTGCGTCTTGTTCTTTGGCGTAGGAAAATTTTGTATGGCCTGAACCTTTCGTTCTGCTGGTTTCCGATATCCTTGTCCAACAATATGACCCAAATACAAGACGTGATCTTGAGCAAACTTACATTTGGTAGGTTTTATGGTCAAGGAAGCCCTCTGCAACCTCTGTAGCACTTCTTCAAGATGTATCAAATGATCCCCCAGTTTTCGGAAAAATGGCAACATCATCTAGATATGGTACAGCAAACTCTTCGCAGCCTCTCAAAAGTTCCGACATCATTTTGCTAAAGAAATAAGGTGCGTTCTTAAGGCCAAATGGCATCTTTAAGGGCCGATACGTTCCCAAAGCAGTCACAAACGCTGCCAATCGTTGAGCTCTAGCACTTAATGGAATTTGCCAGTACCCTTTTGTTAAATCTAATACTGTAATATACTTTGCTCCAGAAACCTTTTCGACTCTTTCTTCTATGTTGGGCAATGGATAGAACTGGGTCCTTGTCACTTCATTCAATCGCCTGTAATCGATACATGGGCGTGGATCTCTTCCGGGTACTTCTACCAAAATCATGGGTGATGTATAGTCTGATTCACCAACTTCTATAATCTTGTACTGCAGCATTTTATCTATCTCGGCTTTAAGAATATTTATCTGCCTGGGCGACATTCTGTAAGGCTTAACTCTTACAATAGCATTACTAGCTAGCTCGATATCATGTTCGACCAAATGAGTCTTCCCTGGAATATTAGAAAACATTTTCAAGTAATGACATAATAGTTTTTTCAGATCCTGAATTTGTTGGCCACTTAGGCGCTCTCGAAGTTTACTGTTCTCCTCGATATCAGAGAAGTTAAATATGTTTGGATTTTTTTCAACTTGCGGAAATTTAATCTCAAAATTCATTTCACCATTTTCACAACTGGGCAATAAGTTCACAAATTCTGGTCGTTTATGGTATGGTTTCAGCATGTTAATGTGATATACTTGATGCTTTACATTTTTGCCTTCAAAGCTTACTACATAATTAGTCTCAGAATTTTTTTCTCAATTTTCCCTGGTCCTTTCCACTGTTCCGCTAACTTATTTGGCCTGCAGGTAACAAAAACCAATACTAAATCTCCTTGAAATTCACGTTTTACCGCATTTCTGTCATACCAATATTTTCTTTTCAATTGAGCCACTTCCATGTTTTTAATGGCAAGTTCTTGACATCTTTTCATCCTATTTATTAACTCCAATACATATTCAGTGACATAGTTTTCTTCTTCAGGATGACCCATCCATTTTTCATACAATAGTGTCATTGGGGTCCTCAAATTTTTTCCATGCACCAATTCAGCAGGCGTAAACCCTGTGCTTTCATGTGTCACAGTTCTCAAAGCAAATAGCGCCGCCGGTAACTGCTTCTCCCAATCCGGAGCAGACTCAAGACATAAAACTCTCAACATCCTTTTAATAGTTCGATGGAATCGTTTTACCAAATTACTTTGGGGATATGATATACAGAACTATGAGTAACTTTTATTCCAAACTGCTCCAGAAATTCTAGTGTCAAAATGCTTACAAAACTGGCTCCTTGATCAGTTTGAATTTCTTTCGGAAATCCCATGCGGCTAAAAATGTGTAACAAAGCGTCAACTACTGACTTGGATCCTATGTCTGGGACTGGTACTGCATCTGGATATTTGGACGACAAACACATAGCTGTAATTATGTATCTATTTTGGCTTGAAGTCTCGGGCAAAGGCCCACAGGCATCAACGTTGATTTTCGTAAAAATTTCGGGAATAATTGGAACTATTTTCAAAGGTGCTTTCTTTTTTTCCCCAGCTTTTCCAGCACGTTGGCATGAATCACAAGATTTTACAAATACTTCAATGTCTTTATAACAGTTAGACCAATAAAAATACTTCACTAGTCTGTCTTTGGTTTTTGTCACTCCTAAATGCCCCGAAGTTCCCTCATGACACATGTTTTTTATTTGTTCTGGAACAACTATAAGATCTCCCTCTTCGCCAATCTTGTTGATCTTCTTCTTAACCAACATCCCGTTTCTTAGTAGAGCATAACCATTTGCCTTTTTAAAATCTGTTTTCTCTATTTCTTTGAGAATTTTTCTCAATTCCAAACTTTGCCGTTGATCTTTCATGAAACTTTTTGAATCCATTTTTATCAACTCTAACATGGCTTTATCTTCATCATGCCTCAATGGTAGAATTTCTTCTTCTAATTCATCTGATTCTTTGGAACTCACAGCCTCTCCTTCAAGGGCTTGTTTTTCTTTCTTCCCTGAATCATTCTTTACTGAATTTCTCTCGTCGTTGTTTCGTTTCTGTTTTTCTTGATACCGAGTAACCACAACATTTACCTGTTCTGAACTTAGTGGCCACTCCATATCAATTTTGTTTAACAAAGCGGCAGTCTTATTTCCAAGTAAATATCTACCTTGATCTAGCGACTTCCTAATCACTGCAGCCTTAGTTACAATATGACCTAATTCACATTCTAGTTCAACTTCTGCCAATGGTAAACAAACCTTTTGTTCATCCAGAAGATGCTGTACCCACACATGTTCTCCAGTAAACTCACCTGGCGACACATACTCTTGACAAATGATATCAACTGATGAACCTGTATCCCGGAGAATAGGCATGGTAACTCCATTTATTTTTCCTTCAAAGGTATAGGGTGCCAAGAGATCCCCTTCAGTTTCCTCTGATTCTATTTACGCTTCCTGAGTTCTGTGATTTTAGCTTAGGACACTGAGGTCGAATGTGATCATAAGATCTACACTCGTAACATTGAATCTTCCGTCTGCGATCATACTTTTCTTCATTCTGAGGTACATTCCAATTTGACCACCCTTGTCCTACATCTGACTTAACATAATTTTTGTTATAAAATCCATTTTTCATAAAATTTCCCCGATCATAGTTATCTCTAGTTTTTTCTCACTGCCTTGCATTTTCTTTGAAGCACAAAATTCATTCGACGAATTTTTCTTGGTTCCTCCTCTTACACTTTCATAATTGTCCACCATATCAGCCAAATCTGAAGGTGAGACAATATTTGACCATTTATCAACAAAATGCTCCCTTATTTCTATAGGCACTCTCCGCTTCAATTGATCTGTGATCATTAAATTTTTTAGCCCTACAAAATCGCCTATTTTTTAAGTCCTGAAATCCATTCATTAAAATAATTTTCTAACTCGAAGGCGAAATCTCTCCAGATCTTCTCTGTTGTACGCATGTGTTGTACAAATTTTAATATAAAATTCTCTGGACTTAACTTATATCTTTTAAGAAGTAACCTTTTAACATATTCATAGTTTTTAGCATCTTCCACATTTTCTCTGGCAATCAATTGTGATATTTCGTAGGGCAAAAGTCCTATTAAATTCGCGACCCAATCTTCCCTTTTTATTTCTGCTTGTTGTGCTTGCCTTTCAAATAAAACTAAGTAAATACTTATATCACTGTCTTTTGGGTCAAATGTTTTCATCAAATGACGAAGTTCTAATCTTGGTTTATGAGCATTTCCATTTTGCTCCAAACTGCTTCCCAGCAGCTGACGTCCAGCTTCTCATCTGAGTTTTTCAAGCTCAAATTCCATTTGTCTTTCTGTTTCTCTACGCTCTTTTATACCTGCCAAAAGTTCTTTCACGAAATCCTCTTCATAACCTTCAAAGTTGACAATTTTATTTTTTAATTCCAGAATTTTGATATTTGGCGTAACTTCTATACCCAATTCTTCCGCCAACTGCAGAAGTTCTTCTTTGCGAGCTCTTCCTAAGAAAGCCATTTCAACAAGTTCTACGTGTACCCAATGTTTATTTATTATCGTATATGTGTATACGTTTACAGAAATTGTTTACAACAATATTCTACATTTACCTATACTCTAGTCTCAAACAGTTGATCCGAATGTACTATTTCTTGACAGAAATTATTTCCTTCAATTATTGTATATGTGTATACGTTCACAGAAATTGTTTACAACAATATTCTACATTTACCTATAATCTAGGCTCAAACAGTTGATCTTAATGCACTATTTCTTGACAGAAATTATTTCCTTCTATTATCGTATATGTGTATACGTTCACAGAAATTGTTTACAACAATATTCTGCATTTACCTATACTCTAGGCTCAAACAGTTGATCTGAATGTACTATTTCTTGACAGAAATTATTTCCTTCTATTTAATTCCGTGCCCGGAAACTTCTAAAAAACTTGCTTTGATATTTCATTCCTTTGGATAATTCTCTAAGAACAACAACAAAAACAGTACTTACATAAACATCTAAGGAAGTGTAAATCCGATACGGAACTTGTTTGTTTTCTCACGAACTAAAATCGAAAATCAAGAGTCACCATCCTTTGTTCATAACAAAGAGGAAAAAAATATCCCTGTTGCGTCGGTTCGTTCTCACGCTTGAAGATTTTTCAACTCATCGATTCCCACGGTAATAAAAACGCTGCTGAAGTTGCGCAATCTCACCGGTGCCTCCACTTCTTTCTTTTGTCTGTAACATCACAGACACTCGATCACAACACAAAACATTTATTACTTTACACAAAAACATAAACTGGAATACACTCCGCGGTACAAACTGCACTTGTTCTCTTAGCCAAAGCTCGGCATGTCCTACTCCTTCAATATCTCTCGCGCTACTCTCACATCACTCACCACACGCTCAAGTCATTAAGTGTCAATGTATCATTCCGCACTTTTGTGCGTGGAAGTTCGAATTTTACACCGCTTCCAGTATCTTAAGGTGAAGAGCGGGCTCTTAGCAATTGTTTACAAGCAACTATTTCTTGAGTTTTTTTTTTCTCCAGCTGGGAAGCCGTGGTTTCGGCAACAACTGAAATTAAAAACTTTTTTTTTTTCTTATGTAGTTACCGTCTCTGTCATGCGCGATGGAAAGTTGACACATATTATTGTTTTGATGTTTCGATCAACCTAAATTGATTGATGTTTTAATCGGCCTAAATGTTTGATGCCTCAATCGAACTCCTTCCGTAGGAAATTTTTTGATTAGTTAGCAGCCATGCGCAAAAACAAATATATGAAAATAATTGGAAATTGGCAATTTTCACTTATTTTATCACTTGCTAGGACATAACTTCTTTTTGCTGCAATGCACAGTTCGCAGTTTAAATATGGAGTTTTATCCCTCCAGTTAACTTGCTCCCATTTTGTAAAGGGAGCACCATTTTCGCACAAGTTGCTCGGAAGGTATATTAGATTCAGTAACAGTTTAACTTTTTATTTTTATTTTAAACTCTTATTTTTTTTCAGTTGTTTTATCGACACTGTCTTCGCAATATTTGCGTTTCTTAATAATGAATTTATCCATTGTAATGCGACATGTTGTATGATGGACGGCACCTTGAGTGGCGAGTGCAACCCATAGCTTGCACTTATCTTTCCTAATATGTGTTCCTTCTCTATAGAAGTTTGAAAGGTCACTCATCCAGAGGTTGTTTATGGCCTTGCGGGGAATGAAACCGTAGACATAGCAGTTGACTTGAATGGGGAGGGGTCTAATCCCTCTAACCTCCATCTTACACTGTCGGCCTACCCCACCCTTTATGGAGCGTGCTAGAGTATGTAGGGGTGGGGAGTGATTCAAAAGGTGCTGTAGGGACACAGTAGGAACATATTATATCTTAAGGAATAATAAAATAACAGCGGAGTGCAAATCGTTGCCAGAATTTCGAAAACTAGTTTCCCCAAAAACAGAATAGCCGGAGTAGAATCTGCTGATGGGTTAATATTTAAACGGCAGGTGCAATTTTGCGACAGACACTCATTTTTTTTCTCGCATTTTAGATTAACTCATCGCATTTAGCGAAAATGGCGACCGTAGCTTAAACACTGATACAAAGGCACTTTATTGAAAAGGTAGCTTCGAGCACAACTGTACACAAGACAGAAACGTCCATGTAACAGGCGGCTGCCAAGAAAAATCCAGTCTTTAGTAGGGGATATGATCACCCCTGACTGCGTTGCAGGATTTACAATGTCTGTCCATGCTGAGGACGAGGTTGTCAAGGAGCTGTTGAGGCATCGCGGCCCATTCCTCTTGTAGCACCAATTGCAGCTGCGGAATCGTTGCTGGCGGCTGGTGACATGCTGCCATGCGTCTCCCGAGAAGGTCCCACGTGTGTTCGATTTGATTAAGATCCAGGGACCTTGCGTGCCAATCCATGCGTTGAATATCTTCACTCTCCAACAGCTCTGTGACAGCCACTGTACGATGAGGTGTAGCATCGTCATCCAAGAAGAGGAACTTGGGACTCGCAGCACCTCTAAACAGACGCACATGAGGCAGCTGAACCTCGGTACATAGGCGGGCACCAGCGACGGAACCTCCTTGGAAGATGTGGAGGTCAGTACGGCTACCAAGCATGATACCGCCCCAAACAAGAGCTCTGCCACCTCCAAACTGGTCCCTTTTGATGATGTTGGAGCTGTTATTGCGTGTTCCCTGCTATGTCCAGATGTGTATACGTCCAGAATCGCTTGTCAGACTAAATCGGCTCTCATCCGTAACTAGAACCTAACCCCATTGCTGATTTGTCCAGTTCTTGTGTTCCTGGCACCACAGAAACCGCCGTCTCTGATGAGCAGGCGTTAATGGCACACACCATACTGGTCGTCGTTCAAACAGACCACCTTTGTGCAGCCTCCTGGCCACGGTAAAACGCGATAACAGACATCCAGTTGTCTGTTGCATGTGCCTTGCGATTTCTCCCGCCGTCTGCCGTCTGTCTGTTCTCGCCTGTAGGACAATATACCGGTCGTCCACTGCCCTGGTTGCTCGTGGACGACCACTGCTAAACTTTCGGACAGCTGTTCCTGTCGTTTGAAATGCTCTCCAAGCTCGTGAAACGATGCTGTGAGCGATCCTGAATTCCACGGCCACACTAGTCACACTTTGACCTTCTTCCAACTTCCCAATGATGCGACCTCGGGTGAAGTCATCCAGATGTCTACTAGATTGCCTGTTGGCCATATCACATGGTTGCAGCAACTTGACGTTGCTCAAACCGATGTACACCGTGCAATAGCTTTCACCAAATTGCTGAGCGTACACCACCCGTGTGCTTTTTATCTTTCCGACACTCCCCCCGTCATGCTGCATATATGTGCATGCCCTACCATACCGGACCCTAGTCTATCTCCTGAGTGGTCTTCCGGTCCGTTCTGCCTGCTCGTTCCACTGTTATGCTGATTTCTCCTGATCGTCCTTAATTTTTGCACACCAGTGTATAACATTCGACAGTGAAAATTTTTCAGTTAACCTGTATAGATAGAAATTACGTACTCAGCATATTTCTGCTGACCTCTTCAAATCTACCTCGCCTTCCATCATCATGTCAGTAAAATTTTCAGTTCTTCTGATTCTTTGTCTTCCACAAAAAGATTAGGCTTATTTGGTAAAGCCTATCGTTTCAAGTCCATTCTACTATCTTTCTATACTTGTGGAGCATTTTGTACATGAATATCGGTATGTGCAAAGTTCCCTCGTCATTCGCAAATCACATAGATGAACAATAAGTGAAAGATATACGACGGTGATGAAAGATGTATGAATAATATACAATGGCAATAGGACTAAAACGAAATGGAATGATTCGAACACAGAGAAAAAACGGCTTTGAATTTGACATTTAAACACTTACCAAAGTTAAAACTATAATCGAAAGATGGTGGAATAAAACCTAACAAAGTCCTCACCTTAAAACGTGCAAGAAATGATAGGGGATCGAAACAACACCGTCGCCGCCTTATAGCCTCATCGACATTCCCGACTCGTTTCAGCTCACATACTTTGCGGCCATTCTCAAGGTTGCAGGCGATGTTAGCTCTGCGCTAAACACTAAGGTCTGTCTCATCGTTCCATTAATGCGAACCTTACTTCATCAGTTATCTTGTATGTTACGTATGTTAGAGGTGCCGCCATCTGGTGTTCATCTGGCTCCTAATTTATGTTGCTAAACAGTCTTTGATGGTTTAGCACAAATGGATCGATGTTCCATGCTCTGGACAATTCAACTGGTGTCTTTGAATTACAATTGTTCTCTTTAGTCTTTTTGATCAATACAGCCTAGGCAGTAAGAATCTTTCTGTGGGTGTTATGAGAAGTTAACAGTTTTATGTTGTACCAATTGGGGATAGTATTGTTATCTAGACAGTACTCTAAAATTCAGTACTGTCATCATCTCTAATTCAGTACTGTCAACTGTGTACATACATCTCTAATTCAGTACTGTCAGGATAATAATGCTGTCCTCATTTGGGACAACATAAAACTGTTTGTTAACTTTTCATAACACCCACAGAAAGATTCTTACTGCTGATGCTGTAGTATTGATTGAAAAGACTAAAAGGAACCATCGTAATTTAAATACACCAGTTGAATTGTCCAGCACATCATGGAAGAATATGATTTGAGCACGAAAAACATTGATCCATCCTTGCTAAACAATCAAAGACTGTTACCAACATAGATTAGGAGCCAGATTGTGGCACCTCCAACATACGTAACATACAAGATAACTGCCGAAGTAAGGTTGGCATTAACGGAACGATGAGATAGACCTAGGCATTCAGCGCAGAGTTAACATTGCCTGCAGCCTTGAGAATGGCCGCAAAGGATGCAAGCCGAAATGCTCCGGGAATGTCGACAAGGCGATAAAGTGGCGACTGTGTTGTGTCAAGTCTTAACCGTTTTTCGCACCTGTTTTAAGGTGATGCCTTCGTTAGATTTTATTCCAGCATCTTTCGATTATACTTTTAACTTTGGTATGTGTTTTAATGTCAAATTCAAAGCCGTTTTTTCTTTGTGTTCGCATCATTCCATTTCGTTTTAGTCCTATCGCCATCGTATATTTTTCACTTATTGTTCATCTGTATGATTTGCGAATGACGATGGAACTTTGCACATACCGATATTCATGCACAAAGTGCTCCACAAGTACAGACAGATGGTAGAACGGACTTGAAACAATGGGCCTAACCACATAAGCCTAATCTTTTTGTGAAGCACAAAGAACCAGAGGAACTGAAAATTCTACTGACATGGCAATGGAAGGTGAGGTAAATTTGAAGAGGTGAGCATAAATATGCTGAGTTTGTAATTTCTATCTATAGAGGTTAACTGACGCATAAATTTTCACCGTTGAACATTATATATCGGCCAGTCGAAGTTTCATAGCAACTTAGCATGTGGATCAGAAACATTAAGAAATATCAGATGACTATTTCATGTGCTATGTGTAAATGTTATGCTTACTCATTTTTCACAATTGTTCCTTTCCTCTGTTTTTTTTTTTTTTTTATGTATTTTTAAGAAACTGAAGGTCCAGGTAAAGCAGAAGAGGAGGAACTAGAGTTTGAAAAAATAAGGCAGCAGAAGAAAGATGACATGCACAAGACACCAGTAAGAAAGTCCTCCGGACTAAAGAAGAAACAAGAGAAGGCAGCTGCTCTGAATGGTGAGAACATAATTTCTGTTTAAATGTTCATGTAAATCAATTTTGTAGTGATGATAAATTACTAAAAACTTACGTATAAAGTAATTTATCTAGCTTTATTTGCTTTTAAAACTAGGGTCCTAATCAGGTAGCACAAATTTTAATAATTTACCATGTTGCGGTGTTCAGAAGCTATTTACACTTAATAAATAGTTGCATCAGTACATGAAATACTAAAATGCTAGTTGGCTTTTCATTTTACTTGTTTTTTTTTTTTTTGGTGATTTGAGTCTGAAGTAGTAATTTTCTTGTGTTCCTAGAATGACATGCTTTTTTTAGTACTTTGTTTCCAAAACTGCCATTGTGCATTAGTTTTTTCAAAAGTAGATATTTTTGATATATTGAAAATCTTACAGAAGGTCGAAGTGGTTTTACTGAAAACTTTATATTTTATTACTGATGACCCCTTTCTCAGGTTGGCATCTCTGTATACGAATCGTACAATCAGAATTAGATGCTTGTGATTATAATGAAGATTACACATGAAAAACTGTGAATGTTATAGACTTCAAGATTCACATTATGGTATTTAACCAACTGGTGTAGTAATAAGTGGAATATTGATATAGTATATGAAATAATCGTCTGATATTTCTTACTGTTTCTTTTGCACATGTTGTGGCGGAAATCTCAACCACGTTATATATTTATTAAATAGATAGCCAAAATTAAATCTGAAGGGAAATTTTGAATTTCGACTAAAATGTAACTTTGGGAGATGGGTAGATGCATTTTGAAACAACCAAAAATTAAGCTTATAAGAAGAAACTTTGAGATGTCATATTTGTCATAGCTCAACTGAGTTTTCACCTGTGTTAGTGTTTCTGCTAGCTTTGTTTCAACCGAGGAATAACTACAGCCCTGTGTTTTTGGTACATGTGTAACATATGTGTCAACTCAAAGAGACCGTGTTTATGAACTCGTGTTTGTAAGCATGAGAAAAAAAAAGAAAATATCAGACCGTAATCATTTTACTTATTAGGACATTATCATTATGTAAACAACAACCAAGGGACTTCCTAGCCAACGTCAAAGCGTTGGTTGATGAATGCGATGGCATGAAACTATGACACGCACCTAGAAATCGAATGCCAACTTATACCAAAATTTGGTTTTTGAAAGGCTAATGCCTGTATTTATTTTTACAACAATAACACAATGCACAAATGGGACAGATATTAATATGGCTATGAAAGGTTTAATACATTTACTATTTAGCACTTCGCTAAGGCTTCACTGGCCCACTCATATGTGAAGTCAGTAATTCAAATGATCGATCTTATATAATCATGGCAGAGTCCACGTGAATAATGTCATTTGTTAACACAGCGTGAACGTTAATTTACATTTGTGGCTTGCTTACATGTTATCAAAACAAATTGTATCTTCTCTGAACAAATATCAAAATTCTGGATCCAATATTTATGAGTGTATATTTATATAGGTATATATATAGGTGTAGATTAAGATTACTTATATCTTTCTCTCTATCAACAAAACTCAAAATATATATATCATCATCATCATCATCATTGTCAACCATTATCAATCCACTGCTGGACGAAGGTCTCCCCAAGTTTCCTCCACAACGGTCTGTCTTGTGCCAGTCTCCTCCATGTCACCCCTGCATACTTTCGAATTTCATCCACCCATCTCCCATGTGCGCCACATGGGAGATATATATATATATATATATTTTTTTTTTGTAAGGCAGGTATGCACAGGTGAACTGAAGTGTTAACATTTTAACATGAAAATTCCCGCCTTGAAGAGGCGAGTAAACTATCACGATTTACAATCATATTTGTGAGTTTAACTTTTTTTTTTTTTATATGTCTACTACATTTGTGAGAGCAATGTCACGTACAGTTCCCTCTTTCTTTCCTGATGAATCTTAACTGGATAACCTCCGACATGCAGACGGAAAGTACCCTTTTTCTTTAGAGCATACTGGTAATCTGATTACTGTAGTGCCGACTTCGGCTCTACGAAAGGGCCAAAAATAGAATTAGTGTATACAACTTACCCCTTGATGAGGGGGAATCGGTGTTGGAATTCACAAATAGGTCGGATCATCACGTCTTAGGCTGACAACTGCTGGAAGGTTGAATGCTTTGAATACGCTCACTGACGAAGTGCAACTGGTACGTTAGGATGCCTTCTTCCCGGAGCCTTCATTGACCATCATGAATTAGGTTGCAGGTATCGAATGCCAAGTCTCGTCTGGGGTTGAGATGCGCGCATCGGTTGACCTCTTCACGGCCCGGCAAAAAACTGTTTTCTTAGGCCTAACTGCCTGGTGGTGGAGGCACACCTTGACCCGGGCCCCTTTATGCTCTGGAGTCTGTTTTAGAGCCGCTGTGTGCTTATTTTTTTTTTGGATCAGGGATGAGGTCTTGTATCTTTTTCCTGGCTGGTGGTGGATAACCACCGATGACCATGACTATCTTCCAATTGCCCTGCATTCTTTTTTTCTTCCTTCTTCTCATGTCCCACTTCTTTTTCGACCTTTCTTTTCCAGACTCAAAACGACGCTCTCTCGCAGAAGAACACAGAGAGCCAATCAGCGCCGTCCACGAGGGACGCTTTTGCTCCCATTGGTCAGCCGGTCAAAACCATGCAATGGTTTCGTGCTTGCCCACGTGACATTCCTCTTGCAATCAGAGGAAGGTAGGGTGGGGGAGAAAACAAAAGCGCGGGAACTCTCAGCGGCCAGGCACACGTGTAATCTGATATGACCCTTCTTGCCTTTTTGGAGGGAAACACATAAATATTTATGCACGCCTGCTTTCCTGCCATTCAGAGCTTGACAGCTCGTACTATAACTCTTCAGGATTAAACCCTCTTTGCCAGCCCACGGAACCCAGCTGGGAAATTTCTCGGGGTGGTGTTTCTGTTCGGAGAATTTCACCACAGCGTTGTAGAGAGGGAAAAATGCCTTTTTGTGTAAATAACTGCTCACTCTTGGGTGGGCGACCTCCTAACAATTTCAAACAGCACTCCCGTTTTCTTGGAATGAGCTTGGGGAAAAAAAAAAGTGACCGTTGGACGAAGAAAGGAACTGCATTTGACTTACAGAAAATATAAATACATACATCATATACCATAAAAAGAACTACATTTTTTTTTTCACTACCTATTTTGAGCATAGACCAGCTTTCTTTTTCTTGCATTCCTTTTTTAATACTCAACAAAAAAAATATCACTTATGAAATTACTTACCCCGGCGAAAGATTATTCTTTCCCCCCTTTTTTTTTCTTGATTTGGATTACATTTATTCTTGTTTTTTTTTTAAGGCCCACTTATCAAGTCCATCCCAGCCTTACCTCACCAACTTCATAATTTCAAAGTTAAAATTATAATACATCCTACTAACTTCTGAATCATCCTACTCATAGATTAGATAATGAATAATACAAATGCTACAATTTTGTTCACACAACAAAGGTAAAAGAAAGAGAAAAAAAATTATTTACACTACTCTTCACTCAGAATATTACATCCCTTCCTTTTTTTTTCTTATGTGCACTGCCATTTCCCTCCTGCTGGGCTGAGTATTCACAATTTATATGCTTATTTCACAATTTATATGCTTAACCTTGGAACTCAACCAAAAAGTCCATAGAGTCTCAACCAAAAAGTCCCCCAGAGCGATGATAAATACTGAAATACTGAATCGGCGGGAGGGTAGCCCTTTGCTACTCTCCTATCCCTTAACAAAGTAAAAACACTCATTTTGTACATTAAGCTGAGAAGAGGAGAAAAAATAGCGATGAGAAAATAGAATTTTCTGTGACTTTTTTTTTTACTTTTCTCTCTGGATCCAAAAATCGAACCCAGGGGAGGTGAAATCTAAATTTACGAAAAGTTTTAACAGCAAATCACTCCAGGGAAGAATCTTCACCCTTTCCTGAACTGGCCACTATTATCCCTTCGATTTATTTATTTTTTCTTTCAAGAAAAACGTGGATAATGTTGATGAAAATCTGAAAACATTGATCAGGTGTCCACAGATTTTCAGCAACATATCACACACGTTAAGTTGCTATGGAAGTTCAACTAGCCAATATACACTGGCATGCAAAAATTAAGGACACGAGACGGTTTTTCGAATGTAATGTCCTGCAGAAGTGCTCCACATCGACTCAAATCATACCATAAGATCCCCAAGATGTAAGAATATGGGACAAGTGAGCAAAACCGTCCAAACGAGTAATCCAAAGGATACAAAGCAGGGTTTAAGCTGTCTCAAAAAATGCTAAAATGGGGAAAAAAGTTGTAGCAAAATGCTAAAGAAAGTTAGCGGCTTTTGTCACTCAAAAAATTGTTATATCAAATTAATTGTTCGCTCCAACAATGCCTTGGACAGCAGTGGAAAACTAATTAGCTTGGAAGATACTAACATATTTAAAAGAAAACTGTATTAGGCAGTGTAAGTTGATATAAGAGCTCCTAACAGGATAAGGATTTTTGTTTATTTTTTTTTTCTAAAATCATGATTAAAAAAGCATAAAACCCAAATCTGAAATTTGATGAGTTACCATTGTCTTTGCATGAATGATTTGATTAATGACCAGTATGAATTGAATAAGTAAAATGCCAATACTGTTACTATTAATGAAATTTTAATTTGTGTCGAGATGCACCAAAAACCCGGGTTACGACATTATAAGCTGCTTTCGCGATTGAACTTACTGTGTACCCCATCACCCGTATTTTAGGTTAAAATTTATTAAAAAAAGACTAATACATATAAAAAGGTATATAAGTGTAAATAAATAAAAAAAAGTCTTTGAGCATCAATAACCCTACTCAATCCAAGTATTTCTAAAACCAGTTAAATTTAAATTTTTATTAATAGTAACAGTATATTCCTCAAACCAACTGTTATTTTAATTACAATGTAATAAAATATTACCATTTCATACATACATACATACATATCACTAAGCTGTTCTCTGAGATTCAGAGGTTAGCTCCAAAAAGAAATACAAACTTCCAGATATTTTTACTTATTGTTGTCGTATCAAACTTCTCCATTTACAGCGATCTTGACATACAACTCGTGCTTCACTGATATCCATTACATGCCGTACACAAGATCTTTTATACTTCATACTCATAATCTTTTTCTCATGCAGACACTCCTGAATCTAATCCACCCATGTCTTCCTTGGCCTTCCTCTGCCTTTCCTTCCTGCCACTTGGGCTGAAAAGATTTTCTTAGTAAGCATTTCATCACTCATTCTTTCAACATGGCCAAACCACCGAAGCATATTGGTCTCCACCTTGCTAAAAACATTTTGCTTCATATCACACAACTGCAACACATCTTCATTCTTCACACAATCAGATCGTGTCTTGCCACAAACCCCACGTAAGTAACGCATTTCTCCAGCACACAAACGACTTCTACGTTTCGTCTGTAGTACCCAGGTTTCACTACCATACATCAGAGTAGGAACAATTACACTTTCATACACAGCCATGCGGGACTTTCTAGAGAACCCGTCATTCCTATGAAAACCTCCTAGAGCAGCTATGACTTTCCATGAAGAATTCACTCGCCTACTAATTTCACCATCCAACTTGTTCTCTCTGTCAAACATGCTTCCTAAATACACAAACTCACTCACCTGGTCAATCACAGTGCCATTTATATTTACATTACATTCAGTGCTACCAGTTCCTCTCTTAAACACCATAACTTTGGGTTTTCCCTTATTTATACTCAGTTTGAATTTCATGCAAACTTCTTGCATCCGAGTCAACATACTCTGCAACTCACTTTTGCTCTCTGCCAACAACAACAACATCAGCATACAACAATCTGCACACATGGGTATCACCAAAACATAAACCACTATTATCTATTTTCGCATCACGCATGCATGCGTCCATAAATATATTAAACAGCCATGGTGACATTACACAACCTTGTCTAACGCCTGCACCAATGGAAAGCCATTTTGATAAAACACCATTCACTCGTACATAAGCTCTATTACCAGAATACATGGATTTTACGCTATTAAGTAGATTCCCAGTAACACCATATTCATTCAATACCTTCCACAAAAGTGTCCCATTCACTCGGTCGTAAGCTTTCTCTAAATCTATGAAGGCAGTAAAAACTTTCTTCCCAACAGCCAGATACTTTACAATCATCATGTGTAATGCAAACATCTGGTTAGTGCAGCCTTTACCAGGCATAAAACCACTCTGAATATCCCACACTTTCAACCTTACCAAACACTTTCCCTGGCACACTCAGTAGGCTAATACCACGATAGTTCTTGCATTCAGTCTGATCACCTTTTCCCTTATACAAGGGAATAATAATAGCATCCTTCCAATCCCAAGGGACCATTCCTAACTCCCAGCACAACTGGCAAATTTCAGTTAACCAGTCAATTATAGAGTCACCACCATATTTCAACATCTCTGCAGTTATGCCATCAACTCCTGGAGCCTTACCATTCTGAAGAGATTTTAGAGCTTTACACACTTCTTCTCTTGAGATCCCTCCTGTGCTTTCATCCCTCGTTGTGACATCATCTGCATCTGTCTCAGAATCATTTTTGCTCTCCTGATCTAATAACTCACAGAAGTATTCACCCCATCTTTCACTTAACTCATTGGGCTTCCATATCATTTCCCCAATCTCATTCTTCACACAACTTACAACTTTGTTTCCCCTATTTTTCCTGAGTCTCATGTACTTCCAGAAGGACTTTCTAACTTTCCAAAAAGCCAGTTCATGCCTATCCACTTTCTCCTTCCTATCTTTTGCCTTACTGTGGCAAACCAGCTTAGCAGCTTCACGCTTCTTACAGCGATATTCATCCACAGAGACTCTACCTTGCAACATCCCCAAATAGGCTTCCTTCTGTTTCTTTACTGCCTCTTCAATCTCACTATTCCACCAAGCATCACCTCTATTGTTACCCACTATTGTGGTGCCACAGACTTATTTTTTAATATCAAACAAAGACAAAGTACACATGGTTCATATCGCGAATCGACAAAAAAAAAAAAAAAAAAAAAAGTGCTATGGAAATAATATTAGTCCTAGAATTATTGTAGTGTGTGTATATGTGTATTTCACACGTGAATTTACAGGTACTTGCAAATGTAAAAAAAAAAAAAAAAAAAAAAAAAAAAGCTTTGGGTGAAAACATTCCTCTGCGTTCGCACATCCTCACTTCTTATAGAAGAAGGGGTGGGCAAAGTACGGAGGGTAACGGCTACTTCACCGGATGTGTGATTTTGAATGTGCTTCCTCGTTGTTTTGCTCTGGGACCTCCCTCCCCTCGCTCCTACATCTTCCATGTCAATTCTGCCGATTGTGGGTAAGAACTTATTTCGCAATCAGTCCTTCAGCTTTTATGGAATTCATGCTATTTTTGCAGAAGGCAGAACTGTCTGTTTTGAATCGTTAACATAGCAGTGTTAAATATTTTTCGAATAGGGAATTTCGTAATTGCTAACGCTCAAGATTAATTACAATAGATAAAAATAGTTATTTTTAAAAAATAGCGTTAACTTTTTCAGTACTGCCGGAAAAGAGAACGAAAAAGAAAATGACCTCCTACCCCTTGCGATTGTTAATTATGCTCGACAACCGTTTCTGGTACGTCCCCTCCTCGTAATCCATCCCCTTCTAGCTTGTAAAATATGTGATGACAAACCACGTGGTGAAACTTTACTTGCCTGACAGACTGTTGAGTGTGTTTACATTTTCTGGGGATCGAGGCCGCCAGGATTCTTTGTTTATTTTTATTTTCTTATTTCGGTCTTGTGTGTGTTTCCGCTGTAACATCACAGACACTCTATCACAACACAAAACATTTATTACTTTACACAAAAACATAAACTGGAATGCACTCTGCGGTACAAACTGAACTTGTTCTCTTAGCCAAAGCTCGGCATGTCCTATTCCTTCAATATCTCTCCCGCTACTCTCACATCACTCACCACACGCTCAAGTCATTAAGTGTCAATGTATCATTCCGCACTTTTGTGCATGGAAGTTCGTATTTTACAACCCCTCCTCACTCCAGAGGAACTTTTTCCAGTGGTAAAAAGTTCTTGTCATTTTACAATACAATAGTCATAGTTCACATAATGAGTCACAATCCATTTACAAAGAGAAATATATGAGTTAATTTAACAATTGTCTTTACGTGTTTTCCAACAATTTCTATGTATTATTATATACCACAACCAAAAAAAAAAAAAAAAAAAAAAAAAAATGTTTTCACTAGCAGACACATGATCAAGGTGGATCATCTAAATTTGGAATTCTGCTCAGTCCATCTGCATTTTTGTGCATAGTTCCGATCGATTAATTATAACAAAATCATATGCTTGTAAAGCAAGGGCCCATCTCATCAGACGAGCATCTGAACTTGCGTTGGTGCGTAACCAAACGAGAGGGTTATGAATCAGTTTGTATGAGGAAATTTTGACCATCCAGGTAGCATTTCTGTTTCTGTACTGCAAAATAATGGCGGCACATTCTTTTTCACTGGTACTGTATGTCTTCTTTGCTGTTGAAAGTTTTCTGCTTAGATAGAGTACAGGATGTTCAGCGCCATCTTGTTCTTGCGAGAGGACGACTCCCATTCCTTGATCTGAAGCATCAGTTTGTAGAATAAATCTACGTTCATAGTCAGGGGCATACAGAACAGGAAAACTAGATAAAGATTTTTTAGTTCCACAAAAGCTTTCTCACATTGTTCTGACCATATAATTTTTTCTTTACGATTTTTACCCTTCAAGATGTCTGTCAAGGGAGCTGCTATCGAAGAAAACATTGGAATATATCTGCTGTAATATCCCGCCAGGCCTAAGAAAGATCTTACTTGCGTCTTGTTCTTTGGCGTAGGAAAATTTTGTATGGCCTGAACCTTTCGTTCTGCTGGTTTCCGATATCCTTGTCCAACAATATGACCCAAATACAAGACGTGATCTTGAGCAAACTTACATTTGGTAGGTTTTATGGTCAAGGAAGCCCTCTGCAACCTCTGTAGCACTTCTTCAAGATGTATCAAATGATCCCCCCAGTTTTCGGAAAAAATGGCAACATCATCTAGATATGGTACAGCAAACTCTTCGCAGCCTCTCAAAAGTTCCGACATCATTTTGCTAAAGAAATAAGGTGCGTTCTTAAGGCCAAATGGCATCTTTAAGGGCCGATACGTTCCCAAAGCAGTCACAAACGCTGCCAATCGTTGAGCTCTAGCACTTAATGGAATTTGCCAGTACCCTTTTGTTAAATCTAATACTGTAATATACTTTGCTCCAGAAACCTTTTCGACTCTTTCTTCTATGTTGGGCAATGGATAGAACTGGGTCCTTGTCACTTCATTCAATCGCCTGTAATCGATACATGGGCGTGGATCTCTTCCGGGTACTTCTACCAAAATCATGGGTGATGTATAGTCTGATTCACCAACTTCTATAATCTTGTACTGCAGCATTTTATCTATCTCGGCTTTAAGAATATTTATCTGCCTGGGCGACATTCTGTAAGGCTTAACTCTTACAATAGCATTACTAGCTAGCTCGATATCATGTTCGACCAAATGAGTCTTCCCTGGAATATTAGAAAACATTTTCAAGTAATGACATAATAGTTTTTTCAGATCCTGAATTTGTTGGCCACTTAGGCGCTCTCGAAGTTTACTGTTCTCCTCGATATCAGAGAAGTTAAATATGTTTGGATTTTTTTCAACTTGCGGAAATTTAATCTCAAAATTCATTTCACCATTTTCACAACTGGGCAATAAGTTCACAAATTCTGGTCGTTTATGGTATGGTTTCAGCATGTTAATGTGATATACTTGATGCTTTACATTTTTGCCTTCAAAGCTTACTACATAATTAGTCTCAGAATTTTTTTCTCAATCTTCCCTGGTCCTTTCCACTGTTCCGCTAACTTATTTGGCCTGCAGGTAACAAAAACCAATACTAAATCTCCTTGAAATTCACGTTTTACCGCATTTCTGTCATACCAATATTTTCTTTTCAATTGAGCCACTTCCATGTTTTTAATGGCAAGTTCTTGACATCTTTTCATCCTATTTATTAACTCCAATACATATTCAGTGACATAGTTTTCTTCTTCAGGATGACCCATCCATTTTTCATACAATAGTGTCATTGGGGTCCTCAAATTTTTTCCATGCACCAATTCAGGAGGCGTAAACCCTGTGCTTTCATGTGTCACAGTTCTCAAAGCAAATAGCGCCGCCGGTAACTGCTTCTCCCAATCCGGAGCAGACTCAAGACATAAAACTCTCAACATCCTTTTAATAGTTCGATGGAATCGTTTTACCAAATTACTTTGGGGATATGATATACAGAACTATGAGTAACTTTTATTCCAAACTGCTCCAGAAATTCTAGTGTCAAAATGCTTACAAAACTGGCTCCTTGATCAGTTTGAATTTCTTTCGGAAATCCCATGCGGCTAAAAATGTGTAACAAAGCGTCAACTACTGACTTGGATCCTATGTCTGGGACTGGTACTGCATCTGGATATTTGGACGACAAACACATAGCTGTAATTATGTATCTATTTTGGCTTGAAGTCTCGGGCAAAGGCCCACAGGCATCAACGTTGATTTTCGTAAAAATTTCGGGAATAATTGGAACTATTTTCAAAGGTGCTTTCTTTTTTTCCCCAGCTTTTCCAGCACGTTGGCATGAATCACAAGATTTTACAAATACTTCAATGTCTTTATAACAGTTAGACCAATAAAAATACTTCACTAGTCTGTCTTTGGTTTTTGTCACTCCTAAATGCCCCGAAGTTCCCTCATGACACATGTTTTTTATTTGTTCTGGAACAACTATAAGATCTCCCTCTTCGCCAATCTTGTTGATCTTCTTCTTAACCAACATCCCGTTTCTTAGTAGAGCATAACCATTTGCCTTTTTAAAATCTGTTTTCTCTATTTCTTTGAGAATTTTTCTCAATTCCAAACTTTGCCGTTGATCTTTCATGAAACTTTTTGAATCCATTTTTATCAACTCTAACATGGCTTTATCTTCATCATGCCTCAATGGTAGAATTTCTTCTTCTAATTCATCTGATTCTTTGGAACTCACAGCCTCTCCTTCAAGGGCTTGTTTTTCTTTCTTCCCTGAATCATTCTTTACTGAATTTCTCTCGTCGTTGTTTCGTTTCTGTTTTTCTTGATACCGAGTAACCACAACATTTACCTGTTCTGAACTTAGTGGCCACTCCATATCAATTTTGTTTAACAAAGCGGCAGTCTTATTTCCAAGTAAATATCTACCTTGATCTAGCGACTTCCTAATCACTGCAGCCTTAGTTACAATATGACCTAATTCACATTCTAGTTCAACTTCTGCCAATGGTAAACAAACCTTTTGTTCATCCAGAAGATGCTGTACCCACACATGTTCTCCAGTAAACTCACCTGGCGACACATACTCTTGACAAATGATATCAACTGATGAACCTGTATCCCGGAGAATAGGCATGGTAACTCCATTTATTTTTCCTTCAAAGGTATAGGGTGCCAAGAGAATCCCCTTCAGTTTCCTCTGATTCTATTTACGCTTCCTGAGTTCTGTGATTTTAGCTTAGGACACTGAGGTCGAATGTGATCATAAGATCTACACTCGTAACATTGAATCTTCCGTCTGCGATCATACTTTTCTTCATTCTGAGGTACATTCCAATTTGACCACCCTTGTCCTACATCTGACTTAACATAATTTTTGTTATAAAATCCATTTTTCATAAAATTTCCCCGATCATAGTTATCTCTAGTTTTTTCTCACTGCCTTGCATTTTCTTTGAAGCACAAAATTCATTCGACGAATTTTTCTTGGTTCCTCCTCTTACACTTTCATAATTGTCCACCATATCAGCCAAATCTGAAGGTGAGACAATATTTGACCATTTATCAACAAAATGCTCCCTTATTTCTATAGGCACTCTCCGCTTCAATTGATCTGTGATCATTAAATTTTTTAGCCCTACAAAATCGCCTATTTTTTAAGTCCTGAAATCCATTCATTAAAATAATTTTCTAACTCGAAGGCGAAATCTCTCCAGATCTTCTCTGTTGTACGCATGTGTTGTACAAATTTTAATATAAAATTCTCTGGACTTAACTTATATCTTTTAAGAAGTAACCTTTTAACATATTCATAGTTTTTAGCATCTTCCACATTTTCTCTGGCAATCAATTGTGATATTTCGTAGGGCAAAAGTCCTATTAAATTCGCGACCCAATCTTCCCTTTTTATTTCTGCTTGTTGTGCTTGCCTTTCAAATAAAACTAAGTAAATACTTATATCACTGTCTTTTGGGTCAAATGTTTTCATCAAATGACGAAGTTCTAATCTTGGTTTATGAGCATTTCCATTTTGCTCCAAACTGCTTCCCAGCAGCTGACGTCCAGCTTCTCATCTGAGTTTTTCAAGCTCAAATTCCATTTGTCTTTCTGTTTCTCTACGCTCTTTTATACCTGCCAAAAGTTCTTTCACGAAATCCTCTTCATAACCTTCAAAGTTGACAATTTTATTTTTTAATTCCAGAATTTTGATATTTGGCGTAACTTCTATACCCAATTCTTCCGCCAACTGCAGAAGTTCTTCTTTGCGAGCTCTTCCTAAGAAAGCCATTTCAACAAGTTCTACGTGTACCCAATGTTTATTTATTATCGTATATGTGTATACGTTTACAGAAATTGTTTACAACAATATTCTACATTTACCTATACTCTAGTCTCAAACAGTTGATCCGAATGTACTATTTCTTGACAGAAATTATTTCCTTCAATTATTGTATATGTGTATACGTTCACAGAAATTGTTTACAACAATATTCTACATTTACCTATAATCTAGGCTCAAACAGTTGATCTTAATGCACTATTTCTTGACAGAAATTATTTCCTTCTATTATCGTATATGTGTATACGTTCACAGAAATTGTTTACAACAATATTCTGCATTTACCTATACTCTAGGCTCAAACAGTTGATCTGAATGTACTATTTCTTGACAGAAATTATTTCCTTCTATTTAATTCCGTGCCCGGAAACTTCTAAAAAACTTGCTTTGATATTTCATTCCTTTGGATAATTCTCTAAGAACAACAACAAAAACAGTACTTACATAAACATCTAAGGAAGTGTAAATCCGATACGGAACTTGTTTGTTTTCTCACGAACTAAAATCGAAAATCAAGAGTCACCATCCTTTGTTCATAACAAAGAGGAAAAAAAATATCCCTGTTGCGTCGGTTCGTTCTCACGCTTGAAGATTTTTCAACTCATCGATTCCCACGGTAATAAAAACGCTGCTGAAGTTGCGCAATCTCACCGGTGCCTCCACTTCTTTCTTTTGTCTGTAACATCACAGACACTCGATCACAACACAAAACATTTATTACTTTACACAAAAACATAAACTGGAATACACTCCGCGGTACAAACTGCACTTGTTTTCTTAGCCAAAGCTCGGCATGTCCTACTCCTTCAATATCTCTCGCGCTACTCTCACATCACTCACCACACGCTCAAGTCATTAAGTGTCAATGTATCATTCCGCACTTTTGTGCGTGGAAGTTCGAATTTTACACCGCTTCCAGTATCTTAAGGTGAAGAGCGGGCTCTTAGCAATTGTTTACAAGCAACTATTTCTTGAGTTTTTTTTTCTCCAGCTGGGAAGCCGTGGTTTCGGCAACAACTGAAATTAAAAACTTTTTTTTTCTTATGTAGTTACCGTCTCTGTCATGCGCGATGGAAAGTTGACACATATTATTGTTTTGATGTTTCGATCAACCTAAATTGATTGATGTTTTAATCGGCCTAAATGTTTGATGCCTCAATCGAACTCCTTCCGTAGGAAATTTTTTGATTAGTTAGCAGCCATGCGCAAAAACAAATATATGAAAATAATTGGAAATTGGCAATTTTCACTTATTTTATCACTTGCTAGGACATAACTTCTTTTTGCTGCAATGCACAGTTCGCAGTTTAAATATGGAGTTTTATCCCTCCAGTTAACTTGCTCCCATTTTGTAAAGGGAGCACCATTTTCGCACAAGTTGCTCGGAAGGTATATTAGATTCAGTAACAGTTTAACTTTTTATTTTTATTTTAAACTCTTATTTTTTTCAGTTGTTTTATCGACACTGTCTTCGCAATATTTGCGTTTCTTAATAATGAATTTATCCATTGTAATGCGACATGTTGTATGATGGACGGCACCTTGAGTGGCGAGTGCAACCCATAGCTTGCACTTATCTTTCCTAATATGTGTTCCTTCTCTATAGAAGTTTGAAAGGTCACTCATCCAGAGGTTGTTTATGGCCTTGCGGGGAATGAAACCGTAGACATAGCAGTTGACTTGAATGGGGAGGGGTCTAATCCCTCTAACCTCCATCTTACACTGTCGGCCTACCCCACCCTTTATGGAGCGTGCTAGAGTATGTAGGGGTGGGGAGTGATTCAAAAGGTGCTGTAGGGACACAGTAGGAACATATTATATCTTAAGGAATAATAAAATAACAGCGGAGTGCAAATCGTTGCCAGAATTTCGAAAACTAGTTTCCCCAAAAACAGAATAGCCGGAGTAGAATCTGCTGATGGGTTAATATTTAAACGGCAGGTGCAATTTTGCGACAGACACTCATTTTTTTTCTCGCATTTTAGATTAACTCATCGCATTTCGCGAAAATGGCGACCGTAGCTTAAACACTGATACAAAGGCACTTTATTGAAAAGGTAGCTTCGAGCACAACTGTACACAAGACAGAAACGTCCATGTGACAGGCGGCTGCCGAGAAAATCCAGTCTTTAGTAGGGGATATGATCACCCCTGACTGCGTTGCAGGATTTACAATGTCTGTCCATGCTGAGCACAAGGTTGTCAAGGAGCTGTTGAGGCATCGCGGCCCATTCCTCTTGTAGCACCAATTGCAGCTGCGGAATCGTTGCTGGCGGCTGGTGACGTGCTGCCAAGCGTCTCCCGAGAAGGTCCCACATGTGTTCGATTTGATTTAGGTCCAGGGACCTTGCGTGCCAATCCATGCATTGAATATCTTCACTCTCCAACAGCTCTGCGACAGCCACTGTACGATGAGGTGTAGCATCGTCATCCAAGAAGAGGAACTCAGGACCCACAGCACCTCTAAACAGACGCACGTGAGGCAGGTGAACCTCGGTACATTAGCGGGCACCAGCGACTGAACCTCCTTGGAAGATGTGGAGGTCAGTACGGCTACCAAGCATGATACCGCCCCAAACAAGAGCTCTGCCACCTCCAAACCGGTCCCTTTTGATGATGTTGGAGCTGTTATTGCGTGTTCCCTGCTCTCTCCAGATGTGTATACGTCTAGAATCGCTCGTCAGACTAAATCGGCTCTCATCCATAACAAGAATTTAACCCCATTGCTGATTTGTCCAGTTCTTGTGTTCCTGGCACCACAGAAACCGCAGTCTCTGATGAGCAGGTGTTTATGGCGCACACCGTACTGGTTGTTGTTCAAATAGACCACCTTTGTGCAGCCTCCTGGCCACGGTAAAACGCGATAACAGACATCCAGTTGTCTGTTGCATGTGCCTTGCAATTGCCGTCTGTCTGTTCTCGCCTGTAGGACAATATACCGGTCGTCCACTGTCGTGGTTGCTCGTGGACGCTCACTGCTAAACTTTCGGACAGCTGTTCTTTGTCATTTGAAATGCTCTTCAAGCTCGTGAAACGATGCTGTGAGCGATCCCGAACTCCTCGGCCACACTAGTCACTCTTCGACCTTCTTCCAACTTCCCAATGACGCGACCTCGGGTAAAGTCATCCAGATGTCTACTGGATTGCCTGTTGGCCATATCACACGGTATCAGCAACTTGACGTCGCTCAAACCGATGTACACTGCAATAACTTTCATCGAATTGCTGAGCGCACACCGCCCGTGTGCTTTTTATCCTGTATCATCCCCCCGCCCCCGGCAACATCATGCTGCATATATGCGCATGCCCTACCGTACCGGATCCTAGTCTATTTCCTGAGTGGTCTTCCGGTCCGTTCTGCCTGCTTGTTCCACTGTTATGCTGATTTCTCCTTTTCATCCTTAATTTTTGCCCACCAGTGTATAACATTCGACAGTGAAAATTTATCAGTTAACCTCTATAGATAGAAATTATGAACATATTTATGCTGACCTCTTCAAATCTACCTCGCCTTCTATCGTCATGTCAGTAAAATTTTCAGTTCTTCTGATTCTTTGTCTTTCACAAAAAGATTAGGTTTATGTGGTTAAGCCTATCGTTTCAAGTCCGTTCTACTATCTTTCTATACATGTGGAGCATCTTGTACATTAATATCGGTATGTGCAAAGTTCCGTCATCATTCGCAAATCACATAGGTAAACAATAAGTGAAAGATATACGACGGTGATGAAAGATGTATGAGTAATATACAATGGCAATAGGACTAAAACGAAATGGAATGATTCGAAAACAGAGAAAAAACGGCTTTGAATTTGACATTTAAACACTTACCCAAAGTTAAAACTATAATCGAAAGATGGTGGAATAAAACCTAACAAAGTCATCACCTTAAAACGTGCAAAAAATGATAAGGGATTGACACAACACCCTCACCGCCTTATAGCCTCATCGACATTCCGGACTCCTTTCGGCTCGCATACTTCGAGGCCATTCTCAAGGTTGCAGGCGATGTTAACTCTGCACTAAACGCTAAGGTGTGTCTCATCGTTCCGTTAATGCCAACCTTCGTCAGTGATCTTGTATGTTACATATGTTAGAGGTGCCGCCATTTGGTGTTCATGTGGCTCTCTTAATATATGTTGGTAAACAGTCTTCGATTGTTTAGGTCAGATGGATTGATGTTCCATGCTCTGGACAATTCAGCTGGTGTATTTGAATTACAATTGTTCCCTTTAGTCTTTTCGATCAATACAGCATCGGCAGTAAGAATCTTTCTGTGGGTGTTATGAAAATGAGAAGTTAACAGTTTTATGTTGTCCCAATCGGGGATAGCATTATTATCTTGACAGTACTGTAAAATTCAGTACTGTCATCATCTCTAATTCAGTAATGTTAATTGTGTTCACATACATCTCTAATTCAGTACTGTCAAGATAATAATGCTATCGCCGTTTGGGACACCATAAAGCTGTTAACTATTCATAACACCCACAGAAAGATCCTTACTGCCGATGCTGTATTGATCGAAAAGACTAAAGGGAACCATTGTAATTTAAATACACCAGTTGAATTGTCCAGTGCATCATGGAAGAATACGATTGAGCACGAAAAACATAGATCTATCCGTTCGAAACAATCAAAGACTGTTTACCAACATAGATTAGGAGCCAGATGAACATTAGATGGCGGCACTTCCAACATACGTAACATACAAGATAACTGACGAAGTAAGGTTGGCATGAAAGGAAGGAACGATGAGTTAGACCTTAGCGTTCAGCGCAGAGTTAACATCACTTGCAACCTTCAGAATGGCTGCAAAGTATGCGAACCAAAATGTGTCGGGAATGTTGACAAGGCGATAAAGCAGCGATGGTGTTGTGTCAGTCCTTTATCCTTTTTGCACATATTTTAAGGTGATGACTTCGTTAGGTTTTATTCCACCATCTTTCGATTATAGTTTTAACTTTGGTAAGTGTTTTAATGTCAAATTCAAAGTCGTTTTTTCTTTGTGTTCAAATCATTCCATTTCGTTTTAGTCCTATTGCCATCATATATCTTTTACTTGTTGTTCATCTATATGAATTGCGAATGACGACGGAACTTTGCACATACCGATATGCATGTACAAAGTGCTCCACTAGTATAGACGGATGGTAGAATGTATTTGAAACAATGGGCCTAACCACATAAGCCTAATCTTTTTGTGAAAGGCAAAGAACCAGAGGAATTGAAAATTCTACTGAGATGACTATGGAAGGCGAGGTAGATTTGAAGAGGTGAGCATAAATATGCTGAGTTTGTAATTTCTATCTATTGAGGTTAACTGACGCATAAATGTTCACCGTCGAATGTTGTATATTGGCCAGTTGAACTTTCATAGCAACTTAACATGTGAAACAGAATCATTAAAAAATATCAGATGATTATTTCATATGCTATGTATAGCGGGCGACCTACGTGAGAGATGGGTTTGCCTCCTCGGGGCGCTCTGTGGGGACAATGGCGCACTAGGGCCTCTGTAAATCTTGGAAAGGTGCCAGCTAGTTCTGTGTGACATTGGCAAAAAGACCCCCAACACACTGGGTTTTGTTACAGAATCCTTAGGTTGAATGACCAACTTAAACTGTGAGCTTTGGGCTAATCCCCCATACTGATGTACTTACCTGATTAAAAAGACAAAGAAAACAATATCCGGAACTCTAGTGTGGGATATGGTGGACCTACCACACTTGAGAAGGATAGTCCACCACGGAATCAACCTGGACCTTCTAAACGGAACATGAGAAAGAGATCTCTGCTGAGTAAGTGTAAGATTAATGTATGGAATACTAGAGGTATTAATGGCAAGCTGAATGAGGTGATTGAAGAGATGAATAAGTGTAGATTGGATGTGCTGTGCATAAGCATACGTGAGATTCTTCCGCGGATTCATGGAACTCTGCTTTTTTTTTTTTTTTGTCATCATTTGGGTAATTTTCTAGTTCGATGCAGAACTGAAGAGAAATGGGGGGGGGGGTGTCGTTTTCCGTTTGTGGATGGTATTTCGTCTTTCAAAACTATCGAAAACTGAAGTTATACGGAGTGACGTTTTTTCCCCATAATCATAATTTCTTTTTTCCTCACGGTGTTGCCTGTTCCCAATATTGTTATTAAATGTCATTTTATTGCACAAACCTTTGTATTTCAGCATGAAACTGTTTGCAACGGTTTCCAAAAACGGAAGTTAAGACGGCTGAAAGATTTCCTTATAGTCTTCAGGCAAAGATTCTTCCGTAGATTCGTAGAATTCCGCCATTTCCGTTATTATTTTAAGCATTCTCGAGATCAATGCACAACTGAACAGAAATTTTGGGGAGTAATATTGGGGGAAAGGGATTCGTTTTTCGTTTGACGACATGATTCTCTCTTACGAAACTTTTGAAAACGGAAGTTAGATGCAGCAAAGATTTCTCCAGTAATCTATTTATTTTCCTCGCAATGTTCCTTCTGCCCAGTATTTTTCTTAAATATCCTTTTATTCCACAAATACTGCATTTCAACCAAAAAATGGAGGAAGAAGTTTTCAAAAACGGAAGTCGGTCGGAGCGAAGATTACTGTAGAAATCACTTTTTTTTTCTTCCTGCGATGTTCTCACTATCCTGTGTTGTTGTAAAGTGTTACTTTCCCTCATAAATGTCTGCACTTAAGCTTGATGAGGGAGGGGAAATTTTCCAAAAACAGAAGTGATGGCATTTGAAAATTTGTTAGAATTGATGCATGGTGTTCAAAAGTATTCATATTCAGAAAGTCGCACCATTTATCTAAAGTCGCAAAAGCTTTGATATCATGCTTTCATGATCCTCAGGCTGAAAGTTCTTTCAGCATGATGGATAAATTATTGTCATCTGAGGGAATAAAAGGGGAGGAGGAAACAAAAGTGGTGAAGAAATAGGAAGATCATTATATCGACAGAAGGAAAAAGTAAGCAAAGGTTGCTGTGCAGCTGCAGAATCAACAAAACTCAAATATGGCCATGGAACTTTCTGAAAAGAAAGCAACACAAGAGGAAAATTGAGCTGATGTTCTAGCAAGTACAAAAAAAAAATAAAAATAAAAAAAAATAAAGAGGAGAAAGAGATGTTTGAAGCAGTGTCTTTTAAAATCACTTTATTTTGTTTGAATTTAGTAATTTTGTATTGTTAATAGTGAACAATTCCATCTTGCTCGTGCTGCTATATATTCACACTTTCTTTTTGCTTGATCAGATTTTTTTCACCCGATTAAAAGTTCAGCTTTTTTGTTCCTTCGTCCTTCTCATGTATGGTGTAAGCGAAACCAAAAGAAAAGAAATTGGGATAGAAGAAGTGAATGGAACGGTAAGTGTGAGGTCTAGAGTATTGGGCAATATGTGAGCACAGGCTGGTGTAGGTGTGGTTTCAAGTGAAAAGATGAAGAACAACTTGATTCAGTATATCTGCATAAGTGAGAGAAGTCTTTGGATTTGTTTGAGAGTGAAACTTCAGAGAATTATAATTGTTGTAGTGTATGCTCCTTGTGACTCAGAACCTTCTGATAAGAAGGAAGCTTTCTGGAATGAGTTAAAAGCTGTTTTGAGCCAGTTTGGTGCTAAAGAGAAAGTTATAATAGCAGGGGATTTCAATACTAGAGTAGGTCCTTGATGTGTGAATGATAATGGTGAAAGATTAATTGAACTTTGCATTGAGAATGATTTTTGTGTATCTAATACGTTTTCAACCACAAGTGTATCCATACATATACTTGGGAAAATCGTACTCTTGGTCAAAAGAGTGTGATAGATTTTGTTGTCTATGATCAATGTCTGAAACACTTAATTGTTAACACTCGTGTGATAAGAGGTGCGGATGTTGGTTATGATCACTGGATAGTGTCACTAGTGAAACTGAATGTTGGTTGGAGGAAAAGGTATCTAAAGAGGCCCAGGATGGAAAGAATAAAGGTTGAAAGGCTCCCTGAAGATCATAAGCGTTATTCTGACTTACTCAGAGAGCGACTGAAGGAGCTGAAGTCTTGTGAGAGGGATGTAGAAAAGAAGTGGGAATGTTTTAAGTACTGTGTTGTCACTGCTGCTGAAGAGGTCTGTGGCACGACAGTAGAGGTGATGCTTGGTGGAATAGTGAGATTGAAGAGGCAGTAAAGAGAAAGAAGGAAGCCTATTTGGGGATGTTGCATGGTAGAGTTTCTGTGGATGAATATTGCTGTAAGAAGCGTGAAGCCGCAAGGCTGGTTCGCCAGAGTAAGGCAAAAGATAGGAAGGAGAAGGTACAAAGGCATGAATTGGCTTTTTGGAAAGATAGGAAGACTTTCTGGAAGTACATAAGAATCAGGGAAAATGATATGACTGCCCAATGAGTTAAGTGAAAGATGGGGTGAATATTAGATCAGGAAAGCTTCTGTGACTTATTAGATCAGGAAAGCAAAGGTGATTCGGAGGCAGAAGCAGATGATGTCACAGGGAAGGATAGAAGCACAGGAGGGATCTCAAGAGAAGAAGTGTGTTAAGCTCTAAAATCTTTTCAGAATGGTAAGGCTCCGGGAGTTGATGGCATAACTGCCGAGATGTTGAAATATGGTGGCGAATCTGTAATTGACTGGTTAACTGAAATTTGCCAGTTGTGCTGGGAGTTAGGAATGGTCCCTCAGGATTGGAAGGATGCTATCACTGTTCCCTTGTATAAGGGAAAAGGTGATCAGACTGACTGCAAGAACTATCTTGGTATTAGCCTGCTGAGTGTACCAGGGAAAGTATTTGGTAAGGTTGTTATTGAAAAAGTACGGGGTCTTACATCAAAGAAAGTGTGAGATATTCAGACTGGTTTTATGCCTGGTAAAGGCTGCGCTAACCAAATGTTTGCATTACGCACGGTGATTGAAAAGTATTTGGCTGTTGGTAAGAAGTTTTTACTGCCTTCATAGATTTAGAGAAAGCTTACGACCGAGTAAATAGGACACTTTTGTGGAAGGTATTGAATGAATATGGTGTTACTGGGAATCTACTTCACAGTGTTAAAGCCACGTATGCTGACAGTAGAACTTGTGTGCGAGTGAATGGTGTTTTATCAAAATGGTTTTCTATTGGTGCAGGAGTCAAAGTTGTGTAATGTCACCATGACTGTTTAATATATTTGTGGATGCATGCATGCACGATGCTAAAATAGATAACACTGGTTTGTCTTGGAGATATCCGTGTGTGCAGATTGCTGTATGCTGATGACACTGTCCTGTTGGCAGAGAGCCAAAGTGTGTTGTAGAGTATGTTGTCTTGGATGTAAGAAGTTTGCATGAAATTCAAACTGAGTATAAATAATGGAAAAACCAAAGTTATGGTGTTTGAGAGAGGAACTGGTAGCACTGAATGTAACGTAAGTCTAAATGGCACAGTGATTGACCAGGTGAGTGAGTTTGTGTATTTAGGAAGCATGTTTGACAGATAGAACTAATTGGATGATGAAATTAGTAGGCGAGTGAATTCTTTATTGAAAGTCATGGCTGCTTTGGAAGGTTTTCACACGAATGATGGGTTCTCAAGAGAGTTGCGCATGGTTGTGTATGAAAGTGTAATTGTTCCTACTCTGACGAATGGCAGTGAAACCTGGGTGCTACAGAAGAAACAGAGGAGTCGTTTGTGTGCTGGATAAATGTGTTACTTACGGGGGTGGCAAGCTGATTGTGTGAGGAATGAAGATGTGTTGCAGTTGTGTAATGTGAGGCAAAATGCTGTTAGCAAGGTGTAGACTAATATGCTTTGCTGGTTTGGCCATGTTGAAAGAATGAGTGATGAGATGCTTACTAAGAAAATCTTTTTAACCCAATGGGCAGGAAGAAAAGGTAGAGGAAGGCCAAGGAAGTCATGGGAGAATTAGATTAAGAAGTGTCTGCACGAAAAAAAGATTATGGGTGTAACATATAGAAGATCTTGTGTACGGCGTGTGATGGATGTGAGTGAAGCCCGAGTTGTATGTCAAGATCGCTGTAAATGGAGAAGTTTGATACGGCAACAGTAAGTAAAAATTATCTGGTAGTTTGTGTTTCTTTGTGGAGCTAACTTCTGAATATCAGAGAACAGCTTAGTGATATGTATGTATGTATGTATGTATGTATGTATGTATGTATGTATGTATGTATGTATGTATGTATGTATGTATGTATGTATGTATGAATGTATGTATGTATGTATGTATGTATGTATGTATGTTATGTATGTATGTTTGTTTGTTTGTTTGTTACCTTTCCTCTTTTTTTATTTTTGTGTTTTCTTTTTAAGAAGGGGAAGCTGCACGTGAAGATGAGGAACAGGAGTTTGAAAAAATAAGGCTGCAGAAAAGAAAAGATGCACAGCAAGAAAAGGCTGCAGGACCCAAGAAACAAGATGAGGCAGCTGCTCAGGATGGTGAGAACATAATTTCTGTTTAAATTTACGTGTAAATCAATTTTGCAGTGATGATGAATCACTAAAAATTTACATAAGAAGTAATTTATCAAGCTTTATTTGCTTTTAAATCTAGGGTCCTAATCAGGTAGCACAAATTATAATGATTTACCATGTTGCTGTGTTCAGAAGCTATTTACACTTAATAAATAGTTGCATCAGTACATGAAATACTAAAATGCTAGTTGGCTTTTCATTTTACTTGTTTTTTGGGTGATTTGAGTATGAAGTAGTAATTTTGTTGTGTTCCTAGAATGACATACTTTTTTTAGTACTTTGTTTCCAACGCTGCCATTGTGCATTAGTCTTTTCAAAAGTAGAAATATAAAATAACTTGATGCATGATATATTCTTCTCAGCAAAGTTGCGAGGCCCTTCTGTGGCAGAATCAAAACTTTTATAAGGAAATCTAAATCAAGTGCTAAAACACATAACAATAGATTCAGGGTGATCGTAAACTCGCGCAATCCAAAGTTTGAATTTTCATAAATTGTTGCTAAATCGTTATAATCATTCTTTCTGCCACTAGATGTCACTACCATACTGTTAGGAAGTAACAGTGAAGCCAAGGACACTGTGATATGTACAGGTTGTGTGTTGTGTAGTTTCATTCATTGTGGAGATGAAATGTCTTTTTCCCTGAAGCAGCGAATTTTCATTCTGGAAAGTTATTTCGCAACTCGTTCATACGGATGTGTTGCCGAGGACTTTCGCAGGAAATTTCCGGGTACAGCAGTCCCCAATAAGTCCATAATATCGTGATTAGTGCAGCGTTTTCAGGACACTGGATCTGTTGCTAATAAAAAAAAAAAAAACGCTCCGGGAAACCCTCCATTCTGACTGATTATAAAGTGGATGAGATAAAGCGAGCACTGCAGCGGTCGCCACGAAAAAGTCTCTGGAAACTCGCCATGCAATCATCAATCTCATACGGTAGTGCTCATTAAGCTGCGAGATCGTTACATCTTCGTCCATATCGTATTCACGCAGTGCATGAATTCAAGGCCCCAGATTCAGGCAAATGAATACACTTCTGCCGATGGTTCCACTTATTCCTTGAACAACGTGGAATATAGAGTCTGGATACAGTTTTTTTCAGTGACGAGGCCTGGTTTCACCTCGGAGGTTATGTCATTAGTCAGTACAATAGGATTTGGTCGTGAAAATCCACATGTTTTTCCTGAAAAAGGTTTGCATTAAAAAAAAAACTCTGAGTTTGGTGTGTGATATCGCGCTGTCACATAGTGGGACTGAGTTTTTCTGAAACAACTGTGGATAGTTCTGTCTACCAAGACATTATCACACAGTTTGTGGCACTCCTTGATGCCAGCATATGACATGGTTGGCTCCAGTAAGACAATGCCACACGTTGGTTAGTACCGTCAATTTTTTTGTGAGATATTTTCAGTGAACGCCTCATCTCCAAAGACCTGTGGCCTCCCAGATTTATTGCCGCTCGACTTCTTTCTTTGGGGGTAACTCCAAGGTGTTGTGTATCACAATAATCCTCACACCCTGGATGAACTTAAAATGAGCATTACAACAGCGATTGAAAACATCAGTGTGGAGGTGCTTCACAAGGTGTCGTCAAACTTGGTAAAAAGAGCGCGTGTTTGCATTCTCGAACACGGAGCCCACGTTGAACATATGTTATAATGAGGTTCCCCTTCTTTTGTTGTTATAAAGGTAAGATTGTAACCTATATTTGACAATGTTTATTTTTTTTTTTTTTTTGCAATTGTAATTGACCTCTTATTTTTTTTTTTTTTCTGGGTTGTGCAACTTTATGATCACCCTGTAGTATCAGTTTCATCACTAAGATTCTTCCCATGGGAAGTTGAAAAAAAAAAAGAATCCCTTGTGCTGTATTTTCATGGTTCTGTTCATGCTAGCAGCAGTTAAAAAATTCTTGAGTTTGTACATTATGAATTACCCCAATCGCTAAAATAAATAAATGGCTGTTCAAAAAGTAATAATACTGGCTTAATAAAAAAAAAATCACTTTTTTTTTAGTGTAAATCCACATGATCCTTTTCAAAGTTAATTCCCCTTTGAGGGGAATATAACTGTCCCAATGTTCCACCCATTTTGTTAACACCATGATGCAAGCCATTTTTTGAGAGTCACTTCAAAGTTGCTTCCGATAGCCAAAAATCACGTGAAGATAAATCAGGACTATGGGAAGGAACAGGGAGAACACTAATACCTTTGCTATGCAAAAATTGAGAGACAGTATGGGAGGTGGAAGGGTAGTCATTATCACAATGAATCAAAATATCGGACTTTGTTTTCATAGGGCGTTTTTTTTGCAAAGCATTGATTTCAAAATGTCTGCATAATATTAGACATTAACTGAACGACCATTAGATATGACATGTTGATACACAGTACAAAGGTGATTTAATAATATGATCATTATGTTTTTGACTCCCCAACCCCTGTAGGGGAACAACAGGAATTTTAACCGACTGTTTTATTGTGGTACAGGGGTCACAATGATGTATCCAACTTTCGTCTACAGCTATATTTTATGGAGAACAGCAATGTCATGTTCTGTAAAGTTATCATTCAGTTCTTCACAGACTGTTACCCTGTACTGTTTCTGATCTGGCATTAGCAGTTGAGAGAGCCATCGGGCATACTCATGTTTCTTTCAAAAATTTGAAGAAAATATTGCATGAGCACTTTCAATAGGTTCTGAAAGGTTTTTGACAAGTTCATGAAAAGTCATATGACAATTTTTGCAAGTGTTAGATAGCTACCACAATGTGGATCGTCTCGTGTCTACATGAGGTTTCAAAGCCACCTTTGATTGAATGTGATATCCCATCCTACTTTGAAACATATGCCAGTGAAAAAACTGCAGCACATGATGCAGTCAGTTTGGGAAAAAATGCTTACGGGGTTGGTTTTTTTTTCCATGTTTCAACGGCAATTTTTTTTTAATGACAGCAAAGAAGGTTACAGGGGAAGCACGCTAGTTACATTAAGCATAGCGTGTTTCTCCTGTAACCCTCTTTTGTTGTCATGAAATAACTCTTCATAAATACATGGTAAGCATTGTAATGCTATTATTGGCATATTTTCACTGTATTCCGTGTAACCACTTCCTTCAAACTTGAAAATATTTATCGTCCTGGAGCGGGAATCGAATCCGCACCTCCGGATTTATGGTCGAGCTCGCTAGTCATTACACTACCCAGGACATGGGAATTCCAAGCAACTGAACGTAGATATCTGAGAACCTTCAGATTTGCGCTAGTCAAAGCTATTCCTGCCTCATCGTAGCGTCTCAGGACCTTTTCTCACATCCAGGGTCGGGTGTAGGTCGCAAATTCCAGGGATGAAAGTACGTCATATACAACTGGTAAACTAATTTCCCCGAAGAAATAATTCTTTATAAAACATGGTAGGTATTGTAATGCTATATTTGGCATATTTTCACTCTATTCCATGTAACCACTACATGGAATACAGTAAAAATATGCCAATAATAGCATTACAATGCCTACCATGTATTTATGAAGAATGATTTCTTCGGGGAAATTCGTTTCCCAATTGTGTATAAGGCATACTTTCAGCACTGAAATTTGTGACCTACATCCGACCCTGGATGTTAGAAAAGGTCGTGAGACGCTACGATGGGGCAGGAATAACTTCAACTAGCGCAAATCTGAAGTTTCTCAGATATCTATGTTCAATTGCTCGGAATTTCCTTGTCCTGAGTAGCGGAATGACTAGAATGCTCGACTGAAAATTGGGAGGTGCAGGTTCAATTCTCGCTACAGGACTGGGGATGATATTTCGTCTTTCAAAACTTTCGAAAATGGAAGTTAAATAGAATGAAGATTTTCCTCAGTTCTTTTTTCTCATGATGTTGCCTGTGTCTAGTGTTGCTGTTAAATATCATTTTATTACACACTTTTGTATTTAAGCATGAAACTGTGGGCAACAATTTTTTAAAACGGAAGTTAAGATGGCGCCAAGATGTCCCTGTAGTCTTGAGGCATGAGATTCTTCCCTGGATTCGAAGAAGTCTATTTCAGTTATCATTTTGGGCATTCTCGATATCAATGCGCAACTGAACAGAAATTTTGGGGGAATGGTGGGGAGGGGGATTTGTTTTACGTTTGAGGACAGAATTCCGTCCTTCGAAACTTTTGAAAACAGCAGTTAGACCGAGCGAAGATTTCTCCAGTAATCATATTTTTCTTTTTCTCGCGCGACGTTTCTTCTGCCCAGTGTTGTTCTTAAATATCCTTTTATTCCACAAATACTGCATTTAACCCTTAAAATCAGGGTTGCCAGCCGACAGGGAATCCGAAAATAAGGCTAAAAATCTGGGAAAACTCGGGGAGAAATAATTTTTCTTTGCCAAAGTCTGGAAAAGTCAAAAAAGTTAAACTGATAATTTTTTGCCTAATGCGTATGCAGTTACCAGGGATGGAAATTCTGCGCTAGAGTGTGCCAAAACAAAAATCTTGTGCCATCTTGCTACAAAAGGCAGATTTTGTGTCAGAACCACCGTGCTCCATCGTCATCGTCGGTACTTTGGCACACTGCTTCCGCTTGACGCTGAGTAAGACCATGCGTTGGAAAGAAAGATTCAGCAATTCCAAGTACTAAGGGTTTTATGTAGTTACTGGAAATCATCGGTCTACTAGGGACGATGGAAAACATTGAGTGCTATGGAAATCGTCGATCCGCTACAGACGACAGAAAACATCGAATATGCTATGAGAATCGTTGTGCCGCTACGCATGACAGAAATTTTTTAGTATGCTATAGAAATCGCCTGTCCGTTATGGACGACGGAAATTGTCGAGTATCCTATAGAAATCGTCAGTCCGCTACGGATGACTGAAAACATTGAGTATTCTATGGAAATCATCGGTCCGCTACGGACAGCGTAAAACGTCGGGTATGCAATGGAAATAAAATTTCAGCCAGCAATGAAAAAAAACCAGCAATTAATTCAAGTGTACAATGATAGAATTTCTATCACATCTTTTGCAAAAAAAAAAATATATCATGCTTATGTTAGCGGTTTGTCCGTTCGTCTATAGACATTATATCTCTGCAACTATTAGTCCGATACGAAACATTCTTTTTGCATCGGGAAGCTTGAAATATGCGAATGATGATCCTTCGTTTCGTTTTTAATTTTTTTTTACAATGCACAATTTTGCCACTGGAGAGCGTAAATGCAGATGATCAAAATACATTTTATTCCATATATTTGCATCCGACTGAAAAAATTCTTTTGGCTTTCGATTCCATTTATGTCGAAAAGTATTTTAGGTATAGTTACTTTTTCAAGTTGTGCATAAATTTTCCGCTGAGGGGCGTAAAAGTAAATTACATTTTCCCCGAATTTCTTCTAAAACTCTGATTTGAAATTTTTTTTCTTCAGCGGATGCAGCTCCTGATGGAAAATCTTTTGCATATAATTTCTAAGTTTTAGTAAAGAATACTTTGGCCACCAGGGGCCGTAAGAATTATTTTTTGGCTTCTGATGTATATGCCATAAAATCTGAGCTTCTAAAATCTCGATTGAAAAAAATTGTTCGTGGACTGATGCCACTCACGTCGACAAACCTTTTAGGAATATTTTCTACTTAAAATAATGCATAGTTTCACCGCCAGGGGGCGAAGATGTATATCTTATTTTCGTCAATATCTCTGATTGTAATGGTCAGATTTGAAAATATTTTCTTTCATTAAATAGAGTTTCCAGTGCGACATGTTTTTCATATAATTTCAAAATTTTCAAGTAATTCATAGACTTTCTGCTGGGGGGTGTAAAAGTGAATCGTGTTTTCCCCGTATCCCTGCTTCTAAAACTCCGATTTGGAAAATTCTTTCTGCACCGGATACAGCTCCTGATGGGAAATCCTTTGCATATAATTTCTAATTTTTGGTAAAAAATTGTTTGGCCACCAGGGGGCATAAGTTTTGATATCCACTTCTGATGTATTTGCAGCAAAATCTGAGTTTCTTAAATCTGGATTGAAAAAAAATTCGTTTGTGGACCGATTATACTCACGTCAACAAACCTTTTAGGAATATTTTCTTCTTAAAATAAAATAATTCATGGCTTCTATGCCAGGGGACATAGATGTATATCTTGTTTTTGTCAATATCTCTACTTCTAGGAGTCAGATTTGAAAAAATCCTTCTTTTTTTGGATAGTGTTTCCTATGTGAAATTATTATTATTATTTTCCATATAAATTCAAAATTTTCAAGCAAATCATGGACTTTCCGCTAGGGGGTGCAAAGGTAAATTGCGTTTTCCCCGATATTTCTGCATCTAAAAATCCGATTTGAAAAATTCTTCCTACACTGCTCTGGCCACCCAAAATGCAACACCAAGAAGGACACGAGATAGCAAAGCCAGAATTACTGGACACATAACAACAGATACAAAGATGAAACGATTGAGCTTACAGGCCCGTGCGACTTGCGGAACATGCAGGCATGAATAGTTCGTGTGACCCCCATGGCTGGCAATTACGGCCGCTACCCGCTGCGACAGCGAACGAAAGAGGCTTTGGATGTGGCCTTGGGGTATGTCGGTCCAGGCTGCTTCCACACGTTGCCACAGTTAATCAGGCTTAGCCGCGGGTGGTGCTTGCCGGGCCACTCGGTTGCCAATCAGCGACCAGACGTGTTCGTTCGATGGGCGGCATATCGGGAGAACAGGCGGACCATGGCAGCAGTGACACCTGGTGGGCCGTAAAGAATTGTTGCACGATGCGTGCCACGTGCGGGCGCGCATTGTCCTGTTGAAACATGGCCGCTGGCAGGTCCTGCAGATAAGGGAGGACTACAGGCTCCAAAACATCGGAGATGTAGCGGTGGCTGTTGAGTCTACCGGCGATGCATACCAGAGGGGTGCGGGTGTCATATCCAATTATGCCCCAAACCATAACGCCAGGCGACAGACCGGTATGGCGATGCATAATGCAGGCATCATACAGTCTCTGGCCGCGGTGCCGCCACACACATATCCGACCATCATGGTGTTGCAGGCAGAAGCGGGATTCGTCGGAGAAGACAATGTCGTGCCATTCCGTAGTCCAGGTGCGGCGTTCAACGGCCCACTGCTGCCGCACTCGCCGGTGATGTAACGTCAATGGTAATCGGGTCAATGGGCGCCGTGCGACAAGTCCCCGCTCCTGCAGACGACGTCGAACGCTACGTGCTGACACAGGTTGTTGCGCAACACACCTTAATTCCTGCGCTAACGTTTGTGATGTGGCGATGCGAGCCGTCGGTGCCCACCGCACAACATGCCGGTACTCTTATTCGGTGGTGTGCCGCGGCCGCGGCAATCGCCTACGTTGGTCCGTCGATCCCTCCTGCACCCACTGAATCCATACTGGCCTCACTGTGGCTGGATGTCGTCCCACACGGGCGCCGATGTCTCAGTAGGATAAACCGCTGTCACGATAATCCACTATTCGTCCTCTGTCGAACTCCGAAATGTGCTGGATGACTGCCGTATTCTGCGACGAGGCATCAGGAAGCTTCCCACGCACATGTCTGGCAGCACAACACACTTCCACTACTTACACCCCGCCTTCTGTGCACCCTTCTTATAGTGCTTCTCGGTGGCGTGCCGGGTGCACATGATTTGCATATGCCCTGTAAGGCTAATCGTTTGCATATCCTCTCGCAGGCGACGCATGCTGCGCATTTCAGGCCAATCGGATGCTTCCTTCTTGGTGTTGCATTTTGGGTGGCCAGCAGTGTATATCGCATACAACTCCTGATGGAAAATGTTTTTCATATAATTTCTAATATTTGGAACAGAATGGTTTGGCCACTAGGGGGCATAAGCTTTAATTTCTGCTTCTGATGTATTTGCAGCAAAATCTGAGCTCCTGAAAACTCAACTAAATTATTTTTTCTTGGACCGATACCACTCACATTGAAAAACCTTTCGAGAATACTTTCTTCCTAAAATGCATGTTTTTCCCGCCAGGGGACATAGATTCATATCTTATATTTGTCCATATCTCTGCTTCTAACAGTCTGATTTAAAAAATTCTTCCTTTGTTGGAGAGCGTTTCCACTGCGAAATGTTTCTCATATAAATTTAAAGTTTTCTTGACGCACAAGGCTGCAACCTAAGGGCGTAAGTTCACAGTTCTGTTTACAGCAATATCTGCAGGATTAAAAACCCGATCGAAAAACTTTATTCTTTGGTCAGATGCTATTGTTTTCCATACCGGTTCTATTGACTTTAAGTAGCTTTGATAAATTTAATTTGCGTCAAAACAGATTCAAAGGATGTGCTCAGTACACCCGAAAATCCGGTGTCATCTTTCTTGTTCTTCTTGCATTGAATATGTTGCATTTAGATGTGGCATTTAGTATGTATATTATCATGGTGTTATGCATAATCTGTAAATTTTACCTTAAACTCCCCACAAAATTATCTTCTGGAAAACCTAGAAAACTCAGGGAATTTTCAAAGCTAATATGAGTGGCAACCCTGTAAATGGAGGAAAAAGTTTTTGAAAACAGAAGGTGGTCAAAGAGAAGATTTCTCCCGTAATCATACGGTTTTCATCCTGTGATGTTCTCACTATCCTGTGTTGTTGTTAAATGTCACTTATCCCTATAAATGTTTGTACTTAAGTTTGATAAGGGAGGAGAAATTTTCTAAAAACGTAAATGACTAAGTTTGAAAATTTGTTAGGATTGATGCATGGTGTTCCAAAATATTTGTATTCTAAATGTTATACCATTTATCTAAAGTAGTAAAAGCTTTGATTTCGTGCATTTGTGGTCCTCAGGCTGGAAGTTCTTTCAGCATGATGGATAAATTGTTGTCATGTGAGGGAATAAAAGAAAAGTGACGAAGAAATGAGAGGAAAATGATATGAACAGAAAGAAAAATTAAGCAAACATTGCTGTGCAGCTGCAGTCCCCAAAAGACAGTTATGCCGCCCCGGTGGCGCAGTGGTCTAAGGCGTTGGCCTCTGATCATTCGTCCGTAAGGGGTCCGGGTTCGAATCCCGGCTAGGCATGGATGTTGTGATTGTCTTACGGCACTGGCTCTCTCCCTTCCCTGGAACCAGTGACCCTAAATTAGGGACGGGCGACTGCTTATAGCCCATTGAGTTGCTCACGGCGGTCGTTAAACCTCCAATCAAAAAAAAAAAAAAAAAAAAAAAAGACAGTTATGGCCATGGAACTTGCTGAGAAGAAAGTGACACAAGAGGAAAACTGAGCTCATGTTCTACCAACTACCAAAATAATAATAAAAAAATAAGCTGTGTTTAAAGCAGGTTCTTTTAAAACATTTTATTTTGTTTTGAATTCAGTAATTTTATGTCATGAATACAGTGCTGAGCTCTAAATATAAATATTTACATTAATAAATCACAGTGAACAATTCCAGCTGGCTCATGCTGTGTTATATTCACACTTTCACGTCGCATGTTCTGATTTTTGAGCTGGTTAAAAAGTTCAGCTTTTTTGTTACTTGGTTGGTCTCGTTTATGATAATGTCAAACAGAGCACCATTTGGACATAAATCAGTCCAAAAAATACTAAAAGCTGCCCTAGTTTCAATGTATAGACGAAATTACCACAAACACTTTGTAACTAGTTCACCTGCATCAGTGGCACACTATTTAACTTCAAAAATTATTAACAGAATATCAAATTCTAAATACATACCCTGGTTCTAAATAAATTTATTTGATTTAAATAACAGGTTTATGTATTATTATATTTAACAGACACATATGTTTATCTTGGACAGCAGATATGAAGTGAGGGTCACATTGATGAAGAAATTAATCGGCATACAAAACTTGCCTAGAGAGCTTTTGGAAGAAATAGTATAATTTTCAAGAGCAATATGCCATTATGTCTTAAAAGAAAAGTGTTTGATCAATGCATCCTTCCAGTGCTTACGTATGGTGCAGAGACGTGGACCTTAACTAAAAGAGACATGCAAAGGCTGCAGACAACTTAAAGTAGCATGGAGAAGTGCATGCTTGGCTTGGTGTAACCAGGAGAGATAAGAAGAGGAACTCGTGGATCCGAAAAATGACAAGAGTGGAAGACATCATGATCAGAGTTAAATCCCTGAAATGGCAATGGGCTGGACATACTGCCAGAAGGACAGACCATCGATGGACAGGCGAAATTTTAGATTGGATTCCAAGGGACAGGAAAAGACCCAGAAGAAGTCCACATGGGCGATGGGTGGATGAAATTCGAAAGTATGAGGGAGTAACATGGAGGAGACTGGCACAAGACAGATCGTTGTGGAAGAAACTTGGGGAGACCTTCGTCTAGCAGTGGATTGAATAATGGTTTACAATTATGATGATGATGATATTTAACAAGGGGTTTCAACTGGTGGAAAGTAATTTTTTAATGTTTGTTTTACTGCGATTTATTCACATAATTTCTTTTTTTTTTAATTTGGTCAAAGTGTTTAGCGCTTTGCCCGCAGAACATTTACAGTCTTTGGAAGTCATGTTGCAGAACACTGAATATAATTCTGCTCCTGGGAAGTTCAGGAAGAAAATTCTGAAAGCAATGTAGTTGGTGGTTCAGAGTTGTATGTTGAAAGTGAATACATGGATATTATTGCATTAGGTGCAAATTTGCACTCGCCACTCACCATATGGTGATTAACTAGCAACTTTGGCAATCAAATTTATTTTAGTGGTCACGAGTTTGGCCGTTTGTCATTATTAGTGCCAATTTACAAAGATATTGTAATCACTCACCGTATGGTGATTAACTGGCAACTTTGGTGATCAAATTTATTTTAGTGGTCACCAGTTTGGCCATTTGTCATTATTAGTGCCAATTTACAAAGATTTTGTAATTCAGAAGTAAAAGGACGTGAAACCAGCCTTAACTAGGTATGGGTGAAAAACCTCAATGTTTTTGAACATCGGAAGTTTTGCCACCGATAATTAATCGATGTTTTAATCACTATGTTGCACAAGCCAATGCATTGGGAAAACATTGAGGTTTCATGACCAATGTTTGAAACTCGTAAAGAATACTTCCTGCATAAAGTAAATGAATTTCTTTTTGTTACATTCTTGTAAAGAGGAATGGAATATTATCTTTTTACGTTGTGAATTGGCTGTTCTGGTCAATGTTTCATCGGTGAAATAGAGTTCTTTTCCTCGGAACCAATACATCGAAAAACATCGAGGTTTCCACAGATACTTCGAGTGTTTTAACAAATATTATTGGTTACTCAATTTGAATTGATGAGGAGTAATCGCCATTATATTGAGCAGAAATTTTACCCACCAAATATGCCTTTTTACTTCGGCTTATTACCAAAAACATCGAGGTTTTCACCAATACATCAAACATTTTCACTGATACTATCGATGTTTTGGGAATGACTAATGACCAATGTACCCCTCCCTAGTCCTAACTGACTTAAATTACAAGCACGTAGTTGCGCTAGCAAGCTTGTGTCAATTTCATTGTAGAAAATAAAATGCGATTATTGACAACAGCTTCTGTTGAAAATGACATTTTTTTTTTTTTTGCCTATCATGTGTTTTCCCAGGAGAAAAAAAAAAGATTTACAAAATGGTTTTATTTGGTGCTGTAAGTGGCTTCTTTTATGTTCTGCCCATCTGACAAAGCCATCCATGTAAATAATAGCAGTTACATTAAAGTTCCTATTAATCCCCTCTTTTTTTATGTTGGACACTTCTTTTTGGTCACTAAGGTTTGTTATATACATGAGATTCTTCCACGGATTCGCGAAATTCCGCTTTTTGGTCATCATTTAGGCCATCCTTGAGATCGATGCAAAATTGAAATTTATTTTTTTTTAGGGAATTAGTTTGATGAAGGTTTCATTTCTTGTATGGGGACAATATTTTTTCTTTTCTTGCAGTGTTTCTTCCATCCAATTTTGTTGTTAATTATCATCTTGTTCCACGTATTTCAGCTTGAAAAATGGAGGAAAAATTTCCGAAAACAGAAGTTAGACATTGCAAAAACTTTCTTGTCATCTTTTGGCATGAGGTTCTTTCATTTGTGGGGTTCTCAAGATTGATGCATAACTGAACAGATATTTTAATTAAGTTGAAATTTAATTTTGTTTTCCGTCGGAGGACGAAATTACGACTTTCGAAGTTGGAAGTTAGACAGATTAAAGATTTCTTCGGTATTCATAATTTTTTTCTCGCAATATACTTCTGCTCTGTATTGTTGTTAAATATCATTTTATTGCATAAATATTTGTATTTTAGCTTGAAAATGGGGGCAAAAAATTTCCAAAAACGGAAGTCAGACGGACCGAAAATTTAGCCCGTAATTGCTGTTTTTTTCCCCGCGATGTTCCTCTCCTGTGTTGTTAACTGTCAGTAATTTTATATTTTGAATAGAGTGATGTTCTACTGTTTAATATTTACATAAATAAATAGTAGTGAACAATTCTGTCGGGCTTGTGCTGGATTTTATTCACATTGTTTCGCCACATGTTCAAATTTTTTACCTGGCTAAAAATAAAAAGTTCAGTTTTTTTTTCTTTTTCTTTTTGGCCACTAACTTTTGTTGACTTACCAGCCACTGGCCACTTAGCTAATAAAATTCCAGTCTGCACCTTTAATTGCATAGTTTTGAGATATGATTCAACGGGGTATTTTTCGATGAAAAACACCAAAATATTCTGATGAATGACAGTCAGTGAGGCATTGGTTTAAAGAGGGAAATTTCCATTTAAGAGAATATTATAAAATTTGTAAACCATGTGTAGTTGGAAGAATGCAGAGATGGCAGCTTAATGAGATTTGACTGTACTTGTATGTCAAGTCCATAGTGAAGTGACGACCACTGATTCCATAGATATGAAAAACTTGCTGATAATGTTAAGCTTGATCAGAAAACCATACAATGTGTAAGTGTATATTTCAAGAACAGCATTAAGGTGGTTCCACCTAAAATCTCTCTGCCTTATGTTTCTAATGGTAAAACTTCTTTGCATATTTTCTTCGCAATTAATGTATTCCCAAGGATGAAAATTTGCGCATCGATAAAACTAACTTTAAGTTATGACAAGGGATAGTTAATACTTGCTAAAACATAACCATAATTAAGCAATCCAACATTTGTTTGTCTACTGACGTCATCAATGTACAGCACGTGCCATCTATTAACAGGTCTAACATTACTCAAAGAAAAATGATTGATTTTTAATATAATTATGGTTATGTTTTAGCAAGTATTAAGTACCCCCATGCTATAACTTAAAGTTAGTTTTATCAATGTGCAAATTTTCATCCTTGGGAATACATTAATTGCAAAGAAAATGTGTGAAGAAGTTTTACCATTGGAAATATAAGGCAGAGATATTAGGTTGAACCACCTTAAGAAGAAGAGATGATGCTGTGCATTCTTTTAATAGGATGATACAGATCAGTGCTTTTATGCATATTGAAATTGATGGCCTGAAGGAAAACGATTTTAATCTGTGATCTGTAGTGAAATAATTTGATAAGGTGCAGTATCCAGGGCAAGAATCCTACGGAAAAGACAAGTTGAAAAGTCCATGTGTAGCATGAGCGACTTTATACTCGTGATGGTGAACTTTTTTTTGTGTGTAATCTTCGTTATTGTTCATATTTTTAATTGAAACATAAAAGGTTAAAGGGTTAGTTATTTCTTTTAATAACACTCCAAAGAAAGGTTTTTGTTCTATGAATAAATTTTCTGCATTTGATAACTATTTCAGATTATGCATTTAATTTCACATTTTAAAGAAATGTGAGTAATATGTAGCAGTACAACAAGTAACTGCTTGCTACAAAGGAGCCAAATTTGCTAGTGAACATTTTCAATACTAGCAGACATTGCTGGCAAGAGAAAAAATACTAACATCGGTTCAGATGGTTAAAATCTAACAACTTGAACGTCACTACGTGGCTTATATGAATTATGACGAGAAATGATAAGTCTCACTATTCATTTTAATGTGAGGAACAGAAGAATAGCGAAATTTTATGATTTCTCGTCATAATTCAAGGGAAAAAAATTCCAGCTATCTGTATCCATATATTCTTCCATTCCTTTGCTTACTTCTTAAGTGGTATGCCTGGAAAAATTCAGGGGCTAGCTCTACTGCCCGCACCGTTCTATCATGGAGGATTTCCGGGGTCTGTTTAGTGTTGAATGCGTTCACGCATGAAACATTTCTGAGCCCATTTTACTAATTTGAAGTAGTTCATATGTTGGCCGAATGAAGGGGTTAATGGAATGGTTAATTCAAAGATTCAACCGTTCCATTAACCACTGAAAGGGTTAAAGGAAAAAGATGTGGAAAAACATTTTTTTTTAATTTTGATGGTACTTTTAAGGCACCCCCCCCTTCCTAGCTAAAAAATTGCAGAGGCTGATTTTGTGGATGTTGACACTTCCTTGTTTTTCCTCATAGTAATCTTCTGATGGCATCCTTTTGTCATAATAAATGAAAAATTGCATTTGATGAGATATTTATTGGTATATTGTTGTACTTTTAGTAAATGCTTAATTATACCCCTGTTTTAATAACATTTATTAGCTTCTTTATTTGTAGTTATTTTAAATGATAAAAACATAACTTCTGTTCCATCAACAAATGTCATATATGAAAATAAACTCCTGTGTGTATACAGTTGAAGAAAAAATCTCAGGTGTAAATAGTGACTTCATGTTAAATAGGTCTTGCAGGGTTTGATTTAAGTTTTTGATGTTTCCAATGGAAGTGCTGTTTTTTTTTGTTTTTTTTTAATGACTGTCATTTGTGTATAGTTCTAAATTTGTATTGCTGCCTATGTGTGATATGTTCTCTTTCAGTACATAAAAACATTTTTACTCTTTTGCAGAGTCTGAGAGAAAAAAACAGCATAATATTTTGAGGATGCGTGACACACGGATCACAACAGAAAGCAACGTAATACTCATATTTGACAAGGATTACTATGAATGTAGTAACTGCCGTGAATTTCTTTCACCAGTTGAAAATCATCTGCAAATAAAGGTCCCAAGTGCAGATTTACCTCCAAAAGAGGATTTTGAAGTAGATATTAAAGTTACTTGTGCTCAGCATTCATAAATCAGCCACAAAAATATTTTTGTGATATTTTGTAATTTGTCTAAGTCTCCTACAAATTGTATCTCCTGTGTTACATTGTGTACAATAAATTTTTTTAGAAATCAGCTTTTTTTTTTTTTTTTGCAAATACAGTACAGATAAAATGTGTATTATAAATGCGTACGTACTTATATATCGCTAAGCTGTTCTCTGATATTCCGAGGTTAGCTCCAAAAAGAAATACAAACTACCACATTATTTTTACTTACTGTTGCTGTATCAGATTTCCTCCATTTACAGCGATCTTGACATACAACTCGGGCTTCACTGATATCCCTTACATGCCATACACAAGATCTTCTATACTTCATACTCAATCTTTTTCTCATGCAGACACTCCTGAGTCTGATCCTCACATGACTTCCTTGGCCTTCCACTGCCTTTTCTTCCTGGCACTTGTGCTAAAAAGATTTTCTTAGTAAGCATCTCATCACTCATTCTTTCAACATGGCCAAACCAGCGAAGCATATTAGTCTCCACCTTGCTAACTACATTTTGCTTCACATTGCACAACTGCAACACATGTTCATTCCTCACATGATCAGAACGTGTATTGCCACAAACCCCCAGTAAATAACACATTTCCCCAGCACACAAACGACTCCCATGTTTCTTCTGTAGTACTCAGGTTTCACTGCCATAAATCAGAGTAGGAACAATTACACTCTCATACACAGCCATGCGGGACTCTCTTGAGTACCCAGCATTCCTGTGAAAACCTCCGAAAGCCGCCATGGCTTTCAATGAAGAATTCACTCACCTACTAATTTCACCATCCAATTTGTTCTCTCTCTCAAACATGCTTCCTAAATACACAAACACGTTCACCTGGTCAATCACTGTGCGATTTACACTTACATTACATTCAGTACTGCCAGTTCCTCTCTCAAAAACCATAACTTTGGTTTTTGCCTTATTTATACTCAGTTTGAATTTCATGCACTATTCGTACATCTGGGACAACATACTCTGCAACTCACTTTTGCTCTCTGCCAACAGGACAGTGGCATCAGCATACAGCAATCTGCACACATGGATATCACCAAGACAAACCAGTGTTACCTATTTTGGCATCGTGCATGCACGCATCCACAAATATATTAATCAGCCATGGTGACATTACACAACCTTGTCTGACTCCTGCACCAATAGAAAACCATTTTGATAAAACACCATTCACTCGTACACAAGCTCTACTGCCAGCATACATGGCTTTTACACTGTTAAGTAGATTCCCAGTAACACCATATTCATTCAATACCTTCCACAAAAGTGTCCTATTTACTTGGCCGTAAGCTTTCTATGAAGGCAGAAAAAACTTTCTTACCAACAACCAGTTACTTTTCAGTCATCGTGCATAATGAAAAAATTCGGTGCCTTTACCAGGCATAAAACCACTCTGAACATCCCACACTTTCTTTGATGTAAGACCCCATACTTTTTCAATAACGACCTTACCAAATACTTTTCCTGGCATACTTAGTAGGCTAATACCACGATAATTCTTGCAGTCAGTCTGATCACCTTTTCCCTTGTACAAGGGAACAATAATAGCATCCTTCCAATCCCAAGGGACCATTCCTAACTCCCAGCACAACTGGCAAATTTCAGTTGACCTATCAATTACAGAGTCAGCACCCTATTTCAACATCTCAGCAGTTATGCCATCAACTCCCAGAGCCTTACTATTCTGAAGAGATTTTAGAGCTTTACACACTTCTTCTTTTGAGATCCCTCCTGTGCTTTCATCTTTCACTGTGCCATCATCTTTACTTTCCTGATCTAATAACACATAAGTATTCACCCCATCTTTCACTTAACTCATTGGGCTCCGATATCATTTCCCCAACCCTATTCTTCACACAATTTACAACTTTGTTTCCCCTATTTTTCCTGAGTCTCGTGTACTTCCAGAAAGTCTTTCCAAAAAGCCAATTCATGCCTTTTCCATTTTCTCCTTTCTATCTTTTGCCTTACTCTGACGAACCAGCTTAGTGGCTTCATGCTTTTTACAGTGATATTCATCCACAGAAACTCTACCTTGCAACATCCCCAAATAGTTCCTTCTTTCTCTTTACTGCCTCTTCAATTTCACTATTCCACCAAGCATCACCTCTATTGTGGTGCCACAGAGCTGTACAGCAGCAGCGGCAACACAGTTCTTAAAACATTCCCACTTCTTTTCTACATCCCTCTCCCAAGACTTCAGTCATTCTCCGAGTACGTCAGGATAATCCTGATGCTTTTCAGGGAGCCTTGCAACCTTTATTCTTTCCATCCTAGGCCTCTTCCTATTCTTTTTCCTCCAACCAACATTCAGTTTCACTCGTGAGTCGTGACACTACCAAGTAATGATCACCCGCACGGGGATAACTGGTTTTCCAGTTATTTGGGGAGCGGCGCCCCCACGGCTCAAGCTGACCTTGTGACGGATCTTTTTGTTATTTCGTCTTGAAACGATGTTACTACCGAAGGGACAGCTGTTCATCCAGCTGCTGGGGAGCGGCGACCCCACGGCCCAAGCCGACATGTACTTTATGATGAATTTCCCTTTTGTTTTTTGTTGTTCTCTTGACATGTACCCGACTCAGTTGTAGGTTGCTGAGGTTGTGATTATGCGCCAGCTCTGGATTTTAGTTTCTCTTTTTCTTTTCTGTCATCTCCATTTTATGTTCCTTTCTTTGTTTTTCCGACCTGGTTAGCTAGACCTACCTGCACGTTTGCCGTGTGCGGTGACCCGTAAGGTGGAAAAGGGGATGCTGGAGGCTGAGGTTTCTGGAAGCCTGGGTGGTGGTGTCGCCAGTTGCCAACACTCCTCTTTGCCCCCTGCTTCACCCTAAACGGGTGGCTAGGAACTAACCCACTCCTAGTCAATGAGGTCTGTGGCCGAGTGGAGCCCAGACCTCTAACGGCTTGTCGTTTCGCACGACAGGGTGAGTCTGGGGATAGGGTGGGCATGCCAAAGGGGTGTTCCCCAGGCATGGGAAAGTCTGGGTGCACGCCGAGCGCAGGTCTGTCCTATCAACTTGCTATATCCGCTTCCTATGCCTAGAGCCGTGTCCTGCGTCCACTTGGGCTTGCGGACCTCCGGTTGTCCTTCGTTGGGCTCGATTGTGGGTGGGGAAGTCGGCGAACGAATTATTAATTTTCTTTATGGATGAAAACAAAGTTTCCCACGAACCAAAAAGCAAAAGAGGTAATGAGGAAGGCTCATCCCCTTCCACAAAAAAACTTTCCTGATTGTTCAAATGCTCGTTTCTTTTTTGTTCACTCATTGGACCCTTCAAAGCCTTTGAGTGCCAAAAGTCCATTTTGGATTAACAAAGCACTTCAATCTATAGCAAGCTCTCCTAAGAGCATTAAAAAGCTCCAATCTGGAGATCTTCTTGTAGAGATGTCCACTGTATCCTACAGTTCCACACTTATCAACACCAGCATGCTGCTTGAGACTCCGGTCAAAATAACACCACACGGTTACCTAAATTCATCTCGAGGTGTTTTCTCCTCTCGGGATCTTATTGAATGTACTGAGGATGAACTTCTCGAAGAACTGAGGAGCCAACATGTTACGGGTGTGCAGCGTATTTCTTTCAGGAGGAAAGGGCAGTTTGTCAAATCCTGGAACATCTTGACATTCAACAGCCCTTCCCTGCCTACATCCATCAAGGCAGGGTATCTCCACCTCGAGGTACGACCGTACATTCCTAACCCGTTGAGATGTTTTAGGTGCCAGTCGTACGGCCACTCTCAGCAGTCATGTAGGAGTACTCCTAGGTATGGACGCTGTGGTGCCACAGAGCATCTACTTTCAGAATGTGTGGCCGAGGTCGAGTTTTCTGTGAACTGCAAGGGTTCACACCCAGCATCAGCCAAAGATTGTCCCAAGTGGAAGGAGGAGAAGGAAATCCAAAGGCTCAAAACGGTGGAAAATATTTCCTATCCTGAAGCCAGAAGAAGAGTGGTTCCTGTTACATCTGATCGGCGATCATACGCTTCTGTGGTGGTTGCCAAATCTACGGTTGCCATTCAGACTGACATTCAGATCCCCCCTAATTGTCCATACAATGTAGACGAAATCATCGCAGCCGGACTAGAGGCACTCCAGTCACGAGCTAGGGGTCTGAAAGCAGCACCCGCCACTTCACTGAAGCAGACTCACTCCAACACCAGCAAGGGAACTCAGGCCACTTCTTCTGGCAAAAGCACCAACATCAAGGTCAAGGATAAGAAGAGCGCTTCTTCTCCAAAGTCTCAGCCAAACAATCAACGGCGAGCGAATCCCGCTAAGACACTTGGGACAAAGCATTCACCAATCTTGGCCCCTGGTCACACCCCCAAATCTGGGGTAACACTCATCAGAGGAAATGGAGGCTGACCAAGTTTAACCATTTCCTTTTTCATTTCATTTTTACCCATGGGTTCAATAATTCAGTGGAACTGCCGAGGTTTTTGCACCAGTTTTGATGACGTGAAACATCTGCTTTATTTGTACTCTCTGGTGTGCCTTTGTCTCCAGGAGACAAAGCTTAAACCATCGGACCTGCTTTCAGTTCGAGGCTACAGTGCATTTCGGACAGATAACTCGTCTGGAAATATAGCCTGTGGGGGTGTCGCTATTCTCGTCCCTCACAGGGTTCCGGTATCTTCCGTCGCGGTTTCCACAACTGTGCAGGCCGTGGCGGTTCGTATTTCTATGCCTGTGCCTCTTACTGTTTGCAGTGTCTATCTACCACCGGATGAGGATGTTAGCGTCTCTGTTCTGGAGAGCTTGATTGATCAGCTGCCTTCACCCTTCCTTCTTTTGGGTGACTTTAATGCTCATCATCCTTTGTGGGGTAGTGTCAGCGCCAGCGCGAGAGGTCGTCGCATAGTCTCTTCTGTGCTCGGCCTCTGTGTGCCTTTTAAACACCAGTGCTGACACTTACTTCCATGAGCCGACAAGATCCTTCAGTGCGATCGATTTGACCTTGGGTTCACCATCGATTATTGCTGGCTGGTCGTGGACGGTGTGTAAGGATCTCCACGGGAGCGACCACTTCCCAATCGTCCTCTGGCACCATGCAAACGTGCCATCTTCTCCCTCCCGCCCACCTCGATGGAGGATGGATCGTGCCTGATGGGAGGTCTTCACATTGTCCGCGGTGATATCTTCTGAAATGGTGACCCAAGAGTCAATCGACGCAGCTGTACTTAAAGTCACAACTTGTATTCTTCAGGCAGCTGATCTTTCAATTCCTAAAACATCCACGAAGCTCCCCAGAATTCCGAAACCTTGGTGGAACCCTGAATGCCCAGCGGCTAGGAGAGCTCAACATAAGGCCTGGTCTACTTTTCGGCGTTATCCAACCGATGCTAATCTCATTGCTATTAAACGAGCTAAATCCTATGCTCGGTTGGTACGTCGACGTAGCAAGAGGGAGTCTTGGATCCAGTATGTGTCATCTCTCACTTTACGTGCCAGTTCGAAAAGTGTGTGGGACAAGATTCGTAAGATCCGGGGTAACTACAGCTCTCACCAGATTGCCATTCTCGAGAGTAACGGCTACACATATGCTGAAGTCGGGGAGATTGCTGATTGTTTGGGGGAGGCATTCACCTCCGTGTCAAGTGACCTGGCGTATCCTTTTCAAAGAATAAAATCCACTGCGGAACGCCAGAGAATCTCCTTTGCGCCTTTTCACGACACTGGATATAACTCCCCTTCAGCATGTGTGAACTTCGGGTGGCTCTGCATCGGTCTGGCGCTACTTCTGTCGGTCCCGATGACATCCACTACGACATGCTCCGTCATCTCTCGCAGTCGTCTCTCGAGAACCTCTTAATCTTATACAATCGCATCTCGTTGGAACACAGTTTCCCGTAGTCTTGGCGAAAAGGCTTTTGTTCTACCTTTTCCGAAGCCTGGCAAGGATCCTAAGTCTCCCTCTAGTTATCGCCCAATTGCTCTCACTAGCTGTCTGTGTAAATTTCTCGAACGCATGGTTAACTCACGATTAATTCATTTTTTAGAACATCATCAATTACTTTCACCATCACAAAGCGGTTTTCGGCGTCATCGTTTACCTCACGATCATCTCCTGCACCTTGAGACATCTGTGTGCGAGGCGTTCCTTCGTAGGCAGCACCTGGTTTCTGTATTCTTTGACATCGAGAAAGCCTATGGTCGTGCGTGGCGGTACGGGATTATCCGTGACCTCCATGCATGCGGATTGCGAGGAAATCTTTCGACATTTATTGTAAATTTTCTTCGCAATCGGGTGTTCCAGTTGCGCCTGGGTACGACGCTATCGGCAACATTCCATCAAGAACAAGGTGTTCCTCAAGGTTGCATTTTATCTGTCACATTGTTCATCCTGCGCATTAATTATCTCCTCACAAATCTTCCTCCTGACTGTGTATGTCGATGACTTGCACATCTTCTGCTAGTCATCGAGCATGCGTTTTATTGAAAGGCAGTTGCAGTCTGCAATTAATGAGATTTTTAAAGCGGCGAATAGCAATGGTTTCGTTCTTTCTCCTGACAAGACAGCGTGTGTTCATTTCTGCCGGAGGCGTGGCCAACATCCTGACCCCGAGCTGTATTTAGACCGTGTAGCCATTCCAGTTTTGCCGGAGACCAAGTTCCTTGGACTGACCGTCGACCGTTCGCTTACGTTCCGTGCGCACGTTCGCCGGCTCAAGATTTCCTGTCTGCGTGCTCTTTCTATTCTAAAAATCCTTTCGAGAGTTTCGTGGGGCGCAGACAGGATCTCTTTGTTTCGCATTTACCACTCCTTAATTCGGTCGAAACTGGATTATGGCTGTATCGTGTATGGCTCGGCTCGTCCTTCCGTTCTCCGGCCTTTGGACGCTGTTCATCAGGCGCTGCATCTTTGTACGGGAGCATTTCGAACATCTCTGATTCCCAGCCTTTACGCTGATGCGAACGAACCATCGCTTGATTTACGCTGTCTGTCCACTTTTACTTAAAACTTTGGTCTCTTCCAGACCATCCTTTGTACGGTGCAGTTTTCCATCCTCAGCATGCTTGTTTATTTGAGAACCAGCCCTCTTGCATTCCAACCTTCGGTCTTCGTATGGCGGCCGTAGCTCGTGATGCAGGGCTCGACTTGTCACTTGTTGCAGCGATCAGGGGCTTTGGGGATCCTCCATGGCACCCACTTGGTGTCATGGTTGATACCACCTTTACGTCTTTCGACAAATCCTCAACCCCTGCGTCAGTGTACCAGCAGCTCTTCGCTGAGCACCGTGCCCTCAATACTGAATACACTCCCATTTTCACTGATGGCTCCAAGATGCATGGAGTCGTTGGATCCGCAGCTGTCTGTGTTGATGTGTCAGTAGCGCGGATTCCAGCTGAGGCCACGGTGTTTTCATCGGAGATGCATGCTGTGTATCTTGCACTTCTTCATGTTCAGTCGAGTTCTCATCATAGTGCTATGGTCTGTACGGATTCCTTAAGTGTCCTGCAGTCTTTGTCATCACTGGACTATTGTAATCATCCATTTCTTTTGAACGTACGAAGGGCCGCCCCGGTGGCGCAGTGGTCTAAGCGATGGCCTCTGATCATTCGTCCGAGCGGGGTCCGGGTTCGAATCCCGGCGAGGCATGGATGTTGTGTTTGTCTTACGGCACTGGCTCTCTCCCTTCCCTGGAACCAGTGACCCTAAATTAGGGACGGGCGACTGCTTATAGCCCATTGAGTTGCTCACGGCGGTCGTTAAACCTCCAACCAAAAAAAAAAAAAAAAAAAAAACAACGTACGAAGGCTTCTTCGTTCCTTGCTCGAGGCCGGTGTCCAGATTAAATTCTGCTGGATTCCTGGTCATGTTGGAATCTCGGGTAACGAGTGTGCTGATGTGGCCGCTAGATCTGCTTCCTCTTTGGTCGTCACACCCTTGCCACTCTTTCATCGCGATTTTCGATTTCTTTTTCGTGATCATATCAAACGAACGTGGCAGGGTCTGTGGGACCAACAGTTGGAAAATAAACTGCATCGTATAAAACCTATTCTTGAAATCTGGAACTCCTCATCTGGTCGGAACCGCAGGGAGGAAGTGGTACTTGCGCGTCTCCGCATTGGGCATTGTCGTGTCACTCACCGCTTTTTGCTGTGTGGCGACACTGCACCGATGTGTGAGACGTGCAATTGCCGACTCACTGTCATTCATCTTTTGTGTAGCTGTGTTCGTTTTCGTGGTGTACGTTTTCACTATTTTCATTCTCATTTGTTGACCGATGACGCCGCTACTCTGCAGCGGGTCCTGGGTGAGCACTGCGATACTGTCGCTGTGTTTTCCTTCTTAAAAGAAATTGACTTTTTTAAACGTATTTAGATTTTAGCTCTCCATCATCCTCATTTTTCAGTTTTAATGAATCAGCCGAATTTTAAACATTGTATCATGTTTTTAATGCTGTTTGTTTCATTGACTTTTCGCCTTTCCATCTCTCTCATTTTTCACTTTTACTTCAGCCAGATTTTATGTTTTCTACCATATTTTTAATACTGTTTGTCTGTCCTGTGTCTTGTCTTGCCTTGTGTTTGGCGCTCTTTGGCCAGGCATGGATGGCCCTTGCGCCGTAAAAACTAACCAACCAAGTAATGATCAGAACCAATATCTGCACCTTTCATCACACGAGTGTCAACAACTGTTTCAGATGCTGATCGTAGACAACAAAATCAATCACACTCTTTTGACCAAGAGTACGATTATCCCAAGTATATGTGTGGATATACCTGTGGTTGAAAAATGTATTAGATACACTCAAATCATTCTCAATGCATAGTTCAATTAATCTTTCACCATTATCATTCACACAAGGATAATTAAAATTCATATAAATAAGGAATTGGTAAAGCCAGGAAATTTTCAGGTTCACTAAGGAGTTTAGTTAAAGATCAAAGCTGGCTGTAATGCAGTGTTCTGACATACCATCTTCAATGTCATCGATAGTTTGCAGAGTAAATGTCGAATTAGCTGTGGCTAATATGAGATTAGAAGAAAAGAGTAGAAAAGGATTCAGTAGCATGGTAGTTAATACTGTAAATCTGAGATGGGAGTTGGGGATTTCTCTGTAGGAGACAGATGTTTAAGTATGTGTTGTATGGTAGATTAAAGATTTCCATGATATGTGTTATATTTTGAAGTGTGATGTCACAGCCTGGGGAGGCTTGAACAAGGTAGATTGATGGTGTAAATTTGGCAATTAATGTCATGTGATACATAAAAAGCAGAAAATCTTTCATTAAAGTAATGGAGAATATTTACAGTTGACTGCCCCCTTTTAGCACTCCTATTGCAATTGATTTGATTCAGCTTTTCTGTGGAAATTGCTTTTCAAATTTCCATGAGGATATTTTCATACAGTCGTTTCTTTTTTACAGGATTTGAACCAACTGACTGCAAAGATACATTCAAAATTTCTGATGCACTTTTAGAAATTTTCTTGCATAACTCGCCTTCACTACTATGGATTATGATAGGTTAAGTCTCGGCTTCAACATATAGGCATGAGTGGCTGTTATCAGTTTCGAAGTTCACAGGCACATTTAGTCTTTTGAAAGTTTTCTCATAATTTGTCACAGATTTTTTATGAATAGTTTAACCATCCACTGAGAAACGGGATGTAGAGGGTGTCCACAAAATTTGTTAACATTTCAATAATTCATAAAAATTGGTATATCAGAATGCTGTATTCATAGAAATGAATTGCAAGGAGGAGTTTTTAATGGAAAAATTTAGTTCACGTTATTACTGATGGAGGGTGCTGTGCCACATGTCTAATGTGTGATATGCATGCAAATGAGAGTCCTATAAAATGCAAGGTCTAGTGAACGCATGCATTCCCAGTCACTGTTGTGTGCAGAGTTAAGGTTTGTTGCTACAACTCTGCTCACAGCAGCGACTGGGTATGCATGGATCTAATTTTTTTTTTTTTTTCACAGTAGTTTTTATTGGGTTTTTTTAACGATCACCATGAAAAACTTTAAAAGAAGCTTAATTCGTGTGTGAGTCAATATGAACAACACTTGCTGTTTCTACACGATATGATAAAAGTCTATGATGATGACATTAAAAAAACTTTAATTAAAAGGTTGAAAGGTGAAATACATCAGATTTGAAATAATCGAACTCAGAGATTACGTATGGTTATATATCATGAACAATGCCAGATTACAACTTAAAATTTGAGAAACAAAGATACATATGTGACGTAGTCAATCACAAAACCTGTGCACGGGAGTCAACTCCTTGTGGGAGGGGGCATTGTTTGTTCAAAATAAGGTTCTTCCAAACCCCAGGAATGTAATTAGGGAAATCATCATTGCAACAAGAGTCAAAGTTCTCAAGTATAAATAAACTTTCTGTAAATAACAAAGTTGGTTTACATGACGGAGATGCCAGTGTTGTCATATTGTCCCAATCTGGAAAAAACTTACCACTGTTAACTGCTCTTGCCTAGGCAGTCGTTTGTGATCCGTTCCGAACATTGTATTTGTGTTCCACAAGTCTGGTATGAAACTTCCTAGAATTTGAGCATATTATGCAGAATGTGAGTTCCTGGATTGTTTGATCTCAACGGTATACTGTAAACACTTCATTTGTCGAGGCTTGGCACAAAATCATGGTCGCTATGGATCAATGACAAGATATTCATATCTGTGGCAGGCATTCTTTAGGGCATGAACAATAAGTGGAACATATTGTACTGACCCCACAAATCTTGACCTGGTTCTCCTTAGACAAGGAAGTTAGTGTCCTATTTGCAACTTTCCCAATTATATTTTGCACTGTGTTTTCAGGGTACCCATATGTTCGCGCTAAGTCGGTAATTTTCTTGAACTCCTGATTACGAGCAATTGAAGAAAAAGAATGTGAGAAGGCGCGATTAACCAGAAAGTGAAACGCTGACAATTTTTGATCTGGGGGATGGGCAGATTAAAAAGGAATATGCTAAAGGTTTCCTGCAAACAGAAAAACTGACAGAATGTGAAACATGATCACGAACAAGAAAGAGGTCCAAAAAAGGTAATGAATGGTTATTCTCCAGTTCAACCAAAAACATGATGGTTGGATGAAAGGAAGAAAGAAATTGTCAGCGTTTCACTTTCTGATTAATCACGCTTTTTCACATTATTCTTCTTCAATTGCTCGTAATCAGGAATTCAAGAAAATTACAGACTTAGCGTGAACATATGGGCACCCTGAAAACACAGTTCAACGTATAATTGGGAAAGTTGCAAATAGGACACTAACTTCCTTGTCTAAGGAGAACGAGAGGTCAAGATTTGTGGGGTCAGTGCAATATGTTCCACTTATTGTTCATGCCCTAAAGAATGCCTGCCACAGATATCAAGTCTACTTTGGAGTCAAAACCATGAATATCTTGTCATCGATCCGTAGCGACCGTGATCTTGCGCCAAGCCTCGACAAATGAAGTGTTTACAATATACCGTTGAGATCAAACGATCCAGGAACTCACGATTCTGTATATATCGGCTCAACTTCTAGGAAGTTTCATACCAGACTCATAGAACACAAATACAATGTTCGGAACGGGTCACAAATGACTGCCTAGGCAAGAGCAGTTAACAGTGGTAAGGTTTTTTCCAGATTGGGACAATATGACAACACTGGCATCTCCGTCATGTAAACCAACTTTGTTATTTACAGAAAGTTTATTTATACTTGAGAACTTTGACTCTTGTTGCAATGATGATTTTCTTAATTACATTCCTGGGGTTTGGAAGAACCTTATGTTGAACAAACAATGCCCCCTCCCACAAGGTGTTGACTCTCGTGCACAGGTTTTGTGATTGACTACATCACATATGTATCTTTGTTTCTCAAATTTTAAGTTGTAATCTGGCATTGTTCATGATATATAACCATACGTAATCTCTGAGTTCGATTATTTCAAATCTGACGTATTTCAACTTTCAACCTTTGAATTTAGGTTTTTTTAATGTCACCATCACAGACTTTTATCATATCGTGTAGAAACGGTAAGTGTTGTTTATATTATATACCATGAAAAACTCGGTGGGCTGTAAACAGTCGCCCATCCCTAATTCAGAGGCACTGGTTCCAGGGAAAGAAGAGAGCCAGTGCCATAACACAAACTCAACATCCATGCCTCACTGGGATTTGAACTCGAACCCCTCAGATGAACAGTTAGAAGCCGTTGCTTAAACCACTGCACCACCAGAGAATGCTATATTGATAATGCAGGGTGGTGAAATAAGCTTGTGGCATTATGATTTGATGGTGTAAGTGTTTGATGGTGGGGCTATGACAAAATTATCTGAGTCACTAGGAATCATTCTAGTTCACTGTGTGGCCCACAGGCTGGAGCTGGTTATTTCAGACACTAAAATTAGTATGATTTGTTACAAAATGTGAACAGCTACTGAAATCGGTTTACTACGAATAATATAATAAGAGTCCTAAGCTTTTAAATGAGCTAAACATAGTGTGCAGAAGTGCTTGGTAAAGCTTTAAGAACACCTGTATAATGGCCATTTGATAGATTTCATCAAGAAATGCATTGAGATCAATGACTAAACGCCTACTGCTAATTTTTAGTCACATGAGAAATTTCTGCTCCACTGGCAAAAATGGTAAAAGTGGCTAAAGTGCAAAGCTGGCTGGAAAGTTAAAAGTCGGTTTGCTTCTTGTACTTTCTGCTAGATGTCTCGTCCCTTTTAAGTGGACTTTCCAAAACATGTCAAAAGGCTGATGTATCTATGTTCAGTATGAAACACTGCAGGTTACCCAAGCTAAGTAAAATTTTGTGAAAAAGGAAAAGGGAAAAGAGCCTGCTGATTTTGAGCAAAATTTTGATTAGCATAGTTGCTCTTTCAAAGGTGTGCTTAAAAATGATGGTGTGTTTCATAATGACCGACAGCTTGTGAAAAACTTGAAGAGTACATGAAGAAGCGATATAATTTCCACCACCATTTTAAGCAACATGCACATATTTGATGCAGTTAATTTGTCAGATACCAAAAATGACATATTTATGTACAGTTGAAAGAACTAGATACTCTAAACAAAACTACCTTTCAAGGACTTAGATTTACCATCAAATTGCACTAAATCAGATACTGAGACTATTTTTCCATTTTTAAAGCTCCTCTTTGTGATCGTTACTCATTCTATGCTTTAAAGTACACATTTTTCTCGGTAGTTATTAAAATTTTGTACATACAAACAGTTGTGGCCAAAAGTCCTGCACCAGTAGACCGAAAGTCAATTTTTGATGTCAACTTATACAGCGTAATGTTAAAGTCAGGAATAAATATTATGCATCACGTTTTAATATACTGTCAGAGTGTAAATACTCGTGGTTCAATTTACTGTTTCACACATTAATATTGGTTTTAATCATCAAGAATCAAAGTCGTACTTCATCATTTCCAGAAATTTTGTGATAAACATAAGTTTGATGTTATTATTTACTGTCCTTTGGTAATAGGCTTAACAGTTATGGTTCTCGATGTCTTTGAGGTTTAAGTGTTTCTTTTTAGCCAAAGAACATTTATTGGTTACCTTGATGAAATCCCGGAATGTGGAGCACGGCATCGTCTTCTTAACGTATTATTTCTCATACCAGTTTCAGCTTTTGATGTATAAGCCTTCTTCAGTGAGTTTTTTGTGCTATCATTTTAGTACTTGATGCTATTAGGCGCTTAGCTGCGGCCTTAATGACAATGTTATTTCATAGTTTTGTTGCCGTCTACGTTCGAATGTCTCTCCTAGTGTTATATATATAGCGTCACCATCTATCGTTCTTTATTGTCATTAAAGTCTTTTTGTGGATAACTCTTTTCATAATTCTTTTACTTTCTGTTATCCTTTTTTGTTTTTGTTTTTTCTCTTGCTCTATGAGGAATTTCCATGCAAAGGGCAATTCAACAGGAGTGTTATTGTTGCAATTGTTTTCACGCGTTTTCTCAATTAAAACTGCTTCTGCGGTCAAAAGTTTTTTATGTGTGTCATGCGTTGTTACGATTTTAGATTCATGCCAGCATGGGATAGCATTGCTTTGCACACAGTGTTGTATTAAAACAGTCTTCTTCCTTTTTGTTCCAGTTTTTGAGGTGCTCGTATAAGCGAGTTTGGAAACATCTTTTTTTTCAAACTCGCCTACACGAGCACCTCAAAAACTGGAACAAAAAGGAAGAAAAGACTGTTTTAATACAACACTGTGTGCAAAGCAATGCTATCCCATGCTGGCATGAATCTAAAATCGTAACAACGCATGACACACATAAAAAACTTTTGACCGCAGAAGCAGGTTTTAATTGAGAAAGCGCGTGAAAACAATTGCAACAATAACACTCCTGTTGAATTGCCCTTTGCATGGAAATTCCTCGTAGAGCAAGAGAAAAACAAAAAAGGATAACAGAAAGTAAAGAATTATGAAAAGAGTTATCCACAAAAAAAAAAAAAAAGACTCCTCACGGGGATAACTGGTTTTCCAGTTATTTGGGGAGCGGCGCCCCTACGGCCCGAGCTGACCTTGTGACAGAACATCTTACTTTTTCGTATTGTAAGAATATGTTACCGAAGGGACAGCTGTTCAGCCAGCTGCTATGGGGATGGCGTCCCCACGGCCCGAGCCGACATGTACATGTGATGATTTTCACATTTTTATGTTTTTTGTTTTTTTCACTTGACACGCTCCCGCCTCAGTTGTAGGCTGCTGAGGTTGTGATTATGCGCCAGCTCTGGATTTTAGTTTCTCTTTTTCTTTTCTGTCATCTTCGTTTTATGTTTCTTTCTTTGTTTTTCCGAGCTGGTTAGCTAGACCTACCTGCACGTTTGCGGTGTGCGGTGACCCGTAAGGTGGAAAAGGGGATGCTGGCGGCTGAGGTTTCTGGAGACCAGGGTGTTGTTGTCGCAAGTTGCCAACACTCTTTGCCCCCTGCTTCATCCTAAACGGGCGGCTAGGAACTAACCCACTCCTAGTCAATGAGGTCTGTGGCCGAGTAGAGCCCAGACCTCTAACGGCTTGTCGTTTCGCACGACAGGGTGAGTCTGGGGATAGGGTGGGCATGCCAAAGGGGTGTTCCCCAGGCATGGGAAAGTCTGGGTGCACGCCGAGTGCATGTCTACCCTATCAACTTGCTATATCCGCTTCCTATCCCTAGCGCCGTGTCCTGCGTCCGCTTGGGCTTGCGGACCTCCGGTTCTCCCTCGTTGGGCTCGATTGTGGGTGGGGAAGTCGGTGGACGAATTCTAAAATTTTTTCATGGCTCTCAATTCTGTTTCCCACGAACCAACAACCAAAAGAGGTATGGAGGAAGGCTCATCCCCTTCCGCAAAAAAACATGTTCCTGATTGTTCAAATGCTCGTTTCTTTTTTGTGCACTCATTGGACCCTCCAAAGCCTTTGAGTGCCAGAAGTCCATTTTGGATAAACAAAGCACTTCAATCGATAACAAGCTCTCCTAAGAGCATGAAGAAACTTCAGTCTGGAGGTCTTCTGGTAGAAATGTCCACTGTGGCCTACAGCTCTACACTTAACACTACCACGCTGCTTGAGACTCTGGTCAAAATAACACCTCATGGATACCTAAATTCATCTCGACGTGTTGTCTCCTCTGAGGACCTCGTTGAGTGTACTGAGGAAGAATTACTTGAAGAACTGAGGAGTCAACATGTTACGGGCGTGCGGCGTATACTCTTTAGGCGGAATGGGCAATCCGTCCCATCCCGCAACATCATTTTAACATTCGATAGTCCTTCCCTGCCTACGTCCATCAAGGCAGGGTATCTTCACCTTGAGATACGTCCGTACATCCCTAATCCTTTGAGATGTTTTAGGTGTCAGTCTTACGGCCATTCTCAGCAGTGGTGCAGAAGCAATCCTAGGTGTGGACGCTGTGGTGCCACGGAACATCTTTTACCAGAATGTGTGGCCGAGGCCGAGTTTTGTGTGAACTGCAAGGGTTCACACGCAGCATCAGCCAAAGATTGTCCCAAGTGGAAGGAGGAGAAAGAAATTCAAAGGCTAAAAACAGTTGAGAATATTTCCCATCCTGAGGCTAGAAGGAGAGTAGTTCCTGTTGCTTCTGATCGGCGATCATATGCATTAGTGGTGGTTGCCAAATCTACAATCGGCATTCAAACCGACATTCAGATCCCCACTAAATGTCCCTACAAGCTGGACGATATCATCGCAGCCGGACTGGAGGCACTCCAGTCTTGAGCTAGGGGTCTGAAAGCGGCACCCACCACTTCGCCGAAGCACACTCAACCCACCACCAGCAAGGGAACTCAGGCCACTTCTTCTGGCAAGAAAACCAAAGCCCAGGATAAGAAAAGCATTTCTTCTCCAAAATCTCAGCAATCAACTCAACGCCAAGCGCCTTCCGTTAAAACACTTGGGACAAAGCATGCTCCCATCTTGGCCCCTGGTCACACTCCTCCACATCTGGGGGAACCCTCATCAGAGGGGATGGAGCCTGACTTCGTTTGATCATTTCTTTTTTCATTTCACTTTTAACCATGGCTTCAATCATTCAGTGGAACTGTAGAGGTTTTCGGACGAGTTTTGATGTGAAACATCTGCTTTCGTTGTATTCTCCGGTGTGCTTTTGTTTACAGGAAACAAAACTTAAACCATCAGACCTGCTTTCAGTTCCAGGATACAGTGCGCATCGGACAGATAATGCATCGGGAGACATCGCCTGTGGGGGAGTCGGTATTCTTGTCCCTCACAGTGTTCCGGTGTCTTCCGTCGCGATATCCACAACTTTGCAGGCCGTGGCGGTTCGCATATCTGTACCTGTGCCTCTTACTGTCTGCAGTGTCTATCTGCCGCCGGACGAGAACGTGAGCGTCTCTGTTCTGGAAAGCTTGGTTGATCAGCTGCCTTCACCCTTTCTTCTACTGGGTGACTTCAATGCTCATCATCATTTGTAGGGTAGTGTCAGCATCAGCACGAGAGGTCGTCGAATACAGTCTCTTCTGTCCTCTGCCTCTTTGTGCCTTTTTAACACCGGTGCTGACACGTACTTCCATGCCGACAAGATCCTTCAGTGCGATCGATTTGACATTGGGATCGCCATCGATTATTGCTGATTGGTCGTAGACGGTGTGTAATGACCTCCACGGGAGCGACCATTTTCCTATTGTGCTCTCGCATCATGCGAACATGCCATCTTTTGCCTCCCGCCCTCCTCGGTGGAGGATGGAGCGTGCGAGATGGGAGGTCTTCATATCGTCAGCAGTGATATCTTCTGCAATGGTGATCTAAGAGTCAATCGACAGAGCTGTTCTTGAAGTCACAAATTGCATTATTCAGGCAGCTGATCTTTCTATACCAAAAACATCTCCGACACTCTCCAGAAGTCCGAAGCCTTGGTGGACCCCTGAATGCGCAGCGGCTAGGAGAGCTCATCATAAGGCCTGGTCTACGTTTCGGCGTTATCCGACCGATGATAATCTCGTTACATTCAAACGAGCAAAATCCTATGCCCGGTTGGTGCGTCGACGTAGCAAGAGGGAGTCTTGGATCCAGTATCTGTTTGATCTCTCACTTCACGGGCCAGTTCGAAAAGTGTGTGGGACAAGATTCGTAAGATCCGGGGTAACTACAGCTCTCACCAGATCTCCATTCTCGAGAGTAACGGCTGCACATATGCTGAAGTAGGGGAGATTGCTGATTGTTTGGGGGAGGCGTTCGCCTCCGTGTCTAGTGACCTGGCGTATCCTTCCTCCTTTCTGAGGATTAAATCCACTGCGGAACGCCAGAAAGTCTCCTTTGCGCTTTTTAGTAGAACTGACTATAACTCCCCCTTCAGCATGTTTGAACTCAATGGGGCTCTGCATCGGTCCGGCGCTACATCTGTTGGTCCCGATGGCATCCACTATGACATGCTCCGTCATGTCTCGCAGTCGTCTCTCGAGAATCTTATACTCCTGTATAAACGCATTTGGTCGGAGCACAGTTTCCCAGAATCTTGGCGAAAAGCTTTTGTTCTGCCTTTTCCCAAACCTGGCAAGGATCCCAAGTCTCCCTCTAGTTATCGTCCAATTGCTCTTATTAGTTGTCTGTGTAAAGTTCTTGAACGCATGGTTAATTCCCGGTTAGTTCATTTTTTGGAATATCATCAAGTACTTTCACCATCACAAAGCGGCTTTCGCCGTCATCGTTCACCTCACAATCATCTCCTGCACCTTGAGACATCTGTGCTCGAGGCGTTCGTGCGTAGGCAGCACCTGGTGTCCGTTTTCTTTGATATTGAAAAAGCCTATGATCGAGCGTGGTGGCACGGTATTATCCGTGACCTCCACGCATGCGGATTGCGAGGAAATCTTCCAATCTTCATCGTTAATTTTCTTCGCAATCGGGTGTTCCAGGTGCGCCTGGGTACGACGCTCTCGGCACCGTTCCATCAAGAACAAGGTGTTCCTCAAGGTTGCATTTTATCTGTCACATTGTTCATCCTTCGCATTAATTGTCTTTTCACAAATCTTCCACCTGCGGTTTCGACTACTGCTTATGTTGATGACTTGCACATTTTCTGCTCGTCATCAATCATGAATTTTATTGAAAGGCAGTTGCAGTCTGCGATTAACCAGATCTTTAAAGCGGCGAATAGCAATGGCTTCGTTCTTTCCCCCGACAAGACAGCGTGTGTCCATTTCTGCCGGAGGTGCGGCCTCCATCCTGACCCAGAGCTGTATTTAGACCATGCAGCCATACCAGTTTTGCCCGAGACCAAGTTCCTTGGTTTTTTGACCGTTGACCGTGCGCTTACATTCTGTGCGCACGTTCAGCGGCTAAAGACCTGTCTGCAGGCTCTATCCATTCTTAAGATCCTTTCGAGAGTCTCGTGAGGTGCAGACAGGGTGTCATTGTTTTGCATTTACCATTCTTTAATACGGTCGAAACTGGATTATGGTTGTATCGTGTATGGCTCTGCTCGTCGTTCCGTTCTCCGGCCTTTGGACAATATTCACCACCAAGCACTGCGTCTTTGTTCAGGAGCATTTCGAACATCTCCGATTCCCAGCCTTTACGCTGACGCGAACGAACCGTCGCTTGAATTACGCCGTCTGCAGCTGTCTATTCAATTCTACTTGAAACTTAGATCTCTTCCAGACCATCCTTTGTATGATGCAGTTTTTCATCCCCAGCATGCTCGTTTATTTGAGAACCGGCCCTCGTGCATTTCAACCTTCGGTCTTCGTATGGCGGCCGTAGCCCGTGTTGTAGGGCTCGACATGTCACTTGTTGGAGAGACCAGGGGCTTTGGGGATCCTCCATGGCACCCACTTGATGTCATGGTTGATACCACCTTTACATATTTTGATAAATCCTCAACCCCTGCGTCAGTGTACCAGCAGCTCTTCACTGAGCACCGTGCCTCAATTCTGACTACACTCCTATTTTTACTGATGGCTCCAAGATGCATGGAGTCGTTGGATCCGTGGCTGTCTATGTAGATGATGTTTCAGTAGCGCGGATCCCAGCTGAGGCCACGGTGTTTTCGGCGGAGATGCATGTTCAGTCGAGTTCTCACCATTGTGCTATGGTCTATACGGATTCTTTAAGTGTCTTGCAGTCCTTGTCATCTGCGGATTGCCGTGACTATCCTTTTCTCTTGGGTGTGAGACGGTTGCTTCGTCGCTTGCTCGAGGCCGGTTTTCAGGTTCAGTTTTGCTGAATTCCTGGGCATGTTGGAATCTCGGGTAACGAGTGTGCTGATGCGGCTGCTAGATCTGCTTCCTCTTTGGTCGTCACACCCTTGCCACTGTTTCACTGGGATTTCCGCTTTCTTCTTCACGACCATATTAAGCGAACGTGGCAGGGTCTGTGGGACCAAGAGGTGGAAAATAAACTGCATCGTATAAAACCTAATTTTGGAATCTGGAAATCCTCAGTTCGTCGGAACCGTAGGGAGGAAGTGGTGCTTGCGCGTCTCCGCATTGGGCATTGTCGTTTCACTCACCGCTTTTTGCTGTGTGGCTACACTGCGCTGATGTGTGAGACGTGCAATTGCCGACTCACTGTCATTCATCTTTTGTGTAGTTGTGTTCGTTTTCGTGATGTGCGTTTTCATTTCTTTCATTCTCATTTGTTGACCGAGGACGCCGCTACACTGCAGCGGCTCTTGAATGACCACTGCGATACTGTTGCCGTTTTTTCATTTTTTGAACTAATTGACTTTTTTAAACGTATCTAGATTTTAGCCCTATCATCATTCTCATTCCTCAGTTTTACTTAATCAGCTAGTTTTTAACCAGTGTACCATGTTTTTAATACTGTTTGTTTCATTGTCTTTTTAGCCCTTCCATAATTCTCATTGTTCAGTTTTACGTGATCATCCAGATTTTAAGTTTTATACCACGTTTTTAATACTGTTTGTTTGTCTTGTGTCTGGCGCTCTTTGGCCAAACATGGCCCTTGCGCCAACCAAAAAGACTTTAATGACATTAAAGAAAGATAGATGGCGACGCTATATATGTAACACTAGGAGAGACATTCGAACGTAGACGGCAGCGAAACTATGAAATAACATCTAACATCATCATTAAGGCCGCAGCTAAGCGCCTAATAACATCAAGTACTAAAATGATAGCCCAAAAAACTCACTGAAGAAGGCTTATACATCAAAAGCTGAAACAGGTATGAGAAATAATACGTTAAGAAGATGCCGTGCTTCACATTCCTGGATTTCATCAAAGTAACCATTAAATGTTCTTTGGCTAAAAAGAAACACTTAACCTCTAAGACATCGTGAACCATAACTGTTAAGCCTATTACCAAAGGACAGTAAATAATAACATCAAACTTATGTTTATCACAAAATTTCTGGAAAAGATGAAGTGCAACTTTGATTCTTGACGATTAAAACCAATATTAACGTGTGAAACAGTAAATTGAACCACGAGTATTTATACTCTGACAATTATTAAAACGTTGTGATAACCACGTAATCCAACAACGGCATTGAGTAGTTAATAACTACGGATATTATACATCATTTTAAAGGAAATTTTATGCTGAATTCAAATATTTTTACAGAATGTTATTTACCAGTAACAGAAGTGAAGTTACAAGCAAAATTACAGAATCTAGTCATAAAAAGCAAAATATAGTGGAATTTGTGAAATTAGTGTACAATGCATTTAACGTAAAATTACTGTACAGTAGTACAATATTGAAACTTGCAGGACACATGAAATAACTTACCAACAAGCAAAATGCGCTTTAATATTTAATTGGATAACCACGGTTTTTTGATAACAAAGTGCACCTTTTTGGCATGGAACTAATAAGATTCTCTAGTTGTCCATTGGTGATAACACGGTGCCATACGACCCGTACAGGCTCAATTAATGCTGTTTTAGATGTGGGGCTTTGTTGACGAATCTTTTGCTTCAATCTCATCCACAGAGTTTCTATGGGATTAAGATCCGGTGACTGTGCCGACCGCTGAAGTTTTCTTATAATTTTTCGATTAAGCCACTCGTTAACCAACTTTGACCGATGACATGGCGCGTTATCGTCCTGAAAGATAAAATTCCGCAAACCCAGCAGTTTGGACTCTAAAATATCTACATATTTCGATCCATTCACTGTGCCATCAACAATGTGCAGACGGCCAACACCACTGGCTGAAATACAGGACCATAACTTCTCCGAATGTGGGTGCTTGATTGTTGGCTGGGTGCAGTATGCCTTATATCTTTCACCAGCCCGACGACTTACTTATTTCCGTTATTAGTGGGAATAGTAACACTTGTTTCATCACTGAAAATAAAAAAATTTCCATTCATCAACAGTCCAATTTTTGTGTGCCTTGGCCCAAGCAATTCTTTTCAGCCTTTTTTGTTCATTAAAGAAAGGTTTTCATGCAGTCTGTCTATTTTCTTGTAGCCTACGACGAACTGCACGTGCAGATGCAATAATGCCTACTTCATTCTCCCACTCATTTCTTAAATCAGTGGTTGTTTTAAACCTTGATTTTAAGGAACGATGAATCAACATGCGATCATCAGCCTTGGTCGACCTGTTCTTTCTCTGTTTCTCACACATCCAGTTTCTGCAATTCTTTTAATGGTGCGCAAGACAGTGGAATGATCACAGCCACATTTAACAGCAATTTTATGACTACTGAATCCAAGTTCATGCAAAGTAATAACTTTTGTCCTGGTTTGAAGAGGCAGTCCCAATTTTCGGGTCTTTGACATTCCGAAATTAAAATATCACCAGGAATTCTGCATAAACTTTTGTCAACTGACAACAAGCAGCTGCGTTCTAAGTCGGCAGATGATTCTACTTCCTTTTATGTCTCACTAGCAGACGTCGGAGGAAGCTATAGTGGATTAGAGAAGCGCAAACACTTTTTCAGAACTGGATTTGTGTTTTCCCACTTGCACATTTTTGCTTGTAACTTCACTTCTACTACTACTAACATTCTGTAAAAATATCTGAATTCAGCATAACATTTCCTTTAAAATGATGTATAATATGTATTCCTGATTTTACCATTACGCTGCATAAGTTGACTTCAAACATGAAATATTGACTTTCGGTCTACTGGTGCAGGACTTTTGGCCATGATTGTACATATCACTAAGCTGTTCTCTGAGATTCAGAGGTTAGCTCCAAAAAGAAATACAAACTATCAGATTATTTTTACTTACTGTTGCTGTATCAAACTTCTCCATTTACAGCGATCTTGACATACCACTCGGGCTTCACTGTTATCCATTACACGCTGTACACAAGATATTCTATACTTCATACTCTTAATTATTTTCTCATGCAGATGCTCGTGAATCTGATCCTCCCATGACTTCCTCTGCCTTTCCTTCCTGACACTTGGGCTACAAATATTTTCTTAGTAAGTATCATATCACTCATTCTTTCAACATGGCCAAACCATCAAAACATATTAGTCTTCACCTTGCTAACGACACTTTGCTTCACACAATCAGAACGTGTCTTGCTACCCCCCCTCGTAAGTAACGCATTTATCCAGCACACAAACGACCCCTATGTTTCTTCTGTAGTACCCAATTAGCTGCCATACATCACAGTACGAGCAATTACACTTTCAATCATACACAGCCATTCCTAAATACACAAACACATTTACCTGGTCCATCAGTGTGCCAATTAGACTTATATTATATTCAGTACTGGCAGTTAGTCTCTCAAAAACCATAACTTTGATTTTTCCCTTATTTATACTAAGTTTGAATTTCATTCAAACTTCGTACATCCGAGACAACATACTCTGCAACTCACTTTTGCTCTCTGCCAACAGGACAGTGGCATCAGCATACAGCAATCTGCGCACACGGATATTACCAAGACATAAACCAGTATTACCTATTTGGGCATCATGCATGCACGCATCCATAAATATATTAGGCAGCCATGATGACATTACACAACCCTGTCTGACTCTTGCACCAATAGAAAACCATTTTGATAAAACACCATTTACTCATACACAAGCTGTACTGCCATGATACATGACTTTTACACTATTAAGTAGATTCCCAGTAACACCATATTCATTCAATACATTCCACAAAAGTGTCCTATTTACTTGGCCGTAAGCTTTCTATGAAGGCAGAAAAAACTTTCTTACCAACAACCAGTTACTTTTCAGTCATCATGCATAATGCAAAAATTCGGTGCCTTTACCAGGCATAAAACCACTCTGAACATCCCACACTTTCTTTGATGTAAGACCCCATACTTTTTCAATAACGACCTTACCAAATACTTTTCCTGACATACTTAGTAGGCTAATACCACGATAATTCTTGCAGTCGGTCTGATCACCTTTCCCCTTGTACAAGGGAACAATGATAGCATCCTTCCATTCCCGAGGGACCATTCCTAACTCCCAGCACAACTTGCAAATTTCAGGTAACCTATCAATTACAGAGTCAGCACCATACTTCAACATCTCGGCAGTTATGCCATCAACTGCCGGAGCCTTACCATTCTGAAGAGATTTTAGAGCTTTACACACTTCTCTTGAGATCCCGCCTGTGCTTTCACTGTGCCATCATTGGCATCAGAATCGTCTTTGCTTTCCTGATCTAATAACTCACAGAAGTATTCACCCCATCTTTTGCTTTACTCGTTGGACTCGCATATCATTTCCCCAACCCTGTGCTTCACACAACTTACAACTTTGTTTCCCCTATTTTTCCTGAGTCTCATGTACTGCCAGAAAGTCTTTCTATCTTTCCACCTTCTCCTTCCTATCTTTTGCCTTACTCTGGCGAACCAGAGTAGTGGCTTCATGCTTCTTACATCGATATTCATCCACAGAAAGTTAAATGCCCGTTCGTGGGGTATTTTTTTTGTTTGTTTTTGATTTGAGGTTTAACGACCACCATGAGCAACTGAGTGGGCTATAAGCAGTCGCCCATCCCTAATTTAGGGCCACTGGTTCCAAGGAAGGGAGAGAGCCAGTGCCTTAAGACAAACACACAACACCCATGCCTCACGGGATTCGAACCCGGACGCCTTACGGACGAATGATCAGAAGCCATCGCTTAGACCACTGCTCCACCGGAGCAGCAATCCCTGCTGGTAATAACATCATTGCACTGGGAAGACAAAAAGATAAAGATTAATGGAGATTGTTTAACCCACCTTCGTTTTGTTGATGGCGTAGTCATTCTTGCAAGTACCCTCTCAGACCTGTAGAGTATGACCCAGAAACTGACAAGAGTAAAGAAGTGGGATTAAACAGCAAAATTAATGTGCGATGCTTTTACAAGAACTGTATATTTAGAGGTGAATGGGCAAATTTAGAAGTAACCGATGCCTTCATATACCGTGGGCAACAGACATGCAAGAGACACATTGAAGAAATCAATAGCAGTATAAAACCTGGCTAGAGTGCATTTGGAAGAAACAGTACAATTTTCAAGAGCAATTTGCTATTATGACTCAAAAGAAAAAGGTTTAATCAATGCATCCTTCCATCTCTTACTTATAGATCAGAGACATGTGCCTTAACTGAAAAAGACACAAGCTATGGACAGCTCATTGAAGCATGGAGAGACGCAAGCTTGGTGTTACCAAGAAAGACGAAAACGAACTCGTGGATCAAGAAGCGGACGAAAGTTGATAGCATCATGATTAAGGTGAAGACTCTCAAGTCGCAATGAGCTGGACATATTAGTACTGAGCCGCCCCGGTGGCGCAGTGGTCTAAGGCGTTGGTCTCTGATCATTCGTCCGTAAGGGGTCCGGGTTCGAATCCCGGTCAGGCATGGATGTTGTGTTTGTCTTACGGCACTGGCTCTCTCCCTTCCCTGGAACCAGTGACCCTAAATTAGGGACGGGCGACTGCTTATAGCCCATTGAGTTGCTCACGGTGGTCGTTAAACCTCCAATCCAAAAAAAAAAAAATATTAGTACTGACAGCCACTGCGCAACTGAAATATTAGACTGGATTCCATGGGAAGGAAAATACTAAGAAGACCTCGTAGGAGATAGGTGGATGAAATTCAAGAGCGCGCGGGAGTGACATGGAAGAGAATTGTTCAAGACAGAGAATAGTGGTAGACTTGAGGAGATCATTCAGATTGAGAATGGTTGTTGATTGTGATGTTGATGTACATTGAGTGATCACTGAATTATGACCACCTACCTAACACTTCGTAGGTCTTCCTTTCGCCCTCAGTACAGCAGCTACCGAACATGACATCGATTCAATAAGATGCCGGAAGCAGTTGGGAGGTAAAGCCAATCAAGCTGTTTGTAAGGCGCCCTTCAATGGAGGTGATTGGTGTATCCAGACGCCTGATATGCCGTCCCATAGTGTCCCAGAAGGAGTCTATTTGATTGATATCGGGGGATTTCGGAGTCTAATAGATATGCTGGAAGTCTGAACTGTGTTCCTCAAACCATTCCTGCATAACATTGGACCTTTGGCTTGTCGCATTGTCATCTTGGAAGACACAGTCGCCATTTGGGAAAAAGGGCAACATTGTTGGGTGTACAAAGTCAACAAGCAATTCACGATAGTAGGCACCAGTCATACGTTGTTCCACATGCGCCAGGGGTCCACGTTCCTGCCAGGTAAACATGCCCCACACCATACAACCGCATCATCCGGCTTTAACTGTGGAAATCATGCAAGACGGATGAAGTGCCTCGTGTCGTTCGCGCCAAATACGTACACGGCCATCCACGGAGTGGAGTAAAAAACGCGACTCGTCAGACCAGCACACGTTTTACCCAGCCATCCAACTTGCATGATGTTTGCACCAGGCGATTCTTTTGCGCCGATAAACCGTGGTTAGGAGAGGATGTCGTCGGGGTCGTCTGCTGTTATAGCTCATACGGGTGAACGTGCGACGCATGGTATGGCAGATACTGTTCCGGGTTGACCTTAGTTGTATTGGGTAGTCAACTGTTGAACAGTGCTATGTCTGTTGGCCTATACGAGTCCTCGGACCCGGCGCTCACCTCTCAGATCAACCTTTCGCTGTCCTGCGCAGTTTTGCCTCTAGGTCATTGTTTGACCACATTCACGCCAGTCCGGATACACCTTAACTACGTCGGCTCGCGAACAACCTACCAGTTCAGCTGTTTGGGAAATCGAGGCACCCGTTCTTCGAGCTGCCACAATCTGTCTTTTTCCCAAAGCCGACAAATCCATTCCGTTTACTCATCACGCTCCCAATTTTACTACCTAGTGCTCCACTCACACCTTATATATGCTACGTCGGTGGACTAATCGCTCCGTCTCGTAAATCACGTGGTTAACGGACCGCATCCACTTTTAATAGGGGTGGTCATAATTCAGTGATCACTTAGTGTATATCACAACTGCTAAGGCGGCCTATGTTTGGCTATTTTAGTGCATTGAGTCAATTTTATTTTGTAATGCAATCCTTTGGATTCGGCGTATTGTATGGTGGCAGTGTTTTGGTGTGACAGAGCAGTAACGGATTGGCGAGTCACCGTCTTGCTTGTAACTGTGACAAATTCGCTGTTACCAACGGCTCGCTTTGAATTCTTTGTTTACGTCAGAACATAGAGCAACATTAAAAATTAGTTGGAAATTACAAATTAGGAGGAGGAAATGTTAATGTAAAACGAGCAAATGTATAGATCATATTTTGCTTTGTGGTTTAAAAACAATTTCAAGAAGGCCGACAATTTTCCTTGAACGATGGCTAACGATCGAGCTGTCAGTCATCTTTAAAAACGTATTCCAATATAGGAAAACAATTTACAAGTGACAACGAACGAAATCCGTTGGCAGTTCTTAAATGATTGGAAAGACTAAACATGAACACAGAAACTCAAATTCAGTTTGACTAAAAATTTGATGAGCGAAGGTAGCGGTGCCAAAATGGTTGCGAAAAAAATACGGCAAAGTGAATTCTTGTGTATTTCTTGGGGTACGCTTATATTTAATGAAAAAATCGTGAGAGAGAAATAAAAAAAATGCCGCCCCGGTGGCGCAGTGGTCCAAGCGATGGCCTCTGACCATTCGTCCGTAAGGGGTCCGGGTTCGAATCCCGGTGAGGCATGGATGTTGTGCTTGTCTTACGGCACTGGCTCTATAATGAATAACGCTTTTGCTACCAAGCTAATTATCGTGAATATAGCTTTCACTAGTACTATAATGAATTCAATGCTTGTACTAAGCTTCTAATAGTGAATTCAAATGGTTGTTGTTACTAGTTAATTAAGATCATAAATAAACTTTCCTGCTAATAGTGTAGTAATAGTAATGAACAAACTTATAACTGGTAGTAATGTTGTAGTAGTAATTAAGATGAATAAAGTCTTATGCTGGTTGTCACTAATAACACTAAATGAAATAAACCTAACAGCCAGACAGAGGTCTGACAGTACTATGAACTGAGAAAGACGTACTTACGTAAAACCTTTTATTATGAACTTCTACTGGTATCATCACACACACAGCTACTCAAATAACACGTAGCTCCTTGCACATGAACGAAGCTCTACTCAGCCGCCCCGGTGGCGCAGTGGTATAAGGCGTTGGCCTATGATCATTCGTCCGTAAGGGGTCCGGGTTCGAATCCCGGTCAGGCATGGATGTTGTGTTTGTCTTACGGCACTGGCTCTCTCCCTTCCCTGGAACCAGTGACCCTAAATTAGGGACGGGCGACTACTTATAGCCCGTTGAGTTGCTCACGGTGGTCGTTAAACCTCCAATCAAAAAAAAAAAAAAAGCTCTACTCACATAAACAATAGCTCTCCACATAAACAAACGCTCTCTCTATACAACAAACGCTCTCCCTATACAACAACAAACGCTCTCACTATACAACAACAAACGCTCTCATCAGGTATCGTTGAACGCGCCTATTTATACTGGCTACCACCACGTCATGACTTACACTCATTGCCAGATCTCATTCAGCGGGTGAAATAACATCTCGTTCAGTAAGAAGATAATTTACATAGAAAAATAAAATAACCAGAGATAGTAAAATCAAAAGGAAAGTGAATCGAGAGTATACGTTACATCATCTCCCCCTTAATTTTTTTTTTTCCGAAAAACCTATCAATTTTGGAGTGTAAGTCTTACACTTCGTTGATTGACGTTTCTCGACCTCTTTTTTGTTTTGTTGTTTGGTGGCAGCAGTATTTACAATATCAAACTTGGCATGACAAAATCAAGAAATCTGTATTCGTCTGTGAAACACTTGTATTTTTGAACAAAACAAACCTGCATCGGCATACCTTCCTTTTATTCTGCCTAGCAGGAATCACTTTTTTAATTTCAAATTACGTTCTCATTATTCGTTGAATACACACCAACTGTATCAGCAGCGAAGATTGCCTGGAGTGCCTAACAGTAACAATTTTATTATTTTACCCCCAAGCACATAGATATATATATATAAAAATTTGGATTAGTAGATGGACATAGAAGAAATATAAAAAAAAACACATATATACACAAAAAGGAATGCATAGGCCCACACGAAAAAAAGAAATTCTGACACGCCAACTGGTCGTGCAGGAAAAACAACAAACGGAGAAAAGAACCTGTCCACGAGAACTTACTTATCTCGAGGACGCATAAAAAACTCTAGTACGATAACGTTTTCCAGGCCTAATCGGACTGGTAAATTCAGGTGGACGTAGTGCGTTTCAAGGATTTGAATGGATCTGGAACATCTGTATTCTGTCGATCAAGAAATCCCGGCGGCTGACAGGAACGGCTGAAGTCTGGCGGTCCGGAAATCCCTGCGGCTAATAGGAACGGTCAGGAACGGCTGAAGTCCGGCGATCAGGAACGGCCGAAGTCTGGCGGTCCCGAAATCCCTGCGGCTGACAGGAACGGGCTCCCCCAGGCTTTTGATATGTAGTCCCTTTGTGCTGGGGCCCATGGTGTCCTTCCAGCATTCTTTTGGACGGACGTGGCTCCGGCCACATCGTTTGCTTTCGCCCTCGTGGCATGAGAGTAGCAGCAGGCATCGGCCCTGTTTGCCCTGAGCGTAGGTTCCAGGGGCGAAACCAGGGCGGATGCAAGGATCTCTGCCTTCGTCGCAGCAGATTGGGGAGACAAGTTACGTTTTCGCCCAGCTTTTGGTGGTACTGGACGGTTTGTAATAGGTGTTTGACGTTTAGGAATAGTCAAATTATTGTTCATAACTGATAAATCAGAAATATCCGAAGCCTCTGAGTCGCTGCTGTAATTTAGTGGTCGTGCAGGGCAATGTTTATTCCTGCCTATAGGAATACTCTCTGATGAGGTATTCAAGGAAGTAGGAGCTTGTGTTGGTGCAGAGTTATCAGGAAATGGTGCAGCAATAGTCTTGTCTTGGCAATGGTTGGAGGGAAAGAAACGATACTAGTTGAGCTACGCGAACATTTTATTCTGATTCCTATCTGCCTTTATGTCGTGTGCGTCCTTCTGGCAGGTACGTCACATCTCCTGGTACGTTACATCATCTCCCTCGTGTGCGTCCTTCCGGCAGGTACGTCACATCTCCTGGTACGTTACATCATCTCCCCTTATTTTTTTTGTCGAAGTGCTGGAGAAGGGATTCTCTTATTTTTCCTATCTCGCGGTGTGGAAATAACATCACACCATTGCGAGATTTTGAACGGTCGGATCATCCGGATAGTTCGGGTGCTATTATAACGAAGTAAATTTCTCCGTCATTTTTATCCGCGCCAGGATTCGAACCCGGGTCCCCTCATTCCGGAATAAGTTGCTCTACCAATTGAGCTACGCAGACATTTTATTCTGATTCCTATCTGCCTTTATGTCGTGTGCGTCCTTCTGGCAGGTACGTCACATCTCCTGGTACGTTACAGCTCTTTCCCTTCCCTGTAACCAGTGACCCTAAATTAGGGACGGGCTACTGCTTATAGCCCATTGAGTTGCTCACGGTGGTCGTTAAACCTCCAATCAAAAAAAAAAAAAAATCAATGCTAAAACATCAGCTTCAGTAGCACATATTTTTTCTGGTGTGCCTTTGTCAAGTTTGCCACTGTGGAAACATATTTTGAGGTTATTTTCAGCAATGTTGAAAGTTTTTTTACCTTTCCAGAATGTACTTGTGTATATGTGCTTCATAAAAATTAACATTCAGCGTAGCATTTAAAAACTCGTTCATTTTTCAGAAATTGAAAGGATTTTTTGGGTAAGTTACAAAGTTTATATTAAATACTATGTTTTTCTACAGTTGTAATAAACTACCCTTTCGAAATTGTGACTGTAACAAAATACTGCAAACACTGGATTTCCTTTATTAACGACAGACTGTTTTTTTTATTTTTTTTTTATTGGAGGTTTAACGACCACAGTGAGCAACTCAGCGGGCTATAAGCAGTCGCCCGTCCCTAATTTAGGACCACTGCTTCCAGGGAAGGGAGAGAACCAGTATCGTAAGACAAACACAACATTCATGCCTCACCGGGATTCGAACCCGGATACCTTTCGGACGAATGTATGCGCCAATGAGGCGGCACGCATCCTTCAGAATATAATGAACTAAAGGATGTTCTTCACGGGGACTTTTTACTACGTACAAAATATCGTGGCATGATGTTAAATGTTTTTTTTTTTTTATATCAAGCGGAAATAATTTTAAGAACCACCGGCATAGTGCAGTTGGTTACGTCGCTATGCGCTGTGGGGGAGGCGGGCGCTTCTGACGGGTGTTCGAACCCCGATCATGCCGGCCATCTAGACAAAGGGTTTTCCCGAAGACTCCTTGTGCTTGGGGACACGAATGCGTAGATGGTACCCTGTGACGTCTGCCCCGGATGCACTTTTTCCCTTACTCGTATGCAACAGAGGAATGGCAAGCCGGCTGCATTAATTCGCCAGTTGCCCCTGCACTCAAATGAGTGTGGGGGCAAAACATCACATTTGCCCCCGCAGTTTTCTTTCTTTCCGAATTACATATGTTCGTGATTGGAAATCTCAAACATTCGAGTTTTTTTTGTGAGTTCATTTTGATAGAAATTGAGTATTGCTCTTCATTTTTTACCTTGAACTATCTAGAAATCTGAATTTGTTTTTTTAATGCAACTCCTGAGAGGCTAAGAAATGCTAGCCCCATTAAACAGTCCAGTGGGCTGATTCCCGTTTGGAGACCAGCAGCGTTTTGTGTCTCATTAAATGCGAAGAATGATTCTTCCTCTAAAAAAATGAGTAAAACTAAATAGGGAAATAGAAGCAGGGTGTAGAATGAGATATAGGTTCCTTCAATGTTTAATTATAGCGTCTACGACTACAATTCCTGCGGAATTGGTACCAATCCGGAAGTATCAAAGTCTATAGTTCAAGGCCGTTTATGTGCACAGTTAGTTTAGATTGAGAAACTATATGGATATGAAAAGGTTTTTTTTTTAAAGATGAATGTTTAATCGAAATTTTTTTTTGTTCCAGCAAATTTACGTAATGAAGTTAGCACGTCTTCTTTTACAGTAGTACAATAAATTTTATAAAATGATAAAGTACTTTTTTCTCCGACATCTTGCCCCCGCTGTCAAAAGAGAGTTCCGACGTCATTGTGCTTTTGTTTCTGATGTAAACCGTTCGGCATGGCGCTTTTTGGCTTATTCAGCCCCTTGCGCGAATAAACTGCACCCAACGGCAGTTATGTGTGTGCTCGTAATGGATTTCAAGCCTTAGTTCCGTAACAGAATGAAATTTGCATATGATTACCTATTACCTTTGGCGTAAGCGTTTTGTAATACTTTGTATAAAACTGAGGCGATCATTTCAATTATAACGTGCATATTCGTGTTACACAAAATAAAGTACAATAATTTTGTTTTTCCGAAAAATACCTGTAGGTTCAAAAGAATTTTAATTATTGAAAAGCCCACAAAACGTAGTTGATAATATGGAATTTAAAAATTTCAGTAATTAAAAGCTAGTACATTTCCGCAAAAGGGCCTCCAAGATATTTTTTGCGGGAGCTCCCAAGTTTTTCCGGCACGCCACTGTAGGTTACGAATTATTTTCTTTATTTCAGTACTGTCTGAGACTATATGTGCAAGGAAAAAACAAAATAGCATTTTGATAAGGAGTAATTTTCCTGTTTTATGAAAAATGTCTCTAAAGCAGTTTTAGTGAAAGAGAAGATATTCAACCATAAAGATTAGTTTATCTTCTGGGCATGCATTGTTTCTGTAAGAACACCCGAAGACAAATGGCGTTGTTGGGAAGTCCTAATTTTACTACGTAGGAAAATAGACGAAGACAGGTTTGAAAACCATGCCTGCCTTGTCACTGTGCAAAGAAAAGCGAAACCCGTTGCCCTAGTTCCTACAAATCTAGCTTCCCGATTAAAATTTCGTTTTGTTCTCCTTTGTTTTGTATCTGACTTTCAGATGAAACTGGTATTTCGAGTTCTGGTGTTACTTCGGACATCAGCGATTTTTATCAAGCTCCCCAGAAGTGTGCCAAACACGTTTCAATATATTTTTTTTTCTGGTATTGTTTGCTCTGAGCTGTGGAAATGATTCGTATTTCGTAAACCGGCATCAAACGGAAAAAATTCATTGCGGTTCCTTTCGTTTTTAATAAACATGTATAGGCGAAGGCTCGCGGCGTAGGAAGAGAGTGCTTGGAGATAATGATCGAGGAATTAAATATAAGTCGTGGAGAGGAAATAAATATTTCGCAAATGAACAGGCAGGTGTTGTACTTCTCGGATTTGCTTTTAAACTTGTTTGCCACTCAGTTAATTGGCAAGGAAGCAGTCAACAAAACGGGATGAAGTGCTACCTCCGGGTTAAGATTTTAAAAACACACTTGATTTCAAAATTACTAAGCAAACATATGTTCGGAACAATCATTCAGACAAAATACACATATGTACAAAAGGGGCATCCTGAAAGTAATACCTCCTCCTTAATAACTTTTGAAACGTTGAAGTTGTTTTAATGAAACTGCACTGAGATATACACTATCCACCAACATGTAATTGGACACCTGTGATAGCAAAGGAAAACGAAGTTTATTCACTTTCAATAGTTGGTGGAGTCTCCACGAGCGGCGATTACAGCTGCGACCCTCCGGGGCATACTCTCAACCAGGCGTTGTACGACGGCTAGCGGTATTTTCTTCCACTCGGCTTGGAGAAGACAGGTCAGTTCCTTCACCGATTTCGGACGGTAGGGGCACCCCTTAAGTCGACGCTCCAAATCGTCCCACAGGTGCTCGATGGGTTAAGGTCCGGGCTCTGTGCAGGCCAGTCCATTCGATTAACCCCATTGTCACCATACCAAGCCATGGTGGACCTCGCAACATGACAGGTGGCATTGTCATCCTGAAAGTAACATGGGTCCACCCCGTAAAACTGCCGCAACGTAGGAAGCGCATGGTCATCCAAAATGGTGCAGTAGGTCTCGGCGTTGAGTCTACCAGGAATTGCGACCAAGGGTCCCGTGCCATACCAGGAGAAACACCCCCATAGCATAATTCCACCGCCGCCGAACTTCACAGTTGGCACAATACATTCCGACAGGAGGCGTTCTCCAAACCCAGACCCTGTCATCCGAACGGTAGAGGGTGAACCTTGATTCGTCGCTCCAGAGAACCTGTTTCCACTGTTCAACAGTCCACTGTCGACGTTCTTTGCACCACGTTAGCCGAGCAGCGCTATTGGACTTGGTGATCAAAGGCTTGTGGGCGGCAGCACGTCCATGATAACCGAGCAGATGGTCTTCCTTACAGATGGTATTCATCGAAAGAACACTCCTGAATGCCCGTTGAAACTCCTCGCGGATGTGGCCCATCGATTTGGTGCGGTTCTTCCGAATTTTTCTGGCCAGCACCCGTCGGTCTCTAACTCCCAGTTTTGTGGGTCTTTCGGGTCGGGGCACATTCCGACAGTCACCTCTCATCTTCCACTTGCCAATCACGTAGGCCACTGTCGATTTTGGGTACTTCAACTCGCTGGATATGTCACGTATGGATCGGCCGTTTCTGTGATACCCGACGATTAGACCTTTCTCGAAATCAGAGAGCTCCGAACTGCGTGGCATCTTGCATGCGACTGGTTGCGTTGTTGTTTCCCACACGATATTTAACGGCGGCGGCCGTGACGTGTATCGGGACCGCAGATATCGTCGATTGCAGGGGTGTCCAATTACTTGTTGGTAGATAGTGTACTGTGGCGTGTTACCAATGTGGGAACAAAATTTTTTCAGAATCGGAAATAAAGATCATGAATGACAGAGAAAAGCAGCGAGCCGTAATTGAATTCCTGAAAAAAGAGGGATGTGAAGCTCCAGAAAACCACAGAAGTCTCCTGGTAGTGTATGAAGCTGCCATAATCGATATCAGTAATGTCTAAAGATGGATGAAGAAGTTTCGAGATGAAGAAAGATCATTGTCGGACAAACAACGGAGTGGAAGACCCGCAACTGCAGTGACAGATGCCAACAGGCAGTGAATAAAAGACCTCATCACAGCGGATCGTCGTGTCACCATCTAGGAGTTGTGTCATGCAATTCATTGCGGCCATAGTGCTATGGAAACATTAATTAGGGATCTGGGCTACAGAAAAATTTGTTCAAAGTGGACCCCAAGAAACCTAACTCGTGAATAATGTAAGCAAAGGGTGGACATGTGCTTAACCTCTTGGACTGAGAGGGAGGGTGAGGTGTTTTTCTCTAATGTTGTGACGAGGGATGAAACCTGGGTGTTCTTTCATGACCCATAAACAAAACGTGCGTCAATGGAATGGCAGCGCACATCTTCACCTCGACAGAAAAAGGTGAAAACAACTCGTTCCGCAAGGAAAGCAATGGTGACCATTTTCTGGGACAAACGTGGTGTCATTTTGACTGATTTCCTTAAACAAGGTGCAACAATAAACAGCGCTCACTATGTGCAGACATTGAAGAAGCTAAAGGAAGCTATCAGAGGGAAATGACGTGACATTCCACTTCATAGTGTTGTTTTACACCATGATAACGCACGTCCCCACACCTCAATGGAGACTTCACAGGCTATTGCCAAAATAGAGTGGGCGATGATGCCCCAGCCCCCAACAGTCCTGATTTGGCTCCCTCAGACTTTTTCCTGTTTGCTCCTTTGAAAATCACCCTTCGGGGGGAACATTTCGACGATCTGACAGACATTAAACTGGTTGTGAACTCATGGGTGAAACGACAGCTTCAGGAATTTTTGCAAAATGGATTTTACCAATGGGTTCAAAGATCACGGAAATGTATAGAAAGTGATGGACAATACTTTGAATAGGCTAGCATTATTAACTATATATCCAAGCATTTAGCCAACAAGTTTCACAGTTTTGCTGCTACAAAAAAAAAAAATAAAAAAATCTTATGAGGGACAAGGCATTACTTTCAGGATGCCCTTTGTACATTTACCAACTGTGGTTTAACGACCACTATGAGGACCCAAAGCTGTAAGGGGACGCTTGCTTCTAATTTAGTGCAGGCGGTTCTAGGGAGGGGCGGAACCAGACATACAAACACGTCTTTCATGCAGGACTAACCTGGAGATCAAACGACCACACATATGCGCCCACATAGTAAAGATCTGTCCCATTTTCCAATATGGAAACAATTTCACACCAGCTTTTTACGATCACCATGAGCAGCTGTTAGGACTATAAGGCAGTCGCTCATTCCTAAATTAGGGCTACTGGTTCCAGGGAAGGGACAGAGTCTTCAGACAACCACGCCAGCCATGCGTCATACGGGACTCGATCCCGGACCCATCTCGAACGAATGATCGGAAGCCAGCACTTAAGACTACCTGTGCGGCGACCCCACCTTTCTTTGGTACCCTGCGAAATGTAGCCCAGGCAACGAACTAGAATTTTAAGCGAATTGAAAAGTTAATATGCCCGGTGGCGCAGTAATCTAGGCGATGCCCTCTGATCTTTCGTCCGAAAGGGCCCGGGTTCGAATCCCGGTGAGGCATGGATGTTGTGTTTGTCTTACGGCACTGGCTCTCTCATTTCCCTGGAACCAGTGACCCTAAATTAGGGACGGGCGACTGCTTATAGCCCATTGAGTTGCTCACTGTGGTCGTTAACCGTCAACCAAAAAAATAAAAAAATAAAAAAAAAATATACACTGCTTTCCACCCAAAATGCAACACCAATAAGGCAATAAGGAAGCATCCGATTGGCCTGAAATTCGCAGCATGCGTCGCCCGCGAGAGGTCATGCAAACCATTAGCATTGCAGGGCATATGCAAATCATGTGCACCCGGCACGCCACCGAGAAGCACTATAAGAAGGGTGCACAGAAGGGGGGGGGTAAGTAGTGGAAGTGTGTTGTGCTTCCGGACCTGTGCGTGGGAAGCTTCCTGATGCCTCGTCGCAGAATACGAGAGTCATTCCAGCACGTTTCGGAGTTCGACAGAGGACGAATAGTGGCTTATCGCGACAGCGGTTTATCGTACTGAAACATCGGCGCCCGTGTGGGACGACATCCAGCCACAGTGAGGCGAGTATGGATTCGGTGGGTGCAGGAGGGACGGACGTACCGACGTGAGCGATTGCCGCAGCCGCGGCACACCACCGAACCAGAGGACCGGCATGTTTTGCGGCGGGCATTGACGGCTCGTACTGCCACATCGCGAACGTTAGCGCAGGAATTAGGGTGTGTTGCGCAACAACCTGTGTCAGCACGTAGCGTTCGACGTCGTCTGCAGGAGCGGGGACTTGTCGCACGGCGCCCATTGATCCGATTACCATTGACGTTACACCACCAGCGAGTGCGGCAGCAGTGGGCCGTTGAACGCCGCACCTGTACTACGGAATGGCATGACATTGTCTTCTCCGACGAAACCCGCTTCTGCCTGCAACACCTCGATGGTTGGATCCGCGTGTGGTGGCACCGCGGCGAGAGACTGTATGACACCTGCATTATGCATCGCCATACCGGTCCGTCGCCTGGCGTTATGGTTTGGGGCGCAATTGGATATGACATCCGCACCCCTCTGGTACGCATCGCCGGTGCACTCAACAGCCACCGCTACATCTCCGACGTTTTGGAGCCTGTAGTCCACCCGTACCTGCAGGACCTGCCAGTGGCCATGTTTCAACAGGACATAGCGCGCCCGAACGTGGCACGCATCCTGCAACAATTCTTCACGGCCCACCAGGTGTCACTGCTGCCGTGGCCCGCCTGTTCTCCCGATTTGTCGCCCATCGAACACGTCTGGTAGCTGATTAACAACCCAGTGGCCCGGCAAGCACCACCCCGCGGCTACGCCTGATGAACTGTGGCAAAGTGTGGAAGCAGCCTGGACCGACATATCCCAAGCCCACATCCAAAGCCTCTTTCGTTCGATGCCGCGGCGTGTAGCGGCCGTTATTGCCAGCCATGGGGGCCACACGAACTATTGATGTTTGCGTGTTTCGCAAGTCGTACGGGCCTGTAAGCTCAATCGTTTCATCTTTGTATCTCTTGTTAGGTGTCCAGTAAATCTGGTTTTGCTATCTCGTGCCCTTCTTGGTGTTACATTTTGGGTGGCCAGCAGTGTATATCTAAGAACTTATAAAGAGGTGGTTGAACTTACAGAAAGCCATCCAGGTGACGCAGTGGTCTAAGCGGCAGCTGCTGATCATTCGTCCCATATGGGTCCAGGTTCTAATCCTGGCGAGGCATGAATGTTGTGTTTGCCTTACGATTTGGCTCTCTCCCTTCCCTGGAAGTAGTGGCTCTAAAGTAGGGAAGGGCGACTGCTTATAGTCCATCGAGTTGCTCTCGGTGGTCATTAACCCCCCTTTCTCCTCAAATAAAAAAAATTACAGAAGCATGTACCCGAGAAACACTTTTTTGGGCGTCCCGGTGGCCGAGTGGTGACCATTCGCCCGAGATAACCCCAGGTGAGGCATGGATGGTGCGTTTGGCTCATTGTTCTGGCTATGTACCTTCCCTTGAAACAGTGACCCTAAATTAGTGGCGGTTGACTGCTCGTGCCCCCCCCCCCCTTTTTTTTTTTGATTGGGGGTTTAACGACCACAGTGAGCAACTCAGCGGGCTATAAGCAGTCGCGCGTCCCTAATTTAAAACCACTGATTCCAGGGAAGGCAGAGACCAAGTGCCGTAAGACAAACACAACATCCATGCCCCACCGGAATTCGAACCCGGATCCATCTTGGACGAGTGATCAGAAGCCATCGCTTAGACCACTGCGCCACCGGTGGCGGCTCGTAGCAGTTGGAGTTTTTTTTTTTTTTGGTTGGAGGTTTAACGACCACCGTGGGCAACTCAATGGGCTATAGGCAGTCGCCCGTCCCTAATTTAGAGTCACTGGTTCCAGGGAAGGCAGAGAGCCAGTGCCGTAAGACAAACACAACGTCCATGCCTCACTGGGATTTTAACCCGGACCCTTTTCGGACGAATGATCAGAGGCCATCGCTTAGACCACTGCGTCACCGAGGCGGCGTTGGAGTTATCATGGTGGTTGTTAAACCCGATGAGAAAAGGGTTTTGAAGGAAAGAAGTTTTTTTTTTTTTTTTTTTTTGATTGGAGGTTTAAATTTTTAAATGATTTTTTTTTTTTTTTTGATTGGAGGTTTAACGACCACCGTGAGCAACTCAATGGGCTATAAGCAGTCGCCCGTCCCTAATTTAGGGTCACTGGTTCCAGGGAAGGGAGAGAGCCAGTGCCGTAAGACAAACACAACATCCATGCCTGACGGGATTCGAACCCGGACCCCTTACGGACGAATGATCAGAGGGCAGCGCCTTAGACCACTGCGCCACCGGGGCGGCTTTTAAATGATGATTTATTGGACCTGGTGGTACAAAGACATACAGCCAGACATAAACAGCAAACAGAAATTTCACAGCAACAAGTACAAATCATACTTGGTTGACAGCATGCCAAATGATCAATTTACACAGATAGAGACAGTAGTTTTTTTTTTTTTTGATTGGAGGTTTAACGACCACCGTGGGCAACTCAATGGGCTATAAGCAGTCGCCCGTCCCTAATTTTTTTTTTTTTTTTTTTTTTTTTTTTTTGAACCCTAATTTAGGGTCACTGGTTCCAGGGAAGGGAGAGAGCCAGTGCCGTAAGACAAACACAACATCCATGCCTGGCCGGGATTCGAACCCGGACCCCTTACGGACGAATGATCGGAGGGCAGCGCCTTAGACCACTGCGCCACCGGGGCGGCTTTTAAATGATGATTTATTGGACCTGGTGGTACAAAGACATACAGCCAGACATAAACAGCAAACAGAAATTTCACAGCAACAAGTACAAATCATACTTGGTTGACAGCATGCCAAATGATCAATTTACACAGATAGAGACAGTGTTTTTTTTTTGATTGGAGGTTTAACGACCACCGTGGGCAACTCAATGGGCTATAAGCAGTCGCCCGTCCCTAATTTAGGGTCACTGGTTCCAGGGAAGGGAGAGAGCCAGTGCCGTAAGACAAACACAACATCCATGCCTCACCGGGATTCGAACCCGGACCCCTTACGGACGAATGATCAGAGGGCAGCGCCTTAGACCACTGCGCCACCGGGGCGGCAGAGACAGTGTTGATCATGTAACACATTGTGAACAAGTATACATCAAACATGGATTTGACAGTATGCAAATGACCAATGTACACAGATAACCAGTGTTGGACAAGTGACATATTTTTTTTTTTTTGATTGGAGGTTTAACGACCACCGTGAGCAACTCAATGGGCTATAAGCAGTCGCCCGTCCCTAATTTAGGGTCACTGGTTCCAGGGAAGGGAGACAGCCAGTGCCGTAAGACAAACACAACATCCATGCCTGACGGGATTCGAACCCGGACCCCTTACGGACGAATGATCAGAGGCCAGCGCCTTAGACCACTGCGCCACCGGGGCGGCAAAGTAACATATTGAGAGCCAGTGCCGAAAAACAAACATCCATGCCTCACCGGGATTCGAACCCGGACCCAACTAGGGCAAATGGTCAGGAGCCGGCGCCTTAGACCACTGCGCCACCGAGGCGGCAAGAAGTAATGGCAAATTGATGGAGTGAAATTGAAAATGTTTAATCTTTGTCTTGAAAACTAAAAGATGACTGAGGATAGCGTCAACCAAGAACTTTCTATGTTCCAAACACATTTAGGGCTATTTTGAAGAACTGTGTTTCTCTCAAGATCAAATCACAGTTGTGTTTCAAAAGGAATAGCTTTAATAGGTACATACTGGTTTCACGCACAGTTTTTCTTGTGTTACAATACTCGAATCCTAGTTGATCAAACAATTCTAAGAGGGTGACGGACAAGGGCGTCAGAACCGCGGGGCAGAGCCCCCGCACAGAAATGAGCGTTGGGGCAAAACATCACATTTGTCCTCTCAGTTTTCTTCCTTTTCAAATTACATATGTTCGTGATTGGAAATCTCAAACATTCATTTTCTTAAGTTCATTTTGATAAAAATTGAGTATTACTCTTCATTTTTCACCATGAACTATCTAGAAATTTGAATATTTTTTTATTGCCACCTAGTCCTGAGACGCCAAGAAATGCAAAAGGACGTACTGGAACCAGCCCTCTGGACTGTACTCCATTAAACAGCCCAGGAACCAGCCCTCTGGGCTGTACTCCATTAAACAGTCCAGAGAGCTGGTTCCCGTTTGAAGACCAGCAACGTTTTATGTCTCATTAGGTCTAAAAATTAGTCTTCCTGTAAAACAATGAGTAAAAATAAATAGGGAAATGGAAACACGGTGAGGAATGAGATATAAGTTCCTTCAATGTTGAATTATAGCGTCTACGGTTACAATTCCTGCGAAATTCTTACCAATCTGGAAGTATCAAAATCTATAGTTTAACGCCGTTTATGTGCACAGTTAGTTTCCATTGAGAAACTATATGATGTGTTTTTTTTAGATGAATCTTTAACGAAAAAAAAAATTTTGTTCAGCAAATTTTCCTAATGAAGTCAACACGTCTTTTTTTACAGTAGTACGATAAATTTTATGCCACGATTAAATATTTTGTTCTCCGACATCTTGACCGGCTGTCAAAACAGTGTTTCGACGCCACTGAACTCTAAATCTTGGCGCACTGTGCCAGTGGTTGAACGAACCGGCCCTGCTGTGAAACCACCCCGAAATCTGGACAATATTCCTGGTGTGTCACAGCATAAACAACCCTTCCCATGAATTTCAACTTTCTGGTGGGGTCCATGGACCTGGCCGAATTAAGGGGGGGTAACGGAGCTGTAGCTAAGGGCCCACCATTACCAAGAGCCCAGGAGGCATGCCGCTACATCGCAAATGATAATACGACATTTATATTTATGTAGAGAGAAGTGTAAAATAGTTTTTCCTTCGTATAATTTCCACACGATCACAAGAAGTAGCTAGAACAGATTTCAAGGCAGTAAGTCTCTAAGGGCAAACGTTTCGTGTCGCTGTGTATAACGGGGTCGGCGAGACAGTTTCAGCTTTTTCACTACTATCCACCCACACCTCCCTGTTTGCACTTGGAACCGTTAATGGACGAAATGCAGTGTGACTTCACATTGCATAACGAAAAAGATGCACCAAGAAAAGTATAAAATGCTAAATTATTAAATTCCAAGACAAAATCTGGGAATCTTAAGCTTTTAACTCATGTTCTTGCGAGAAAAGTGGAGAATAGTGACGTTTTATAAAAACTGCAGGTAATAATTACGTATTATCACAAGCATTGCGTGTTTTAACGGACTTCAACGAATTTCCGTCATAAGTTATTAGTGGTACACTCAGATGTCTTAGTCTAGGGGCCCACTAAGACTTTAGTCCCAGGGACGCTTTAAAAACCTGTGAGATCCCCGGGGCGTCGTGGCTTGAGTCCCCCCCCTCCCGTACCCCGCACGCACATACAATATATTCCATTTCATCTAAAATTTAAAATAAATACTACCAAAACAAAATCTTTAATTTTCTCAAAACAAAATATTTCACAACCCCCTTCTATCACATTATCTATTAATGGTAGAAATATAGAAGAGGTTAACTCCTTATTTTATTTGGGAATTGCCTTAAACAGGGTGTCTCTTTTTTTTTGTTTTTTATTGGAGGTTTAACGACCACCGTGAGCAACTTAATGGGCTATAAGCAGTCGCCCGTCCCTAATTTAGGGTCACTGGTTCCAGGGAAGGGAGAGAGCCAGTGCCGTAAGACAAACACAACATCCATGCCTGACCGGGATTCGAACCCGGACCCCTTACGGACGAATGATCAGATGCCAGCGCCTTAGACCACTGCGCCACCGGAGCGGCCAGGGTGTCTCAGCACCAGGTTTACAAACTTCGAGGAGGGGTAGGGTACACCAGGACGACTCGGAATCCCATAGCAATGCTGGGTCGGAAATGGCAATAGGTACGGTCCGATGAGGTGATCGCTCACAATGCCGGCCCAAACATTTACCATGAAAGGCCTCTGTGCTGCACGACTTCGTGTGGCATGGGGGTTCAACACCGACCACACGTGGGCGTTATGAGGATTGAAGATTCCCTCCCTTGTGAACAACGCCTCATCTGTGAACAACACAGAGGCTGGGAAAGGGGGGTCTTTAGCGCGCTTTTGCAGATACCATTATGCAAAAGCTATCCGAGGTGCATGATCAGCTTCTTCAAGTGCCTGAACGCGCTGTACGTGATAAGGATGCATGTCGTTTTCACGCAGAATCCTCCAGACATGGCAGCGGGAAATCCCGACACGCAGCGCTATACCTCGCGTACTCGAACTTGGACTGTCCTTTACCACACATAGCACAGTCTTCTCAATGCCCGGAGTCCGCACCGTCAGGCTCATGACGGCTCTCTGAAAAGAACCCCTGTCAGATCGTTACGCGTACAAACGCTGTGCGGCTCGCCCATTGCACTCCGCAGCGCCGTATGCCAGATGCATATCAGCTAGCTCCGCGTTCGTATGATCTGCCATTCTACTACTGCTGCGGCAGGGTGTGAAATGAAGAGTCTCTGCAAGAACTCTCGGCGTTGAGTCTACCAGGAATTGCGACCAAGGGTCCCGTGCCATACCAGGAGAAACACCCCCATAGCATAAATCCCCCGCCGCCGAACTTCACAGTTGGCACAATACATTCCGGCAGGAGGCGTTCTCCAGGCAGACGCCAAACCCAGACCCTGCCATCCGAACGGTAAAGGGTGAACTTTGATTCGTCGCTCCAGAGAACCTGTTTCCACTGTTCAACGGTCCACTGTCGACATTCTTTGCACCACGTTAGCCGAGCAGCGCTATTGGACTTGGTGATCAAAGGCTTGTGGGCTGCAGCACGTCCATGATAACCGAGATGTTACGGATGGTATTCATCGAAAGAACACTCCCGGATGCCTGTTGAAACTTCTCGCGGATGTGGCCTATCGATTTGGTGCGGTTCTTCCGAGTTTCTCTGGCCAGCACCCGTCGGTCTCTAACTCCCAGTTTTGTAGGTCTGCAGGGTCGGGGCATATTCCGACAGTCACCTCTCATCTTCCACTTGCCAATCACGTAGGCCACTGTCGATTTTGGGTACTTTAACTCGCTGGATATGTCACGTATGGATAGGCCATTTCTGTGATACCCGAAGATTACACCTTTCTCGAAATCAGAGAGCTCCGAACTGCGTGGCATCTTGCATGCGGCTGGTTGCGTTGTTGTTTCCCACACGATATTTAACGGCGGCGGCCGTGACGTGTATCATGACCGCAGATATCGTCGATTGCAGGGGTGTCCAATTACTTGTTGGTAGGTAGTGTAGTTCAATATCGGGAAAATTATGTTCAGACGCTTTAAGAATAATTTACACACTGATGTCATACAAATTGTACCTCAGATACACACGCATGACACACGCAGTAAATCACATATTTGGCTTATTCATCCGAAAACGGAGACCATGAAGCAAATTACACTGAAGAGATATTGAGTTAGAGATACCTGTCTAGTAACGCGTAGCACCGCTTTTCGCCCTGATGACGGCGGCGATTCTTCTCGGCATGGACTCGACAAGACACCGGAAGCGTTGGGAAGCCATACGGATCCACGACCCCTGAACAAGCTCCCACAGTTCACGAAGATTTGATGGAGGGGGTCAAAGACTCTAACATTTCTCTCGATGGCATCCCAGATGTGCTCGATGGGACTGAGGCCAGGTGACCTAGCTGGCCAAGGAAGCGAGGTCACGTCGGTGGAGTGTTCATCCAACCATTCGGATACATTTCGGGAGCGATGGTACGCTGCATTGTCTTGTTGCAGGATGAGGTCCCCAGTGGGATGTTGAAGACGCACAAACGGGAGCAAATGGTTGTCCAAGATATCCCGGTAACTTTGACCTGTGAGGGACGATGCCACACGTACCAGGGGTCCCATTTCAGTCTACGTAAATAGTTCCCAGACTAGAATGCCACCCCCACCAACTTGAAGAGTACCCTGCTGGCAAGAAGGATCCATCGCTTCATGTGGTTTGCGTCGTACTCGTATCCTGCCATCCGCATGTACCAACGTGAATCTCGACTCATCAGTCCAGGCAACATTTTCCCACATGCCTAGGGTCCAGTAGCGATGTTCCCGCGCCCATGCTAATCTTTGCACCCTGTGATGTGCGGTCAGCAGCGGTACCCTCGTGGGACGTTGGTTTCTGTACCCCATAGCGAGGAAATGGTTCTGGATGGTGTGGCTGCTTACACGTTTTTGTGCACCAGCGTTAAATTGCCGAGTGATTTCTTGCACTGTGGCCCGTCTATCCGCTGTTACAATGCGAGCTATCCAACGATGACCCCGCTCATCCACACGCTGTTGTCCACGGCAGTTGGCCCTTGCAGGGATGGTTTTACCGGATTCGATGTACTCACGGTGCACCCGTGACACAGTGGCTCGTGAAAATCCCAGTGCCTGCAGGAGTTCCGAGATGGAGTGACCCATTCGTCGGGCCCCGACAAATTGCCCACGATCAAATATGCTTTGATCCTTCGTCTTACTTATATTGTCGGATCGCTGCATACGTCATGTCGTTTCCGTTTACAGGGCCGCCTACAGCGCCACATTTGCATAACGCCAGCTGTCTCTAATTCAATTGCTCTTCAGTGTATAAATTACCACACTACTGGAACTCATTACCGACGGAACTGACTTTCTTAAATAATTTTAACCTTTTAAAAAAAAAAAATTAAAAATTTCATAATGAATCGAGCTCCTCAAATTAATTATTACAATGGTGGGGAACTATGACTAATACTATGACTTGTATATCGCGATGTAAATTGCTTTTTCAATGGGTTTATCTGTAATGTTTATTATCTTCTCATACATCACTACCTTTTTATTTTTTATTTTGTCGCTATGAAACACTGCTTTGCTTTTTAACTACAACTACTGACCTCACTGTAAAACTAGATTAGGGAGCATAGGACCCTGTTAGGCCTGGCTGGCCCTTTGCCCCTGCTTCCTTGCTGTGCATTATTTCAATTGATATTTTTGTAACACTGGTTTTTTAGCTCAGCAAAATAAATGAATTGAATTGAAAATATTGCCAGGTATCTTATCCTTTCCATCTCAAGAAATACGATAAAAAAATTTGCAGTGTGTTTTAGGCACTACATTTTAAACCTAGCTGAAACTGAGATGGGACGCAAATATCGAGAATTTCCCTGGCTGTCCCAATTCTGTACAAATGGGGAATTTCTGCGATCTGGAAGCAATCTGTGTGAGTAGGTAATATAGATACCTATTGAGCAGCGTAGTAGGAGAGACAGACACCACCAAGAACCACTAGTGGCGTAGGGTGACCTAAAATTTATCCGTGGTTAAATATTTTTAAAATTGCTCTCAACCTTCCGTAGTGTGAAATATAATTTCAGTGGATTGGGAGGTTTAAAAACGCCACCAGCTGAAATTTCCGGGTGGAGGGTCAAGTGAACTCAGAGTGCTGATGGAGGGTCAGGTGCACTCAGAGTCACGGTGCAGGGTCAAGTGCACTCGGATTCAGGGTGAAGGGCCAGGTGCACTCAGAGCCAGGATGGAGGGTCAGGTGCACTCGGAATCAGGGTGGAGGGTCAGGTGCACTCGGAGCCAGGGTGGAGGGTCAGGTGCACTCTGAGTTAGGGTGGGGGTCAGGTGCACTCGGAATCGGGGTGGGATCAGGTGCTTTCACTTTATTGAACAAATTAAGCAAGTACATAAGGCCTGGATTTACAGCGCCAAACAGAAAAAAATGAAATGACAACATATATACAGCGAGGATGATATATGTACAAATGAAAAATGTACTATTTACAGTGATAACAAATTCATATTCGAGGGATTGTTTCACATACTTAAGTGGATACAACAAAGAGAAACAGGTGAAATAGTATAGGCAGACACTCCGTAAAATGAAACAATATGTGCAGTACCATGAAATATAGTGCAATCGAGACAATAAGTATATCCGAGACACACGGCAGACAAGGTAAAGACATATTGTGATAAGTGCAAGTGAAACAGATGTGTATCAGATGAGCAAAATAGTAATGTATGTACAACAGGCGCATAGGCAGTGTCATATAAATACAAAGAAGAACATCAATAGAGAGCAAATACGGTAACATAAGATATAATAACCTTGCGACAAAAGCAATAGATGACACTATAACTGATTCTCAATGTATATGCACAGGTTGATGAACAACATAGAAAGGTATATGAAGACATCACTATATACAGCTATTGTGGACGAGCAACAATTATATCAGGTCATGGTACAACATGATATGCGTATAAGTGCAAACAGAAATGAGGCTATGCACAACAGGAAAAATATACAATCAAGAAGTTACGCAAGAACACGAACGTGACAAGGAACACAAGTACTAGTGCAAACAGAATAGTGAAAGCAAAATACTAGAACAACCAATGAGTTAAAATATGTTGAAAAAGAGAAGAACCAATACATTGTGCAAACTAATGAAATAATCAAAAACATGAGCTCTACTGTTAGAGCAAAAAATACAACACAATTTGAGTGAAGAAAAGTCTTATATGCAAATTGTAGGTTGTGCTAAAGAGAAGGACAATAAGTACTGTAATTAAGTCCAAGGAGTGACTTGCAGGTGTGATGGATGCGGGACTAAGCAACAAAATTGCAGCCCAATACCCAACCAGTCACGAGGTTAGTCGAAACAGTATCTCAGGCGTCAGAACAGGAGTCGTAGGTCGGCTGATGGTCCAGTAAACCATCGGTAATAGGGTGACCAGACGTTGTGGAATTGTTGAAGCCGATTCGACACTTGAGCTGTCGTAAAGGCCAACCGTAGACGTGAGATCAGTCGGTTACGAAAAATACTGCACATCGCATCCCCCGCCTGAAAGATGGTAGGCATGGCAGGGCCTGAGCGAAGTTGGAGGTGGTAGCCATATATCACATTGCGAGCTAATATGAAGACATACGCACACTGCTCTGAAACTGGAATGGGTGGAGAGCTGGATTGTAATAGCGTGCTGTAGGCTGAGAACGGAAGACCACTAACACTGAGGCACTGTGCAATACTGAAGACGAGATGCAGGAGAGGAAGTAACACCGGGCAATGCAGATACACATGATCCACGTCTGCATGAGATGAGCAGAAGTAACAGAGCGGCGAATCCAGGAGCGTCATCCGATGAAGAGTTGCTGGAACAGGTAGACGGCGATGAAGAAAAAGCCAATGAATATTTCGTTCCATCGGAGAGGAGAGCGGTGAGGTGGTGGCTGACCAAACAAATGGAAGTGCTGCAGCTGGAACATCTGGGATCTGTACCGGCGTAGGATGCAATGGATCAAGAAGAAGCCTATAAAGAGTGGAGACTGAAAAGCTAGAAATAGGGAGAGAAGAGCCCCGAACTGAGAGGAAGAAAGGAAGAGGAAGTGAGGCCGAAGAAACAAGAAGTAAACCAGTAGAGGAGGCAAGGGTGGAAAAGAGAGTAATGATGGCAGAGCGGAGGGAGTCATAAAGAGCAAGGGCTGTTGGGGAGGGAGGAAGAGAGGGAAATAGAGTAGAGAAAGGTTTCCAGGTGAGATCTGAGGAAAGGAGGTTTCGAACAGTTACAATCCCTGCTGGGAGCCAGGAAGGGTCAGAAAAGCAGGGGGCATCAGGAGGATGGAGGACTGAAGAAAAGAAGAGGGGCTCAGCTAATAGCTCAGACGTGGAAGTAGGAGGTGCACGAATAAGAGGGAGCGAGCGGAAAAAGGAAAGAACCTCTTTATAGAAGGGAGATAGTCGAGTACGAAAGAAGGGACATTGATCCATAAGTAAATACGTAGTGAACGTGAAGCGTGGGTTACGTGGTGATAGTATTACATCTCTGACAATAGTGACTGGTGATGCAGGAGAGCAAAGGAGCCGGACGAAAGAAATCACTCTGTATGCTGTGTAGTAGGTTCGAATATCCAAGAGCGAAATTCCACCTTGTGAACCTGTACGATGAAGAGTGGAAACTTGAACCCAGTGGTGTCCGGACCAGATCACCGTGGAAATGAGACGGACAATTTCTGTCAGATTATAAACCGGCATCCGAGTAACAGACCACACGTAAAGACATGACGGAAGAAGGTAAGTTCTAACGATCCGTGCTCGCAAGACATAGGAGGTGCAAAACTGTGAGTTACGCCAGAAGGCGGCAGTCCGTGTGAGCCGAGAACGAAGTGCGGCCCATGTGACATTCTGAGCTGAAAGGTGTACACCAAGATGCACACCAAGGAACTTTTGGGTAGATGCAGTCCATGAGGCACCCCAGGGGGTGTCAGTCCGGGATGTCCAGGAGCCACTCCACAGACCAACACTCTTGGATCTGTTAAGAGAGGCAGCAGAGCAAGCTGAGTAGAGATCAAAACACTGAGCTAGGATGTCGAATTGGGCTTCTTCTCTGATACAGAACGTTGCGTCATCGGCATACGCAGAATACGTGATGGGAAAATGCCGGGTGCTTGCAGTTGGCGGAGGAAGAGCAGTGAGGAAGGCTTTATGTACGGATCGAAGAAACGGCTCAAAAACAAGGGCAAAGAGCTGTCCAGAGAGTGGACAGCCCTGCCGGATGCCTCGTCGAAAGAAAATGGGTGCAGTAAGAAAGGCGGCCGACTTGACGTGGAAGACGGCATCCTGATAGAGGGCAACGATAGAAGTTACAAAAGCTGAAGGAAAGCCAAAGGCAAGAAGAACAGAAGATAAGTATGAGTGAGAGATGTTGTCAAAAGCGGCTTTTTGATCAAGATTGAAAAGGCCGAGAGGTTCAGAGTTAATACGGGCAAGATGAATTAGATCACGGAGAAGATGGAGGTTGGAAGTAATAGACCGACCAGGGACCGTGTAGGTCTGGTGGGGGGAAAGGAGAAACGGAAGAATTGGGTTAAGTCGACGGGAAAGGAGCTTAGTGAAGAGTTTATAGTCCAGATTGAGTAAAGAGATAGGACGCCAGTTTCCCAGGTCCAGCAGGTCGCCTTTCTTAGGAAATAGCACCATATGAGCCATAGTGAAACTCCTCGGAAGAGATGTAGAACAAAGAGCAGCAGTGAAAGCTGGGAGTAAGAAAGGAAGAAGAGTGGGGAAGAAAGTGAGATAAAAAGCGAGAGGAAGACCGTCCGGACCGGGGACGGCATGGGGATTTTGAGAGCGGAGAGCACTCCTAAGTTCGGAAGAAGATGGAGGTTGTAGTAGAGAAGCAGACAAGTGAGAGGGAACCTGAGGGAGGGAGGAAAGCAAAGAGGCAGTAGCAGAAGAAGGCGGAGGAGGAGTTTCACTAAATTTTGCAGTGAAAAACTGACGAACTTGTGAGCACAGGGTGTCAGGAATGAAGACACCTGTCCATTCGGTTGTCGGAGAAGTCGAATGTGATTAGAAGATCGATGTTTATCTTCAAGAGATGAAAGAAACTCATAGGAGCATTCCTCTGGTGTAAGGTGCTGAAGACGAAGTTGGAGAATGGCTTGTCGAGCTCTCGGTTCAATCAAAGCACGCAAATCGGCCTGATATGTAGCATATAATGGATGGCTGACGCCAATATGAAAAAGAACTCGTCGCAAATTATTTTCCTCCATATTGCGCAATATGCGTACCCTGAAAGAAAAACATTTCAGGAAGTACAGCAGATGAGATTTAACACTAAGCCAGTATTCAAGGGCGCAGGTAGAAGTGGATATGCCTGGATGGAAACTGTGGAGAAGTTCCCGAACCCCAGAGCAAAATGTAGGATCTTCTAGGAGAGAAGAGTCGAGAGTCCACGCCCAGTATCCCGAACACTTGCGGGACGAGGGTCCCAGTGTGGCAACGACTGCGCAGTGGTCAGAGGAAGCCGTAGGAGAATGCATACAATCCATCACAATGGGTAAGAGCTGTGAGGTAACATAAATCCGATCCAAACGTGCAGATGAGGAAGAAGAAGTAGTCCCTGGTCTCCACGTATGGGAGATGGACGTCGGATGCAGTTGCCGGAACACGTCAAATAGGTCGAAATCCGCCACGACAGAGCGACGTAGATCCATGAGACGAGTACGATATTCGTTATTGGACGGGGTGCGATCGAGAGTAGGTTGGAGGGTACAATTGAAGTCTCCACCTATTATTATGTGATCGATGGTAAGGCAGACTGAAGTGCGGTGCGCAACGAGGTGAACAGCAATGTAAGGTGTGCGGGTGAATTGGGCACATAGATGTTGAAAACCAGATATTTTTGGCCATTCATTGAGAAGGTAAGACACTGTAGTAAATCTTGACAAAGATTATGTACCTGGATGGAGGATGCAAGCAGGCGAAGTCGAGAGCGGATTCCGATTGCCAGTCCACCATGTTGAGACAGGCGGAAGGCGTGGTGGAATTGGAAATCCCACCTACGCCAACGATGGAAAGGCGTGGAAGCAAAACAATTAGTCTCTTGGAGGAGAATTATGTCCGTATCCAAGTGCATTACATCTTCCTTGACCAACGCGTTGGCCAACGGGGAGCTAAAGCCCCTACAATTCATCGTCGCTATCTTGAAAAGATAGATCAGATGTTGGTTGGAGAAGCCGATCAGCGGCATGCCGTAAATTTTCCAGGCGACTAGCAAATCGCTTGATCCAATCTGGATCACCAAGAGACTCTGGAGGCACCTCCGTAAGATGGGATCGTATGGCCAGCACTTGCGGTAAAACTCCAGAAAGAGTAGCTGTATATGAGTCGAGGAATTTCCTTGACAATTTATGGATCCAAGGACTAATCAGGAAGTTGTACAAAACTTCTCCTGGAATCGGAGTTTGAGGTAGTGAATTATCTTCTAGAAACCTAAGAAATTTGGTAGAGGAGATCGGTTCCTTAGAGCCTACATCAACATGAGACAAGGTGGAATCTTCAGAAGATGTGTAGCTACCTGAACGGTCACTCTGTCCTAAACGTGCCGTTCCTGGGCGAGTTTTCTTGGCTCGAGTGTTATGAGTTCTGCGGCGCTTCACTCGGAGTCAACTTAACGTTGGAAATGTTTCGTAGGAAAATGCATATTTCCGTAAACGTTTTTAATTACCTTTACCTTGCAGTTCAGTTACTTATGCTGTTTCGTTGTGTGAATAAAACAAAATACTGCACAAATCTCTTAAAATTATTACGGCAATTCTTTAAAGAACAAAATGTAATTTCATAACTGCTCCCCCCCCCCCAAACTTATCATAGCAACCGCCAAGCCCTCCCCTCCAACTTTTGAGTCAAGTCTACGCTCTTAGAGATTTTAAACAACAAAATACTTTGTATCTAACAGCTTGAATGCACATGCGCAGATCTTCCAAGCCCGCCTAAACTTTCAAGGTAGAGAGCAGACTTTTTTTTTTGACGTAAGTATAAAGTAAAAAATAATGCTTTTTAATATTATGGTAGTAACATGCTTTGATGCATTTTGTAGCTCAAATTCTACCATCCAGGACCGGTGCTCGGTTTTTTGGCGCCTTAGGCAATGCCTAAAAAATCTATGTAATTCATTTGTGTGGCATCACAGTATCTATTCAAAAATTTCAAGATGAAAAAATTCAATGTGATCTAAATGAAAAGAAACTAATGGGAACTTCATCGATTTACTTGACTAGTCCAACGTAAATTAAAATTTCATTTTGCATACTTTTATTCGCAAAATTACCTACAAGTGTCTTCAAATCTAGGTCACGGGCAATTTCTTGTTCGATCGAGGGAGATCGATCAGCGAGATTAATTTAATGGTTGCGCCTCTTACTGTTTGTTACCTCTGTTTTCATTAGAAAATAAGTCGGAGTGTAACAATTGCTAACCTCAAGTCTAGGCGCTGAGCATTGCCACTGTTTGTTACAGAAGTGGACAGTCTTGATATTTCCACTGAAAACTGCATAAGACAGAATCCAGGTTTCTTAAATTTTGTACCGCCCTCTGGCGTCGCTAACTTGCCTGCTACATGGACGTACGGCAGTTTTTCGACAGATGTGCGCATGGGCGTCGGATTAACAGCAGGCTTACTTACTCAGTCTATATAAGCGCAGGTCTCAGTTACTCGCTTACTCAACGAATAAGAATTTTCAAGTTATATTGAAAGGATAACAGAAAAAATTCTTTATCTTTTTTATCATTAATTTTTTTTGTTAACTCATTCAATTTTATCAACTCTAACAGCGGCAGCAGAACCGCGGGGGCAAAGGAGGCAGTTGCCCACGCACGCAAATGAGTGTGGAGGCAAAACATCACATTTGCCCCCTGAGTTATATTCCTTTTCAAATTACATATGTTCGTGATTGGAAATCTCAAACATTCGGGTTTTTTTTTTAAAGTTCATTTTGATAAAAATTGAGTATTGCTCTTCATTTTTTACCATGAACTATCTAGAAATCTGATTTGTTTTTTAATGCCATTCCTGAGAGGCCAAGAAATGCTAGCCCCATTAAACAGTCCAGACGGCTGGTTCCCGTTTGAAGACCAGCAACGATTTGTGTCTCATTAAATGAAAAAAATTAGTCTTCCTCTAAGAAAACGAGTAAAAATAAATAGGGAAATGAAAGTAGGGTGAGGAATGAGATATAAGTTCCTTCAATGTTTATTAGGGCTGGTCGTAAAAATACAATTTTTGAAAGTTGTAACTCCAGTGATTCCATGTGAAGCAGTATAGCAAAAAAGTATGATATCAAAAAAAAAAAAAAAAGAAAAAAAAATTGAAATTGGACAATATCTAGACTCTGCTCCTCGATTGCAAAGTTTTTACCATTACGCGCCATGGCGTAGAAATAGTATGTTGTTACATACAACCTATACTCAAGTATAATCAATTTAAATGGTTTTAAAAATGCTTAATTAAAATGCTTGCTACAAATGCTTGCTAAAAATGCTTTATTAACAATTGGTTTGAGTGAATTATAGAAAGAGCTTATGGTGTGACATTCATGTAAAACGGTTATTTTTTGTCTAAAATATTGGATACATGGATAAGTATTAAAAATCACTCATTATTTCAATTGAAAGTCTTTCTTTGTTTCTTGTTTAGGAAATTTTGCTCGGTTTTGGACAGCTGTCTTTACTGTAGCATCACGTCTGGCTAGGGTGAAAACTTTCAGTGAAGCTCTCGTAACTTCTTTTACCGCCCGTTCAACAATCTGGGTGTGACACTTGAACTTTGGTACGACAAACGGTGTGGCAACTATGGCTAAAATGTCATTACAAATTAGGTTTTTTACCAGAGGAGGTTCATATACATCAGCGTCACTCCATTTGATCATGAGGTGCCACCTTTTGGCTTTAAAATTTAGTGGGGGAACACGGAAGAGCCGAACAGAACTTGGGTCCTGGTTCCTTGTTCTTGCGTCCATGATGGTACGAACGGCGTCAATTCGATCTGATTTAAGCGAGGAGGCTAGCTGGGCAAGTAGAATGTTTTCAGAATGTGAGAAGAATGCATTTCGTTGAATGCAATTCTGAACAATGTCCTTTGCCCTAATGTTCTCAATTACTTCGCTTTTTTTCATCAAAAAGAAGAGATTCTCTGGGCCGTTTATGGCGAGTTCATGGTATTTCACCAGGAACCACATTGGAGCATAGGCATTGACAATGTAAGAAGTTAGCATGGTCAACACTTCAGAAGGTTTTGTTGTACAAGCGTACAGCCGACATATACGACACGCAGTGGTCAGCCAACGACTATGACTACATGGTCTGATCCTAAGTAGTTTTAAGTTCTCAGGAAACACTCCAGTGATTAGTGTCGATACTATTCTCCACATGTATATCTGATCGCTCGATAGATCTTTCCAAATATTCTCTGGCATTTCTGAAAGAGGTTCAGATCGAGCAAATCGCTTAAAATGCAGAATGGACATCTCTGTAACATCTGGCAGCAGCTTACCGATTGGTCCTGAAAAAGTATTTGCCCCTGATGTCGGACCATCAAGTTCTACTATGAGATGTCTGAGGGGCAATTCATTTGCATGCAGAGAAGACAGATTTGCCACTGCACAGCTCGACCAATGGCATTTTCAATGTGATGGTTAATACCTCCCACAGCACCAACGTTGGTATTTGTTCCATCACAAGCTATTGCTTCAATGTCTGCAAGGCAATGTTTACTTTCAAGAAAATCCAGGATGCATGTGGCTATTGTTTGTGCTTTTCCATTCTCGGAAGTGACGTGGCCTAAGGAGTTTCCATCAGGCAGAGAAACTAGTGAAACATGTTCCTCTGTTTTTCTGGACTGATAAAACTTCCCATCCGCTTGTTTTTTGGACCAGAGTGACATCCTTCCTACCATCATAGCAGATGCTGTAGCCGATAAGTGTTGCATTGATAATTGCTGAAACAGCTCGATCTGAAACATTGTTCCTCACTGTTGCTTCTGCAATATCTCCAAGATATCGTCCTCGTTTCTTCACCAGCACTTTCACAAAACTAGACTGTCTTTTAGAAGTGGAAGGACCTATCACAAATTGTTCTTCAGGTTTTGAGTTGTCTTTGTCTTCATCACTCTCACTAAGATCTCCTCCAACTTCATCAACAGTGCTATATGGTATTATTGAAAGTGCAGAAACTCTTTTCATCTCGGAGGCTGCTCTTGCATCAGCAAGTTTTTGTTTTGCCTCTCTTTCTTGCAACTTTCTTGAAGTCTCCTTATCAATTATGGAAGTTGTTGCCATGCGTCTTGCAGAACGTTGATCCTCAAGGAATTGTACTTCAAGTTTAGGAACCTTCTTATTGTCTGCGACTTCAAAGAGAACTGAAAGATCTTTATTCAACTTCTCCTTTTTCTTAATGAAGAATGGACTTCGCAGATGCATCCACGAATCGATGCATCCTTTTTCTTAATGAAGAAAGTGTCTTCGCAGATGCATCCACGAATTGTCTTTTATCTTGTACTTTCTGCAGGATCAGACGTTTCATGTACACTTTAATAACACGATCTTTAACTAAATCTTTGCAAACTGTAAGGATACCAGCTAGCTCGTATTAATGTTTCCGCGATAACATCGTTATCCGGTTCTTTTTCAGTCTTATTTTCAATCATCCATTGCCGCTTTTGAGAAATAAAACACTTTCCAACATCCAGCTCAGTTGGCAGGGGTATGTCAGGTAGATCCGCTGGTTGGCCAAAAGTCATATCTTCAGTAGCCGTTCTTGTAGCCATTTCTGCACAATTTAATGTCCAATTCAGTGAAGTATTGCGACTTTGATAAACGAGCAATGGAATATGTCTAAACTGGCTTGAATGACTGTGAAATGGAATTCACTCCCAAAAGAGCCAGTATTTTAGTGCCTGAACATAAAATAAAACAGAATTAATTTAGCTAATCAAAATTCTGATTCACACCAAATAAGTTCTGTTAAAGAGTTAAAGCATATTTAAAACAATTTAAATGATTATATTTGAGTATAGGTCGTATGTAACAACATACTATTTCTACGCTATGGCGCGTAATGGTAAAAACTTTGCGATCGAGGAGCAGGGTCTAGATATTGTCCAATTTCATTTTTTTTTTTTTTTTTGGATTTCATACTTTTTTGCCGTACTGCTTCATATAAAATCACTGCAGTTTCAACTTTCAAAAATTGTTTTTTTACGACCCGCCTTAATGTTTCTTTATAGCGTCTACGGCTAGAATTCCTGCGGAATTCGTAGCAATCCGGAAGTATCAAAATCTATAGTCTAACGCCGTTTATGTGTACGTTAGTTTACATTGAGAAACTACATGTATATGGATATGTAAGTGTTTTTTTTTTTATTAGGTGAATGTTTAATCGAAAAAAGAAGTTTTGTTCCGCAAATTTTCCTAATGAAGTCAGCACGTCGTCTTTTACAGTAGTAGGATAAATTTTATGCCACGATAAAATATTTTGTTCTCCGACATCTTGCCTCCGCTGTCAAAAAAGAGTTCCGACGCCATTGGTGACGGATCACTTCGTCCGTGTTCATTTCGTCCACCACTCATTTTGTCCGCCATTCACATTGTCCACATTCATTTCTTTCTCACAATAGATGGAATGCCGTGGAAACTTTCTGTTTTGATGACATTTTTGTTACTATCTCTCTATTCTAAAAAAAAAAAATTTCGCGACACTCTTGCTTTCCTAGCTCGCAGCGCGAAACGTATTAAACACAAAAAAAATTAAATTTAAATCGTTTGTAGAGAATTGTTTGGAGAACACGCTGAAACAGAAGGACGTGTATTTTCTCGTGGTTTTAAAAAATAGTGTGGATTGTGCAAAGAGTACGTTAAATAATGCCGCGTACTTGTGTGAACCATCCAAACAGTTTCTGCTACATTTGTGGACAATTTACTTTAAAGTCTCAAAGGCGACATTTCACACCGTTGATTAGAAAACCGTATGAACTTTATTTCCAGTGCAAAATGGGTGATGAAGATAAATCTTGGGCGCCTCACATTTGTTGTAATTCATGTGCAACTTTGTCGGTTGGCTGGTTGAAGGGATCCCGTCAAATGCCATTTGCGGTACCAATGGTTTGGAGAGAACCGAAAGATCACTCAACAGACTGTTACTTCTGCATCACTAAAATATCTGGAATTACAGCTAAGACCAAAGACACGATTCAGTATCCCAATATTCCTTCAGACATATGACCTGTTCCCCATGGTCCAGATCTTCCTCTTCCTGTACCTCCACAGTCATGGAGTTTAGATGACAGTGATACTGATGAAATAAATCCTCACAGTGAAAATGTTATTGAAGTACAACAATACCCTGATTTCTCGGAAGATTCTGTGCCTCACCTTATAAGTCAGGAAGAATTAAGCGATTTTGTTTGTGACTTTTGTTTAGCAAAAAGTCAGGCCGTAATATTGGCTTCAAGATCGAAGGGATGGAATCTTTTACAATCAAGTACAAAAGTGTGTAGTTTTATTTGACGACAGCAAGAGTTTGAACACTTATTTTCGAAGAGAGGTAATCTTCTGTACTGCAATGACATAGACTTATTGTTTGAAGCCTTAGGACAGCAACACAAACCTGAAGAATGGAGACTTTTTATAGATTCCTCAAAAATAAGCTTAAAAGCTGTCCTTCTTCATAAGGGAAACATGTATCCGTCAGTACCTGTTGCATATGCTGCATACATGAAAGAAACATATGCAAATATGACACTGTTGCTTCAAAGTATAGTACACAGAAACACTCATGGAATATTTGTGGCGATCTTAAAGTGATAGATTTGGATAATCAAAATACTGCTGCTTCCTCTGTGACTGGGTACAGAAATTCTCATTACATTAAAAAGACCTGGCCTAAAAGAGAGTTCGTAATTCTAGGTAATACAAATGTTGTTGCTGATCCTTCAGTAAGTCCTCAGAACGTGTACTTACCACCGCTTCACATCAAACTGGGTTTGATAAGAAATTTTGGAAAGGCATTGAATAAAGATGCTGGAGAAGCCTTTCGTTTTCTAAAGAACAGGTTCCCCAAAATATCTCAAGCCAAAATTAAACAAGGCATTTTTATTGGTCCACAAATAAGGGAACTTATGCGTGATCTTGCATTTAAAGACACTTGTTAATGAGACTGAAGCTGCTACATGGGAGTCCTTTAAAGATGTGGTACTGAACTTTTTAGGAAACCGGAAGGCAGAAAATTATAAAGAACTTGTTACTGAGCTTTTAGAAAACTATAAAGCCATAGGATGCAATATGTCCCTTAAAATACATTTTCTTCCCTCGCATCTGAACTTTTCTTACAGAACTTAGGAGTTGTAAGCGATGAGCACGGAGAACGTTTTCATCAGGACATACATACCGTAGAAAACCGCTATAAAGGAAAATGGAGCCCTAAAATGCTAGCTGATTACTGTTGGACCCTAAAAAGGGATGTAGTACAACCAAAGTATAGAAGAAAATCTAAAATAACTACTTTTTAAGGTAAGTGTAATTAATTGCTTGTAGCGAAATATGCATGCCAAAATGAAGGCTTATTGTACACTAAAACAACAGGTTACTCGAGAACTGTGCCCTATAGCACAATTTAGAAAGCAGATTTGTAATCAGCATGACAAATACTGTATGATTCGGCATATCCGGTCTTTTTAACAAACAAAAAGTTTGTTTTTGCTGTTCAGTGTTATCCATAACTTCCGTGTTACTAATTTTCATACGAATGATCTATAATGCTCTCTATATGTGTCACAGATATTTAAGGGGAGAAAAAAATCCATAAAAGTACAATGGTGAAAAAAAGTTTAGATTGATATTTACTGTGAATTTGCGGTGTGAGTAATGAGAGACTTTACATAAAGGAGAAAGGGACTCTAAAATTTTCCTCTTCAAGACAACATATTTATAGCCATTGGAACAAACTTTGATTTATGTCATAGTAATTGAAATCGTTCTACACAAAAGAGTTAAAAAGCTCTTCAAAGTTCAGTCCCTCGTTTTACTTTAAATAACATTTAAAATCGTTAGACTTTAATCGAAAAACTTAAACAGAAAAAAAAGTCTCATGTAAGCAACATCCGCTGACCTTTTTGTTTCTGCTTAGTATCAAAAATTCCATCAAAACAGAAAATTTTCACGGTATTCTATCCATTCTGAGGACGAAATGAATGTGGACAAGTGAACCGTGGACCAAATGAACTGGACCAAGTGATAGGGAACCCACTAAGAGGCTTCGGGCAATGCATTCTTTCAGTAACTACTGAGACTGCCGCTCCGGAGGCTCAGTGGTCTAAGCTCTGGCTTCTGACGGTTGTCGAAGTGGGTTCGAGTCTCGGTTGAGGTATGGATTGTGTGTTTGCCTTATGGCACTGGCTTTTCCTGTTCTGGAACTAGTGGCCCCAAAATTGGGACGGGAGACAGCTCACCCAGGTAGCACAGCCTTGCAATTTAACGTAGGCCCAACACTGAGCCACCGTCTTTTAGGAATAGAAGACGGCGGCTCAGTGAAAAGGCAAGGCTGTGCTACCTGGGTACAGCTCATAGAATTGCTCACGGCGGCCATTATCCCCCTCCCCCGAAAAATGACAACAGAAATACCTAATTCAATCCCTATAGGTTCATTAATTTTCAAAAAGCAGCTATAAGAGGGAAGTGTGTTGATTAAAGGTATATGTTAGAACGCGACACCGGAAAAGATTGCTCAAAACGGATTTATAGAATAGGTTTGAACCAACCATTTAGCAGTATACTGAGAATACTCGTTGATGCACACATACCGGAAACTGTTTTCTTAGTTTTGGGGTTTAACGACCAGCATGAGCAACTTCCAAGGCTATAAGCAGTCTCCGGTCCCTAATCTAGAGCAACCGGTTCTACAGAAGGGGCAGAGCCAGCTCCATCGGACGAGCGCACAACTCCAGTTCGTTGACTTCGAATTTGGGCAAATCTCTGATGAATGGTTAGGAGCCTGCGCCACAGAAAACTCAGCCACCGGAGAGGTGCAGTATATTTGGAATGGTTACTGATATGTATGTATATATACACGGTCGAGTCACATTATTGTGACAGCATCCTACTTTTGACGTCAACAGCGCGTAGCCAATGAAAGAAGGCACGTGTCGTGAGCTGGCTTGGAGGGTATATAAGGTGTGTGCAACCTGAAAACACAGAACTCGTTGCTGTCATGGATAAAAGGAGCGATTTATCAGATTTGAAAAAAGGGATGATTATCGGCTTTCGGGCCAAGGGTGGCAGTATTTCTGAAACAGCGCAGTTTGTGAACTGTTCGCGTGCTGCTGTGGTTAAAGTGTATATCGTGATTGGAGAAATGGCATCATTGCGAATAAGCGTTGTGGCAACTGCAGAACACCACGTGCCATTGATATGAAAGGTAGACGACGGATTCCAAGATGCGTGAGGGCCGATTGACACGCTACAGTGGAGCAACTCACTAGCCGTATGAACCAGGGGGCTGCCGGAAGTGTGTCTAAAACGACGGTTCAGCGAACCCTGCTGCGTATGCGGCTCCGATGCAGACGGATAGTCACTGCAGCTATGCTAACGAAGGTGCATCTGCAAAAAAGGCTTACACTTGCACGGCAGTATCGGAACTGGACCTCCCCTGATTGGCAAAGGATTGCCTTCTTTAATGAGTCACGTTTTCTGCTTCATCGAACGTATGGACGTTGGGGTATAAAGCGATAAACATCGGATAAAAAACACTCTTTAACCATTGCTGGAAGAACACAAGCTGGTGGGGGCAGCGTTATGGTCTGGGGAATGTTTCCGTGGCATTCTCTGGGTCCACTCATACCTGTGAAAGGCACTATGGACCGAATTCGTTATGAATCTATTCTTGCAGATCACGTGCACCCATACATGCTGATTGTCTTTCCTGGGGCGGATGGAATCTTCCAGCACGATAATGTGACATCACACACAGCTAGAAATGTCCGAGAGTGGTTGGAAGAGCATGATGAAGATTTCAAAGTACTTCTCTGGTCCCCCAATTCCTCAGACTTAAACCCAATTGAGCATCTGTGGGACCACCTGGATCGTGTTGTTCGCTCTGTGGATCCTCCACCACACACCCTCCCGAAGCTTTCAGATGCACTGCAGTCAGAATGACTCCACATACTCGTGAACACCCTCCAGCACCTTATTGAGTCACTCTCAGCCCGTGTAACTGCTGTCCGCGCTGCACACGGCGGTTACTCTGGATATTAGCTGGTGGTCACAATAATGTGACTCGACCGTGTATATTTATACAATATCACCATCAACATTCTAAATTCCCTGTTCGAAGAAGGTATCCCAAGTTACCATAACTCTTTGACTTCAGCATTTATTTTCTATGGGATTTCAACATACTTTGAAATTTTGTCATTTTGTTGGCACATATCCCATATTTCAGTTCTTGCTCCTTTTAATGTACAGAATATTTCCTGTACATGAGAGATAGTTTTGTGATTAAGCTGTTAGGGTGATAAGCGCGACAACCTCACAAAATGTAGGAAGGATAAGTCCTTCGCGGGCGGGATAACTGGTTCGCCAGTTGTCTTGGTGTAGCGTTCTTTTGACCGGAACTACTGCACTCATTTGGCCGGTTGATGACCTTGCGCCAATGAACGCCGACCAAGTGTACTCATTAACTATTAGCTTTTGTCGGGTTTTTTTAATACGATCTTTGACCTTCATTTATTCTGTATGGTCTAGGATTCCCAAATTAAGTACATTGATATTTCGATCTTACTTTAGCTGGCCTTTTTACCGTTTCTAGGCAGTAAGTTTGGTATTCACTGTTAACAAACAAAAAAATAATAATCATAATTTGACTCTCGAAAGAGGTTCCATACTTTTCACTAATCAATGGATTTTTATTATCTAGGCACAATGGATTTTTATTATCTAGGCACGTTGTATTTTTTATTACCCAAGGCTGATTAACGGAGGAGGGAGCACGGGAAATTAAAAATCACGGGAAACATTAAAATATTCTATTCAGTCTTTGTTAATATTAGAAATTAGTCTAACCAGCGCCCACATTTGCGCTATTACTGAATTTTGTTTTTGTACAATTGCACATATCACCAAATTATGCAATGAGTGCTCGCTGAAGTACGATCACCTACCTAATATTTCGTGTGTAATTCTTCCTCCCGGAGAACGCGCGCCGCCGAACCTGACATCGATCCCGCCAGGTGTCTGTACAGTTGTGTAAGGATCTGCAGCCAAGCTGTATTGCGATCTATAGTTCTGGTATGGAGTTTTCTGGTGTGTCCAACTGGCTCATCTGGTTTTTCACAGATGTTCGATTTGTTTGAAATCATGAGAGTTTGGGGGCCATTCGAGACGCCTCATATAGCATTGTGTTTGTCGAACCATTCCAGCACGAAGCCGGTCCCAATGTCATGGGGCATTGTCGTCCTAGAAGAACCCATGCCCCTCTGGGTGAATGTACAACAATGTGAAGTGTACATGGTCCGCACGTAGTCCATGGTTGTAGTGGGCATCCGAACTTTGGTTCACACACACCAGTGGTTTCTGTTCATGCCAGCTAAACATGCTCTATGTCATACAACAACCCTCACCGGCCCTATGTGTGAGCGATCTATAGCCTCATGCTGCTGATGCCAAACACGGACTCAACCATCAGAAGAATGGAGTATATACCGTGATTCATCCGAGCAGCCAATTTGCATCCTATCTTCTATCGTTCAATCAACGTGCTGTCGCAACCAGGAGAGTCGTTTACGCCAATTGACTTTTGGCTACATAGCGCATCTGCTCTTGTAGCCCATATGTACCAGAGTGGGACGCATAATCGCGCGAGATATTGTTTCTGGTTGATCCATGTTGTATTGGGCAGTCAACTGCAAAACTGTGCTGCACCGACTGCCATGCACAAGGCGACACACCCTCCATTCACCCCTTCCGCTGCTCTTGACAGTACTGTCTCGGTTGGTTGTTTGGCTTGTCAGACACCACTGCACCACTTAAATCATGAAGGTCCTCGAACAACCCATAAATGTCGTCGTTCCCGAAATGGAAGCACCAATCCTTCGTGAGCCTGCAATTCGGCCTTTTTGTAAAATTCGACAAATCGTTGGTTTAACCATCACGTCAGCAACTTACGTAGCTCTCAACTAAACCACCAACCACTTTTATACACCCTCTTAGATTGCAGGTGACGCCCTCCTCGTTTCGCCAGTATTGTGTGTAACTCACTTTGCATTGGAATGGTCGTAATTCACAGAGCATTCAGTGTATAATCTCTAGTTTTGATTTATTTTTGAGATATCTGGGATGCCTCCTCAAGTTAGTTCGAACTTATCTCACATCTATGATGTATGTGACTAACAAAATATCAACACAAGGCAGGACCGTCCTTTAATTGATGCACGTACTAGTTTATTGTTTTTCACTTTCTTCATGTTTGATGTGTGTCTCGCAGCAGCAGTAGAAATATCTACTGCTGCTGCTTGGTTCGTGTGTATTACTCTGCTGTCACGCTTCAAGATTTTCTTTCGTCGACATTTCAACAACATTTAGATTGGTCATTGCGTCCATTTCGTAAGCGATATCAAAGTTAGACATGGACTTAGATCCACTTTCTCACGCTTCCCTAGAGCCGGGAGATGATAATCTAGTTTACCCACTTTTGACTTGGTTACGAATGCGAAGTGGGAAACTTAAGGTTTGAACAACATTGATGAACTTGGGCTTCCTTTTCTTTTATTGTTTGAAAGAAGATCAAGTGAGCTCTTAATCTGAGCATTGTCGCTTCATATTTGCGCTTCGTTTTGGAAAGAAACAAAAACGTTTAACATATTTAGCTCATTTGCTCAAGAGATGAAGGTTAAAGTACACATACACGGATAATCCATGCTTTGGTGATAGTGTGTACATTGCATCTACACATACTGTACCCCCGAATTAGAACTTTTATCCAATACCGGATAGGACCTTTTTTAGCCCGAGCTACAGCACGTATGCGGTTTTTCATAGATTCCACTAGGTGTTGAGTACACCTACGTCTACAGAAAACCAGGCGTTCATCAGACAGTCCTTTAACTGGCTCAGATTTGGGGAAGAAGACTTTGTTCCCGGATCTAGACTGTCGAGTCACTTTATTGTTACCACCAGCTAATATCCAGAGTAGACAGCAGTTACACAGGCTGGGAGTGACTCAATAAGGTGCTGGAGGGTGTTCACAGGTATGTGGAGCTATTCTGACTGCAGTGCATCTGAAAGCTGCGAGAGGGTGTGTGGTGGAGGATCCATAGAGCGAACAACACGATCCAGATGGTCCCACAGATGCTCAATTGGGTCTGGGAAATTAGGGTGCCAGAGAAGTACTTTGAAATCTTCATCATGCTCTTCCAACCACATTCGGACATTTCTAGCTGTGTGACATGTCGCATTGTCGTGCAGGAAGATCCCATCCGCCCCAGGGAAGACAATCAGCATACATGGGTGTACGTGATCTGCAAGAATGGATTCATAATGAATTCGGTGCATAGTGCCTTCCACAGGTATGAGTGGACCCAGAGAATGCCACGAAAACATTCCCCAGACCATAACGCTGCACCCAGCAGCTTGTTTTCTTCTAGCAATGATTAAAGAGTGTTTGTTATCCGATGTTTCTTGCTTTATACGCCAACGTCCATCCGTTCGATAAAGCAGGAAACATAACTCATCCGAGAAGGCAATCCTTTGCCAATCAGTGGAGGTCCAATTCCGATACTGCCGTGCAAATGTAAGCCTTTTCTGCCGATGCACCTTAGTTAGCATAGGTGCAGTGACCATCCGTTTGCATCGGAGCCCCGTACTCAGCTGGGTCCTGTGAACTGTCGTTTTAGACACACTTCCGGTATCCCCTTGGTTCATTCGGCGAGTGAGTTGCTCCACGGTAGCGTGTTGATCGGCCCTCACGCACCTTCGAAGCCGTCGTTCACCTCTCACATCAATGGCACGTGGTGATCCGCAGTTTGCTCGTCGCTTATTCGCAATGGTGCCGTTCCTTCAATCACGATACACTTTAAAGACAGCAGCACGAGAATAGTTCCCAAACTGCGCAGTTTCAGAAATACTGCTACCCTTGTTCCGAAAGCCGATACTCATCCCTTCTTGAAAATCTGATAAATCGCTCCTTTTATCCATGAGAGCAACGAGTGATATGTTTTCAAAATGCCTACAGCACACCTTATATACCCTCCAAGCCAGCTCATGACACGTGCCTTCTTTCATTGGCTACACGCTGTTGACGTCAAAAGTAGGAGGTGGTCACAATGTGACTCGACTGTGTAGTTTTCTAATATGTTCTATACATTCCCAATGGGATTTAGTTCCGGGTTTTGTGGTGGCCAGGGAAGGTAGTAGAAATCGCTGTCATGCTCGCTGAACCACTGCTGAACATATGTTGAGCGACTGACAGTAGCATTGTCTTCCATGAAAGAGCCATCACCTGTTGGATGAAAAGTCAACTTTGCAGGATGGACTTGATCGGCAATAATGTTCAGATAATCCTGGAAGGACACTCGACCTTCCAGCAATAACAAGGGACTCGTTCCGTATTAACAGAACGCGCCCCATACTATGACACCACCTCCAGAAACCTGAGATGTGTTTACGAGGCAAGCTGGGTTCATCGCTTTATGGGGCTCCCGCCAAATTCTCTACCTACCGTCGGTACAGAACAAGGTGTATCGTGACTCGTCGGAGCACATGACTTTTCCATTCTTCTAGTGTTCAGTCACGGTGTTCCTGACACAACTGTAGACAAATTTCAGGTTCTTTGCAGAAATCAGTGGCTTCCGTATAGTATGCGACTGCCAATACCGATCCTCTTAAATTATCTGCCCATAGTTTGCCGAGATGTGGGTCGGTAACAGCCTTCATTGAATGCTTCTATCAACTGCTGCGCAAGGGAAGTCATGTTTCCCAGTGCAAGCTTTCTCAGACGACGGCGATCTCGTTCCTGACAGATTGTCATAGCGCCGCAGTTACGCCTCTTAGATAGATTGAATGTCTCAGAGCCGCCCCGGTGGCGCAGTGGTCTAAGCGATGGCCTCTGATCATTCGTCCGAAAGGGGTCCGGGTTCGAATCCCGGTGAGGCATGGATGTTGTGTTTGTCTTACGGCACAGGCTCTCTCCCTTCCCTGGAACCAGTGACCCTAAATTAGGGACGGGCGACTGCTTATAGCCCATTGAGTTGCTCACGGTGGTCGTTAAACCTTCAATCAAAAAAACAAAAACAAAAAAAGAATGTCTCAGATGGGATTCTCAGGTCAGCTTGCGTTATGTTCAAAATCTCGCATTGGTAAGATTTCGCGGATTTCTGTTTTTTTGTCAGTTAGAATTCTGTTAATTTTATACTATTCCTTTATTCTTCCTGTGTTGTCGTACTGCATTTTAATATGGGGTGCGACTACAAGTCGTAACATAGTTCGTTTATCTGCGTTGCCCAGGAAGTTTGTCCGATTGTTAAATTATTCGGTTGGATCGGAGGTTATTTTTCGTCATTTTCAGATATCAAGTATTGAGCAACTACTGTACATAAATACAGATTGCTGCTGATTGTCCATGAACGTATTTTTAGAGGAAGATACTCCAACTTGATTGCATTACGGCGTACTACTCACTCCTATGATACTCGTGGTGGGTCGGGTTTTCTGTTTCGTAGGCTCGTACAGGTTTAATGTTTAATAATATCAATGTCAGAACCGGTTCAGCATATCTCCGCAGCAACATCATAAAGCGTTGTCGCAACAGAAGTATTTTTACGCGAATTATGACGCGTAAGGGCAATGGAATGTATTCCTCCTCTATGTCCTGACCTTTGACCCCATTTCGTCCATTTTAAATAGGGTTCGTCCCCAGGTGGTCCCCTACCACATACTAAAATTTCATCGAAATCGAACTATGTTTACGCGATGAAGGTTGAAGACTCGTGCAAGAATGAATCACTGATACGAAAAAATTACCGTCTTTGGCACGATTTAATGATAAAAGATGAGAAATATATACAATTAAAAACCATATGTACATGAGAACTTTGGAGGCAGGGATGAGGTAACCGCTGATCATTCGTCCGATCTCATCCTGAGGATGAGGTAACCGCTGCCTCTAAAGTGCTCATGTACATATGGTTTTTAATTGTATATATTTCTCATCTTTTATCATTAAATCGTGCCAAAGACGGTAATTTTTTCGTATCAGTGATATGTTTACGCGAGTTATCGTGCGAACGGACAGACAGACAGACAGACGGACAAAGCTGGAGCATATACGCTTCTTCAACCTACGGTTGGAAAGCGTAAAAAAGTACCATAAGACTCAAATTTTATTGCCAGTAAAATTCCTTTGAGCTTTACCACATCTAGGTCACCTTGAAAAGCAAATTAGCTCCAGCTAAGATCTTTCGGCCGCCCCGGTGGCGCAGTGGTCTAAGCGATGGCCTCTGATCATTCGTCCGAAAGGGGTCCGGGTTCGAATCCCGTGAGGCATGGATGTTGTGTTTGTCTTACGGCACTGGCTCTCTCCCTTCCCTGGAACCAGTGACCCTAAATTAGGGACGGGCGACTGCTTATAGCCCATTGAGTTGCTCACGGTGGTCGTTAAAATTCCAATAAAAAACAAAAAAAAGCGTATATACTCCATCTTTGTCTGTCTGTCTGTCCGCACGATAACTCGCGTAAAAATCATTCGATTTTGATGAAATTTTAGTATGTGGTAGGGGACCATCTGGGGACGAACTCTCTTGAAAACGGACGAAATGGGGTCAAAGGTCAGGACATAGGAGCGGAATCCATTCCATTGCTCTCATACGTCATAACTTGCGTAAAAATGCTTCGATTGCGCCAAAACTGTATCATGTTGTTCCGGAAGTATACCGAATCAATTCTGTTTAACACAATCGAAATGGGGTCAAAGGTCAGGACACAGGAGTGAGATTTATTCCACAGCCATTATCCTCATAACTTGACTAAAAATGCTTCTATTGCGACAAAACTTTAGTATGTTGTTCTGGAGGTATACCGAACCAATTCTGTTTAACACCATCGAAATGGGGTCAAAGGTCAGGACACAGGAGCGAGATTTATTCCACAGCCATTATCCTCATAACTTGAGTAATGATTTCTGGTATGTTGGAAAGCGTATCATAATCAATGCATTGCATGATTTTACTAACTTGTTTTCAGACTTGTAACTGATTTCAGGAAGTACTCTGTTTAACGAAGACGACCTGGTTTGCTTAAATGGCATATCTCTTCCTTTTCCGGAAATTATGGTCATTAATACTCATCATGGTACAGCCCATTGACTGTTCTTTTCCCCTTAGGAAATACATATAATACGGTGAAAAAGCTGTTAAGTTACGCGACACTTTTACTGTGAAGCCTGGCGTACGGCGGAAGTTTTAAGGAGACAATGATAATGAAAGGTTTCTTCATGGTATAAATACATACACAGCGTTATTTCAGATATGCGGAAAGAATAGAAAAAGAGTTAGCCGCGAAAGTCTTTTATCACAGTGATTTTTATGCTGGCGCCTTTTATGACAATCTATTTTTCATTGCTGTTCCATTACTAAAGGCTGTAACAGGATAAACCCGGAAGAGGTGTAAATATTTTGTCACTTCTCCTGACATGTGTCTTCAAAATACTTTTGTTTCCTTTTTTATAGGATTGGAGGGTGCGCCGCTCGCTGGTAGAGTGGTTAGGATTGTTGGTTTCTGTCTAGTCCAGGATGTGCTCGGATCCAAGTGTAGGATGAGGCGTGGGCGGTGCTCCTGAACCTTCTCCCTTACTGGACAAGTGGCTTTAAGTTAGGTACGGGATTAGGTCCCCTCCCCGACCAGTGGCTTTAAGTTAAAACTATAAGCTGTTCGTGGTAGTCACCAAATCAAAACAACAACAGACAAGTTAGTAAAATCATGCAATGCATTGATTATGATACGCTTTCCAACATACCAGATATCATTACTCAAGTTATGCCTGTGGAATAAATATCGCTCCTGTGCCTTGACCTTTGACCCCATTTCGATGATATTAAACAGAATTGGTTCTGTATATCTCCGGAACAACATACTAAAGTTTTGTTGCAATAGAAGCATTTTTAGTCAAGCTATGAGGATAACGGCTGTGGAATAAATCTCGCTCCTATGCCCTGACCTTTGGTCCCATTTCAATGTTATTCAACAGAATCGGTTCAGTATACCTCTGGAACAACATGATAAATGTTTGTCGTAATCGAAGCATTTTTACGTAAGTTATGGCGCATAAGAACGATGGAATGCATCCCACTCCTATGTCCTGACTTTTGACCCGATTTTGCCCATTTTCAATAGGGTTCGTCCCTAGGTTGTCCCCTACCACATACTAAAATTTCATCGGAATCGAACCATTTTTACGCGAGTTATCGTGCGGACAGACAGACAGACAAACTGGAGCATATACGCTTCTTCAACCTACGGTTGGAAAGCGTAAAAAATAGAAGGTGCACATATCCATTAAAAAAAGGTGTGTAATAACTTTACAGGGATGTCCCTGAAGTATGCGAAACAAATTCTGGTGTCTCGTTCCATTTGTTCAAGAAATGGTTTCAGAGACTATACAATGAAGAGCTTCAAGATGACGTGAGGTTTTTCAGCATGCTCATAGAACCTCATCATATGCTTGCGAATATTAAAAGTTATTTACCTTTTCTTAAACATTCAATAACTGCCAGGTGCTTCATATTAGAGTTTACCCTCGCCATTACTGCCTGATGAAACGAGTCAGGTTACTGAACGCCGATAACCAGTGTTAGCCTCGTAGTATCCATGTCGCCATGAAAATGTAATAAAGCACTGTCAATATGCATACATTGTTGAATCATGTTCGTCAAAAATGCAATAAAGGATCTATAAAACATTTTTATACAAAAATCGGTATGTTTCTGCTGATGCTAATTAAGTTTCAAATCCGTGTTGATGATTGTCGGGATCCGCTGGGTTAGTCTGCTACAAACTCGGTAATTCCCAATGGTCCCGACGTAAGTTCTTTCAATGTGTGGATGGCTGGTCACGATCGCTGAGTTTCCGGATCCTACGGTTGATTATTACTCGATCTCCGAGGCAAAGAAGAACGCCAATAAACAGTTTGTAACGTACCAGGAGATGTGACGTACCTGCCAGAAGGACGTACACGACATAAAGGCAGATAGGAATCAGAATAAAACGTCCGCGTAGCTCAATTGGTAGAGCAACTTATTCCGAAATGAGGGGACCGGGTTCGAATCCTGGCGCGGATAAAAATGACGGAGAAATTTACTTCGTTATAATGGCGCCCGAACTATCCGGATGACCCGACCGTTCAAAATCTCGCAATGGTGTGATGTTATTTCCACACCGCGAGATAGGAAAAATAAGAGAATCCCTTCTCCAGCATTTCGACAAAAAATAAAATAAAAATAAGGGGGAGATGATGTAACGTACCAGGAGATGTGACGTACCTGCCAGAAGGACGCACACGACATAAAGGCAGATAGGAATCAGAATAAAACGTCCGCGTAGCTCAGTTGGTAGAGCAACTTATTCCGGAATGAGGGGACCCGGGTTCGAATCCTGGCGCGGATAAAAATGACGGAGAAATTTACTTCGTTATAATGGCGCCCGAACTATCCGGATGACTCGACCGTTCAAAATCTCGCAATGGTGTGACGTTATTTCCACACCGCGAGATAGGAAAAATAAGAGCAGCACTTCAAAAAAAAATAAAATAAGGGGGAGATGATGTAACGTACCAGGAGATGTGACGTACCTGTCCGAAGGACGCACACGACATAAAGGCAGATAGGAATCAGAATAAAACGTCCGCGTAGCTCAATTGGTAGAGCAACTTATTCCGGAATGAGGGGACCGGGGTTCGAATCCTGGCGCAGATAAAAATGACGGAGAAATTTACTTCGTTATAAGTTCTTATTTTGAAACGTAACAAAGGTTCAATAGTTAAGAAACAACCGCTGGTAGATAGGCTGCTCCCCAAAGAAACTGGCTTCCAGATGTGGCTAGTTTTCCTTACAGAGAAAATGGATGTAGGTAAAAATACCCCCGGAAGAAATACCCCCAGCAGATTAAACACTCACATCTCCCAATATCATGCATTTTTTGCAGTTACCTTCCACTCTTTCTCCGTTTGTTAATAACAGTCTACACGCATAAATTGCATGCGGTGAAACAGAATGAAAGGAAGTAATTCTTGCAGTAATACTAAAGCGATTTACTTGTGCAATCAACAAAAATCCATTAGACGGGGGTATTTCTTTCGCTTTGAAAAAAATACCCCCGGAGGAAATACCCCCAGAACAAACCGTTCACTGTAAACTGCCACACAGGAACACTAATGTGTGGCAGTGTTCCGGTGTGGCAATTTACCGGCAATCCTGCCACACATCTTTCAGCAACTTGGAACATTGCCACACAGGAAAATTGCCACATGTTTTTCATTGATGGGCCGGGTACAAATTGCTGTTCCTCCGAAGAACACTTTGAATGTGTGACCATTTTTCTAGTGGGGCAGTTTTCGAAATTTCCGAATTATGTGTGGCAGTTTTCCAAAGTGCCTAAAGAGAGGAAGGAACTCTTTTGTTTGTCTGCATTTTTATGCCGGTTCATACGAGTTTAGGGCAACTGGCCACAAAATGATCAAGGGGAGCGGGGGGGGGGGCTATAAAGATTGCCGTTTCTGGGCCTATATTGAGAACTGAATTGGGAACTTCAAACGAATTTCGAGAAAACGTTCCATGTAAGCCTAGTCGAGAATTGTACTTTAGTTTGAAGAAATAAATTGCCGAGGATCCGAGGTACACTTGGTTTGGGAGGGTGGGAAGCTCTACCCTCAACTTCCGTAATATTATATTATGGACCGCTGGAGTCTGTCAGTGTATCCAGGATGTTCCCCTTGAAGCGTCCGCGAGGTCCGTGAGTTTCGGGGGGGGTGCTTTCCCCTAAAATGTTAAAATGGACGTAGAGCTGTAAACATTAGTACCAGGCTTTATGTAATGATTCTGTACACGACCACGAATTTTCAGGGAGGTGGGGTGAATTCACCATCCTCCAAGTTTCTAAAAGCGCAGACAAGTGTTCAAGGTAAGGGATTTGCTCGCAATTTCTATGCTTCATCTTGTGTTTAGTGGCAGACTATGTATGTCCTTTACCCTCCCCTAGAAATTTGGTGAAGTCTGTAAAAGAGATACGAGGTGCTTGGTTTAGAATGATCTATCCTCCAACTTCCGTAATTTTATATTCTGGACCTCTACAGTCGGTCAGTGTATCCTCGATGTTACCGCTGAAGAGCTCTTAGAAATGGGGGGGGGGTGAATTCATCCCACCCTCCTGAAAATTCGTGGTCGTGTACAGAATCACTATATAAAGCCTGGTACTAATGTTTACAGCTCTACGTCCATTTTATCATTTTGGGGGAAAGCCACCCCCAAGCTCACGGACCTCGCGGACGCTTCAAGGGGAACATCCTGGATACACTAACAGACTCCAGCGGCCCAGAATATAATAATACGGAAGTTGGGGGTAGAGCACCTCCAAACCAAGTGTACCTGGGATCCTCGGCAATTTATTTCTCTCGAATTAAAGTACAATTCTCGCTTGGCTTGTATGGAACGTTTTCTCGAAATTAGTTTAGAGTTCCCAATTCAGTTCTCAATATAAGCCCAGAAACGGCAATCTTTATAACCCCCCCCCTCCCCCTTGATCTTTTGTGGCCAGTTGCCCTAAACTCGTAATGAACTGGCATGAAAATTCAGACAAACAAGAGTCCTTCCCCTCGTTAGGCACCTTGGAAAACTGCCACACATAAAAAACTGCCCCACTGGAAAAATTGTCACACATTCAAAGTGTTCTTCGGAGGAACAGCAATTTGTACCCGGCCACTTAATGAAAAACATGTGGCAATTTTCCTGTGTGGCAATGTTCCAAGTTGCTGAAAGACGTGTGGCAGGGTTGCCGGTAAATTGCCACTACGGATCGGATCACTTCCACACATCAGTGCTCCTGTGTGGCAGTTTACAGTGAACGGTTTGTTCTGGGGGTATTTCCTCCTGGGGTATTTTTTTCGGGGGCATTTTTACCGCTTTTCAGTTTTCAGGGGTATTTTCTCTGGGGTTAATTTTTTCCCGGGGGTATTTTTACCGTTCACCACAGAAGATATTCTCAGAGGACCCTTCACTATACTAGCGCGAATCTCTCCGTCCGTCCCATTACCAGTGTCGTATGTCCAATCACCGGACCGCGGAATCCAACGTCAGTCGAAACGTATAAAACCGATAGGCTTAACGAACCCTCTTCGTTCACCAAACGCCACACCGCCAGCTCCCGTCCGAGAGCGAAGCCTGCGAACTCGCCGGGAGAAAAAAGCAAAAAGCGCCCCGAGCACATCAGATCAGATCATATGTAGAGGATTTTGGGAAGGGAGTGTCTGACCCCAGATCTTAAACAGCCCTTAGAAGTAGGAAGCTATGAGATTTGGGCTAAAGTGCCCGATAGGAAAGTGACACGGAATCGAAGTAAAAAGGGGGAGGGAGACGCCCTTATTTGAAACCGGGAGGCCAGTACCCAGGGTCCGATGGCTTAACATGTCCATCCGACGCACGGCGTATGTTTAGTGGTTCGAGCGTTCGTATCTGCCTGGGATCGAACCTGAGGTTTTCTCCGTGGCAGTCACGTACGCTGGCCACTAGATCACCCACGGACCTAGCGCCCCGAGCCACCTGCTCCGCTACTTTTATATCCCTGTCCTTCACTCCCCCAGTCTCTGGAAGCCACGCCGCCCATCTAGCCGAAACTGGTAACCTTCACCTTCACATTGCCGACCCAGCGGCCCTGGTCAAGGTCGTCGGGCAGGACACACCCGATCATATTACTGCGGGCCACACGCCTGTTCGGTTTTGCTTAACATGGAGCACAAAGAAAAAAAACAAGTTAGAAAAATCATGCAATGCATTGATTATGATACGCTTTCCAACATACCAGAAATCATTACTTAAGTTATGAGGATAATGACTGTGGCATAAATCTCGGTCCTGTGCCCTGACCTTTAATCTCATTTCGATGATATTCAACAGAACCGGTTCAGTATATCTATGAAATAATATTATAAAGTTTTGTCGCAATCGAAGCATTTTTACGTAAGTTATGACGCACAATGGAGATGGAACAGATCCCACTCCTGTGTCCTAACCTTTGGCCCCATTTCGCCCATTTTCTACAGGATTCGTCCCCAGGCAGGCCCTTATAACATACTAACATTTCATCGAATCGAACCATATTTACGCAAGTTATGACGCATAAGGGCAATGAAATGCATCCCGCTCCTATGTCGTGACCTTTGACCCCGATTCACGCATTTTCAATAGGGTTCATTCTCAGGTGGTCCCCTACGACATACTAACATTTCATCGAAATCGAACCATATTTACGCAAGTTATGACGCATAAAGGCAATGAAATGCATCCCGCTCCTATGTCCTGACCTTTGACCCCACTTCACCCATTTTCAATAGGGTTCGTCTCCAGGTGGTCCCCTACCACATACTAAAATTTCATCGAAATCGAACCATTTTTACGCGAGTTATCGTGCGGACAGACAGACAGACTGACGGACGAACAAAGCTGGAGCATATACGCTTCTTAAACCTACCGTTGGAAAGCTTAAAAAAATGAACTAATCATATTTTAGCACAGCGGATAAGCTCGTCATCAAGTGACTATTCAAAAACGTTAGAAAAAAATGCTGTATTAACAATTTACCTTTTGAAGGGAAAAACACATCAGCGTTCCGCTGCTTATATTGTACTACGCATCAACTCCAAGCAGCTGGCACAAGTCACTTTTTGTTCTAGAAGAAAATAAAAGTAATGCGTAATACGCACACAACGCGTGGCGTAATGAGGCAGATGGGACTCGCGACCATCCGCTCGCGAGAGTGTGACGTCATAAAACTTTAATAGGATCCACACACAACGTGTGACGTAATGAGATAGATGGCGTGATCGCGCGCCAACAACTCAATCGCGAAAGTGTGACGTCATAAGATTTCTAAGTATGGGTAACATTAATGGGACGACGCCATGACACTAGAAACGTGGTAGTTCGGGGTGGTTATTTAACTCACTAAATGAATTTTCATATAGTCGAGATCAAGCTGAATCGATTTCTAGTACCAGAAAACGGTAGGTTAACGACTTTCTTCAAAATCCTTAGAGTAGTTTTCAAAATAAAATTTACATACATACAAGAATTGCTCCTTTAATAGTATGGGATAAGGGCGATGGAATGGATCCCGATCCTATGTCCTGACCTTTGACTCCATTTCGCCCAGTTTGAACAGGGTTCGTCCCCATCCGCTACTACATACTAAAATTTCATCGAAATCGAACCATTTTTATGCACGTTTTGACGCATAAGGGCAATGGAATGCATCCCGCTCCTATGTCCTGACCTTTGACCCCACTTTATCCATTTTCAATAGGGTTCATTCTTAGGTGGTCCCCTACAATATGCTAAAATTTCTTCGACATCGAATCATATTTACGCAAGTTATGACGCATAAGGGCAATAGAATGGATCCCGCTCCTATGCCGTGACCTTTGACCCCATTTCGTCCATTTTCAAAAGGGTTTGTCCCCAGGTGGTCCCCTACCTCATACTAAAATTTAATCGAAATCGAACCATATTTACGCAAGTTATGACGCATAAGGGCAATGGAATGCATCCCGCTCCTATGTCGTGACCTTTGACCTCATTTGTCCCATTTTCAATAGGGTTGGTCACCAAGTGGTCCCCTACCACATACTAAAAGTTCATCGAAATCGAACCATTTTTACGGGAGTTATCGTGCGTACAGGCAGACGGACGGACAGACAGACAGACGGACGGACAAAGCTGGAGCATATACGCTTCTTCAACCTAAGGTTGGAAAGCGTAAAAAATGACACATGTTGACCACGTGCAACTTACATCTGCTTTACATAGCATATGTAATATTAATAGGGAATGAAAACGTTAGTATATACAAATAACTTTTGGGGGCTGGAAACTGCGTCACCTTACAATGACGATATTGTTTTCCAATGGTTTGCAGCCTTTTGCACTACTGGACTGTTTTCAATTATGTAATATTGAGCATACAGGTAGTATTTGAAGCCGTTGGGAGTTCAGTAGTTTCTCTTAAAATGTTTCCTCTTTTATTTAGAATTTATGAAGTTCTCCAGATTTTCTTTGCTTGTGTGAGAGAATTTATGATCTCTCTACAGCATGTTACACACGAAATAGCTGTTACGTTAAGCCAAATTCCCAGTAATTGCGCAGCAACGGCTTTGCTGCGAAGAATGAATTACAGTTTCTTAGTTTAACACTGGTTTTTCTCACCCTTGATACGAATGCGCATCCACATGCGCTACATCAAGGGAAATTAATTACTTCCAGGCCAACACATAGGCCTGTTTGGATTCGTTAATATAAAAAAATATGCGAGATTGCTTTAAATCTGCCTCTTTTGTTCGGAAGTTAATGGTGTGTTATTCGGAAAGAAAAATGGATATATTTGCTTTCTCTCCTTGTTTTTTTTTTCGGTTTGTGGTTTAATGACCAGTGTGAACTACAAGCAGCCGCCCGTCTCTAATTTAGGGTCACTGGTTCGAGGGAAGGGAGAGAGCCAGCGACGTAAGACAAACACAACATCCGTGCCTGATCGGGATTCGAACCCGCACCCCATCACGGGCAAATTGTCGTAAGCCATCGCTTGGACCACTGCGCCATCCGGGCGGCCTTTATCTCGTTCGCAGCACTGGGTCTGCCAGTTGAAGCTTATCAGCAGAATGTCTTCCCCATTGTTCGGTGCTTCATGAGGCAAAATCTCTAGTTTTACTTTTCTTCAGCACTTCTGTGCGAGGCATTATTGCCTGCTTCGTGGTTGAGTGGTCTGAGGTGCGGGATTCGGATTAGTCGTCGGTGATGCGTCCAGATTCGAGCAGTTAATGACGCATGAGTGGTTGGTGTGCATGTTGGGCGGTGCTGGTCCCTTTCCTAGAACCAGAGACCCAAAATTAGGGACGGGCGACTGCTTATAACCCTTAGAGTTGCCCTTGGTGGTCGTTAAACTCAGAAACAAATAAACGAACAAAAAATATCGCCACACACAAACACCCGGGCTTTCAGCCAAAAGCTCTACTTATTTAAAGAATCAGATCCTTCCTTGCTGCTGCTTTAGAACACAAACCCGTGAGTGCGGTATGCATAGTAAGAAGAGTTTAGGAGGGAAAATTCGAGATTCTTTCTGGGTCGAGTTAAGTATTATTTTTTTCATTTTACAGAGCCTGGAAACTTTTGGTAGTTGAAAAATCGGAAATATGACACTCTAGTTCTAAAGCAATACAGCTAAATTACTCAGCAGCTCAATTTTATAGATTAAATAGCTACGCTTAGATACGAAAGTGAGATCTCCCGAAATGTTGTCCCATGCTGGCGTGAGGGAGAGTTATTAACCTCGTGGATGTCTGCTTCAGCAGCCATCTTCAAATCTTTTCTGATGTTAGGAGTAATTGGTTTTCAGTCCCCGTTAAAATCTAAGTAATGATGGCCAAAGATGTATAACGTTGTCTCAGACTTTGTTTTTGCAAAAATACGAAACAAAATTGTCAGGCAATATTTTTCGTATTTCACAGGAATTATTCTATAAAGTGAGTTCATGTGTGCGCATGAATTCGAACCCGCTGGCTAGCTGCTCCCTCACCATTCAAGCTCCGTGATGCCTCGTACACGGAATGTCCCAATTTAAACCCATAAAGAAAAATAATGCGAATTCAACTTGGCTCCATGGCCCACTTCACCGTGTTCACTAAAGAAAGAATTGTGTAATCGGAGCGCATGCGCCGCTGTTGATTCGATAATTATTCCCACACACACCTATAGGCGCTGTTAATTTTTAACAAAACACCACAGAGCCAATGGCAGTGTTGTACTTACGAGTAGCTGTTTAATGTATGCTCAATTTAATCTAAGAATTGCACAGAACAGAAGTGAAAACGAGCTAACCGGATTTCCCAAAACTACTGTGTTAAGTTTAATGTACACTAAAAGAATATAGACAGATCTAAGTAAACATATTTAAGTCTCTTGCATAAAAATATGTTTGTTATACACTAAGCAGAACGAAAGACGTGATGAGGGACGTACACATTCATCCAAATTTGGGAAAATAGCTCCGGATAGTGAGGTAAAAAAACAGAGCTAAAGTAATCTTTGGAACATTACCCGTACATAGTGCCACTGCAAATACTTTCAGGCTCTAACGTGTCCTGGAATTAGTTTAGCATTGTAATGATCTCACATTGTCGTGGACAAACAAATGTCAAAATCATCTGCATCTTCATACAGATACACTGTCACACATGTTGATAATGAAATTCCCGTATCTCATGTAAACATTTCCAGGTTTTTTAAGTTGCGTATTTGGAAGTGAAAAAATTATAGTATGGTTCATTTATTCTAGAACACAAAACTATCTTAACAGAGAAACGTTTTCCAGATTTCATCTGGTGAAGGGAAACAGGTTTTCGGAACTGTAAGTTTCAATCTTCGAAAAAGTATGACTTTTAACTCTCTGCACGTTGTGCTGCCGGAGTTCACGTCGTGGTGGACAAAACCAAGTAGAAAAATTTATAGTTATTTTTGTAAGTTATTTTTTGTTCTATGCTTTATTGTAAAATGTTTTAGTTTGTTGAAATTTTACTAGATACATTATCCAAAAAAGCTGTATTATTGACAAAAAAAAAACATTTAACCCAAAATTTTTTCCTGAGGAAGCCTTCATACGTCTGGTTAAAGGCACGTATTCTAAAAGTCATTATTATATTATGACTAAAAACATTTAAAAACACTAAAAATGGTTTGTTATGTTAAGTTCGCACTGTTATCCGAGGCTTATTCTGTGTTAGCCCTAAAGGCGGGAGTTGATTGGTATTCTTTAAACATGCGATGGAAATACCACCTATTGGGCATTTTCACATGTTTCACAATATCATCGTATTCAGAATAATAATTGACAGCCTTGTACTCACATTATTGAAGTGTCTCGCTATCTGAAAGAAGTGTAATGTCGAGTCGTCACAATCAAGGTGATTCGGCGATGTCCTTACTGTAAATCTATTGGGTTGTCGGAAACGCCATGACGTATTTTGGCACCCGATGGCGGTTGGGCGGTTTTGGAAGTACTAAGAGGCACGCGCAGCTCTGTTATCGCTATGGCATTCGAGAGGTGCCAGTTCTAGCTGCAGTCTAAAAAGAATAGTGAGCGATTTGGTTGATTTGCAGAAATTTGACATCAAGTTGAAAATGGAAGACCAAACTGTGCACTTTCGCCATATTTTACTGTTTTACCTCCGTAAAGGGAAGAACGCGCGTCAAGCTTGTGAAAAGTTGCGTCAAGTGTACGGTGATAATGTTCTACAAGAACGTCAGTGCCAGCGGTGGTTTCGAAAAATTCCGTGCTGGTGATTTTGACCTAAACGATGCTCCTCGGTCCGGAAGGCCCACCGAGGTTGATGACGACCAAATCAAGGCATTGATCGAGTCAAACCCACGTTACACGACACTAAAGATTGCAGACACATTGCACATCCATCATCCAAGCGTTCACGACCACCTGAAGAAGCTTGTATACGTAAGCAAGCTCGATGTGTGGGTTCCTCCTGAACTCAAAGAAGCTCAGTTGACGGCGCGTATAAACATCTGTGATATGCTCATTAAACGTGAGGAAAACGATCCTTTTTTGAAGCGACTGAAAGCTAGTGAAGAAAAGTGGATTGTGTACAACAATGTGCTGCGCAAACGGTCTTGGTCCCGACGTGCTGCTTCGCCTCAAACGACATCCAAAGCAGACATTCACCAGCGGAAGGTTCTGGTCTCAGTGTGGTGGGATTTTAAAGGTGTCGTGTTTTTCGAGCTCCTACCATGGAACCAAACAATTAATTCGAATGTGTACTGTCGGCAATTGGACAGTTTGAACGAATCCATCATCCAGAAACGTTCAGAGCTCATTCATCGTAAAGGTGTTGTGTTCCATCACGACAACGCGAGACCACACACAAGTTTGATCACCAGCCAAAAATTATTGGAGCTTGGGTGGGATGTGTTGCCACACCCAGCATACTCGCCTGACCTTGCGCCGTCAGACTTTCACTTGTTTCGCTCTCTTCAACAGTCCTTGCGTGGTGTAACGTTCAATTCAGATGAGGCTGTAATGTTTTTCGCCACGAAAGACAGGTCCTTCTATGAACGAGGCATTCTGCAGCTCACTGAAAGATGGCAAAAGGTTATCGAACAAAACGGGCATTGTATCATTGATTGACCTTTGTTCTTTCTATCAATAAAGTGACCTTTGCAAAACATGGCTAAAATACGTCATGACTTTTCCGACAACCCAATAGTATCCCAATTTTATTGGAAATTTGGAATTGGAAAACGATAACGTGAAAGCGGAAAACCTAGCAAACCGTAAGGTACTACGCCCAAACAAGTTCCGCTGAGGGTGGTGTGTGCTGAACTTAAAAGACTTGGCGCGGACCTGCTGGACACTGTTCATTATTTTGAAAACAATTACCAATGTACATGATAATGCATGACTATTACTAACATACACTTTCTTCAAGAGCAGTATCAATTAATAATAATAATAATAGTGGTAGTAGTAGTGTTCTAGTGTAGTAAGTAAGTGGTAGTAATAGTAATTGTATTGATCTTTCGTTTTTACGAATTACTGTTTTCTACATATTAGCCAAACCTTAATTAATTACACTTGACCCTCCTTGAAAAATTTCCTGCAGGCGCCCATGAACTTAACTTAACATAACAAACCATTTTTAGTGTTTTTAGTGTTTTTATATGTTTTTAGTCATAGTAGGTACCATAACAATGACTTTTAGTATACGTGCCTTTAATCAGATGTATGAAGGCTTCCTCCGGAAGAATTTTTTTGTTTTTGTTTTTTGTCAATAATACAACTTTTTTGGATAAAGTAAAACTTCAATAAACTATTCAACAAAAACATTCTACAATAAAGCATAGAACAAAAGATAACTTAGCAATAGAACTATAAATTTTTTTTCTTGGGGATTGTCCACCACGACGTGAACTCCGGCAGCACAACGTGCAGAGAATTAAAAGTCATACTTTTTAAAAGATTTAAACTTACAGTACAACGTGCGGCACGTTATGTTACAAGACTACAATTTGTAGTCTGTATGTCGAAATGTAAGGTTTTCGGAAGTAATTTATTTGAATGGAGCATGTTTTTTAAAGCCCTTGACTATTGTATGTCAATGAAGCTTGATTTCAGTGATGTTTTCGATGTCGAAGCATTTTTCTGCCCTCCTTTTTTTTTTCTTGGAGAAAGTGTTCTTCATGAATCTTTAAGACTTTGATGACGCCAACTCATTGATGGAACATTAAGCGATTAAATTAGCTAGTATTTTTCTTTCTTTCTTTCTTCTGTTATCGTTAAAAACGTATTGAATATCGAACTGTCATTTTTTTTCCATTTAAGGAAGATTTAGTTTATTGACATTTATTCTGTGTATGCCACCACAAGACGGCTAAATATCTCTAATCACAGACATTATGGGCCGCCTCGGTCACCGAGTAGTCAAAGACGCAGGTCTCCGGCTTGCCATCCAAGCCAAGGAAGAGTAATGATCCACTCCCCTCCCACAGTGCCCCCTCTCTCTTAACCAGCAACCTTAGATTAAAGCCGGCCGATTGTCTATAGCTTCGAATATTAAAAAAAATATTTAAAAATTATATTTAGAGCACATTGTATGGATGCAAGACAAAAAAATGGCTTACACTACCAAATATTTGCATAAGTGCAAAGAACTGTTGCGCAGCAGAAAGGTGCGCTGTGAGTAGGGAGGTATATATTGGGTTGATGCGAATGAAATGTCCGGTAAAGGACCAGCACACGTGGACGGCGAGAACAGAAAAAAAGGACAACCTACCTAGGCAATATAATCCCCCTCGTCATCGACACATAGTTGCCATCTGTCCGGCAAGGCCATAATCCCGGAACGAAAAACGTCCTGTGGCTGGAACCTGAACAAGTCTTCAACTGCACGTTGAACCTCGTTGTCTGTCGTGAACTGTTTCCCGGACAGGAAGTGATCCAGGCGACGAAACACATGATAGTCTGTAGGATATAAGTCCGGGTAATAAGCTGAACGAGGCAGTGCTTCATAGCCCAAGGTACTTAGTGTCAGCATCGTTCGTTGTGCGACATGAGGGCAAGCGTCGTCCTGGAGTAGAAGAACACTATGTCTGTTGACCAAAGCCGGTTGTTTCTGCAGCAATTTCCGGTGCATCTGATGCAATTCAGCACAACAACGTTCTGCAGTGATGGTTCGGCCTCTTGCCAAGAAACTCGGATGACTTATCTCGGCTGTGGTCCACCAGACAAGGAGCATAGTCTTCTTGGTGTGTAGGGGTGGCTTAGGATACCGTCCAGCAGGCTGTGCATTGCTTCACCACTGTGCAGATCGCTCCCGATTATCATAAAGGAACCCACTTCTCGCCGTTGCAGGTGACGATTCGATGCAGTAGATGTTCCTGTTTATTCCTGGCAAGCAGCGACGTGCAGACTTCCAAACGCCTAGTCTTGTTGGCAGATGTCAACTCATGCGGCAGTCACATGTCCAGCTTTTTTACCTTACCCAGCGCAGCGAGACGCGAACAACTGTCGTGTGGTGGACACCTAACTCTGCCGCTATCTCGCGACACGTTTTTCGAGGGTCCGCTTCAACCACACGTAACAGAACATCGTCAGAAATGGCAACATGTCGGTGACCACGTGCTTCGTTTTGCAGGTCCGTATCTCCGCTTCAACCACACGTAACAGAACATCGTCAGACACAGCAACAGGTCGGTGACCACGTGCTTCGTTTTGCAGGTCCGTATCTCCGCTTCAACCACACGTAACAGAACATCGTCAGGAACAGCAACAGGTCGGTGACCACGTGCTTCGTTTTGCAGGTCCGTATCTCCGCTTCAACCACACGTAACAGAACATCGTCAGAAACAGCAACAGGTCGGTGACCACGTGCTTCGTTTTGCATGTCCGTATCTCCGCTTCAACCACACGTAACAGAACATCGTCAGGAACAGCAACAGGTCGGTGACCACGTGCTTCGTTTTGCAGGTCCGTATCTCCGCTTCAACCACACGTAACAGAACATCGTCAGACACAGCAACAGGTCGGTGACCACGTGCTTCGTTTTGCAGGTCCGTATCTCCGCTTCAACCACACGTAACAGAACATCGTCAGAAATGGCAACATGTCGGTGACCACGTGCTTCGTTTTGCAGGTCCGTATCTTCGCTTCAACCACACGTAACAGAACATCGTCAGAAACAGCAACAGGTCGGTGACCACGTGCTTCGTTTTGCAGGTCCGTATCTCCGCTTCAACCACACGTAACAGAACATCGTCAGAAACAGCAACATGTCGGTGACCACGTGCTTCGTTTTGCAGGTCCGTATCTCCGCTTCAACCACACGTAACAGAACATCGTCAGACACAGCAACAGGTCGGTGACCACGTGCTTCGTTTTGCAGGTCCGTATCTCCGCTTCAACCACACGTAACAGAACATCGTCAGAAACAGCAACAGGTCGGTGACCACGTGCTTCGTTTTGCAGGTCCGTATCTCCGCTTCAACCACACGTAACAGAACATCGTCAGAAACAGCAACAGGTGGGTGACCACGTGCTTCGTTTTGCAGGTCCGTATCTCCGCTTCAACCACACGTAACAGAACATCGTCAGGAACAGCAACATGTCGGTGACCACGTGCTTCGTTTGGCAGGTCCGTATCTCCGCTTCAACCACACGTAACAGAACATCGTCAGACACAGCAACATGTCGGTGACCACGTGCTTCGTTTTGCAGGTCCGTATCTCCGCTTCAACCACACGTAACAGAACATCGTCAGGAACAGCAACATGTCGGTGACCACGTGCTTCGTTTTGCAGGTCCGTATCTCCGCTTCAACCACACGTAACAGAACATCGTCAGAAACAGCAACAGGTTGGTGACCACGTGCTTCGTTTTGCAGGTCCGTATCTCCGCTTCAACCACACGTAACAGAACATCGTCAAAAACAGCAACAGGTCGGTGACCACGTGCTTCGTTTTGCAGGTCCGTATCTCCGCTTCAACCACACGTAACAGAACATCGTCAGAAACAGCAACAGGTCGGTGACCACATGCTTCGTTTTGCAGGTCCGTATCTCCGCTTCAACCACACGTAACAGAACATCGTCAGAAACAGCAACAGGTCGGTGAGCACGTGCTTCGTTTTGCAGGTCCGTATCTCCGCTTCAACCACACGTAACAGAACATCGTCAGAAACAGCAACATGTCGGTGACCACGTGCTTCGTTTTGCAGGTCCGTATCTCCGCTTCAACCACACGTAACAGAACATCGTCAGGAACAGCAACATGTCGGTGACCACGTGCTTCGTTTTGCAGGTCCGTATCTCCGCTTCAACCACACGTAACAGAACATCGTCAGAAACAGCAACAGGTCGGTGACCACGTGCTTCGTTTTGCAGGTCCGTATCTCCGCTTCAACCACACGTAACAGAACATCGTCAGAAACAGCAACAGGTCGGTGACCACGTGCTTCGTTTTGCAGGTCCGTATCTCCGCTTCAACCACACGTAACAGAACATCGTCAGAAACAGCAACAGGTCGGTGACCACGTGCTTCGTTTTGCAGGTCCGTATCTCCGCTTCAACCACACGTAACAGAACATCGTCAGAAACAGCAACATGTCGGTGACCACGTGCTTCGTTTTGCAGGTCCGTATCTCCTCTTCAACCACACGTAACAGAACATCGTCAGAAACAGCAACAGGTCGGTGACCACATGCTTCGTTTTGCAGGTCCGTATCTCCGCTTCAACCACACGTAACAGAACATCGTCAGAAACAGCAACATGTCGGTGACCACGTGCTTCGTTTTGCAGGTCCGTATCTCCGCTTCAACCACACGTAACAGAACATCGTCAGACACAGCAACAGGTCGGTGACCACGTGCTTCGTTTTGCAGGTCCGTATCTCCGCTTCAACCACACGTAACAGAACATCGTCAGAAACAGCAACAGGTCGGTGACCACGTGCTTCGTTTTGCAGGTCCGTATCTCCGCTTCAACCACACGTAACAGAACATCGTCAGAAACAGCAACAGGTTGGTGACCACGTGCTTCGTTTTGCAGGTCCGTATCTCCGCTTCAACCACACGTAACAGAACATCGTCAGACACAGCAACAGGTCGGTGACCACGTGCTTCGTTTTGCAGGTCCGTATCTCCGCTTCAACCACACGTAACAGAACATCGTCAGAAACAGCAACATGTCGGTGACCACGTGCTTCGTTTTGCAGGTCCGTATCTCCGCTTCAACCACACGTAACAGAACATCGTCAGAAACAGCAACATGTCGGTGACCACGTGCTTCGTTTTGCAGGTCCGTATCTCCGCTTCAACCACACGTAACAGAACATCGTCAGACACAGCAACAGGTCGGTGACCACGTGCTTCGTTTTGCAGGTCCGTATCTCCGCTTCAACCACACGTAACAGAACATCGTCAGACACAGCAACAGGTTGGTGACCACGTGCTTCGTTTTGCAGGTCCGTATCTCCGCTTCAACCACACGTAACAGAACATCGTCAGAAACAGCAACAGGTCGGTGACCACGTGCTTCGTTTTGCAGGTCCGTATCTCCGCTTCAACCACACGTAACAGAACATCGTCAGAAACAGCAACATGTCGGTGACCACGTGCTTCGTTTTGCAGGTCCGTATCTCCGCTTCAACCACACGTAACAGAACATCGTCAGAAACAGCAACAGGTTGGTGACCACGTGCTTCGTTTTGCAGGTCCGTATCTCCGCTTCAACCACACGTAACAGAACATCGTCAGGAACAGCAACATGTCGGTGACCACGTGCTTCGTTTTGCAGGTCCGTATCTCCGCTTCAACCACACGTAACAGAACATCGTCAGGAACAGCAACATGTCGGTGACCACGTGCTTCGTTTTGCAGGTCCGTATCTCCGCTTCAACCACACGTAACAGAACATCGTCAGAAACAGCAAAAGGTCGGTGACCACCTGCTTCGTTTTGCAGGTCCGTATCTCCGCTTCAACCACACGTAACAGAACATCGTCAGAAACAGCAACAGGTCGGTGACCACGTGCTTCGTTTTGCAGGTCCGTATCTCCGCTTCAACCACACGTAACAGAACATCGTCAGAAACAGCAACATGTCGGTGACCACGTGCTTCGTTTTGCAGGTCCGTATCTCCTCTTCAACCACACGTAACAGAACATCGTCAGAAACAGCAACAGGTCGGTGACCACATGCTTCGTTTTGCAGGTCCGTATCTCCGCTTCAACCACACGTAACAGAACATCGTCAGAAACAGCAACAGGTCGGTGACCACGTGCTTCGTTTTGCAGGTCCGTATCTCCGCTTCAACCACACGTAACAGAACATCGTCAGAAACAGCAACATGTCGGTGACCACGTGCTTCGTTTTGCAGGTCCGTATCTCCGCTTCAACCACACGTAACAGAACATCGTCAGAAACAGCAACAGGTCGGTGACCACGTGCTTCGTTTTGCAGGTCCGTATCTCCGCTTCAACCACACGTAACAGAACATCGTCAGAAACAGCAACAGGTCGGTGACCACGTGCTTCGTTTTGCAGGTCCGTATCTCCGCTTCAACCACACGTAACAGAACATCGTCAGAAACAGCAACAGGTTGGTGACCACGTGCTTCGTTTTGCAGGTCCGTATCTCAGCTTCAACCACACGTAACAGAACATCGTCAGACACAGCAACAGGTCGGTGACCACGTGCTTCGTTTTGCAGGTCCGTATCTCCGCTTCAACCACACGTAACAGAACATCGTCAGAAACAGCAACATGTCGGTGACCACGTGCTTCGTTTTGCAGGTCCGTATCTCCGCTTCAACCACACGTAACAGAACATCGTCAGAAACAGCAACATGTCGGTGACCACGTGCTTCGTTTTGCAGGTCCGTATCTCCGCTTCAACCACACGTAACAGAACATCGTCAGACACAGCAACAGGTCGGTGACCACGTGCTTCGTTTTGCAGGTCCGTATCTCCGCTTCAACCACACGTAACAGAACATCGTCAGACACAGCAACAGGTTGGTGACCACGTGCTTCGTTTTGCAGGTCCGTATCTCCGCTTCAACCACACGTAACAGAACATCGTCAGAAACAGCAACAGGTCGGTGACCACGTGCTTCGTTTTGCAGGTCCGTATCTCCGCTTCAACCACACGTAACAGAACATCGTCAGAAACAGCAACATGTCGGTGACCACGTGCTTCGTTTTGCAGGTCCGTATCTCCGCTTCAACCACACGTAACAGAACATCGTCAGAAACAGCAACAGGTTGGTGACCACGTGCTTCGTTTTGCAGGTCCTTATCTCCGCTTCAACCACACGTAACAGAACATCGTCAGGAACAGCAACATGTCGGTGACCACGTGCTTCGTTTTGCAGGTCCGTATCTCCGCTTCAACCACACGTAACAGAACATCGTCAGGAACAGCAACATGTCGGTGACCACGTGCTTCGTTTTGCAGGTCCGTATCTCCGCTTCAACCACACGTAACAGAACATCGTCAGAAACAGCAACAGGTCGGTGACCACCTGCTTCGTTTTGCAGGTCCGTATCTCCGCTTCAACCACACGTAACAGAACATCGTCAGAAACAGCAACAGGTCGGTGACCACGTGCTTCGTTTTGCAGGTCCGTATCTCCGCTTCAACCACACGTAACAGAACATCGTCAGAAACAGCAACATGTCGGTGACCACGTGCTTCGTTTTGCAGGTCCGTATCTCCTCTTCAACCACACGTAACAGAACATCGTCAGAAACAGCAACAGGTCGGTGACCACGTGCTTCGTTTTGCAGGTCCGTATCTCCGCTTCAACCACACGTAACAGAACATCGTCAGAAACAGCAACAGGTCGGTGACCACGTGCTTCGTTTTGCAGGTCCGTATCTCCGCTTCAACCACACGTAACAGAACATCGTCAGAAACAGCAACATGTCGGTGACCACGTGCTTCGTTTTGCAGGTCCGTATCTCCGCTTCAACCACACGTAACAGAACATCGTCAGACACAGCAACAGGTCGGTGACCACGTGCTTCGTTTTGCAGGTCCGTATCTCCGCTTCAACCACACGTAACAGAACATCGTCAGAAACAGCAACAGGTCGGTGACCACGTGCTTCGTTTTGCAGGTCCGTATCTCCGCTTCAACCACACGTAACAGAACATCGTCAGAAACAGCAACAGGTTGGTGACCACGTGCTTCGTTTTGCAGGTCCGTATCTCCGCTTCAACCACACGTAACAGAACATCGTCAGAAACAGCAACATGTCGGTGACCACGTGCTTCGTTTTGCAGGTCCGTATCTCCGCTTCAACCACACGTAACAGAACATCGTCAGACACAGCAACAGGTCGGTGACCACGTGCTTCGTTTTGCAGGTCCGTATCTCCGCTTCAACCACACGTAACAGAACATCGTCAGAAACAGCAACAGGTCGGTGACCACGTGCTTCGTTTTGCAGGTCCGTATCTCCGCTTCAACCACACGTAACAGAACGTCGTCAGGAACAGCAACATGTCGGTGACCACGTGCTTCGTTTTGCAGGTCCGTATCTCCGCTTCAACCACACGTAACAGAACATCGTCAGACACAGCAACAGGTTGGTGACCACGTGCTTCGTTTTGCAGGTCCGTATCTCCGCTTCAACCACACGTAACAGAACATCGTCAGAAACAGCAACAGGTCGGTGACCACGTGCTTCGTTTTGCAGGTCCGTATCTCCGCTTCAACCACACGTAACAGAACATCGTCAGAAACAGCAACATGTCGGTGACCACGTGCTTCGTTTTGCAGGTCCGTATCTCCGCTTCAACCACACGTAACAGAACATCGTCAGAAACAGCAACAGGTCGGTGACCACGTGCTTCGTTTTGCAGGTCCGTATCTCCGCTTCAACCACACGTAACAGAACATCGTCAGAAACAGCAACAGGTTGGTGACCACGTGCTTCGTTTTGCAGGTCCGTATCTCCGCTTCAACCACACGTAACAGAACATCGTCAGGAACAGCAACATGTCGGTGACCACGTGCTTCGTTTTGCAGGTCCGTATCTCCGCTTCAACCACACGTAACAGAACATCGTCAGGAACAGCAACAGGTCGGTGACCACATGCTTCGTTTTGCAGGTCCGTATCTCCGCTTCAACCACACGTAACAGAACATCGTCAGAAACAGCAACAGGTCGGTGACCACGTGCTTCGTTTTGCAGGTCCGTATCTCCTCTTCAACCACACGTAACAGAACATCGTCAGAAACAGCAACAGGTCGGTGACCACATGCTTCGTTTTGCAGGTCCGTATCTCCGCTTCAACCACACGTAACAGAACATCGTCAGAAACAGCAACAGGTCGGTGACCACGTGCTTCGTTTTGCAGGTCCGTATCTCCGCTTCAACCACACGTAACAGAACATCGTCAGAAACAGCAACATGTCGGTGACCACGTGCTTCGTTTTGCAGGTCCGTATCTCCGCTTCAACCACACGTAACAGAACATCGTCAGACACAGCAACAGGTCGGTGACCACGTGCTTCGTTTTGCAGGTCCGTATCTCCGCTTCAACCACACGTAACAGAACATCGTCAGAAACAGCAACAGGTCGGTGACCACGTGCTTCGTTTTGCAGGTCCGTATCTCCGCTTCAACCACACGTAACAGAACATCGTCAGAAACAGCAACAGGTTGGTGACCACGTGCTTCGTTTTGCAGGTCCGTATCTCCGCTTCAACCACACGTAACAGAACATCGTCAGGAACAGCAACATGTCGGTGACCACGTGCTTCGTTTTGCAGGTCCGTATCTCCGCTTCAACCACACGTAACAGAACATCGTCAGAAACAGCAACAGGTCGGTGACCACGTGCTTCGTTTTGCAGGTCCGTATCTCCGCTTCAACCACACGTAACAGAACATCGTCAGAAACAGCAACAGGTCGGTGACCACGTGCTTCGTTTTGCAGGTCCGTATCTCCGCTTCAACCACACGTAACAGAACATCGTCAGAAACAGCAACATGTCGGTGACCACGTGCTTCGTTTTGCAGGTCCGTATCTCCGCTTCAACCACACGTAACAGAACATCGTCAGGAACAGCAACATGTCGGTGACCACGTGCTTCGTTTTGCAGGTCCTTATCTCAGCTTCAACCACACGTAACAGAACATCGTCAGAAACAGCAACAGGTCAGTGACCACGTGCTTCGTTTTGCAGGTCCGTATCTCCGCTTCGAAACTTCACAAACCATCGCCGAATGGTTCGTTCGTTGGCTCTATTCTCCCCAAACGCTTTGTTAACCTTTCGAGTGGAAATTCCTGCAGAATGGGCCAGTTTAAATTCATAGAGGAAGATGACTCTCAGATCCGGCGTCCGCATGTTTCCTTTGCAAGCCACGTTACCTCCAAACAAACCACGCCTGATTCTTGTTCTTCACACACGTGCCAGCTATTTATAGTAACTCTGTGACGTAATACCCGCAACACCTGTGGGTGGTTTCATTCCGCTGTGGTGGGGTGCCTGTCTACACTGCTCGTTCGCGCCGGACATTTCATTCGCACCAACCCAATATATAAAGCTGAGATGTTCTGTTGGTTTTTATCAGTAACTTTGAAGCGGATATGCAGCGTGGACGTGAACTTTCCGAGTTTCAGCGTGGGCTGGTCATAGGATGTCATTTGAGTAACGTTTCCATACGGAGCATTGCAGCTAAATTAAACATACCAAAATCGACTGTAAATCATGTCGTGAATAGATGGAAGCTGGATGGTGCAACTACAGCAAAAAAGAAAAAAACGTTCAGGAAGGCCGCATAAACTGACGGAACGTGACATAAGAGCCATGGTAAGAAATGTTAAGAAATCCCGTTCTTCCTCTGCCGTTTCCATCGCTGATGAAATAGGAAATGCTTGTAGTGGCTCGATTAGTGCCATAAATATCTGCAGAGAGTTCCATAGTGTGGGTTATTATGGTAGATCAGCGTCACACAAGCCACACATCACTACCGTTAATGCGATGCGCCGTTTTTAGTGTTGTGTCTCCCCTCGTTCCTGGACTGTAGGCGACTGGGAAGCTGTTCTTTGGAGTGATGAATCACGCTGCTCACTCTTCCAATGGGATGTGAGTGTTTGGATTTGGCGACAGCCGGGCGAGCGATTTTCGTCGGGACTGTGTTCTTCCAACTGTTAATATTGGCGGAGGTCCCATCATGGTATAGAGTTGTTTTTCGGGGATGGAACTCCGCCCGTTGGTTATTATAACACAAACCATGAACTCTGAAGTGTACCTTGACGTTCTGGGTAATTCTTTCCTAACGACAATGTGGCAGTATTATGAAAATGACTGTTGTCTCTTCCAACACTATGGAGCTCCCTGATCGAGATCAGAAACCAGTCGTGCACTGCATGTGCAGGACTGGTTTCTTGAAAATGAGGTGGAATTGTTTGACTGGCCTACTTGGAATCCTGTTGTTAATCTCATAGAACACCTTTGGGATGAACAGGAGCGATGGATACGAAATCGATCACAACCACCATCTTCGCTCTCCACTCTCGCAGCACCTTTGCAAGACGAATGGCAAGTTATTCTTGTCGATACCTTCTGGAAATTGATTGATTGTATGCCTCGACGTATTGCCGCGGTCATACAAGCACAAAGTGGACCGACTAATCGCGATAATAAAACCATTTGTCCCAAAATATTGTGGTGGCCGAATACTTTTGATAATATAGTGTAATCCTTTTGCACAAAAAGAAAAGTCGTCTGCATCGTACTATCAATAAGTGAATTCTGTGACCTACAGAATTCCCTAAACTTCTGATGCCTTTCTTACATTCTAAACACGCTGCAGTTTTAATTTATAGCCGTACTACACTGTTGACCAAATTTAACGTGACAAACACGAATTCGAGAATACGTCCAAAACGAGACAACCGATTGTAAAGATTTTTCGTAGACATGTGCAAGGGGAACGCTAAGTCGACGAATACAAGCAATATAGTGTTAGCTCCTATGGAAGTATGCAAATGACGACCGTACGTCATCGCTCTGGCAGGCACGCGACCTTGATAAACGTTTTCCTGAACGGGGTGCGGCAATTGAAGCTTGAGTTTGACTGTTAGTGGAAGAATGGCTCCGCACCATGTCTTAAGAAGATTATTTGCAGTGGAGAGCGATCGGTAGATTCGCAATCATACGTTGAGGTAGCAAGATAGCTGAATGTGTCGAGGCAACTGGTATCCAATCTCTGGAGACAATTCCAGGAAACCCGAACAATAACCAGAAGGCAGAGACAAGGACGCTCAGGATCTACAAGTAAAGACAATCGGTATTTGTCTGAAACTGCTTGTCGCCATAGAAAGTCGACAGCCAGGCAACACTTGCAGGAGCTTTCTTCTGCTACGGGAACCGCGATATCGAGGCAAACACTCATACAGCACAAAACGTTTCAGATATGTATCAATAATGTTACAATCTCTCATTTTCGGTACACTTTCAGAGATATCTAACAATTGCGTTTCAGCAACATCTATTTTGGAACATAACTCTTTGTACATTACGGTTACGTTAAAAATAGCATTCATCGATACTACTGTTTTATAGTTTCCATTGTAAATAATTGCTACCTTGATGTTACATTCTGGCGATATTTAAGATTTTTGGTTTGGCAACGACGTGGGTGCCCATGCTCACCATTTCACCGAAGCACTCTCGTAGTCGTACTTCTACGTGCTACTAGGATAATCTTTTGGTGATACTGTCGTACTCGAGTTAGCTAGTTAGTTGACTGAACATTTCCTTTTTTTTATGATTCAAGATCATCTGAAAGTAATTGTTTTGATTATTATAATTTTTAAATTCTAAAAAGCATTTTATAAAATCTAAGTCGATGGCTGTGTTGTTGTATTAGTATACTATACCAGCATGTTTTTTTTACTTGAAGCTGAGAAATTTCATATTGGTAGGTATTTAGAGAAAAATGATGAATTTGATTTTCTTTCTTTTTATCGCTGAAATATAGTTTATTCCACATGTATAATAAAAACCTCATTTGGGATCGATTTTTATTTCTTTTGTTATCAATATATACACTATCTACCAAAAAGTAATTGGACACCCCTGCAATCGACGATAGCTGCAGACCTGATACACGTCACGGCCGCCGCCGTTAAATACTGTGCGGGAAACAACAACGTATCCATTCGCATGCAAGATGCCACGCAGTTCGGAGATCTCTCTGATTTCGAGAAAGGTGTAATTGTCGGGTATCACAGAAATGGCCGATCCATACGTGACTTATCCAGCGAGTTGAAGTACCCAAAATCGACAGTGGCTTACGTGATTGGCAAGTGGAAGATGAAAGGTGACTGTCGGAATGTGCCCCGACCCGAAAGACCCACAAAACTGGGAGTTAGAGACCGACGGGAGCTGGCCAGAGAAATTCGGAAGAACCGCACTAAATCGATGGGCCACATCCGCGAGGAGTTTCAACAGGCATGCGGAAGTGTTCTTTCGATGAATACCATCCGTAAGGAAGCCCGTCTGCTCGGTTATCATGGACGTGCTGCCGCCCACAAGCCTTTGATCACCAAGTCCAATAGCACTGCTCGGCTAACGTGGTGCAAAGAACGTCGACAGTGGACCGTTGAACAGTGGAAACAGGTTCTCTGGAGCGACGAATCAAGGTTCACCCTCTACCGTTCGGATCGCAGGGTCTGGGTTTAGCTTCTGCCTGGAGAACGCCTCCTGCCGGAATGTATTGTGCCAACTGTGAAGTTCGGCGGTGGTGGAATTATGCTATGAGGGTGTTTCTCCTGGTATGGCACGGAACCCTTTGTCGCAATTCCTGGCAGACTCAACGCAGAAACCTACCGCACCATTTTGGATGACCATGCGCTTCCTACGTTGTGGCAGTTTTACGGGGTGTACCCATGTTACTTTCAGGATGACAATGCCACCTGTCATGTTGCGAGGTCCACCATGGCTTGGTATGGTGACAATGGGGTTAATCGGGAATGGACTGACCTACGCAGAGCCCGGACCTTAACCCTATCGAACACCTCTGGGACGAGTTTGAGCGTCGACTTAAGGGGTGCCCCCACCGTCCGAAATCGGTGAAGGAACTGACCTGTTTTCTCCAAGCCGAGTGGAAGAAAATACCGCTAGCCGTCGTACAACGCCTGGTTGAGAGTATGCCCCGGAGGGTCGCAGCTGTAATCGCCGCTCGTGGAGGCTCCACCAACTACTGAAGGTGAATAAACTTCGTTTTCCTTTGCTATCACAGGTGTCCAATTACTTGTTGGTAGATAGTGTATAAACGCTGCCACTGTTCCCAATGGACAGCGGACTGCGTTGAACCTGTGAAAGCGTAAACAACTCATAATACGACTGTTGTTGCTTTTGCAACAGCTGTCGAGTGTAATATTTTTTATTGTGATTTTGCTAAGTTTATTATAACTATAATATTCAACGTAGTAAATACGTAATAGTAATATGATGATGTCACAAATATCTTTCAAATACGTAACAGTAACATGATGTTGGTCTGTTGAAGTTACAAAGAACTTCCACTGTAACATATCGGTTATGTTTCAAAGTTATGTAACGTTTGAGGACATTTTGACGTAACCGTAAGGTTTCCGAAACATTACTATTATATTGCGCAACGTATCTGAAAAGTCTCAATGTTTCAGTGCTACGTACTTGTAACATATGCGAAATATTCTGTGCTGTGTGGGCAGTTTACACAAGACTCCGCGAGAGAGGTCTGCATGCAAGAAGACCAGTGGTCTGTATCTCACTCACCGCATTGCACAGAAGGGTCCGTCTGAATTGGGCCGGACAACATCACCACTGGACCCCTGATCAACGGGTCTGTGTTCTCTTCAGTGATGAGTCACAGTACAGCATAAACACGGACTCTCGACCAGTGTACATTTGGAGAGAGGCAGGAAGCTGATATCTTCGATCCAACATCAGATAAATTGATCACTATTGTGGTGGAGGTCTCCTGGTTTGGGCTGAATGGACGCACGCCACTGCCCATGTTCCGTGTTTCCAGGAGGTACCCTCATTACTGTAAATAACAGGGATGACATCTTAGAACCCTATGTACTTCTTTTCAGGGAAGCTGTTTGCCCATTTATGGGCGATAACACCCGTCCCCTTACGGCCCAACTAGCCGACGAATAACTGCATAGTGAGATTCATAGGATAGAGTGGCCCGCGAGATCTCCGAACCTGAACCCGGTTAAGCATGTGTGGGATGCCCTGGGAAGAGCAATTGCAAGCCAGCAGTCCCTTTCGGAATCATCCCGGGACTCCGACGCGCCTAGGCAGAGGAGTGGCACTTATTGCCTCAAACCCTCATTCAAAGCCTTGTAAAAAGCATGAGGGGTCATCACACTCCCTATTAGTCCCTCGAAATCCGCGCCACTTTCTGCATAATTTCTAGATTGTCATGCTATCATGCGCATGCTTCCTCCTCATGCGGTGACGGCATTGCCTTCCTGTTGTGAATTGCTGTGTAATCGATATATGTATGTCCGTACTAGCTGTTATTTAACTCTGTTCTGTGGATTTCGTGTTATTCATGATTTTGGGCTTGTCACGTTAATTTTGGACGCCAGTGTACTTTAGAAGCTATCGAACTTCCAGTTTGCTTAACCAAACACTTGAACAGGCACTGCCTCTAACCGTTGAATTCTTCAAGTCGTTTTTGCTATTCCCCAATAGGTGGACGAGTCGTTAAATTGTCTGGTTCGGAATTAAATGAAGTTCTGATTCGATGCATAAACAGCATAAATTGATTCTAGAATTCATAAGTGGCACAGAATTGCTTTTAAAGATCTAAAACGCGTGAAAATCAATCGAATGTGTTTTTCATACTCTGTTAGTTGAAAAAAGAAAACTTAACAAAAATGGGCGGTTTACTCTTTTGCGCAATGTGCGGTAACGATGAAAACTCTCAAAAGCAGTGTAACATGCACCTTCAAGGTAATTTTAAAACCAATACTTTTGACTAGTGGTGGGTAGATTCGGTCGTTCACGCGATCCGGATCTTTCAGATCGGGTCACTAAAGCCATGCAGTGACTAAAGCGATCCTTTCGTTTCGTTCGTTGGATACAAGAAGTAGTGTGAGTTATGTTCATAAAGTTGGCAGTTGTCAGTAAATTAAACGTTTTAGAGTGATGAGTGACAATTTTTATAATTAATTGTTTCACTCTGTGGCAATACAATAATAGGGCCTTTCGTATTTATTAATACACTGAAGAGCAATTGAATTAGAGATACCTGTCTAGTAACGTGTAGCCCCACCTTTCGCCCTGATGACGGCGGCGATTCGTCTCAGCTTGGACTCGACAAGACACCGGAAGCGTTGGGAAGCCATACGGATCCACGACCCATGAACAAGCTCCCACAGTTTACGAAGATTTGATGTAGGGGGTCAGAGCCTCAAACATCTCTCTCAACGGCATCCCAGATGTGCTCGATGGGATTAAGGTCAGGTCACCTAGCTGGCCAAGGAAGCGAGGTGACGTCGGTGGAGTGTTCATCCAACCATTCGGATACAATTCGGGAGCTGCATTGTCTTGTTGCAGGATGAGGTCCCCAGTGGGGTGTTGAAGATGCACAAACGGAAGCAAATGGTCGTCCAGGATATCCCGGTAACGTTGACCTGTGAGGGACGATGTCACACGTACCAGGGGTCCATTCCCATTTCAGTCCACGTAAACAGTCCCCGACGAGAATGCCACCCTCACCAGCTTGAAGAGTACCCTGCTGGAAAGAAGGATCCATCGCTTCATGTGGTTTGCGCCGTACTCGAATCCTGCCATCCGCATGTACCAACGTGAATCTCGACTCATCAGCCCAGGAAACATTTTTCCACATGCCTAGGGTCCAGTGGCGATGTTCCTGCGCCCATGCTAATCTTTGCACCCTTTGATGTGCGGTCAGCAGCGGTACCCTCGTGGGACGATGGCTTCTGTACCCCATAGCGAGGAGATGGTTCTGGATGGTGTGGCTGCTTACACGTTTTGTGCACCAGAGTTAAATTGCCCAGTGATTTCTTGCACTGTGCCCCGTCTATCCGCTGTTACAGTGCGAGCTAGCCAACAATGACCCCGCTCATCCACACGCTGCTGTCCACGGCAGTTCGCCCTTGCAGGGATGGTTTTACCAGATTCGATGTACTCACGGTGCACCCGTGACACAGTGGCTCGTGAAAATCCCAGTGCCTGCACGACTTCTGAGATGGAGTGACCCATTCGTCGGGCCCCGACAATTTGCCCACTATCAAATGCTCTTAGAGTCTTACCCATACTGGTTCCGACTCTTACTGATTCTCGTCGCATCACTCCTTATATTGTCGGATCGCTGCATACGTCATGTCGTTTCCGTTCACAGGGCCGCACACAGCACCGCATTTGCATAACGCCAGCTGTCTCTAATTCAATTGCTCTTCAGTGTATACACTTCCAAGCATAGGCGCCGACTTGAAAAATTATTGGTGGTTCCGGAAATTTTTAATCGAATTACCCATGCATTTTTCAAAGTATTTAAGTCGAATTTAGATTTTATTCGGTCAGATTATCTGGCACAATAAGACACCTGAGATGCTAAAATGAAGCAAATTATAGTTTATTACAGAATTGTTTTTTTCTCTAGATAATTATTTCATTTATTTTGCTTTTGTAGGCGCGACATTATTATATACAATACACAGATACTGTGTGAATTTCGAACTCAATTATCTTATAAAAGTAACAAAAACATGTAAAATTTATTTTAAGTTTTTTTTTTACCAATTTTAAAAATGCCAACAATTTCTTTCTTCCAATTATTTCTGAGTTAAAATAGGAGGTTAGAAGGGCGAGGACATGGCATCAGCCGCACACCCGCGTTTTCCGTGGGCTCTACTTCATATCAGCTGAGTATGCCCAACTTAGGCTGCTTCTGTACTTTTCTATGGGGAAATCGTTGACTTTGAAGGGGTTTTAGAGGCACTTGTGCAGCATGTACAGTCAGGGAAAAAATGAGACAGAAATGTACATGCACATAACTAAAATCTGCAAAAAGTTACAGACATACTGTTTAGTATTTTCTAAAAAGATTAAACAAAATTATGCTTCGTCGACCGGAAGTGCATATTGCGTATTAACCAATCGCGGCCTTACTGAAGCTGTGGGAACCTTGTTGATCATCAGGGCCTGCTGTAGAGAGTAAGAGACGGCCGCTATCTACCTGTGCTCTAGCACAGGTCTTCAATAAGTGACGTCACGTCCCTGTACCCCCCCCTCCCCACCCGGAGGGCCCAAGAAACCAGATGATCAGATTTGGCTTCACCAGCGGCTGCTGATGCCATCTTCTCTCTCTTCTAACCTCCTAGGTCCCCGACTGCCCGAAATTAGGGTGGGTCAACTGACTGTACAACATATTTCCGCCTTTACCACTATGACCTCGAATAGGCTCTCGTCTCCGAATGTAGAGCTAAACTTTAGTATTTTGTGGGAATTCAGACAAACCCGAAGAATTTTCTTTTATAAAGGAGCCAGTTTTAAATGCTCTTAAACAACGGTACTTGAGGTATTGTCTGTCGCGTCAAATTTAGTGAGCACGAACAAACACTAATTCTTTTGTGAGGCACAATAAACAGTCTGAGGGGTACATTTCTATACACACTTTCTATGCATAGTAAACGGGGAATGAATAATTAAAAACTTGAAGAATTGATAATGAAAAACAAAATTTATGCACATATGCGTACGTGTATTTTCCCCGCGAAATACGCGCAAAAATATTAGGGGTTCGAGGAACCCACAACAAAATCATTGGGGGTTCAAAAAGTGTCTCGAACCCACGAAGTCGGCGCCTATGCTTCCAACGAATACGAGCAACATATTACAGAACAGCAGTGCGGTGAGAGTTCTAAGCTGGTGTCTCCATCTCGTGAGTGAAACCCTAACGAAAAAAAATCAAAATGTGAAAAACATAGAATCTGAAAAATGCGATATTTCCTTATTTCACTACAAACTGGCCCAGTGGTTTAAGGCGCTGGTTTCTGACCATTTGCCTTAGTTGGGTCCGGGTTCGAATCCCGGTGAGGCATGGATGTTTGTCTTTCGGCACTGGCTGTCAATATGTTACTTGTGCAACACTGGTTATCTGTGTACATTGGTCGTTTAGCGTACTGTCAAATCCATGTTTGATGTATACTTGTTCACAATGTGTTAGTTGATCAACACTGTCTCTATCTGTGTACATTGATCATTTGGCATGCTGTCAACCATGTATGAGTTGTACTTGTTGCTGTGTAATCTCTGTATCCTGTGAAATATCTGTATCATGTTTGTCATGTCTATAACAACAGGTCCAATAAATCATTTAAAAAAATCGAAACAAAAACAAAAACAAAAACAACCGAAGACAAAATGGTTATAAGATGGTTCTAGTAACACGAAAAGAAATTTCGATCCAGTAACTAATCAACGGGCAACGAAATACCATTTCCGACAGACGAACTAAACGATCGAAGCGAATGGTTCGGATCCATGAATCTTTAGGATCCTCGACTCGAGAACCGTAGCGAATTGTTCGCCGCGAGCGAGATCTGCTGGAACTACTGAACGGATCTTTTCATTCACTCTGTCGACCTTGGTCACTTGGAACGGGTCAGTCGCGAACGACCCATCTCTACTTTTGACAAAAGGTTTTGGTCTTTTAAACGATTAATGGTAGGCATAGATGGGATTGGATTAATTTTGGATGTATCAGAAAAAAAAACAAAAAAACGACAACTGCACTTTTTGGCCACACTACGAGAGGAAACCTCTTTGACTAAAAAAATGTGAAGCATGCAGTTTGGAAATTTAAAAGATTTTTCTTTCACGAAGATAAATGCAATTATATCACATCTGACAATAACTTCTCAACATTTGTAATAATATTTTATTAGGCGAATTTTAATTTACATATAATTTGCTACCTTTGAAAAACACGTAGATGATCTTTCCCTTTACGTAGGACATAAATTTCGCTCGTCGGATGAACAATTGATTTAAGAACAAAACATCTGCCCTACGCATAATTTTTTTTATTGGTAGCGAAGTCTAAACAGCGTAGAAGCAACCCACTCTGTGTAAACTACATCATCATTCGGATACCAAATTCTTGAAAATTTTCCCTAGGGGAATGAAAAAACACAAAACAAACGATTTTCTTGACTCAAATGTCCGATCGCTACTTGATGAAAGATGACACAAATGAGGTGAAAGGCACCAAGCAAAGCCAGGTCCCATTTAGTCCTGTGAAGCATTAATCATTCTGGAAATCAATAATCTTCGTCGTACTGTACACCTGCTGCTTGGTTTGATCCGTAGCTTGGATATTGTTGAGCTGATCCCCTGTTACTTGAAGGACGGTATTGCTGTGACTGCTGCGGCGGCTGTTGCTGTTGTTGCGGTCTGGAATTAGAATATGATTGACTTTGAGATGAAGACGGTTGTCTTCTTGATGGTGGAGCTGGCTGATATGAGTTGTCCTGAGGTGCAGGTGAGTATGAAGCCTGTTGTGGTGGAGGTGCTCCTTGAGAGCCAGAAGATCCTCGGTAACCTTGAGGTGCTTCTTGTTGGTACGCAGGTCTGGCTGGTCTTGATGGTCTTGGGGCTCTGCCTGGTGAGGATGCTGGGCTATATGAGGCAGGGGCTGGAGCTGGAGCTGGAGCAGGTTGATAGGAAGGTGCTGCTGGGGGTGGAGGAGCTACTTGTCTTGGGGGTGGTCTAGCTACGGGGGCAGGTGCTGGTGCTGGGTAAGATTGCGCTGGAGGCTGATATGATGGTTGCTGTTGAGGTCGTCCTTGTGCCTGTCCTTGAGGAGCAACGATTGGATCTCCAACGACGTAACCATCAGGATAATAACGCTGAGCATAACGAGCAGTGTTATTAGGTCCCTGGTAATCGATAGGCTGCAAGAAAGAAAATATGAATTAAGTTAAGTACTTGTTGACTATGAATTAGAAACATGAGAAGAATTTGTTAAATTAATTCAGCATGGAACAGTTTGTGAAAACGAATACTCATCTGACACATTTCTTTCATTAACCCTTTAAGCGGCAGATGTGCATGAGCCAAATGATGCACACAATTTTCTACGCTCCCCTAACAGAAATGTTCACATAGCGGCCAGGTTTCAGGAAAGCTATTGCAAAACAATTCCCTTCCCTTTCTCATCTCAGCAGTAGCGACCGTAAACCTAGTCCTTAATTTTTTGCTCTATGACTCAAGGCATATTAGAAAAGGGTTAGTCTTCCTGACACGGACATCATACACTGCCTGACAGAGAAAATGCCACACCATGAGAAAATGCTCGAAAACAGACCAAACTGCACACACAGATAGCCAAGTAGGTCCTGAACAAATGATTTAATTGTCACATACAGACTAGGCTCCAGTGGTCGAATATACAGGATGATCAATAAGAAGTGTGGCTCCCATTTTGGGCGATTCAGAGTTGAATCCGACGTGGCATCGAGGCAATGACAGTCCGAATAGAGTCCTGGGTATCCTGGATCATGTGGTGTTGATCCGAGTCCACAGTTCATCTTCATTTTGCGGGGGAGGGAGGGTACTCAATCGACGGCGCTGATAGCACCCCACACCATGGTCCCACGTTGCCGGTCTCCGGTGGAGGAACCCGCCAGTTGGCCACGTCGCCTCCAGACTCGCACACGGCGATCATCCGTGGTGAGACAGAACCGCGACTCGTCGCTGAACACCACACTGATCAATTCGGCACCCCACGCAGCTCTGGAGAAACACCACGTCAAGCGGTGACGACGATGGGTCGCTGTTCAGGGTAGACGTCGCAACGGACGGCTGGATAGCAAGCCAGAGGCAGCAACCGGCGCGACACTGTCCGCGTCGTTATCAGAGCATTCAAGCCTCCCCGTGCACTGCGCAAAATGTCACCCGTTGTGGCCTATGGGTCCGCTACGGCATGACGTCGGATGCAGCGATCGGTGCGCTCGGACGTCCGTCTCCGTGTTCCGGTCTCCCTACGACGCTGCACAGATCCTTCCTGGGACCACTATCTCCAAATGCGACCGACAGTTGTGGCATCACGTTTCGTTTCTTCGGCAATACGACGCAAGGGCCATCCGATGGTATGAAGGCCTACGATGAACTCATCCGTGTGACCAAATCGCGTAGGACGGCGTCTTAACGGCATTGGCACCCCTTGTTCGTTCTCCAGACATGGTTACAGCAGAACCACTCACTTCTTGCGGTCGTGACGACGTCTCGACTAATGGACTCACGGGCTGGTTGTCCGCTTATATCCCGCGCGCCGTTCGTGCGGTTAGCCTGAAAATGCAATCATTTCCATAACTTGTACGTGTGCACCCGCCCTTCAATTTGCATGGCGCCACGTTCACGTCTTCGAGGTGTGGCATTTTTGTTGTCAGACAGTGTACAACTGAGTAGAAACAAGTGACTCAAACATCTTTCTCTTTTCTTAGGTTTGTCGCAATTGTTACGTTCCGTTTAGAAGGTATTCAATCAGAAAGCATTAATGTCAATCAACCACCGGTGGCGTAGTGGTCTAAGCGCTGGCTTATGATCATTCGTCAGTGAAGTGTCCGGGTTCGAATCCCGGTGTGGCATGGATGTTGTGTTTCTCTTAAGGCCCTGGCTCTCTCACTTCCCTGGAATCAGTAGCCCTAAATTAGAGACGGGTGACTGCTTATAACCCATCGAGTTGTTCACTGTGGTTGTTAAACCTTCAAAAAAAGTGTCAATCATTGCCCTAAATGGACAACTTGAATTACTAGGGGAAAGCAACGCTTTGTGGTGCGCGGGTTTACTCGTTCCAGCCGCTTCCGGCCCACTTCTTAGACAACGAATATATTATTTGGAGCTGATTTCAGTCTATTTTACGTACCCCGAGTTAATTCATTCCAGCCGGGTAAAGATTTAAATGGCATAAAATAACGTAAAATTGAATCTGGCTTGAGCTGTGACTTATCTTTCTCCAGCAACGGTTTGGAAACGTTACCTTTTGAAATAGAAAGAGGAACAGATGAATTTAGACTAAAAAGAACTGATAAAATGCCACAGTGTTATCTCTCTCTGTTTTACTTAAGTTCAAATGAAGGTTCCTGGAAATTGTGAAAAGAGAAGAAGAAATTTTTCTCTGAATTTGACGTTCGAATTGCCTTTTAATCTTAGATTGTTCGAAGGCGTATATAAGTTTTTCCTTGGTGGAAACAGGAGTTGATGTATTACAATTTACTTAAATACATATCTCAAATACAATGATGCCATAGTCCTTAATCCCATGTATTGAATAATTTGCTTTCTATTTTTAGAAATAATAATAGCCAAGTTTATGTATACAAAGCGAATGACTCCCATTCTTGAAAGTTCTTGAAAGCATATGTAATATAAACATTATTCAGCTGTAGTTTACACAGTAAAACATTCTTTTCAGAAACAGGTCACTGAGTTTTCAGAATCGTGTTGTATGCAAATTATCGTCTTTGAGAAAAGCATCACACATATTATCAACAAAGTGAACACGCACTGCTTCTTATTTGAGGGTTGTACCAAAAGTAATGCAAAAGTGGCCATAACTTTTTTATCAAGTGACAGAGGTCGTTCAAATTGCACGTATTTGTAGAGTAACTCTTCCTCTATAGTAACCCTTCTTCATCGCAGGTAAATACTGGATTCCAAGCAGAAGCAATGTGCCGTCACTGAGTTCTTGATGAAGGAAGGGTGCAGGTTGTCCGACATCCACAGAAGGCTACAGATTGTTTACGGAGATGACACCATTGACAAGAGCAATGTGCACATATGGATGAAGAAGTCTAAAGAAGGGGAAACCGTCATTGAAGAAAAACCACGCAGTGGAAGACCATCATCTGCGACCCCTGACACGAATCATCAGCGAGTGGATGAATTGATTCACGCGGACAGACGAGTCACAATCCGTGAGCTTGTTGCGCAACTGGACTGTGGTCACAATGCCATACAGAAGATGGTGGAAGACTTAGGGTATCGGAAAGTGTGTGCAAAGTAGGTACCTCGGCAGTTAACACCCGATTTGAAGGAGAGAAGGGTGTAAGTCTGCTCTTACTTGCTAGAAGTGTTTGAAGCCAATGAAGACGCGTTTTGTTTTTCCAATGCGGTGACAGTGAATGAAACGTGGGCGTATCTCTACAATCCGGAAACGAAGAATCAAACCATGGAATGACGTCACACCTCTTCACCAAGGCGTAAGAAATTCAAGAGCCAGCGATCAGCACAGAAAGTCAGAATGACTGTTTTTTGGGATGACAGGCGTGTCACTCTCCTTGATTGTCTGAAATGTAGCCGTACCGTGACCAACGAGCGGTACATTGAGACACTCAAGAAGCTTAGAGAGGCCACAACGAGGAAGAGACAGAACGCGAACTTGAAAAAGATCCACATTTATCATGACAATGCGAGACCACACACATCTTTGACAACAAATCAGGCGATCGGCAAATTATGCTGGTTGGTGGTCCCCCACCCATTGTACAGCCCAGATCTGGCTTCCTCCGACTTCCACTTATTCGGTCCAATGAAGGACAGTCTCCGGGGACAACGATTTGATGACACAGACGAGGTGAAAGCAGGTTGTGAAGAAGTGGGTACAACAGTCCACACCTGAATTTTTTCAAAGGGGATTCGAGAGTTGAGTTCAACGATGGTGCAAATGCATCGCTTGTGATGGAGACTATGTTGAGTAGTACCCTTGTATAGAAAAAGAGTTACACTACCAACATGTGCAATTTGAACGACCTCTGTCAGTTAATAAAAAAGTACGCCCACTTTTGCATTACTATCGGTACAACCCTCGTACTTCATATCATGATGAAAAACTCATCCCTCACGTGCTTTCTTTTCCCTTCATTCCTTCTTAGCTGAGACAACTTCCTCTGCTCTGTTTCTCAAATATATTCTTTCTCAGGATTGTCATTTTTCTGCCATTCTGCTTTTGTATCTGCTTTTAACCCTCGCTGCGCATCTATGTGATATGCAGGTGTTTATTCGAATATCAGAACATGCCAGTGAATGGTGAATTTTTAATGCGCGTTTTATATCTTTTAGACGGATGAAGACACTGCTCTTGCTGTTACTGCATTCTACAAATGATATCCCTCCTACCCGTGTAAACGCCAAGGCAGACCCGGTGGCGCAGTAGTCTAAGGCTGGCGCATGGATGTTATGTTTGTCTTATGATACTGGCTCTCTCTCTCCCTTCCCTGGAATCAGTGGCCCTAAATTAGGGTCGGGCGACTGCTTATAACCCATCGAATTGCTCACGGTAGTCGTGAACCCCCCTCCCCCCCCCCAACAAAATGAATAAATTCCAAGGGAACGAAGAAATGCGCGATTTTTATGGTTCCAGAAAGTATAACTGAGCGAGTTATCGGCAAATTGCTCCTGCTCATGAGGAAAACGTTCATCACGCCGAACGACGAATTAAAACTGCGAGCAGTTCAAAAACGGATGTATCAATGAGGAAAATTTTAATGGGCCAAGAATGAATAATCATCAGCAGTGCCTTCGAATTTTACACGCCCTTTCGCTTTATGTTTTGAATGACAGAAATGTTGTCGATCAGTTCAAGTCCTCGGGTCAACCAGGTTTATTTTTCTCGCTGACACCTGTTCAAGTTTTGAACTGCTCGCACCATCAGTTCACCGTACGACATGACAAATATTTCTCTTCGATGCAGGAGCTACACTATTTGCCAACAAGTAGTTGGACACCTCTGCAATCGACGATATCTGCGGTCCTCATACACGTCACGGCCGCCGCCGTTAAATATCGTGTGGGAAACAACAACGCAACCAGTCGCATGCAAGATGCCACGCAGTTCGGAGCTCTCTGATTTCGAGAAAGCTGTAATCGTCGGGTATCACAGAAATGGCCTATCCATACGGGACATATCCAGCCAGTTGAAGTACCCAAAATCGACAGTGGCCTACGTGATTGGCAAGTGGAAGATGAGAGGTGACTGTCGGAATGTGCCCCGACCCGGCAGACCTACAAAACTTGGAGTTATAGACCGACGGGTGCTGGCCAGAGAAATTCGGAAGAACCGCACCAAATCGATGGGCCACATCCGCGAGGAGTTTCAACAGGCCTCCAGGAGTGTTTTTTCGATGAATACCATCCGTAAGGAAGCCCATCTGCTCGGTTATCATGGACGTGCTGCCGCCCACAAGCCTTTGAGCACCAAGTCCAATAGCGCTGCTCGGCTAACGTGGTGCAAAGAAGGTCGACAGTGGACCGTTGAACAGTGGAAACAGATTCTCTGGAGCGACGAATCAAGGTTCACCCTCTACCGTTCGGATGGCAGGGTCTGGGTTTGGCGTCTGCCTGGAGAACGCCTCCTGCCGGAATGTATTGTGCCAACTGTGAAGTTCGGCGGCGGGGGAATTATGCTATGGGGGTGTTTCTCCTGGTATGGCACGGGACCCTTGGTCGCAATTTCTGGTAGACTCAACGTCGAGACCTACTGCACCATTTTGGATGACCATGAGCTTCCTACGTTGTGGCAGTTTTTACGGGGTGGACCCATTTTACTTTCAGGATGACAATGCCACCTGTCATGTTGCGAGGTCCACCATGGCTTGGTATGGTGACAATGGGGTTAATCGAATGGACTGGCCTACGCAGAGCCCGGACCTTAAATCTATCGAGCACCTCTGGGACGAGTTGGAGCGTCGACTTAAGGGGTGCCCCCACCGTCCGAAATCGGTGAAGGAACTGATCTGTCTTCTCCAAGCCGAGTAGAAGAAAATACCGCTAGCCGTCGTACAACGCCTGGTTGAGAGTATGCCCCGGAGGGTCGCAGCTGCAATCGCCGCTCGTGGAGGCTCCACCAACTATTGAAGGTGAATAAACTTCGTTTTCCTTTGCTATCACAGGTGTCCAATCACTTGTTGGTAGATAGTGTATATACCGATGAATGATACCGTGTAGAACGTTTTTACATTACGAAAATCGCGCAACACTTAGATTTTCCTCTGGTGTAGGTACAGACAGCAGATATTCCATTCTTAGGATCCTGTAACAGCAAGCGCAACATTGCCACCTGACAAAAGGTATTATTATGACACATTAAAAGTTCATTTTTCTTTTTTTGCATTCGAAAATGTTCGTGGCAATAAACATGTTAAATAAAGAAAACGTGAAGAGTTCTTTGATTAACAGTCGTGCATACAAATTCCTGCTTTTAGACGTCATCTGAACGTTTGATTACGACATACATTACCGCCTACAGCCGACGAAAAGTGTTCTTAAATGGTAATGATCTTTGGATATACCCCATACGGATTAACTGCCACGTTCATTTGGCACATGTCCTCTATGGTATCCCTGAAAGCACTTTTCGAACTGCAGTACTCTTAAGGTGTTTCAAATTATTTTCTCCTCTTTTCCAGTGTAGTGTCTGTGGATTGGTTCTCGTTCAACCGTTTTCCAACGCCTGACCACTTGCAAGTGTACTTTTCTTCTATAACGAAGTAAATTTCTCCGTCATTTTTGGTCTACGTCGGGATTCGAACCCGGATCCCCTCATTCCGGAATAAGTTGCTCTACCAACTGAGCTACGCAGACGTTTTATTCCGATTCCTATCTGCCTTTATGTCGTGTGCGTCCTTCTGGCAGGTACGTCACATCTCCTGGTATGTTACAATTCCAACTGTCACCGCCTACCCTTTTTCCTTCAGCAGCTTTAAAATTCCACACATACTGCGTACAGTTACCATTTCTTAATCTCTATTGGGATGTAATGACGGACGGAAATATTTCAAACCATAGAACTTAACTACTCGTTATGTTTTTCAATAATAGCATGTGACTGAAGCAACGCAATGTGCAGTGGTTATTAGCTAAACAATTTCTTGATGACTGCGCTACAGGCTTGGAGGAATCTGAACAAAACGTTACGCTTATTAAGTTTTAGTAGTGTGTGAATTTCTTCCGCAGAAATACTTTTTGAGGCTAGGTGTATTTTATAAAACATTAAGTTTAACTTCACAGCAGTGTGGTATTAATTGCAACTCCCTTTTCGGTTCGTATATACAGACTTTAAAAACTGATGAATTTTTTATGAACATTATAAATAAATATGGTGGAAGAATATAAGCATACCTACCGATGAAGACAAACACGTTAATCACGTTTAGAGCTCAACTTTATTCGCGAAGTCTTTCTTGTGAGATAAAATTCCAGTTCTAGTTTTCAAATGAATGTTATTTTGATTTTTCAGTCATGCTTGTAAAGAATCACGAATAGAATAAAATGCTTTTGTTAATGGAAGTGCCTGATAAAAAAAAATTAAATATTACTATTAAAGCCTTAGTTAGTTCATAATCAGCTATTCAAAATTAAAATCCGTCGACTTTTTGAGATAGATCCTTCCCTAAAAAAAGTAGAAAAAACAAACAAACTACAACCTGAAAGTTTAAAACAAGGAAATTATGAAACCACAGATGTTATCGTTTTTACCTTGTAAAGATAATCGTTGACGAAATGGAACTTGGGTGATTGGGCACATATATCCTGGCTATCAGGAACACAGTTCAAGTGGACTTGGTGAAATACTGTGCCATCAGGACACATCCAAGAGTGTCGGGCTCCTCCGATACAGTAGTGAAATACCTGGCAGTTGACACTGTCGTCAGCATAATAGCCGTCATTTTTACTTCCACAGCTGAATTTGGAGTCTTGAAGCAAAAGGGTTAAGGCGTCAGGCAACTGCTCTTCTTCCTCTTCATCGGCACCATTCAGAGACTGTTGAGGTGGTGAACCACCATACTGAAATACGAAAGATGAAAGGGTGAACATAGAAAAATGATCCCAAAACACAACTTTTTAGCACAGTGAGATAAAAGCAAAAAAAAAAAAAAAAAAAAAGGGGGCGGGGGGGCATACACCGTGTGAAAATGCCGAATTTCTAAAACTATACATTTGAGAATTTTCATTCTTTCTTCACAATTTGTTAAATTAATTGAATATTTTCTGACGAAAAATTATTCAACAAAACGTCGAAAATATAAAACATGTCTAACATAACACATTTTAATTTCCATGAATCCTTTTGATCATTTGGTGTTTAAATTTTTGAAGCGCTCGCGTGCTTTTCTCAGGCAACTCTTCCTTAATCTCCAGCAAACATCAGTAGCATCGTACTGTGCCAAGTTCAGTTTGTACAGAAATCATGCGTGATGTAGCCAAATATATTTTGGTAAAATGCTGTTTATGAGTGGAGGTCAAAACACCAAGGTCGATCTGGTGTCCGAGCGGGCAGAGGTGTAGGGTTCTGCCTAGTCGTCCAAGGCTGGAGTTTCTGATTTTGTAGGGGTGGTGTGTTTGTCTTACTGCGCTCGCTGTCACTCTCTTTTCCCTGGAGTCAGTGGCCCTAAATTAGGGACGGGAGACTGCTTATAGCCCATTGAGTTGCTCACGGTGGTCGTTGAACCTCGAATATAAAAAAAAGACAGGTTAATCACTTGCGACGGAGGATCGGTTACGTAATGATCTGGATAACTGCGAAAAGACTCAAAAAGGTGTAATTGAAATAGCCGGAGATCTCTAGTTGGTCATTTGAAGAGTAAAATATTTATTTCGGACCTTTTGAGTGTTCTTACATAAGTCTATGAAATGCAGACTGTGAGTTATCTACAGATTGTTACTTTTCTTTTGATTGAATGTTTAACGACCACGGTGAGCAACTCAATGGGCTATAAGCAGTCCTCCGTCCCTAATTTAGGGACACTGGTTCCAGGGAAGGGAGAGAGAGCTAGTGCCGTAAGACAAGCACAACATCCATGCGTCATGGGATTCGAACTCGGACCTATTCTCGGACGAATGATCAGAAGCTATCGCTTTGACCACTGCGCCACTGGGCAATATCTATACAGATTAGAAAACAAATTCACATTTTTCGGTGTATGAAACGTATGTTTTGATTCCGTCTTCTCACTCTCTGATGTAAGTCTTAGTCAGTGACAGAAAGAAAAGAGAGTGGAAGGGACAAGGAGAGCGAGAAGGAGAGAGAGAATGTTTATGGGAGTGAAACAGAGAGAAAACGAGTGAGGAAGTCAAAGAGAAAGAGAAAGTCCGTGAAACATTTGGAGAAAAAGTAAATGAATGAAAAATTTGGAGAGAGAGAATGAAGTGACAGAGTGAGTCAGTAATTTGTCCAGAAAGTTATTACAGAAAATGTCGAAAGAACATCGAGTTTCACAAATGATTTCAGGATTGATCTACTACACGTACGAAGATGAATGAATTAACAGTTTTGGAGAAGATGCTAGGAGTTGCCCGGTTGTTGTGTTCAACGGTAACAGTTGAAATGATGCGTGCAGCCTATGAAGATGAAGTGTTATCACGATGCAGCATTTTCCGTTGGCATGTGCGACTCTGGTAAGGGCGGGAAGATGTTCTGGACGACGTACGGAGCGGTCGGCCTTCCGTAGAATGGAACAGACCCAAACCGAACGAAAGCGATAAATAGGTAGACAGCAGGGCTTCACAACAGTGTATCGTACAGACTTCAACATGTTTCGTACGGACTTCAACATCGACGAAGTTTCACCGCTGTTAATACAAAATCGGCGCTATCCTTCCAAATGATAGCAAATGAGCTTCGTATCAGTAAGGATACCGTGCGTCCGACTGCTGTCGAAGATTTGAAAACGGGAAAAGTGTGCTCCTGCTCCGAACCGCATACACTGACGTCGAAACAGTAATTGGAGCAAGTTGCTGCGTGTCGGGATTTGATTGCGATGACAGACAGTGTGATCCAGACTTTTTTTTTAAATTAACTGGTGATGAACTCTGGTTCTTTGCGTACGACTCCGAAACAAAATGACAACCAGCTGCATGAGTTGGAGAAAATTAGTCGAAGCCAGTGGCATTATGGTTGCAAAAGTCTCGAACTTAAACGGTGTTGGAAATCTTTCTTTTCTTGATTGACAAGTAGTTGTGCACCAATAATTTCTACCGAAAAAACAGACAGTTAACTCTGAATTTTACAAAGAAGTGATGGACAGACTGTTGAAAAAATTGCGGTCGAGCCAGGTTACTGGTTCTTGCACACGACAATGCGCCTGCACACAACGCGACCATTGTCAAGCCGTTTCTCGCACGAAAGAGGATTACAATGCTTCACAACTTCTGGTATTCCTCGGATTTGGCACCTGCAGATTACTTTCTGCACCTTAAACTAAAATTGAACGTGAAGAGGCGCCATTTTGACAGCGCTTCAGATATCCAAAACAGCGTGGCAAGGAAGTTAAAATGCCGCCCCGGTGGCGCAGTGGTCTAAGGCGTTGGCCTCTGATCATTCGTCCGTAAGGGGTCCGGGTTCGAATCCCGGTCAGGCATGGATGTTGTGTTTGTCTTACGGCACTGGCTCTCTCCCTTCCCTGGAACCAGTGACCCTAAATTAGGGACGGGCGACTGCTTATAGCCCATTGAGTTGCTCACGGTGGTCGTTAAACCCCCAATCAAAAAAAAAAAAAAAAAAAAAAAAAAAAAGGAAGTTAAACAGGGTTCCACACTTTCAGTTCCATAGAGACCTGCAGAAGCTGTGTGTCTGTGAAAAGAGGTGTATCCAGTTATGAGAAATGCACTTTGAAAGTTAGATAGTAACAATTACTTTCCTCGAAATTTCGATGTTTTATTAATGTAATCCTAAAACTTTTCAGATGAATCATTTTAAGATATTAAGTTGAATTAAGCTTTCATGATGTTTTCCAATAACATTACTCACATGAACACTGAGAGACTGCTGTATATATTTTTAAGGTCATTGCGATGAAACATTAATTCAGTTATACACTCAGCAGACAAAACATTAGAGATAGGGGTGACGGCCAGTTGACATGGACATCCCCCACGCAGAATGGAACAGACCCAAACCGAACGAAGACGATAAATAACCGGACAGCAGGGCTTCACAACAGTGTATCGCAATCGGTGAACATGGGTAAACGTTGTGATCCGAGTGATTTTGATCGTGGACACATTGTCAGCTCAAGACAGGTAGTTCATTCTCTATCGCCCAAGTAGTAAGAATCCTGGAGTTCCAGAGGGCAACCGTGTCAAGGATGTATCGCGAGTATACCATCGACAGACGTACCAGTGCTCAGAGAGCCAGCGGTGGCAGATCAAACGCCATTGATGACCTGGGTCGACGAAGACTATCCAGACTTGTAGAGACCGATCGCTTAGCAACGGTGGCGCAAATCCCAACCAGGTCAATTATCGGAGCACAAGCAGAGTCAGCAAGTGAATTGTACGGCGCATGCTGCCTACCCGGGCGACGGAAGCCGACGCTCTACTCATGTGCCACTGTTGACTGCTCGTCATCGGAAATTAGGCCTCACTGGTGCCGAGAACATCAAAACTGGACCTCTATAGAGTGGAGCTGCGTTGTGTGGACAGATGAATCCCGTTTCAGCTGTACCGAGCTGACGGAAGGGTGCGGGTGTGGCGTCGACAGCATAAGGCCATGACCTCGTCGTGCCAGGTCGGCTCTGTTCAAGTTGGTGGTGGCTCTGCGATGATTTGTTAAGCTTTCTCATGGAAAATACTGGGTCCCTTAGTGTGTCTGGAGAGATCCTGAACCGCTGCGATCTACTAGCATGAGCTGACTGATCATCTATACGCTTTCGTGGCCTTCGTGCATCCTACGGCAGATGGTCTGTTTACATCCTTTACATCCTGCGCTGCACTGTCAAGACAATGCAGCGCTCAACCGGGTCTCAACCATCCAGCCATGGTTTGAGGAACACTCATCTGAGTTTGAAACCATCCAGCGGCCATGGAATAACCCTTTAAACGGCCGGTGTACCAGAAACAAATGATACTCCAGACTTTCTGCGCTCCCCAAAGAGATATGTTCACATAGCGGCCGAGTTTTAGGAAAGCTATAGCAAAGCAATTCCTTTCCTCTCCTCTCATCTCAACATTACCGACCGTAACCCTTTCAAAACTAACCATCACCAGTGCCCACCATAACCCTGGTGCTACGAGCTCCCTTCTAGTCCTTTGTTCTCTGCTCCATAACAAGGCATGATGGGAAAGGCCAAGCACTTCTGACACGAGCATCATACCACTGGGTCGAAACAAATAACTCAAACGTCTTCTCTCACCTTTCTTAGGATCGTAGCCAATATTACAGCCTTTTCAGCAAGTAATCACTCCGAAAGATTAGTGTCAATCTTTCTCATAAACGACCACTTTGAATAAGGAAGTTAAGGAGAAAGCAACGCTTTCTGATGCGCAGGTTCACTCTCAACCTCGTTCGGTCCACTTATTAGACATCGAATATATTCGTTGGAGCTGATTCAAGCCAATTTTCCTAACCCCGAGTTAACTCGTTCCAGCCGGTTAAAGAGTTAAAACCCTGTGGAAGATTTCTGGGAGGCCGCAGAGCGGAACATCAGATCCATGGATCGTGGACCGACGTCTCAAGCGGAGTTCTGGACCATGCTGATATGACTGGCATTACTTCCTGGGAGTCGCTGCCTCTGCGTGTACAGGCTGTTATTTGCGCTAGAAGAGTACCAGCACGCTATTAGGAAAGTATCCCTAATGTTTTGCCCATTAATTCGTTCTATCAGGTAATTTCAAAGTGTATATAGAATTTAATGACCCTCACTTTGTTTGCTCTGTTGGTGGATGCAGAAGCTTTTTGCGTGGTGAAGGTGCCGGAGCGCTGTAACTCTGTCTTGCTGCAGGTGCGGGTGCTCGTGGTGCAGGCTCGTATGGTGCTGGTGCAGGGGCTGGAGCAGCGGCCCTTGATTGTGCTGGTGCATACTGTTGCACTGGCTGTGCTTGAAACTGTCGCCTAGGAACTTGGTATAATTCACTGTCATCTTGCTCGTCAACGTAGGATGCTGGACTCTGCTGGGGTGCATAAGCTGGAGCAGCTGGTCTGTCGTACGCTCCTCCGCCTCCTCTGTCGTTTCGTGGGCCAGGGAATGAATATCCCGCTTGCCTTTTCTCCTGAAAATAGATTGACATAACTTTTTAGATGACAAACGTGGAAACGCTAAATACAAAATTTCAGTCATACACAACAGGGATACATTTCCGGAAATTTAATCCCCACCTCTTTTTACGGGGACAGTTGGAAAGCTTTGACCATGCAATGTTTGCTTTTCCTTTTGTTATGGTACGGAGTTCTCGTTACACGCATATTTCTTATGCATCCACAAGAGCTACCTACACTACTTACTTCTGACATCGTATTGTGTGACTGCAAGTATTGCTATACGTGCTTAAGTAAAGCCCTAGCAGTGCGGAAGGCAGTGATTTTGAAATCCATTATGAGTTATGTTTTATAGATAGATTTTTGGTGTTCCTGTTGGCTTTTACAGAAATTTTCTTAGTATGACTTGGGAATTTTAGCATCATTGTCATCCTTGATCTCACAGTATTCCTCTTTCTGCTTTTTGTGTGAACATCATGTCAAATAAGGGAATCAAATGTGTTTCTTTTTATGTAAGCGCGACATCACACCGGGCAATGCCAAACGATAACTGCAGTGGTGTCTCGCTCGCCGTTCACGTTGAGTGACGGATCACGATACTCACTCTTTCGTTCTGATGGATATATTGAGTGTGGCGTTTGCCCGGGGAACGCTGTAGATGGATTGCATTGCCCCTACAGTCAAGTTTAGAAGAGAATCTGTGATGATGTGGGGTTGTTTCCCCTACAAAGTACTCTGTTTTTTTATTGTGGTGCCCCTAGCATAACGGGTACCAGGTACGAAGACATTCTGAACAACCCCTCGCGCTATCTACGTTATAGCAATGTTCGCCACAGCTCCCTGCCCTTTACAGCAAGATCCAGCGCTGTAAGGTCTGTAAGGCCAGGTTTAACCTTTTAACGACCGTGACCCAAAAATCTTGTATCACTCTAAATACTAGAACGCCCGAAACTGTCTGATGTTCCACTTATTTGTTTAATAGCAACAATAGTGACTGAGGGTGACTCCTACTGATCCCTCATAGGTCGGGAAAATTTGAAGAATAAGTAAGGGTAGAAAATCTGACTCACTCTAGACAGGCGTTTCGGGCGGCTATGGCCGTTTGTACGTACGGGCGTTTTGGGCGTTATGGTCGTTAAAAGGTTAAGGACCAGAACGTCCGAGTGTTGGACTGGCAGCCCAAAGACTCGATCTAAAGACAATGGAGCATCTCTGGGAATAGCTGAAACGCTGAATCCGATCACGGTAGGTAAGACTTTCCTCTACACAGCTCTGGCAGAAGCTTCCCCGGAGGAATGAACGGAAATTTCGGTACATACCAAAGGCATCTCGTGGAAAGCCTGCCTAGAAGGGCCTCTGCTGTCATAACGGCCAACGGTGGGCCGTCTATGTATTGGTTTCGTCTAATAAATGCTTTTGTTGCCGCTCAGCCTAAATGGCCGACAATACATAGTGTGTACGTAGTTTTAAAGAATTACCGGAGGAAAGATATGAAACTAAGCGATTTTTCGCCGCAAATTCCATGACTAGATGAAAACTGACGTACACTAAACTAACGACGTGATGTTTCTTCACTCTAAGTAGTCGGAAAAGCACCCACAACTCCCTATAATTTTATAAAAGGAAGATGTCAATTGAGGTTTGAGAGTTTAAAGTTTTAAACACGCTCACATGGATCTACTAGAAAAAATGAAGATAACAAGTAAGGAATTACAGGTTGTCGTCTAGAGCTGTTTATTTGCTCATTGACGGCTTGTACATCACATAGGCGACTTCGCTGCATGATACCCAAAACACGCTTAAAGCTTGAACAAGCAAATTAGTTGAAGAGCACGTACATGAATACAAGCAGCCCTCGATTTACGCCGAGGAGGCGTTCCAAGATGAACTCACGTAAATTGAAATGATTTTATAATGTAAATCAACGACATGCGTTCCCGACACCTAAACACTGACGAGCAATATACTAATGGCATTGCATTTAAAGCTCCAAAATAGCGTAAATGAAACAACAACACAAACACGTTAGCTCACTGTTTCAAGCATATTCAATGCGTGAACAAAGAGCGAACTGAGCTCATTTTATCTAGCCTTTACGTCGTATAGTCTCATTCCATTCCTTTCCATGACAGGCACCCAAATTGGAAAACCCTTTTGAGGAGCGAGTGAAAAGAGAACCAAAACAAACTTTCCTTACTCTTTTTCCAGGCAGAAGGGAAATGACTCAACGTGACGAGTGACTAATGCTCACGTGACTGTCGTTGAATGGTTTCGGTTTTTGAGATTACATCTCACAATCAGTGAGCGGGTGCGCAGTACGTTGGTCCTAGTGATTGACAGACATCTCTGCTTGCATTCGTGTAAGACGCCGACCTGTAGAAAATCCCGCAATTAAAATAATCCCTGGACCTCCGCAGTGATTGAATTTGTCTTTTGAAAGCTTAAAGTGCAAGGAATGAAATCCCAAAAGAGGAAACTCGCATATGCAAAAGCTTGCATTTTACACGCAGCTTTTACTGATTCATCAACCTCATCAGAGCAAATTTACGTTAACAAAACATACGCAACTGCAGAGATGACTGTATTTATTATTTTATTCAAAATCAGCGATGTAAGAATTACGATTTAGTATAAAAAGAAATACGAGAAAAATTGTGAAACGTTATAAATAAAAAAAAAATTTTTTTCTACTTTTCTACCTTCTGATTTAAAAATCGGCGTTATTCTGAACCGGCACAAATTGAGGGCTACCTGTAATTCAACGATGGACATGCTTAACAATGAACTCAAAGCAACTTATTAACGTCTGTTATCAAAATCTCTGTCTGTCTAAGTTACTATCAAAGTCACGTAACTCACATATTACAACTTTTATATTGCTTATGCATTAATTAGTTTGACTGACTGCCGGGGATGTCACATGTAGGCGAAACTCATGGAAGTTCAGACATGGCGTTAAGTTCAGAGAGCTAACTAAAATTAACATGACAGAAAGAAAAAACGAACAGTTAAATGGTAACATACGTACGTCACAAGTAGCCTAGGACACTGGGTTTTTATTTCTCTTACTGCTTCTGGGTCAAGGTTCGAATCCACATAAGATGTGGATGTTGGGTTTCTTTTGCAAAAACAAAAGGCAATGGTTTTCTTCCAATATTTTAAAACTACGCACGGGTAAGTCTTCTCCTACTCTTAAATGGTTATAAGGATCATTAATACGGACATTTAACGTGGACCAGGAACATCAAACAAAGATCTTCGCTCTTTCCACGTTTATAAGTGAGTCACGGAAAAATTCTCATTGGCCGTCACCGGGAGTCGAACCCAGGGTCCTCCAGTTACGCGCCGGATATGCGTAGCGGAAGCATATCTGGGACGAGTTGGAGCGTCGACTTAAAGGGAGCCCCCACCGTCCGAAATCGGTGAAGGAACTGACCTGTCTTCTCCAAGCCGAGTGGAAGAAAATACCGCTAGCCGTCGTACAACGCCTGGTTGAGAGTATGCCCCGGAGGGTCGCAGCTGTAATCGCCGCTCGTGGAGGCTCCACCAACTATTGAAGGTGAATAAACTTCGTTTTCCTTTGCTATCACAGGTGTCCAATTACTTGTTGGTAGATAGTGTATATACTAAGATATACTAAAAAGATATACTGTTAATCATTTACATATTTACATTTGTCAAATATCCACGTTACGTATGACATTTGCGTTGTAGTGTCACATTTCCTAATCTGATCTTATGCTACTAGAAGGTATTCCTTTATGTTTACTGCGGCGACCCTTGACACAGGTACGTATTCTTTGCGAAACATCAAGTAAAATCTCCTGTTGTAGTTTGGTAACAAATATTTCAAATGTATGTAGTGCGAAATTCAAGTTGTTGATGATCGTATGGAGTAAATTTATACTTTTTTTAGAACAAACTGATGGTATAGATTTCTTTAATTAAATGTTTGATTTTAAAGTAACCTTAACAACAATCTAGTGCCAAATTTAAGTGGGCATCATGTGTTCTTGAAATAGTGAATGCCACCTTGGTGCGTAGTCGTCTAAGCTCTGGCCTCTGACCGTTTGTCCGAGCGGGCCCAGACTCGAGCCTCTGGTGAAGCATGGGTGGTGTGTTTTTTTTTTACGGCATTGTCACTTCACTAGAACCAGTGGCCCTAAATTAGGGACGGGTGAGTGTTTATAACCCTTAGAGTTGCCCATGATGTTCGCTAAAAAGAAATGGTGAATGATTCTTCGTCACAGAGCATTGAGCTAAAATACGTTGTAGGATTTTCTTCCTTTCCTAATACAGGTATCCCTGGGAGATGGGGCAGCTTAAAAATTCTCAACTATCTGACATTAAAGACAAGAATTCTTTGTCAAAAAATGGTGGTCCATCTATCATCTAACTTCTCAAAATGAAATGATAAAGAGGCAATACAATAATTCAAACTGTAAGAATTTCTGCCCTCGTGCAATTTGATATTTCATCTGGAAATGAAAGAAATATATCTTTAGCGCTCAAGAGATCTATTTTGCAATTGAAGATATGACCGTGATCATGACTTCAAAAAAAGATTCTTTATTCACTTTCGCAGTTTAAGGATCTAAGAGATTTTTTCGCAAATTTTGAGATGCATGGTTCATGCCGGTGTATGTGTACCCACTACGGGATTGAAATCTGATCTTTAAAAGCTTTCCGTTGTCGTCTGTGCCTTTTATCATAAGTGTGCGTGAGTATGTACATACCTTTATGTCCAATTTGCTAGTCCTTTTGGCTTTCTGATCACATAACAGAAGGAAAAAAAAAGTCAAAGAACACTTACCCTCTCATTAGCCGAGACTCCTGCCCCTGAAAAGAAAATTTATTGCTATTAGATCACCTAGTAGAATTTTGGATACTCAAAGCAAAACTTTGAAAGTCAATATTTCTTTTTTATCAGAAGAAGAAAGAAAATACTGGTTATACTGATAAAACAGCAATAATAAAGAAGAACGTGCCGAATATATATTAAATCTTGATGCGTTTAGTTGATTTTCTCTGTACTTAACAAATAATGCATGACACTTTTTTTTCTATGTAACATTTAATGGTTTCATTATTTTAGAATAAAGAGTACGTTGATTTTGAAATGTAGTTCACTCGCTTATAGTAAGTATCTCTGTCATAATTCTTGTTTTTTTTTTCTGAAGCAAAAAACAGTATGAAAACTCATATGCTTCAATTCTACAAAATACATCATGCTTATCATACCTATACATTAGGAAATATCGGAAACCTACAATACCGTATTGACAGTATATCGAGTTTTTGGAGCACATGACTTAATTATTTTGCTGGAATTTATGAAGCCGATGTAGTCCCACAAAAGCTGGAAACATCAGCATTGTACAGCAGTTAACATAACATCTACAGCCCTTCCTCGGTGGTCAGCTGGTTTCTGAAGTGAACTTCTAGCCTTTTTTTCCAGGTTCGACTGGATTCGAATCCTGGGTAAGATTCGGCGTTTTGTAAGTCCTTACGGCACTGTTTTTTTCTTTTCTTGGAAGCAATTACTCAACAGTAGGGGGGGGTGCGCTTCCTATTAGCCGTAAGTTTTCATGTGTAGCTGAACTGAAAAAAAATGAGGAAAATAGAAAGAAAGGAACTGGGGTTACTACCTTGGAGCTGCAACTGTGGGAATAGGGAAAGCAGAGGAATCCTGAGTATGACTTGCTTCAGAACGAATTCGATAAAAATACTAATATGCGTATGAACCATCATGCCTACAGTCGCAGGAAAAGACACTGAGAGTTGCCGAGTGTCCGAGCTGTGCCCAGTTTCGAGTCCTAAATGAAGCACGGGTAGTGTGCTTGTCTCACGCTGCCGGCTCTCTCTTCCCTGGAACCAATGACCCCAAATTAAGAACGGACGACTCCTATAGCCTTAGATGTTCAAAAGCGTACCCAGTTCGGTTCTTTGTTCTTATTTAAATTGCGTTACTTCCCTTACCTTTTCTTAGTTAACATCATATCTCCCGAGGGCTTACGTTTTTGGAAACTCCTGGCAGGCAGTTTAGTCTGTAAAGCGTAGATAAAATGTCATTTCTTGAGCAATTGGAAGGGGTCATGTGTAATTAAGCCATCGAGCTTGTGACTTGTCACTAGTTTACCAAGAGGTTGTAATTTCTTTGAAGCCGAGTTATTTGTGGTAGTCGAACCGTTCGTTACTATGCTATGTTTACCTAGGTTTAATTGCTCAGAGTTCTTCACTTAATTCATCTGTTTGTGTTTGCAATTTAAAATGTGCAAACTTGGATTTGAGCACGGAAAATAGAGAAGGAAGTTCTAATTAGCTAATTTATTCTCTTTCGTCTTGTGTAACTACAGAAACGACTGAATCCGCGTTATGACGTGATAAGTCATCAATCCCAGGTAAAAAGCAGAAAATTGAGCAACAGTGCTGTGCCACTAAACACTATGAAACTGTTTTCCGCATATTCACGCAAAATGTGTACATATAAGGCTTTACATAAAAATGTCACTACAAGGACTGCGTTCGATTTATGGATGAGGCATGGGTGGTGGTTCGTTTCACGGCACTGGCTCTCTCCCTTCCCCGGAACCAGTGGCCCTAAATTATGGAAGGATGACTGCTTATAGCCCTTACAATTGCTCACGATGGTCCTTACCCGAAACAAAAAATCTGTAGTACAATGTACGAAACTACGGCCTTTTTTTCTTTCCACTAAATTATTCTGTGAGAGTCAGTTCTCGGTAAGTATAAACTGCACCATAAAGTTTTCAGCAAAGTTGCTAAAATGCGAATAGATTGGATCATGGCTAAAGTCTTACCAATACTGACACATGTAATGTCATTATAATTAAAAACATCATAAAGTTGTTAATAATTAAAGCACAATACAATTTGCGTTCAACGCCGCTCACAGAAATTATACAAGCTTTACTGTACTTTTACATTCATTGATAGTCACATAGAAGTCGGAAAATCGTTCTTCCTGCCCTTTAGTATAGACCAATACAAAACTCACTGAATTTCTTTGTTTCTTTTATTTTGTGGCCTTCTACAAAGATATGAGAAAACAGCTTATAGATGTATATTTTCTCATGCGGTTACAACAAAAATTTTGCCGCTCCAGTGGCGCAGTGGTCCAAGCGATGGCTTCTTACATGGATGTAGTGTTTTAGCACTTGCTCTCTCCCTTCCCTGGAACCAGTGGCCCTAAATTGGGGACGGGCGACTGCTTATAGCCCATTGAGTTGCTCACGGTGGTCGTTAAACCTCCTACTAAAAAAAAAAAAACTTTGATCTCCAACCAGATAAGAGTGTACCTTACACTTCCATCTTTTCTTCAGAAGTTCAAAACAAAATAATTTACCCTTATCCTCAAAACAATCAACATCGTTTTCCGTGTTTTCATTTCAATGACTTCCATTTTGAACTTTTCTGGCACTAACACCTTCATTGAAGGATGCGACATTAATTAATTTACAGAAATGGTTTCGTATTTTTTGTTTCGAAGAAAACTTCCTGGAAAATAGTTTACGAGAAGCATTTGAAGAATTTATATCCTTGTAGTTTTGAAAGGAAAGATTCTAAAGCTTGCCGATATAACTTACGGGACTTGTATCACGAGATAAGTAAAAAGACGTAACGTAAGTGTACTTTAATAAAAGCGGCACTGAGATGGTTTTATGCATTATAAGGAATTTTATATACTGATTATTAACGCAGAATGATGTTTTTAAGAGATCCCAGAAACCAAACAAAGAAATGAAGGACACTTACACGCCTAAATTAAATGATACAACTATCACAATTTTGCTTTAATTGTAAAGTGTATGCTGCATCATAGCTTTACACATTAAGCTGAAGAGACTTTTCTCTTGGTTTCAGTAAAAATACGATCCCAAACTGTGAAATAAGTTAGAAATTTTTAATTTTAATTGACATGGCCTACTTTGTGATAATATGATATGTTCGTATCAAGTAATGTGTCCTTCAAAAGTTTATTTGTGAACTAACTCCGGTTTGGTAGCAACTTTTATAGATGCACATTAATGACATGCACTGTTCTTTTTGCACTCACCTGTTGCATTCCTGATTGGCAGTACCGAAAAAAGAAGTCCACCAATTAGAGAAATCATTACGAAATCTTGCAACTCAGGTGAAATTTCCCTGTGAGTTTATTTGACATATTTCCTTACCTATGCATATCATTTAATTTATCTTACAGTGCTCAAGAGAATATATTTAGCATATCCGGAAACGTAAATGAAACAAAACTGTGGAAGAATAAGAATTGCAAGTGTTACAATTAGTTATTCAGGAATGAAAAGCAGTTTCTCTGTTAAGAAATAGCTAACGTGAGAAGCAATCATTTAATAAAATACCCATCACATGAATTGTCCGTAGTTTCTGTATTTTCATACGAGTGAAAAAAGGCTAGGTCAGTAGTTCATTAAAATGTATCTGGGTCATCATTAATTCTCTGTAAAGTCAAAATAATCTTACCTTAATTCTGCGCACTTTCAAATAACCATGCTAAAGAAACTGGTTTAAAAAACTTTGGAGATTCTGTTTGTATTATCAACTAGATAAATAGAAATGTTTTATTCGTTTAATAGAAACAGTAGTTAAAGAGCTGCTAAAGGTTAGTAAAGCGAAAGAAAACATACCTTTGAATCTCCTGGATGTAATAGTCTGCCAATAAGCCTCAGAAATATGATAATACACTTAAATCTTTATAACTACCTACCCTTGCGCAACAATAAAGATAAATGAGAATTCGACCCCAAAATTTCCAGTATAAGAAGTTCGTTTAAAATCTGTTTGAAATATGATAATCTGAATTTCGTGATGAAAAACTGCCCTTTCAGTGAAGTATAAAGTATATTGTTGAAAACATTTTGGTTCATTGGAGTTCTTGTCAGGATTTAATAGATTGCACAGATAGAAACTGCACAGATAGTTCACCATTGTTTTTTTTTTATGAGTGTATCATGAGGTACTGCTTTCGGGGGTGTGTTTGTACAGTCAATTAACATTACAATTAAAATAGGAAGAAACGAGGAATGGTTTGGCTGACATAGTATTTCAAAAGTGTTCGTGTTTTGCAGTTTCTGGTGTATACTCTATATACCCCTAATTTTGCAAATTTCCTATTGAAAAAATACTTGAAAAAGATTCTAGAGATCGACATTCAGAATTTCAAAGAACAATGCGAAATTCATCAATGAAGATTTCAGAGGATTTAGTGATGTTATTTTGTTCATGAAATAATAGTTGAGAAAACATTATTTTTATTTATTTTTTTATTATTCCAATATTTCTCTTTTGGTCTTGGAATCTTAGGAATCCGTTTCGTTAATCGGAAGATTTTAATTTTCTTAAGAAAATTTACAAATGGTCGAGAAAGAATTCAATAGATTGCTTTTCAAGCTTTGTATTTACAGATCTGCTGTTCTAGGAGTAAATGTTTTCAATATTAAGATGTCTGGGTTTCTAGAATTTAGGATTTGTAACTTAAATTTCGAATTTTTATAATCCAGTATTTCATAAATCACTTACCAGTACACAAATAAATTACATAAACAGAGCATATTTAGTATTCATCTTGCATATTATATATTCTCCCATTTTCAGTTTCGTTTATTTTGTTTTTATCAAAATATTTCTTGTAGAAGTTTGTTATAATTTTTGAACTCAACTTTCGACAGATGAAGATCTTTTATTTTTCACGATTATTGTCTTTTAGGTTTATGAATTAGAACTTTTCCGAACGTGGATGGTAGTCTGAGTACCTTTTGAAAATTTTTCTTGAATTGAATTGGTATAGCAGTTTCTCAGTGTTCTAACAAATATTTTATATAGCAAAACATAAAAATTATGTAATAGTGAAAGTATACAAAACTGATATTAATGTAAGAATTTTGTACCTGAGGATTTGACCAAATGAGGCGGGAATTAGTGGCTCCCTCTATTCAACAACTGCGGTAGAGTAGGAAAGCGTTTTAGCAAATGTTGATTCAGTGATCGTAGACCAGATAAGAACGATGTCTCTTTCTTGAATAAAATGAATGCTTTTTGACTTCAAAAGATAAGAATTTGAACATTAGTTAGAAATTTGATACTTTCTGTTTTTACTGTCTCCCTGTGTAGCATGTGGCATCAGTATTGGATAAAAATGAAGCTTTCTACCTGAAACGGGGGCAAATTCAGTAGACTGACTATTGTAACTCTGAACCTAAACGCAATTTCTACACTTTTGTTTTCATGTATTTATTCTTAAAAAGTAGTGTGAAAGTTCTGCATCACTGCTGTCGTTTTAAGTTCCAAAAGCGAAATAAATAAAGTTCCAGCTATTCTTAAAACAGAGATGAAGTGAAAGTCTGGGCCTGGGTAGGGCCATTCTTTCTGGGGGGGGAGGTTTAGCGTCACTGGGTAGATTTTTCATTGGGCGTACCTGAATCCTCGTAACATAAATGCAGAAAATTATTTATGACTGTCTACACCTGCTTCCACAAATATACTATATTATTGGTGTTACATGGTTTGCAATAAAATGCCCCCAGAAGTTCCGAATGTGAGTATCTATTGATTAGAAAATCTATTTTACAGTGTCTGGTAAAGTTTTTTATTAATAGTTTTTTGCTAGGTGCATTCTCAATTGATTTGTATGTAATGAGCCTTTTTCTGAGACTCTCTTGTACTCCTTGGAAAGAAAGATATTTTCGTCTTTGCAATATAGAAACGCGGCTATTTAGGGCTTCCTGAATGGTTGTGTGAAACTTCGTTAGGAAAATATTTGATGATCACTCTTAATTTAAGAGATCCACTTTTTATAGTAATATACTGTAATACTCATCAAGTAGAAAGTTACTTACATGCGCAAACGAACTTATTGCCATGTTTACTCAAGAAAATACATGCATATGTGTGTCTCTGTGTATTTACATGTATATAAATTGATTGCATGTGTAATCCTTATACGTTATATGCATATTAATGTTATGCATTCCAAAATTATATAGTGTGTTTATAATAGATTGCTTTTCTTTGAAGGGAGGGGGTTAAGCCTTTTACATTTAAAGAAACTCTGGCACGGAACAGTTGTTAAGTCGCTGTGCTTCGTTTCTGAAGGGGGTTCGAATCCTGGTCTTGCCGGCCATCTAGTCTGCGGGTTTTCTGGGATTTTCCGTACACTCCATGGGTCTGGGGACGCGAATACGTAGTGTAACGTATACTCTAGCTTCAGTTTCTTTTTGATTTTACTATCTCTTGTTATTTTATTTTCCTATGCAAATGATCTTCTCACTTAACGAGATGTTGTTTCTCCCACTGAATTATATGTGGCAACGAGTGTAAGTCATGACGTGGGGGTATGCAGTATATATATATAGGCGCGCTCAAGTATACCGCAGAGCTTCTTCGTTTTATATGTGATAGGTTCTTCCTGATTATTGATATGCGATTTACCTACGTTTCTACGATATTACGATAGTACGAAAGTTCGGGCTATCAGTAGTTGTGTTATTTTGGAGTGTGTATTTGAGTAATACCAGAAGCTTACCAATAAAAGGTTAAAAGTGAGTACGTTTACTTAGTTCATTTTATTGTCAGACCTCTGTCTGGCCGTTAAGTCTATTTCATTGAGTGTTTACGTTAAGTTCAGGGTATATTATGTTTACCGCTCTAATAAGGAGCCTTCAAGGTACTAATGTACTGAAACCGAAGTTATATTACTGATATTCAAGATAATGAAGAACGCTGAGTAAAAATAAATTCCATATTCTTGGAATTTATTGCACGTGCGTGTCTTACCTAAACAAACTCTAGCACTTTGAAGTTTAAGCACACTTTAGCTACGTCAAGTAACCTTTCAATAACCCTAACGTGACTTAACGTAAGCTTTCCTGCACTACACGTCCAGCCGGAGAATTTTATTTATTATAGTAGATGGTTCCATGTGAAGTCGGCCCCGGATGCACTTTACCCCTTGTCCCGATATGCAACAGAGGAGTGACAAGCCGGCTGCATGAATTCGCCAAACCATCTCCTGGATGAATTATTCGTATTTGAGGTACTCAATCCGCCCTGAGCGGAGGAGGGAGACAGACAGACATTTAAAGAAAAACTTATTGAAAACGTTTACAAAAAATTGAAACATGAATTCTAGTCTTTGTTTCCACGCTTAAAAATGTTTGTGTTGCTAGTGGAATAAATGAATTTTCTATGTCGTTCTAGGTTTGTCTGTAATGAGCGTTAGGAAGAAATGTGTTGTCCTTAAATATCTCAGATTGACCCTAAGTGCTTCACACTGACCATAATAACTCAGACAGTTCTAAAATATTTCTAACTTCCATAAAAGTTCTACCTACAGGCAGAAGAAGAAACCTGCTAGTTTGATTTTAGGCCCTCTAAAAATTAACGGCTATTCTTATTGATTCATAATTTGTATTTTCACATCAGAGCAACTTAGCGTTCACTCTTTATTTCTGGGCAGATCTCGCATCGACCTTAAGTATTTAGCCGTGATTCATTGAAAAAGGAAAGCTTGATTCGCAGATTAGACAGACATCTACAAAGTATACTTAAATTTATTATCTTACATTTTCTGACAACATATTTGAAGATAAATTTCGTATCTTTTAATCAGAAGAAGATAGGTAATTAGAAACTGGAGGATAGCATAATTCCAAAGCTGCTTAATTTCATGTAGGAAAATTTATTGTTTCAAAACCTGATTAAATTACGTCCTTAGGACGGAAGGTTTTGGTTTTAGTGAAACGCTGTAATGTTTGAGTGTAATCGCTGAGTAAAAGTGTTTTTAAAGTTCTTTCCTCGATACCTTAGAAATTTGAAACTTAGTTTGAAAATAAATTGTGTTTGAAATTAGCCACAGTTTTAGAGCCTGCCCATTTTATTTCCTCATGTCTTTTTCTTTGCACAGGAGCACACATGATCAGTATAACACTTTAAATAATAGTTTCAGGTAAGAACTGTGTTTACAGATTGTGCATCAGATGAATTCTATGTAAAAATCCTAAATTTGTGTCATTTAATTTACATATTTTAAGAATACGAAAAATTGAGTCTACTAAATTTGTTCTTTGCGTCACAGATTCTGTATTTGAATTTCGTTTAAACCAGTGAAAATTCATGATTCTACTTTTGTACATACACTGACGGAAAAAAAAATCCCAACACCAAGAAGGGGTTGTGTTAGATAAACGACAGTTGGTAGGCGGTGAGAGTACATCTGTAAAATGACGTCTATGCAAATTTCGCGCTCGGCGCATACGTGTGGCGCTAGTAGCGCCCCTCGGAACATGCAAAGCAGGTTTGCTGTAAATACGCGCTGTAACGTTCGTGAGCGTTAGTTATCGTCGAGATTTGACGTAGGGTGTTGACGTTAGTCAAGAATGCCTTTAAGAAGACGAAGAAGCCATTATCAACAGCTCACGGAGTTTGAACGAGGTCGTGTAATAGGGCTACGAGAAGGTGGATTTTCTTTCCGCAATATTGCAGAACGACTTGGCAGGAATGTAGCCACTGTGCATGATTGTTGGCAGCGGTGGTCAAGGGAAGGTACTGCCTCAAGAAGACCGGGTTCCGGCTGGCCACGTGGCACTACTGAGAGGGAAGACCGCTGTGTACGGCGTATGGCCGTGGCGCATCGTACTGCGTCTGCGGCAGCAATTCGAGCTGCAGTTGCCACCACAGTGACACAACGAACTGTTACAAATCGGTTACTTGAAGGACAGCTCCGAGCCAGACGCCCTGTAGCGTGCATTCCACTTACTCCAAACCACTGCAGTTTGCGACGTCAGTGGTGTCAAGCTAGAGCTCATTGGAGGACGGAGTGGAGATCTGTTGTGTTTTCTGATGAAAGCCGGTTCTGCCTGGGTGCCAGTGATGGCCGTGTGTTGGTTAGAAGGAGGCCAGGTGAGCGCCTGCAACCAACCTGTCTGCGGCCGAGACACACTGGACCTACACCTGGAGTTATGGTCTGGGGAGCAATTTTCTATGACAGCAGGAGCACTCTCGTGGTTATCCCACGCACCCTGAAGGCACAGTTGTACGTCGGTCTGGTGATTCAACCTGTTGTGCTGCCATTCATGAACAGCATTCCAGGGGGTGTTTTCCAACAGGATAACGCTCGCCCGCATACCGCTGTTGTAACCCAACATGCTCTACAGAGTGTCGACATGTTTGCGTGGCCTGCTAGATCACCAGATCTTTCTCCAATCGAGCACGTATGGGACATCATTGGACGACAACTCCAGCGTCACCCCCAACCAGAATCAACCGTCCCTGTATTGACCGACTAAGTGCAACAGGCATGGAACTCCATACCACAAACTGACATCCAGCACCTGTACGACACAATGCATGAACGTTTACATGCTTGCATTAAACATTCTGGCGGTTACACCGGTTATTAATGTACCAGCATTTCACATTTAAAATGGCTCTTCTCGCGCTTACATTAAGCTGTGATCTTGAAACCTTAATCGATTAAATATGTTACCTATACAAATGTATTGCCGCCATTTCATTCCTCTACAACTATTTTTTCGTGGTGTTGGGATTTTTTTTTCCGTCAGTGTATATTGAATTCAGATACAATGAGTGCTCAGTGACTTACGACCACCTCTATGCAAAATGAGTTACACATAACACTGGCGTAACGAAGAGGAGGGTGTGGCCTGTGGTCTAAAAGGTTTGTGGCTCACTTGAGAGCGAAGTTACGGGCGTGATGAGCAAGACCAAGAATTGACTGGCGTTTACGAAAGGCAAAATTGTGGGTGCGCGAAAGGTTAGTGGGTCCATTTCGGATACGGCAACACTTGTGGGTTGTTCAAGGGCATCTGTGAATAAAGCGTACCAGGAGTGGTGTCAAAATGGTGAGACAACCAATCCTCTGGAATTCACAATTGTGTACGGTGGCGAAAGGTGGTTTCCAGCGAGAAAACACAGATTCCTTCGTCTTGAACAAGACAATCGGCGCAACACAGTTTCGCAGTAGACGCCCTAATGCGATATTGATCAACCAGAAGCAATATTACGCGCGACTATGCATCGCATGTTTGTACAGATGGACTACAACAGCAGACGCAGTACAAGCCACCGTCTCATAACCATAGACCAACAATGTAAAGGATTTTTCAGGTGCCAACAACACACGGATTGGGCAATGGAAGATTAGAAGCAGGTGTGCTGGTCTGATTAATCATGATATGTACTCCATTATGCAGATGGTCGAGTTCGGATTTGGCTTCAGCAGCACTACGTTATAGACCCCTCATGCATGGCATTGACTGAGTGAGCCGATGAGGGCGGTTACACACGCATACCGGACACTGAATTACAAACTTTCATTCAATACCAAGTTGGGCCTCTTTTAGCCAGAATTATAGCACGCATGTGGTTTGGCATAGATTTCACAATGTGTTAGAGTGCATTTACATCTACAGCATACCACGCGTTCACCAGACAGACCTTTAATTGACTCAGATTTCACGGAAGAGGACTTTGCTTCCGGATCAGGTTTTTTAACATGCCCCATATATTCTCAATGGGGTTCAGTTCCGGGCTTTGTGGTGGCCAAGGAAAATGGTGAAAACCGCATGCTCGCTGAACCATATCTTGCGCGATGGATAGTAGCACTGTTGTCATGAAACAGCCATCACCTGCTGAATAAAAAGTCATCATTGCAAGATGGACTTGATTGGCAACAACGTTAAGAAAATCCTTGAAGGACATCCAACTTTCCAGCAATACCAGACCACCCGTTCTGTTCCAACAGAATGTGCCCCTCCCCCCATGACACCACCTCCAGAGCTTTGAGTTGTGTCTACAAAGAAAGCTGGGTCTATTGCTTCATGGGGCTCCCGCCAAACTCTAACTTTACTGTCGGTACAGAGCAAGGTGTACCGCAACTCGTCGGACTACATGATTTTTTTCCAATCTTTCAGTGACCAGTCACGGTGTTCCTAACACCACTGCAGACGAGCTACTGAACTCCGAAAAATCCTTCGTTTTTCCCATTGTGATCAGCACTACTGATGAGCAGCAATCTTAAATAGTTGGCTATCACGTAATGACGCACTTAACCACGTATTTTGCATATAAGTGACGCTTACGTACATATGCATAAAGGTTTCTAATTCAGTGGGCGGTGTGTGCATGATATGGGGCATGTTTAGATGGCATGAACTGGAAACCCAGGTACGTGTCGACCAACTTTGATGCTAGCAAATACCGAGGGCTGCTTGCTGGCCATGTGCACCCCACAATGTTTTACCTTCACCCGGAGAGGAATTGGTTCTTCCAGTACGATAATACCTCCATAAAATCCATAAAATAAGGATATAGAAAGAGGACACAAGCTGTAGTAATCTGAAACTCATGACGTCATGAAGTCGACTACAGTGCACCATCGGCCTACAACAGAACTACCGTTGATTAACAGCTGGACTTCTCAAGAACCACCACAAAACACGTGATTTTGTCCATTTGAGCTTTGACCTCCCAGCAGAGCTGAAGACGACGAGGCCTTACTTTCAATTCTGATTTGTATTCCATTGTCATCTGTTTCGATATCTACGTTTTTGGCTTCGATATCTAAATTACGTTATTGTCATCTTTCCGATGACTCATTTGGCTTAGATTGTGATAGGAGTTGCGGACAAAGGCCGTGGGGAACAACGGGAGGGAGGATCAGTGCAGCTGGTTCTCATCCATCCCCGAGCACTGGGTTGCCATAGAAACGATTGCCGATGGGACAGGGTCACGTCACATTTTGCTTCTGTTATAGGTCGACGATGGGGACGCCACGTTCTATGGGAGGAGTTTCCACAGGCTTCAATGTCTGTTTCCACTCTATATATTCCTTACTTTATGAATACCTCTATGTCATCTGGCCCGCCTCGTGAAGGAATGGTGCGACGAACACAGTGCAGATACGAGACATTTGGAATGACCCCTAAACCACCCTGATCTCAACCCAGTTGAGCATCTGGGGGATGTTGTGCAACGCCGGGTGAGGCAGCTGGATACCAAGCCCCGCTCCATACAGAAACTGGGGATTGCAAACATACAGCTTGGTTACAGATCTTCAAGCAAGTGTACAAACACCTTGTCGAGTCGATACCACGCCAAATGGGAGTCGTTCTTCGGGAGAAAGAGGGCCTACAAAGTGTTTGCTAGGTAGTCGTAATTCAGTGAAAAAATGTTTTTTATTGTAAATGAATTCAGTATAGATAAAGAACATTTTCCAAAAGATTTTCAAAAATCAAGAGGCAAGTCAAGAGGATGTCCTAAATGTTTGATTTCTGATATGCTTGGAACTTAATAAATAATTGATGTAGTGTTGGTGCATTTGATAGGTTGTTTCAATTTCGACTTATATTTCGCTCATTCCTTTCTACGACTATTTTATTAGTTTTTGTTGTTTGGGTGGTTTAATGACCACCGTGAGCTACTCGATGGGCTATAAGCAATCGCCTGATTCTAATTTGGGGTGTGCCGCCCCGGTGGCGCAGTGGTCTAAGGCGTTGGCCTCTGATCATTCGTCCGTAAGGGGTCCGGGTTCGAATCCCGGTCAGGCATGGATGTTGTGTTTGTCTTACGGCACTGGCTCTCTCCCTTCCCTGGAACCAGTGACCCTAAATTAGGGACGGGCGACTGCTTATAGCCCATTGAGTTGCTCACGGTGGTCGTTAAACCTCCAATCAAAAAAAAAAAAAAAAAAAATTTGGGGTGTGACGTATACTCTGATTCAACTTTCCTTTTTAGTTTCTTACTCTATGTAAATTTGAGTTCCTTCTTAGCATTTTTCAAACTTAACGTGATATCTTCTCTCTCGAAAGAGTATGGTTGGCAACACCCTGAGGTCAGAACGAATGACGTATAGATGTCTGAGATGAGAACTGAACGATATATACTGTTCCAGGGAAGGGAGAGAGTCAGTGCCGTGTTTTGAGAAGCAGCAATGTTGAGATTGATGGTGGAAATTAATGCTAATTGTGGATACGATATTGTTTAATTGCCGTTTGAGTTATTTGAAGGCTGCGTGTTCTACTTTAATGTCAACGTTGTGTTTCTTAGTCAAGGGTTATTCTTGATATTAACTGAAGTTCGTCACTTTGTTGAAATGCTACAGGATATTTAGCTGAATAAAGACTAATAATAAGTAACCTTTTCTGAAGTTATTTGAGTGACTCCTGATTCGCTTAAAGGTGAAGCTATCAAGAACCGATTTGTGTAGTGTTCCGACATCGCTATATTCCACGAACACTACAGGGGTCAGTGGTTCCAGGGAAGGGAGAGAGTCAGTGCCGTAAGACAAACACAACATCCATGCCTTACCGGGGTTAAAACCCGGATCCATCTCGGACGGATGGTCAGAATCCAGCGCTTAGACCACTACGCCACCGACACTTGTATATAAAATGTTTCTTTCTATTGATGTTGTGAAGTTCCTATCTCAGAGGTGACGCACATGTCAAGACGGCAAAGTTGCAGCAACAAACTTCGCCCGTGTAGCTTAATTGGGAAAGCATTCGGCTCCGGAGCAGAAGGATGCGAGATCGATCGCCGCAAATGGCTTTTACGCTATATTGGTGCCCAAACGTAAAATGAATCTCTTAGCCGTTGGGTTCTTCGAAAACTGTGTGATGTTCGTTCCACACATCGTCTGGAATTAGTCGGGATTCATTCTTCTACATTGAGTTCTCCTTGAAGCGTGGTTTGCCGGCTGACCCGGAAACCCACTATTTTGTTCCAGCCCTTTCTCAAGGGGGTGGAGGGATATATCTGACGTACCTACCTCACTCAGAGGCGATGCACATATCAAGACGGCAAAGTTGCAGCGACATACTTTGTCGGTGTAGCTTAATTGGGAAAGCAATACAGCTCCGCAGCAGAAGGATTCGATTTCTGCCTCCGGAAAATGGCGTTAACGCTGTAATGTACACGAGAGGGATCCCAATGAAGTGAACGGTGTATGTCCAACCGTGTTATGCTTTGGAGCATCCTAGGTATCTCAGAGGAAGATATGTTCAAACTGTTATGCGGTATAACTCTGAACGTATTTTTTTGTATTCGAAATTTGCATGCAATGAAGATGCCTATTAACTCAAAGCGGCAGACAGAAATAATTCTATGCTGCAGATTGATTGTTTTCCCAAAATGTGTTACGGTGAATAATCATGGGTGAAACACTGCAAAATAACGCGACGTGGGCGAAATGAAATAAAGAAAACCACTTAAGACTTCATTCCTGGTTTCTACGCCTCGATCGTAATTGCGTTGGGCGTAGTGATTCTGGGAACAAATTCCACTTTTATTTAAGAGGTCACAAAACCAGCTTTTGCATTTTATACTGTATAATGTTTTTTTTTATTATTTAAATTGTTGCAAAAATAATACCATCTGCAGTAAAAAATGTGAAAGCATATTTCCTCATTAGATCACTTTTTAAGATTAATAGCACTGAGTGCAAATTAATATAAATAACGCATCGTCCTTAAAAAGTATGTCGATACTTTCTGTTTTCATAAAACGCACAGGCTTAGCGTTTACTGTAACGCCGGGTAAGTAATTTTTCCTTAACAGAAAAACCGTTGAACACCATCCTAGCAAATATAGAAAATTGTGATGTCTTTCGATTTTTCGAGTTAAGTAAAAAACAACTGCAAGAAACAAGTTGTTTTTCTGCTGTGCACATTGTGTGTTTTTTCCGCAAATGTTACATCAGCTTTATCTTTAAAATTGTAAATAAAGTACCTGAAACTTCAAAAAGGCTTTAAGAAAACCTTTGAAGATGGCTTATTTAATCGATTCACTGTCTTCAAAGTGTTTCTTCTTTTCAACAAAAATCTGGACGGCATGATAATACGTGAGAGTGGAAACTTAATTTTTGCCAGTGGTTTTTGTGAACACGCACTATATTGCCCAATCTGCTGCTTTTTCAACCTCTTTAGCTTCTCTTTTCTGATATCCCTATTCAGTGTCAAATCCTTGTCGGTTTTGAGATGTATTGTTTCGAAATGTTTCTCAACAGTGCAGAAGATTTCGGCTTATTGAGCCATCGGTTAAGCGGGGTAACCGTTTATTTGGGTCAATTCTTGAAGAGCGTCCCAAATTAGCTCTTTGGGATGAAGCTTCGCATAAATGAGGTAACCTCTTAACTAAGACAAAGGTTTCTAGTCCCGATGTGCCCCAATTAACCGGAATCTACTGTAGTAGAAAGGACTCGGTTTCTTAATCTCTAGGCTATACCACTCCTTCTATAAAATAAAAACCGACACTAATGATACAATAAACATGGGCCTTTGTACTTCAGCTAAATATTGCCGAATTTTAGAGCTGTTTCGTTTAATTTTAGAGCCGAATTTTAGAAGCGAATTTTAGGAAAACAACTTAATCTCTAAGATACACCACTCCTTCTACAAAATAGAAACTGACAATGATGATACAATAAACATGGGCCTTTGTACTTCAGCTAAATATTGCCGAATTTTAGAGCTGTTTCGTTTGATTTTAGAGCCGAATTTTAGAGCGAATTTTAGGAAAACAACTTAATCTCTAAGATACACCACTCCTTCTACAAAATAGAAACCGACAATGATGATACAATAAACATGGGCCTTTGTACTTCAGCTAAATATTGCCGAATTTTAGAGCTGTTTTCGAGTTCTGTTCTTCTTCCGTCACAGTACCAGAAGTGTTTACCTTCCACTCCACTGACATATACTGTGAGAAAATACGTTACTCTTATCTAGCAATATATTTGGAAGAATTTACGAATTCGCAAATGGCTCCGCGTTTTCAAAATTAGCAATGGCGCCCGTCTGTTCAGACTGTTTTTTTTTTTTTTTTTTTGATTGGAGGTTTAACGACCACCGTGAGCAACTCAATGGGCGATAAGCAGTCGCCCGTCTCTAATTTAGGGCCACTGGTTCCAGGGAAGGGAGAGAAACAGTGCCGTAGGACAAACACAACATCCATGCCTCACCGGGACTCGAACCCGGACCCCTTTTGGACGAATGATCAGAGGCCATCGCTTAGACCACTGCGCCACCGGGGCTGCCTGTTCAGACTAACTGATGGTCATGGATAGACTATTTCCGACAAACATTTATTTCTGGGAAACATAAGGATGGGATTGGTTTAAGCACTTATACATACGACTTAGTAGTTAATCTGATATTTTTTTCGTATCTTGTTTAACTCACCAATAAACAGGAGGCAGCATATGAGGAACTTCATGATTTTCTTAGTTCAAGATTATCTGGAAAAAACAAAAGATATTTTTTACAATCTTTTTTTGAAACACCACAGCTCGAAGACCATAGCAAAATTCGAGACACTCTGAAAATATTAAAAACGATAGCAGTAAAGGATATACTTATCTCAGCATATTTAAATACAAAGTAGTTATATTCACAGTTCATGCAAATGTTTTTTCTTAAGTTTTACTGTAGCGTCATCATCAGTCCCAGCATCTAACCGCCTTGACCTGGATTTTAGCAGTTTACGCCTCGCAACTGAAAGGTAAAGAGAAGAACGTCGAGTATTTTGTTTTTAGATACTTCAAGAGCATCCATGACTTCTAAAAGGAAGTTAAGAAATGATAACAACGGTAGTGAACTTGAATAAGCTGTAAAGGCAGGAGGAAAGGCTATGACTGTTGTGCAAAAGGTGCAAAAGGAAGAACTTGATTATCTTTTAAGTTAGATAAATGCACGGGGAGGATTCTTAGTATTAATAAATCTACGGCACATTACTTTAGGTGGTTCCACCTAAAATATCTGCCTTATGTTTCCAATAGTAAAACTTCTTTACATATTTTCTTCGCAATTAATGTATTCCCAAGGATGAAAATTTGCACATCGATAAAACTAAGTTATAGCATGGGATACTTAATACTTGCTAAAACATGACCATATTTATATTAAAAATCAATCATTTTTCTTTGAGTAATGTTAAGATCTGTTCATAGATGGCGCTATCTGTACATCGATGACGCCAGTAGACAAACAAATCTTGGATTGCTTAGTTATGGTTATGTTTTAGCAAGTATTAAGTATCGCATGCTATAACTTAAAGTTAGTTTTATCGCTGTGCAAATTTTCTTCCTTTCATTAATTGCGAAGAAAATATGTAAAGAAGTTTTACCATTGGAAACATAAGGCAGAGATTTTAGGTGGAACCACCTTAAGAAAGAAATTAGGGGAATTCGCGCAAAGTCATATGTTGTTTGCTGGTGCGTGAGCATGTTCAAAAGAGAATGGAGAAGGTCTCCCAGTTCATGGATACATGAGTCAAAAAATTAGCAAATTAATTATATTATTATTATTATTCATGTAAAAGTTCTTGCCTTTTATTAACACTTTTTCTGAGCTGGACATGCTTTGGGATCTCGGAGAGAAAGAGGCCAGTAATCAGAATTTCAGTATAGGCCTTCTAGTTATATTCAAGAATAGATTTGCATTTCACAACGTAAGAATTAAAAAGAAATGAAGCACCAGAGGCATTCTTTGAACTGAAGATCTTAGGTGCCGGTTCGATGGGTATTGCTTGATATATCGCAAAATGCCCTTCAGTCAAGGTTTGCCATCATGGTCGCAGTGTGCATGTAGTTCATTAAAAGAATATATTTGTTGATCTACTCGGTATTGAGGGTTAGTTTCATATCCAGCGAGAACATAAAGCTTGTCGGTTCTCTAGAGGTGAGTCACACTGACGATTAAGTAACTAAGCACAAACTTTCAAGAATATATTAAGCACACCCTTAAAGAGTAACTCTCAAAATGCTGTCAGAGTTCGTAAGCGGGGTTTATGCCTTGATGCGGTTAAATAGTACAACATGCAGGATGAATAAAGGTAATAAAATAGACATGTGGTTCAGCATATGGTCAGTTCCCTTACGGGCGAAGATTATTATCTTCCGTTTTCAAGATACTTCAGAGTGGTGATTTTCTCGCAGTGGGATTTATTGGCTGAATTTTTCACCTTTAATTGCGGTGTTCTACTAGATGAAGCTGCACCTGAAGTGAAGAGGACTAATAAAAAGTCAAAACGTTGAGAGAGAAGTAAAGATAACATTATGAGGTTCAGGTTGATGAAGATATATGACGAAGCGATGTAGACATGTGTGTCGTATGGGATATGAAAAACTTTCTCAACAGGCATCATATTCTAAGTTAATAGGCATATTATCAAGATAGTAACAAACGCAGCAGCTTTTGCCCGAAAGATCTTCCAGTGAACTATACAAAATGGAGAAAATTCTTACTTATTCTGCATTATTTTTGTTTTTGTTTTACCGCACGATATTTTTTTATGTTTTTGTATTATGAGTCACCCTAGACTGAACACCAATTTGTTATGCAGGTTTGAAAAGATAAGGAACGAAGCACTCAAATGAGAACCTTATTTTGACTCTTCCTGTAGGAGCGGGAACTGGGAAAGGATGGTTCTTTAGATTAAAATTAATTAAAGCTTCTTTTTTGCCTGGTAAATGTAAGCAGATGCCATGATGTCGAGAAACATTTTCCGGTTAACTTGGAACTTCGCATCATTTACGCACCAGAGGCAAAAACGGATTTCACAATGATATAGAGATATCAAAAGCTGTGTCTATTATTGCACATAGGAACATTTAACTCTTTTAGACAATACGAGTAACATTTTACAGGCTTTGTATTACTTGTCTTAAAGCAACCCACAATGAAATTTCTTAACAAGGCTTTTGAATTTATGAATTTCACACTCTCAATATTTTGTTTTAGTTTTTCATTTAAAGCTATTTTGCTGACATTTTTTACCAAATTTAAAATATAAGAGCCCTTGGTTTTTGTCGCTAAATGATTTTTCATGAGCATCAAAGATTCCAAGGAATCACATATACAGACAAACCCACATATGACGAGCTTGCATAACACGAAGTTCCGCATAAATCGAAGTTTTCATAGATCCTTTGAATTTCGTTATATTCTCCCTTGTTATTTTAACCGCCTACTACGAAAAATAATTTTGAAATAACCGCATGTATCGAAGTTCATTCAGCACGGTTCTCGCCAAGCAAAATATGTAGCATTCACCCAGTTATTTCACTGGGAAACAAGGGACTACCTACTGTTGACAACACTTCGTGGTTTTTCCGCTCAGATAGGTCAGTTCACGGGAAGCAAGACTGTTTCAGATGTTTTTTTACTAATTCCCCCACTACAGTCTTGCTATACGTACATCTCCTGGAAAAATGCTGTCATCTTTCACCTCCCCTTTCCTCCTTTCAATCAACGAATATCTGTTTAGTTAATCTTAGAATTTAAATGTTAGAGTTTATTTTGTATCTCGAAATATCTTAACCACCGCGTCAGAGGAAGTTGAAAAACAGTGATTGGGATAAGTACAAAACAAGCAAGAAATGGCTCATGTATCCGAAGTAACATGTAATAACATGTAACAGGCAAAATTAAATTTTTTTGGCAGTTATTTAAATTTTTACATTCGTCAAAAATGTTTTGCTTATTGCTGATTTTCTTCATATTGTTTTTCTAGCTATAATTTTTAATTAACAAGTGTTAGTTACTTTCGTTTAATTGACAAATAGTTTATGATTGACTAGCTTTAACCTGACAATGTAATATTCCGAAAATAGCCACTTTTTTATTTGTCCGGTTATAACGAAGTTTGCATATATCGAACGTTTGTGACTCTCCTATCAACTTCGTTATATACGGGTTCGACTGTAAAAGTTTTTCTGAAACGATATAACGCATCGGTAACGACATCCGGATATAAAATAAAACTACTGGTTAAAAAAGACAGAGCATTGCAAAAAGTTTTAAAAGTGTTATTCCCGAAAAGAAGTATTGGAAATAAAAGGAAAAATAATGTTTTTTGTCTGACTTGCTACGAAAACTCGTTTTTCTTTTTGTATACACTGGTGCTGAAAATTAAAGCAGCAAACACGAGAACTGAAGGTAAATGCGCACCAATGAACAAAATGAAGTGAAAGTCGCGAAAACTGAATGATGTACCATGTCACATTCTAGGATAAAACAGGAAGAATTTACATACATGCAGATACAAATCATGAGCCTGCCCGACTGGATGGAATAGCATGCGGCATAAACCATTATTCAATTACCTCCACATTATTCTCAAGTGAAGGCGGGCGAAATCTTGTTGCTCATTCTCTCCAGAAGAATGTCTGCCGAGAATCAGTTTGCAAGCAGAATCTTGTCACATCAGCAAAATAGCACATTAGCCCCTTCTGAATGGAAACCAATATTTTCGTCCATTGATCTATGCATTTGCATTTGCACATTTGACGTAATTTCTTCGCACCACTCTTGTGGTGATTTAATTTTTTGTGATTGTTGCTTTAATTTGAGCACCAGTGTATAATTTAATGCTGCTTTTCAGAAAATTTCATCTGCGTTGTGTAAACTCGGTCACAAATTCGGATAAAGCTTTGGTATTCTTTGTTTCGGGGTTTAACAGCCACCACGAGCAACTGTAAGAGTTATAAGCAGTCGCCCACCCGTAATCCGAGTCACTAATCTAGGGAAAAGACAGAGGCCTCACAATCAGACAAACACACCACCCAGCCTCAGCCGGGTCTTAGACGAAGGGTCCAGCGCTTCAGATCATTCAGCCACTGGGCCGGATTCAGACATTTCATCCTTCCTTCGTCACACACAGTAGACAGTTTTGCCTAGCTCTCAAAAGATTTGATATTTTAGTGTAGCATCAGCAATTTAATTGCTCTCATTTTTGTGGGCGCAGACATGGTGAAAAGACTTAACGTAACTGCAAACCAGAACACCGTCATTAATATTGTGACTGTTGTATGCGCAGTACAAAACATGCAAAAGTTTTCTGTTAGCAAAGATTTGCTACAGAGTAAGACCACTGTATATTGTATGACACAGCTGATCAACCAAAAGATATATATACTAGGTGCTTATCGCTCATGGTCGTTTTTAAACCCCGAAGTAAACAAACGAGTCGCGAAGAGTTTCGTAATATTGCATTTGGATGTTACCACACTTATATCTGTCTGTGAACTTATCTTCAGCTTTTGTCTGAGCTTTCTTGTAATTTAGGTAAGCAGACTAACAGTCAAACAGGATGTAAGGTCATCATTTAGCATTTGTTTCAAACGGAAAGAAAGCTTCACATCGAAAAACTTTGCTGCAGAGTAGCGTTGAAAAAGGGCGGCCGTTCTTCAGCACGGCAATGCCTCACTTCATACTGCATGTCTGACATCGGCTGCAATTTTAGACGAATTTCTTGGGAAGTTTTCCCACATTTCCTCTTTATAATTCGTGACTGGCCTCCCTCAGATGAAGTTGGGCCCTTGTAAGACAAAATATGAAGTTAGCAGAACCTGAGCTACGAGATAATGTATGAGGCCAGCAGTGCCGGTTGAGCGGACCTGAAGCGTACTTAAACCACAGAAGTTTCAGGCTTCTCAGCAAGTGTCCAAAATTCAGTTAAAATATCACGCAAAACTGAGGTTCAGCTACAAAGAAAGCAACTCAGTACCTTGTAATACAAGCTTTTCAGCTGCAGGCTGACGAAGCCTTAATATCGCAGCTACTTTGCTTCTCTCTAACAGCTCGCATAAAAATTGGACGATGTCGATGAAATAGAAATATCTTATCATATATTACTTTTCGGCGTAGAAGAGCGGTATTTAACTGTTAACACGTTAAACATTCTTTCGGAAAACTCTCTAAGGTAATGATTACATGGTAACAGTGAACGTTTGGGCTGTATCCCAAAAGAATATGGTTGTACGACTGCCATGGGTTTGCGACGATTTATTCTTCACTAGCAAAGAAGACCGGGATTTTCCAGAATTTTGCTCTTAATTTAAACATTTAACTGTAATGTCTTCCAATAAATAAAACAAAACGAAACAAAAAAACTTGGCTTTTTCCTTGCCATTTCCGTGACAAAAGGGGTTTGATATGGACATTCAAATACACTTGGGGTGAAACATAAAATGTGCGAAACTCAGAAAATACTTCCGAATAAGCATACGGTTCACTACACGGGGTATCTACATCACCGTGGGTAGTACAGCCAAAAATCTCCCACACAACACACACTAACCAAAATTGCTTTCTGGAAAACGAATGTGCTGCCATCTATCAATAACGACTGTTTCAATGTTCCTACGGAAATTATTTAAAATTAATTAAAATCTCAGGAACTCAGATAAAAAAAAAACGGTTTTCTGAGGAGCTAACTGAGATGCTCTTACGAGCTTAAGCCAAACTGCAAATCTCTACTTTCAGTTGCTTTTCCTGTAAGCGACTGACAGACAGACACAAAGGCAACTCATTTTATTATTATAGATTGATTTCTATCCTAGAAAGATATTGTAACAGCACACCTCAGGACGTATTTTATTGAAAAGGGTTGAAATCGACGAATACTTCGTTAGAAATGAAAAGATCACGGTTTTCTTAGAGTATCACATAATTTTATTCTCTCGAAAACTGCTTCGGCAGTTTATTGAAACACAGCTACTGGCGTGCTTTCACACAATGCACACTAAGACCTCGAATCGTTTTGTGGTACTGTAAAAAACTCAGATCAGTTCCATTTCTAACCAAGTGAGCTTTTCTTCGTTAAGGTACATTATTAACATTACTTATGAATAGATTTTCGAAACTTAAATATAGATTATGGAATTGCCTACCTTTGAAATCAAGCAGGAAATGACTAAATAAAAGCCATACTATAGAACTGTGCTCACTGTCATTCTTATTTCGCTAACGGGTAAAGTGCTGGAATTACATAATTACCATGTTTTTGTTGATCAGTCAGTCATTTGTCGACTGTTGTGATATGCCCTTCTCAACTTTTCAAACAAATCCCTAAATCCGTTACCCTGCTATCTTTGCTAAAAATAATCTATTCGTTAAAATAAATCGATTTATTTTAACGAATCGATTCTTTTATTTATAATAAATTGATTTATTTTAACGAATCGATTATTTTATTTGTAATAAATTGATTTATTTTAGCGAATCGATTATTTTATTTATAATAAATCGATCTATTTCAACGAATCGATTCGTTTATTTATAAAAAATTGATTTATTTTGACGAATCAATTCATTTGTTACATAATTTTTTCGAATGATGCCGAAAAAATTATTGTCGCCGCTCCCAGTGGCCGAATGGTCAGAAGCGCGTGTTCTGGAAAACAGTCCAAAATGGGCTCGGGGTCAAGTCTCGGATGACCCATGTCAGTGCGTTTGTCTTACGGTGATTGCCCTGTCCGTTCCCTGAAAATAGTGGCCCCAAATTTGGGACGGGAGATTTCTAATAGCCTTCGATGCTCATAGGGATTTGTTAAATCTCTCTCGAAAATGCGTTTATGGTATTGGAAAAATTCCGCTTAAGTAAGCACTGATATGTATTTTAAAAGCAAACAATATTTTTCAATCTTTCCTCTAGTTAAGAAAATGTTTTCGTGATTGGGCTCACATTTATGAAACTGTTTTGATATAATAAAGTGAACACGAGTAAAAAGAAAAAAAGACAAAATACCATATCAGAATAAGAACGCGTTAATACACATTCATCCGTTTTGAAAAAGAGCTGAAACGGGTTCCAAAATCCTTGAGAAACGAAATTTCTTTTACCAGTTATTCTTTCTATTATGTTCCCAAAGAAACTGATATTATATGAAATCCATGAAACGTTCGCCTTCTGGAAAGAACTCTGCTTTATAAAATCAATCACTACGCAATTCTTCATAAAGTGGGACGATAACAAACGGATTCACGAGCCAGTATGTGCATACTTATCCCTTCATTTCAACAATCCTTTGAATGAAACTGCAAAAATTTCTTCATTTTTTTAAATATAATTTAGAAACTTTTATCACGTCTCCTATGTATGTGTCCCTCAGATACCGAATTACGACAGCGTGAAATTTTAAAGAGCGATTTAATCAGCGCATCCCTCGAACACCTTCTGTTACTGCAAGAAAGGACATTAGTTCAATCCAGTTAACGAAAGCTCACGTAATTGTAGACTAAACACATGCCTTAATCGTCACCTGGTGACAGATTTCTACTTTACAAGTATCTTCAGATCAGATGAGATCATATGTAGAGAATTTTAGGAAGGGTTGGTTGGTTGGTTAGTAGATTTTAATGGCGCAAGGGCCATGGGTGGCCAAAGAGCGCCAAACAAAAGACATCAAAATAGAACAAAATCAGTAAAACACGAACACAAGGGTAAAAACAGGATGAAACGGTAAAAGTGAAAGATGGAAATGAAAGCGGTAAAACTAGATAAGATTAAAAAAGTCAATTTCCGTAAAAAATGTGAACACTGCCGTCAGATCGCAGTTCTCACCAAGGAGAGTCTGCAGCGTAGCTGCTCCTTCGTCCAACAAATGGGAATGAAAATAACGAAAACGATGATCACAAAAACGAACACAAGTACACAGAACATGAAGGACGGTGAGACGACATTGGCACGCCTCACACATCGGGGCACTGTCGCCACACAGCAAAAAGCGGTGAGTAAAACGACAGTGCCCAATGCGGAGACGTGCAAGAACAACTTCCTCACGACGGTTCGTCCGCAAACTAGACTGCCATAGTCCGATCTGTGGTTTGATGGCATAAAGTTTATTGCTGCCCTGCTGAGACCACAGGGACTGCCACTCATCCATAACAAACTTCCGGATCAACGGCCGATAATCTCGGAAAGACAGTGGCAGCCGCGCTGGCAACATGGAGGAAACAGACCTGGCAGAAAGATCTGCCAGCTCGTTACCCCGGATCCCAACATGGCCAGGAACCCAACAGAATCGGACCAGGAATCCAGCACCTTCCAAAGTTCCAAGAAGACGACGGACATCACGGATGACAGGAGAGTCCGTGTCCACCGGAGAAGATAAAACTTGGATGACGGACTGGGAATCGGAGCAAATCAAAGCGCGACGATGAGATCTAGACTGTATGTGACACAAAGCGAGGTGTACCGCACGCATCTCTGCCGAAAAGACGGTGGATTCAGGTGGAAGCCTCTCAGCATGGGAGGCATCGCCACACACGAATGCGGATCCAACAACCTCACCGGATTTCGACCCGTCAGTAAATACAGGCACGAAATCCGGGAAGAGAGACAGTATCTCGGCAAAGAGCTGCTGGTACACCAGAGCAGGAGTGGAAGACTTTGGCCACACACAAAGGGAAAGGTCAGCTGTTGCTTGAACCGACTGCCAAGGCGGTTCATTGTAGAACCGGGTCAAACCAATCCTTGACAGGTCGAGACCAGCATCGCGCACCAAGTTCGACAACCGAATCCCAAACGTCGGAACACAGGAAGGCCGGTGTGAGAATAGGTGGACACATTGCGGTTGGAAAATAGAACCATGCAGTGGATGATCAGGAAGAGACTTCAATTTGGTGAAGAATTGAAGAGACAGCTGCTTACGTCGGATGCACAACGGCGGTTCATGGGCCTCGACATACAGGCTATGCACGGGAGAGGTACGGAAAGCACCAGTGCATAGCCGCAGAGCCTGGTGATGGACAGGATCCAGAGGCCGCAACACGGAAGGACGTGCCGAACCGTACGTTACGCAACCGAAGTCTAACTTTGACCGAATCAGAGAATGGTAAATGCGAAGCATTGAGCACCTGTCAGCCCCCAAGATGTTCGAGAGAGGACCTTGAGGATACTCAATGACTTCGTGCACCTCACCTTTAAAGACTGGATGTGAGGTCGGAAGGTGAGTGCTCGGTCAAATGTTAGCCCAAGGAACTTGACTTCTGACACTACAGGGATGGTAGAACACCCCAGACGGAGGCTGGGGTCTGGGTGAAGGCCCTGTTTGCGGCAAAAATGCACGCAAACGGTCTTCTGGGTCGAGAAGCCAAATCCATTGTGGGAGGCCCAGGTAGAGATCTTATTAATGGCCGTCTGCAGCTGCCGCTCAATAGTGCGCATGTTGACAGATGCGCAAGAGATCTGCAGATCATCCACGTACATGGTGCCACGGACCGTCGGAGGAAGGAGGGTGAAAAGATGATTAACACGAAGGATGAACAATGTCACAGAAAGAATGGAGCCTTGAGGGACACCCTGCTCTTGTGGGTATAACGCAGAGAGGGTCGACCCGACGCGCACACGGAAACTCCGGTCCTGGAGAAATCCGGCGATGAAAGATGGTAGGTTTCCCCGCAATCCGCACTCGTGCAGATCACGGAGAATGCCGTATCTCCAGGTGCGGTCGTAAGCTTTCTCCATATCGAAGAACACGGAGACCATGTGCTGACGCCGGACAAACGCCTCTCTGACAGACGTCTCAAGGCGTAGATGATGATCTGAGGTGGATCGGAATTTCCGAAAACCACTCTGATGAGGTGAAAGAATGTGACGTGATTCCAAATAAAAAACGAAACGAAAATTGATGATGCGCTCTAGAACTTTGCAGAGGCAGCTCGTCATAGCAATTGGTCGGTAGTTCAACGGGTTAGCGGGATCTTTACCAGGTTTGAGAACAGGAACGACAATGGCAGTGCGCCAAGATTCGGGAAAGTCACGCTCGTGCCAGATCCTGTTAAACAGACCAGCAGACATTCAAGAGAGGACGGAGAAAGGTGCTTCAGCATTTCATAATGGATGTTGTCCGGTCCGACAGATGTTCGGCCGGACCGATGCAGGGCAATCTTCAGTTCGACGGCAGTCAGCGGGCTGTTATAATCGGTAGCGGAAAACGGTCCAAAGGAAACCTTGGACCGTTCAAGCCGCGGCTGTACCTGCCGGAACGAAGCAGCGTAATTGCGGCTGCTGGACACCGAAGAAAATGCGGCGCCCAGACAGTCAGCAATACCCTGAGCGTCAGCAACCGTTCCTCCACCACTCTCAAGAATGGAGATTTCCCCAGAAGGGTACTGACCCCGAATCTTGCGGATCCTGTCCCAAACGATCTTAGAGCTGGTAGTGGTGGTAATCCCGGATACGTATCGTATCCAAGATTCCCGTTGGCTACGACGACGTACCAAACGTGCGTAAGATTTGGCTCTCTTGAAAGCAAGTAGGTTCGCGTCGGTGGGGTACCGACGAAACCTACCCCAAGCCCGATGTTGGGCCTGACGAGCTGCCTTGCAAGTGGAATTCCACCAAGGTCGCGGACAACGTGGAAGTTTAGTCGGAGACTTAGGGATGGTAAAGTCTGCCGCTTGCACAATACAATCCGTAACCGCCGCAACAGCTTCATCGATCGTATCCGAGGTCACCATGTCTGGAGTAATGGTCGCTGAAGCCGTGAATGACTCCCACTTGGCGCGATCGATAGCCCATCTAGCAGGGCGAGTAGGATGACGGTACCCGTCTCCTGCTAGACGGAGAAAGATGGGAAAGTGATCACTGCCAAGGGGATCATCAGACACGCTCCAGGACCAGTCAGGATAGAAAGATGGCGAACTCAAGGACAGATCAATGGCTGAGTACGAGCGGGTGGGTTCATGAAAGTAAGTGACTGCCCCGGTGTTGTGGAGACAGAGGGACGTGTTGGAGAGAAGGGACTCAACAACACGGCCCCGGGAGTCACGAGTGGCAGAACCCCACAACGGACTGTGTGCATTGAAATCTCCTAAGATGAAGAAAGGAGGCGGCAGCTGGTCAACTAAATCTTCCAGATCCGAAAGGCTTACAGCTTCAGTTGGTGGTATGTAGATGGAACACACCGTGAGCAGAGTGTTCACAGATAGTCGCACTGCCACCGCCTGCAAAGTCGTCCGAAGGGCAACCGCAGTGACAGGGACACCATGAGGAACAACGACGGCCACTCCTCCGCAGGCGATAACGCCGTCCTGGTGATCTTTACGAAAAATAGAGTATCGGCGCAGCGAAAGAGTGTCCGCCGTGCGAATCTTCGTCTCCTGGAGACACACGCACACAGGTGTATGCGAAGACAGTAAGCCCTTCAGATCATCAAGGTGGCGTCGCAGACCTCGGCAATTCCACTGAATGATGGAAGCCATAATGCGAAAAAAAAAATGGAAAGAAAATGCAGAGACGACTAAGACGCCTCATAATACGTCTCAGAATCCATGAGCTCCAGGCCGTCTGCAGGGTCAGGGGGTAAGATAGGGTTGTGCTTACTCCCCGTGTGTTTTTGGCTTTGCCCGACTCTGAGTGTTAGAGCTGTGTTTCGGTGAGGATGCGCCAGGTTTCACCGGATCGGGTTTCAGCTTCGATTTGCCCTGAACCTGGGTCCCAGTGCTGGCAGAGGAGCATTTCGGCAACGGGGTGGATGTCGCCTTGGAGTCAAGACGGCGAGACTGAAGTGTCTCCAATCCAGCAGCAACGATGTCCTCGAAATCGAAGGGACACCGCGCTGGGATGTGAGCCTCAGTCTGGACAGCAACAGTAGCCTTCTGGACCACCACTGAGGCATACGAACGTCGACCTGGTGGCCCAGGGGCGATCCGCCGTCTGGCCTCTGGATAGGAGAGATGCTCAATAGTCTTTAGACGTTGAATCGCCTGCTCCTCTACCCACTTGGGGCATTGCTTAGAAGCTGCAGAGTGCGCACCATCACAGTTAGTGCAGTGTTCAGAAGCTGCCGAACATTCCAGCAAAAGATGATCCGCAGAACCACAGCGACCACACTTAGCCATATTACGACACGACTGCTGGGAGTGTCCGTAACGCTGGCACTTGAAGCACCTGAGGGGATTGGGTATATAGGGTCGAACGTCAAGATGTAAGTACCCTGCCTTGATGGAAGTCGGCAGGGTTGGGGAATCAAAGGTTAAGATGATATTGCGAGATGGAACAAGTTTCCCATCTCGCCGAAACAGAATCCGGCGAACCCCAGTGACATGTTGTTCCCCTAGTTCGGCAAGTAGCTCCTCATCGCTGCAGTCAATTAAGTCGCTGGAGGTGACCACGCCGCGAGAGGAATTCAAGTAGCCGTGCGGGGTCACTTGCACCGGAATACCCAACAGTGCGGTCGTGGTGAGCAGAGTGCTGCTATGTCTGGAATGAGAGGTTTCGACAAGAAGATCCCCTGAAGGAAGCTTCTTGACATTGCGCGGAGAGCCAGCAACGGCCTGAAGAGCCTTATTGATCCAGAAAGGGCTCTTTGCACTCAAAGGTTGTAAAGGATCGATAGAATGAATTAAGAGAAACAGAGCATGGCAAGTGTCAGAGACAAGTTTCTTTGTGGAAGGGATGGTCCCATCCTCCATTGGACGCTTTGGTGTCGCACCATGGGAAGTGTCTTTGGAACCCATAAAGAAGAGAGAAGATTCATCCGCTGACTTCCCCACCCACTACCGAGCCCAACGAGGGAGAGCCGGAGGTCCGCAAGCCCAAGAGGACGCAGGGCACGGCTCTAGGGATAGTCAGCGGATATAGCAAGTTGGTAGGGCAGACACACGCTCAGCGTGCACCCAGACTTTCCCGTGCCCGGAGAACACCCCTTTGGCATGCCCACCCTACCCCCAGACTCACCCAGCCGAACAGAACGACAAGCCGCTAGAAGTCTGGACGCAACTCGGCCACAGACTTCCTGACCAGGAGTGGGTTAGCTCCCAGCCTCCCGTTTAGGGTGAAGCAGAGGGCAAAGAGGAGTGTTGGCATCTGGAGACACCACAACCCGGCCCCCAAATACCTCAGCCTCCAGCATCCTCATTTCCACCCGTACGGGTCACCGCACACGGCAAACATGCAGGTAGGTCTAAGCTAACCAGCTCCGGAAAAACAGAAAATGTAACATAAAAGAGAAAAGACAGGGAAAAGAACGAGGAACAAAACCCGGAGCTGGCGCCTCATCACAACCTCAGCAGCCTACAACTGAGGCGGGCACATGTCAAAATATGAACATAAGACGAAAAAAGCAAAACAATAAGAGAAAATCGGCTCGGGCCGTGGGGACGCCATCCCCCATCAGCTGGATGAACAGCTGTCCCTTCGGTGATGCAATCGTCAAAGCCGCAGAGGCAATAGAAACCGTCACAAGGTTAGCTCGGGCCGTGGGGGCGCTGCTCCCCAAATAACTGGAAAACCAGTTATCCCCGTGCGGGGATTTTAGGAAGGGAGTGTCTGACCCTAGGTCTTAAACAACCCTTAGAAATAGGAAGCTATAACAGATTTCGGCTAGAGTGCACGATAGGAAAGTGACACGGAAGCGAGGTAGAAAGGGGGAGGAAGACGCCCTTATTTATTACCGGGGGCCAGTTCCCGGGGCCCGACGGCTTAACGTGCCCATCCGACGCACGGCAGATATTTAGTGGTTCCAGCGTTCGTACCTGCCTGGGATCGAACTTGTACCTGCCTGGGGTCGAAGGTCTTCTCCGTGGCGGTCACGAACGTTGACCACTAGGCCACCCGCGGCCCTACAAGTATGTTCACTGGCTTGTTCACTTAAGCTTTGGATGTTTCCAACTAATATACCATAGTAAATTTTTTAATGTAATCTCCCTGCTGTTCCACACCCTTTTTGTAACGGTCCACAAGCTTCTTTAATCCCATTGGAGAAGCTTTTCGGCTATCCCTAAAGCCAAAGCTGCTTTTTCGTCACAACCAGACAGCCCACCACGCAATGCTTCTTTAAGCGGACTGAAAAGATGAAAATCGCCTGTTGCGTTGTTAGGTGGATGTGGAAGAACCGCTAACTTGAGGTCTCAAATTATCGCCATGGTTGCAGTCGTTGCATGGCGGCGAGCATTGTTGTGGTGCAAAAAAACAAAAAAAAAACCCAAAAGTTTTTGACAACAGTCCTCAACTTTTGTTCAGAATTGCACATTTCAGGTAGTCTTTAAGCTTTACTGAATACGCAGCACCGTTTACAATTTGTTCACATGCCTAACAATGATCCAAAATAGGCCCTTGCATATTCAAAACAAGATTAGTAAAATGTTTTTGACAGAGGGACACTTTTGAACTGCTTTTTCTGGGTACAGTGGCGTAAATACCATAGTGCGAGGGGGTGCAATTGCACTAGGGCCCATTGCCTGCTAACGATAAGCTATGGAAAGGACGAAAAATAGCAATGAAAAACTAATGATAATACGAGATAACCTTAAAATTTCTGTCCGGTAGCGACTACGGCATTCTCAAAGCTGAAGCGCAAAATTCATCCCAGAAAATGCCAATGGATGACAATTGCAATGTAATTATGGTGCGTTATTGAACACTCGGCGATCGTCAGATTGAATCAGTTATTTGTATTATTACGAATACAACTCCTAGAATGTATGTTTTTGCTGCGTTCTCTTTCTCTCGTTTGAGCTGTATTCTACAATGAGGCTCCTTATGCTTGATGTAGCGCTTTTAATTTTGCAGACTGTCGGAGCTTCGTTCTTACGCTCTGTCCCGTAGATCATTCACATACCTTCGTTGTATGTTGTAGGCGGCTACGTAGTCAGTGGGCTACCGGCTGCCCAGTATGCGACAGATACCCGTGTAACCGAGTGTTGAGGAAACGGGATCTTTCTTTTAGTGTTGATTCGAACATTGGTGAGTAGACAACTTTATATTCTACATTCTATACTTTCGATTGAATGATGAGCTATAGTATGTCAGGAAATGCCGCATATAAAACGAAATTTGCGGCAGTTCGTCTGGACATTGACACAGCTATACGGTATTTCTACGGAACAGAAGAACCACCGCATGATTTTGCACCAGGACCCCAATATTACTAGCTACGCTACTGTCTGTGTATGAAGGATGTTTCCACTCCATACTTTGCCACTTGCTTTCAGAGTTAAAATAGTGCACCCAGTTCTTGTTTCTAAAGATAATTCTTTCCAGTAAACCAGGGTCGTCTTCATAAATCTGCAAAAACCGGGCAGAAATCTACATACGCTGTTGTTTGTGTTGATCGGTCAGTTATTTTGGGACCCACCAGGCACATGCTGAACGATATCCATAGTCTCCATGCACCATTCCACAGACTGAACCATCGTTTAACATGTCAGCTACAGAAGACGCAGTCATCCGTCGGCCTTATTTAACGAGAGAGTTCAGGTGATCGGCATGGTCTTGTGGTCACGGTGTTGACGGGTGGCCGGGTATGTCAATCACACTTCTTTTGTCATATTAAAATTTGCCTACCCAATAGTAAGCTTTTCACTGTCTCATACGCTATTATTATACCGTTCTACCATTCTTCTGTAAATTTCAGCGGGATTTCCCAAAGAAACCTTATTACGGCACGTATTTAGTTAACTGGGGAACAATTGGAAAGAGGAACTCCCATACTAACGAGTAACGTTGCTCGATGAATTTATCACCTTATCTAAATATCATTATTACGTGATAACGGTGGTCTGCTGCCACTCGTGCAAGTTTAGTTCACAAAATGCCTTTACTTACTGATTTATCCTCATATATTCACTAGTTCAGAGAATTAAAGGGGAAATTTTTCGAGTCCATGCATGAGTACTTATGGCAAGGAACCAGCGCTCCTAATTTACAATTGCTGGTTCAGACAAAAGGAGAAAACCTAGGCCGTAAGAAAGGACAAAATATGCCTCTGTGTTTTACTCAAGATTCAAACCCAAGTGCCGAAGCACTACGAGTCAGTAACTCATCACCGTATACAACACCAAGCCCAAATACGAGATGGACCATGAAGCCTGAGATTTAGGCATTTGACTACTGGGCACCACCAGGGGACACAAAGGATAGTAGAAACAAGTCGAACGCATTGCTGGCATTATAGAACTCAACCTTCCAGTTGCATAAGCCGAGTAAAATACAGTGCAACATAATTTTAAAGAAATAAGATTTCTACGTACGTCTTTGGGTCAATCTTTACTTCTAAGAATGACATAGTACAGTGCGTACGCCTTCAATTAAATTTTGACGAAAATCGGAAACGTTATTGAAAAAGAATGATAAATTATGATAGGTATGCTCTCATGTGCCGAAATATAACGACCATCCCCGTCTCCACGAGTGGACGCGTCCCACAACACGCATCAGTGACATCACAGACCGCCGTGGAAAGTATATAGACGGCATAGGCAGTGGGAGTCGGTTCGCCAGTACAGAGCCCGTGCAATGAAAATACGGAACGACCTGTCACTGTTTGGGCGCAGACCTTGTTGGTAGTTCAAGGGTCGTCGAAGTGAAGATGTGTCCTGAAGAGGGACGCACATCCACCTAACATGTCGAAAAGGATGAACACCGCTGCTTGACAGTTGAGGTCAATACCGATTGGTGTGTGCTGATCCAAATAACAGACGGCTCACGATTCTTCACTTAACGGTAGACTACAACCAGGGTGCACAGATAAACTTTTCCGAGCAAACAATTCAGCGGATGTTCTTTTGGGTGGGCCTAAGAACTCAGCGGAGCGTTTATCTGCCTATGTTGACGAACCGTCACCGACAGCTCCGCCTATAGTGGGCATTGGGCAACGTGACTGGACATTAGACGACCGGAAAAAATCCCCTGGTCTGGTGAGAAACCAGATTCCAGTTACAACACTCCGATAGATAGCTTCGTGTTGTACACCGCGCGAGTAAACAAATGAAAACAGACTGCATTGTTTAAAAGAAGCAGGTCTGGGTCGCGGTATCACGGAATGGAGATTGTTCTTGTGGAATTACTGGGTCTTCCTCATCCCTGCTGAATATATTTTCTTCTCTAGATCATATTTAGGCATTGTTTCGGACCAAATGTTACCCTAAGTGGTAACTGTGTATTCGGATGGCACTGGATTGTTTGAAGAAGACAACGCCCCATGTCACAGAGCCCACATGATTCAGGAATGGTTCGAGAATCGTGTTCAAGCCTCCTGGCCTCCAAATACTTCTGACCTGAATACCACCCAGCATTTGTGGGATTCGATGGAACACCACACTCGCTGGTCTGCTCCAGTGCCTCGCTAAGTCTCCAAACCCTTGGCTGTCGATTTGTCATGCAATACCTGAGGACACCCTTGGTCAAGTCGAATCGATGTCACCACGGATGCAAGCGGTTATATCGGTGAAAGGCAACCCAACTTGCTATTATGTAGGTGGTCATAAGGTTATGGTCCATGAGTATACGTTAAAAGCAAAGTATGTTTTCAATTTTACACTGCGCTAAGTAAAAGTGCAATGTTATATAGAATCAATAAGTGCCTTTTCCTTTGTTTACCGGCATACTGCGCATGAACTAATGAACTAAAATCCAGTTAGCTGACTCATTACCCGAAGTTGACGCCGTACGATCCATATGTGAACAAAGACAAGGTAGGCATAGGACTCATTACTGGTAGATACAGCTTTCTTAATGATTTGTCTTGCGTCACAACCAGCAGGGAATATACTAACGGTAGACATATTACATATTCTATCGCGTTATGGTGTAAGAACTGTATATAAAAATGTAAAAATGGGGGAAAAACTATTGTAAAAGCGTTGCTAAAGTTCTTCTTGAAAAGAATATTTGTTTTCATCAGATGTTTCTAAAACAGTTTATTATCTATAAGTATTTGATTTAGGTTGTATTAGTAAAATCGCATTCGAAATTCTCCTGTATTAATTTTGAAAATTGCGTTCTCGTAGAAAAGAAAAAAGGGAGAAGTTAAGTAATATTTTTCTGAAGTAATGTAATACTTAAAACTTTGTAAAAGAATCCTTTTTCCAAGCATGAGGCAAAGTCATTAACCCCAGTTTGTATGTGTGTGTGTTTTGTTTTCACTGACATCTAACTACTCTTTGTTTTGTTGAAAAGTTTGGTCAGTGACTTTACCTAATTGAGCTTGTCTTCTTTCTTTTTTGGCATATATCCAGGATTTTCACGAAGCAGAACTAATAGCCATACATACCTTCGGGGCCACACTTTATTTAACACTTGGAGTCCAATTTTCCTTGTAATTTTAAGCTCTGAATTACTTTCTCTAAGGCGGCAACACGGTTCTTTTCGATTATTACTTTTCTATCTATCAGTTTTCCCCAGTCTCTAGCAGAATGTTTCCAGAAATAAAGGATTTGTAACAGTATTTTGCTTAATTCTCTGCTATGTGATCTCTTAGCACTGAACAACTGAGAAGAACACTTGTAGAAAATCCATTGTTATTATTAGAAACCCAGGAAGAATTTGCTCAACATTGGAAGTGCAATACTCATAAACGCGTTTTAAATGCTAAGCCTAATTAAAAAAAATACGCAGCTTATATATAAAAGTGTAGTCACCCTGATATCAGTACATAATCAAAATTAATCAGACCCCAAACACTCTGACTACAATAAAAATTGCTGCATTACAAATGGCAAGTCGCGCTAACAATTTCATCCAAAACATAAAATGCAGGGTGATTCAAAAAGGACTTCGCAACTTTGAAAGCGCATAGAAATTTATTCAGAATACTTACTGAATTTTTCGAGGGTTTAATCTGTAGTGAAACATATCAAGTTTTATCCGACACAGTCATTTTGGGCTCCCCGCTTTTGGGGACGCGAATTCGTAGATGGTTCCCTGTGAAGTCGGTCCCGGACGCACTTTGTCCCTTATCGGTATGCAGCAGAGGAATGGCAAGCCGGCTGCTTTAATTTATCAGTAACCCTCAAGGGCGTATAGTCGTCTTTGAGGGACTCAACCCGCCGTGGGAGGACTAGATGGATGGATGGAGTCATTTTGGTTCGACGTGGCTGCCATTGGTGATACGACAGACATCCCACATGAAGTAAATTTCTTCCCAAACTCGAGGCAGCATATCTGTTGTCACTTCTGCGACTGCGGCGGTGATTTGAGTTTGGAGTTCAGTGAGATTTGTAGGTAATCTTGGAACAAACACTCTTGCCGCCCCGGTGGTACAGTGGTATAGGCGCTGGCTTATGACCGTTCGTCCAAGCCGGTCCGGGTTCGAATCCCGGTGAGACATGGATGCTGTGTTTCTCTTACGGCACTAGCTCTCTCCCTCTCTGGAACTAGTGGCCATAAATTATGGACGGGAGACTGCTTATAGATCATTAAGCTTCTCACGGTTGTCATTAAACCCTTAATCAAAATAAAATAAGAAAAAGAACAAACACTCGATCTTTAATAAAACTTCATCGGAAAAATTCGAGAGTTGTCAACTTGGGAGAATGAAGTGGCCATGCTATCAACCCTTCTCGACCGGGGAACGTTTATTGAGGAAATCCTGGACATCTGTACTGTATTGAGGTGGTGCGCCGTCTTGCTGAAAGTGAATGTGTCCTTGTTCGACATCATGGCCCAACTATGGAATGAGATAATTCTCGAGCATATCTAGATGCACGATACCGTTCGTTTATGGTTTTCTCATGGAAAAAGAAGGAGCCGTAAACCTTATGTTTGCTAAGTGAACGAAAAACTTTCACCTTTGGGCTGTCACGAACGTGTTCCAGATATTTACATGAATTTTCGGCGCCCCTGAAGATGTGAGTGCTAACCTTACCCCTGACATGAAATATCGATTCATCAGTGAAGATTACGTAGTCCAGGCATGTCCCGTCTTCCTGTATCCGATGCAACATTTCCGCACATAATTCCTGACGAGCCATGCAATCTGCGTTACTAATTTCTAGAACCATGGTAAATCTGTATGGTTTTAAGCTCAATCGTTTTCGTAACACTCGCCAAACCGTGGGTTGTGAAATGCCCATTTTACGAGACGCACGTCGCGTTGATTTCGTGGGACTACGAACGAAGCTCTCCCTGACTTGTTCCACGACAGCAGCAGAAACACACAGGCTACCAGGGGTTTTTTCAGGGCGAACAGAACAACCAGTCTCGACAAAATTCTTATTCCAAGATTAAACTGTAGGCTTAGCGGGAGGATTCCAACGATACTGGGTGCGAAATATCCGTTGAACAGTTGTTGCAGATTTCGTTTCTTCAAACCAAAACACACAGCCAGAACTCTGTGTACCTGTGAAAGCAGCCGTTTTGAAATGTATGCAGCTGACAGTCATGGCTACGTAATTGGGTGCTGTGGCAGTACGTGAGGTGAAACGATGCGTGTTGCTACAGATTAACACCTCCAAAAATCTGTAAGTTTTCTGAATAAGTACTTATACACTTTCAAGGTTGTAAAGTCCTTTCTGAATCACCCTGTACAGTGGGACCTGGCTTATTGAGGAAAAATTAAAGGTGATGTTGATTTTTTTATAAGCGTTTAGAGCCTGGAGTAAGGTGCAAATAATCACCACACTAGTTACAAGTGTAGAGTTCTTAAGTTTTGAAGAAGTTATTTAATTAATTAAATAATTAATTAATGTTCGTCGGTAAATTCGTTGAACATAAACCTTACTTCTAAAATAACTAAATGAATAATATAACGTGTAACGTACCAGGAGATGTGACGTACCTGCCAGAAGGACGCACACGACATAAAGGCAGATAGGAATCAGAATAAAACGTCCGCGTAGCTCAATTGGTAGAGCAACTTATTCCGGAATGAGAGGACCCGGGTTCGAATCCTGGCGCGGATAAAAATGACGGAGAAATTTATTTCGTTATAAACGGCCAAGTTGAAAGAATCAGCACTTACGTGTAACCGCAACTCGTTCCTTTACTTTTCCGCTCACTAGAAGTTCAGGTCGTCAGTACAATGTAATCGTTACGTTGTAATTTCTTCCAGCTGACTCACATCTCTCGTATCATCATATAACGACAATACATATTCGTCGATTCATATAGATCTCCAACAGGTTTCAACAAATGAATGTTTATGTACTTTGCGAAGTGCGTAAATTGCACCTTTTATTTCTCTTCTAGCAATCTTTCCGCCGTGCTCTTATGTCTCTCGTGCCAACCTCCAGGTAAGTGCTGATGAGCCATGAATACGAAGCTAAAACAAAAAGAGGTGTTATTCAGTTTCTGACGACTGAGGGTTGTAGTGCTTCGGGCACCTATGCCAAGATAACGAAGGTGTACAGTAGAGAGGAAATGATGTCCACAGAGTTTGATGAGGGGAAATACTTTTACCGGAGGGGAAACTATGAGAGACGACAGGCCAAGGAGTTTGTGGCTGTCAATGGCGGTCGCTAATATCAACGTGTAACGGACGGAAGACTTGATTTGTGCAAACAACAGCATAATCGTCTTAGAGATTGCTGATCACTTACATTGCTGTCAAAATACCATAGAAACAATCATCGGAGACTCGGGTTGTCAGAACACATGTGCTAAATGGGTTTCTCACCAGATGATAATCTGGTTTTAAAACCGAGAGCTCGAAGATGTGCGCTTAGCTCTTGACGACGTCTGAAGATCAAGAATACACCGGTTTTTACGAATTTTATGTAAGGATATGAGACGTGGAGACATCTATATGATCAACAGGTTAAGAACCAGTTGTTGTTGTACTGTCTGAGCACCTCATTTAGTCCCAAGAAGTTCCAAGTTTAACATAGAAGATTATGTTCAAAGATAACAAGGGTGTCACCCTAATGGATTTACCGGAGCGCAGTTCAACAGTGAACAGCGCTCTCTGTACTCCGATTCTCAAGAAGCTGCAGGAAGCCATCAGACAGAACAGGGCGCAAAAATGTGTCAGACACACCCACTTACACCATTAGAATGCCCACACCCAAACGTCTTTTGTCACAAAACAGGTAATAACAAAAGTAGTGTGTGTCTGTGTACGCACATTCCTATTACAGCATAGGTTTGACACTTCCAGACTTCCACTTATTTGGTCCGACAAAAACTGGTCTCTGAAGAAAAGGATTTGATTTGATGAAGTAGAGTTCATCAAAGGAACTGGAAGGTACTGATTAGAAACTATTTACCACATTTGTGTGTGCTTGAAGTTACATCGAAGGCTTGTTTTGTGTAGCGCAATAATAAATGCACATAAATGCGTAATTGGAACCTTCTGTACATTGTAATAAGTACTTTATTCCCTGATAGGCATTATTTCCGATCAAAACCTGGATATTATTTGAGCCAAAAAGAAGCTGCCTAATGCTAAAGTTTTGGCTACTATCAATTCTAAAGTGATATTCCTAATTTTATTTCTTTAAAAATGCATATATGTATATACAAATAATAAAATACATCTAAACATCGTCAAACATGTCCCAACTCCGAGCACAGCTGCATGAGTTAGAAACAAGCAAAATACACATGCAAATAATTCAATCAATTCAGAACTCTCAATCAATAAATACAACAGCAGTAATTTTAAGAAATAAATAAACAACCTGGTAGCCAGCCACAGGGTACCACTCATCAGGGAAAGACATATCCGGCAACTGCCCCTAAGTCAGGCAGGTTTCACGTGGATGAGAAATTTAGACCCAGGCCAAAATACTAAAGGAAAAGGAAAGACTGGATGCTTTAATTACCTTTAATATTTTGGCCGGGGTCTAAATTTCTCATCCCCATGAAACCCATCTGACTTAGGGGTCAGCTGCCGGATATGTCTTTCCCTGATGAGTGCTACCTGGTGGCTGACTGCCAGGTTGTGTATTTATTTCTTAAAATTATTGTTGTTGTACTTATTGTTTGAGAGTTCTGAATTGATTGAATTATTTGTATGTGTGTATATATACATATGCATATCACTAAAATGCTATCTGAAATTCAAGGTTAGCTCCTCAAAGCAAGATTACCTGCCATATAAAAGTCCCTGCTGGTGTTAGATTTTATTTACTGCTGATGCATCAAATGCCTACCTTTACAGCGATCTTGACACACAACTCGAACTTCACCGATATTCATCCCAGATCTCACACAAAACTTTTTGTATCTCATGCACGTTGTCTTTTTCTCTAAAATTTATTTTTCAGTCCAAAGGTGAATACTATACTTTAAATTTTCAGTCCAAAGGTGAATACTCTCTCAGTGACGTCGTTAAAACGTCCTCTGATTTCTAAAAGGGAGAAAGATTGGGAAAAGTCAGGTTTAAGATGCTTTAACCTTTTAACCGGCTGGAAAGAATTAATTTTGGGTTAGAAATTTCCTTTTCTGTCATTTGGACTGAATGAAGTCGCTTAATAGCCCTGAATGAAGTTGGTTGCCGAGTGGTACGAAGCGTCGCCTTCTACTATTTCGTCCGAGATGGGTCCAGGTGAGATGGATGGATGTTCTTTTGTCTTACAGCACTGACTCTCTCCCTTCCCTAGAACCAATGACACTAAATTAAGAACGGGCGACTGCTTATAGCCCACTGAGTTATTCACATTGAACTATGGTCGTTGACTTCTTCCTCAAAAAAAGTCGCTTAGTTAGCACCTCATCACGCATCCTTTTAACATGTCGTGATAACTCAAAATATTTGTCTCCATCCTGCTACGTAAAAACGTTTTGCTTCATTTTACACATTTACAACACATCTTCTTTGCGTACGTGACCAAAATTAGTTTTGTCACAAACTGCCTGTAATTAACGCATCTCTACAGCATGCAAGCGATTCCTGTGTATCCTTTGGAATACCCAGGTTTCACTACTGTACATCAGAGAAGGAACAATTACACTTTCAAATAGAGTGTTATGGAAATTTGCGTATGGACTGTTTGAAACACATGTATCTTTTTGTTTTTCTTTCCGTTTCTTACCCGACCATTTTATTGCTGTGTTCAACTTCCTCTCCTTAATGTAAAAAGGCTAAGTAACCACTGTTTGCGTACTTGAACTCAATTAGAAATATTCGAACAGCGTAGAAGCTGCCCAGTGGTTAGGATATTGTATTGCTGCATGATGGAACCTAGGCCGGAATCTCAAATGAGTATAAATGGTGTCACTTTTACACATTCATCCTCAACCGATCAAAGAGACCTAGAAGTTGCAAAATTATGGATATTGCAGCATTATATAATTATCCATCTACCACAGTTAATTCCATAATGCGCCGTGTCTTTAATGCATCATACTCAACATTACCAAGAACGAGACCAACCACTCCATATGTCGGCAAACTATCATACATCCCTGCTGTCCCAATACCCTAAAAAACGCATGTCGTCCATTTAATTTTGATTTTGGCATAAAAACGTGCAACATTCTCGCCCATATTAAAAATGACAGGGATCAGATTCCCCATGGTTCCAAATTCGGTGTGTACGCAATCCCACTAAAAGCTATGAATGCTGATGTAACCGACCAGATACACATAGGTTCGACCCGTCGCAATATTAATTTACGTGTCTCTGAACATAGATACAATGTTAAAACATGCTCCACCTCCACCGCCCTTTCAAGACTATGCTTGAAGGGTCAACACCAACCTATCTGGGACGATGTCACTATGTTACATACGCCGACTGCCTGTTCATCTATCCTCCTGTTAGAAAACCTATTGATACATAAACATAGGGCAGAATGCTGTAACGACGACACCCCTATCATTATACCGTTGCCATTTAAACTACTATGTAACTATTACACAAAAGAGACAATACCGGCTGCTCCAATTAAACGACATGATTGTGTAGTGAGCATGCGCATGCCAAAACATACTGTTTCGTCAGTGTGCATACTATATAATATATACCCTCCCAGGGCATAATGCAACCACACCATCTGATGACGGGTCCACAGTGGACTTGAAAGTGCTCATGTTCTAATGTATATATCATTTTAACCGTAATTTTTTAAAATCGTGTAAAGACGGCAAACTGTGTTCTTAATGTAAAATGCTAAATCATTAGAAAATCCAAGACAAAATCTAGGAATCTTAAGCTTTTAACTCATGTTCTTATGAGAACAATGACAAATACAGTGGCTTATTGTGATAACTCTGCAGATAATTTATTAGTTTTAAGACTGCATTACGAATTAATTATCACAAGCATATTGTTATAGTTTTGTGTTTTAACGGACTTGATAATGATTCCCCTTCATAATTTTTTGGGAGCCCATTCAAATGTTTTAGCCTAGGGGCCCACTTCGGCCTTGATCCGGCACTGTACGTAAGTATCTTTGATGATTCTTTCTGTCTGCCGTATTAGTTTGAAGACTGCATTACGAATGATTCTTACTTAATCATTCAAGAAATGTGAATGTTTGTTCAACGAAGTTCTTTACGATCACTAGCTAGCTACACATAATTAATTATTTAAACTACTGATATCAAAGATAAAACTCTACAACATTAATAATTACTCTAATTTAAAGGAACGATTCCCCTAGATTCAGAATTACCGTCTCGGTCGTGCTTTAAACGGAAGAGCAATTATGCGAATCAGATAGTTGGCATAGATTAAGAACGCAGCGAAGTTTGCGCCGCTGCTGGTACGCGTGTATTAGCATTCTGCTAAAGTACCTGTTTGTTTCTTATTTCAAATTGAAGGGTAGCGAGTAATCCGTTGGTTTTGGCTTTATGGAAATTAGAAATGCTGGAAGCTATTTTAAATTCCGTAGGGAAAAAGTTGACATTGGCTTTGACCTAATTTTTTCTGTTCTTTTTCACTGTTTACATATGCCAACAATGACATGTCAGAAAAAAAAATTAATGTGTGGGAAAACCTTCAATACATGGCTGTACGAATAAACGCTGATGCAGTGTAAGGATCTGGGCCACGTGGAATAAAGATATAAGAATAAAGATATAAACAAAGATAAGCAAGAAGCAACTAAAGGCAATAATCTGAAGGGAGTATTGCTGTTTTGAAATAATAGCATGTGAAAGAATAAGAGCATATTGTGATCAAAATATGTTGTACTCCCACGAAACTATTTTCGTAGAGAATAAATTATCTTAATAATCCTAGGAATTCGAACCATCCGCTAAAACAGATGTATACAACCAGATTTCTTGTCATTTTACCGGCATTCATGCACCCAAATAATCTGGAAGAGAGGCTTTGACCGTGTCTTTCACAAAATAATATTGCGTCTCTATTGAACAAACAAATGAAAAGAAGAGACCAACTACTTACTAGTAGATAAGAACTTAGAACGCATTTACTCATTTGCGACTAGTGGTTAGCTGAGGGGCCTGCGTCTTAGTTGCGTAGATGTCACTTTTCTGTGTTTGTTTTTGCTGTAAGGAGGTTATTTATCGCTGAAATAGCACTTTAGTATAGTGAAGAGTTACATGCAATTTATGATGTGAGAGTGTTAAAACAACAAAATCGTGGTATAAAAATTTCCAGTTCTAAAAGAAGTACTGCTATCGCTTAAATTCATATATAACTACGACTCCCAACACCCCTCTTACAGCACTTTCTTCAACAGAATTGACTTTTAGGACTTATTTCCAGAACTGACGTTCAGTTTTCATGCTGAAGCCGTAACTACATTTTATTTGTAGAAAATTCTTATGTTTTGGAAATTTGCCTCTTGGGGAATTTTCAAAACTGTAAAAGTTAGCCATACAGTGAGAGATTCTTCAGTTGACGGAACCTGCCTATATATCAGAACAAACAACACAAAATCCCCTTCATGTACTAACCAAATTGAGGGTGATAATCAGAATAATAAAAAATGAAGACAACTTTGCAAGACTCTTGCCTTCCGCGTACACTTCAGGACACTAGTACTTTCGTACGAGATAAACTGTCTCGCTGATTAATTGGAGAGAGTAGTGTTTCCGCGACAGATGCTGAGATTTTTCCTAATTCGTCACGTTTTTGTCCCACTGCCGCCCCTGTGGCGCAGTGGTCTTAGCGCTGGCTTATGACCGTTCGTCCGAGATGGGTCCGGGTTCACGTCCCGGTGAGGCATGGATATTGCGTTTGTCTTATGGTACTGATTCTCTCCCTTCCCTGGAACCAGTGGCCCTAAATTAGGGACGGGCGACTACTTATAGCCCATTGAGTTGCTTAAGATGGCCGTTAAATCCCCAATAAAAAAAATGGTGCACTACGGCTAAACCTGGCCGGAATCATGAAACATTCGCAAAAAAAAAAAAGTGCCCTCACCAATGCATTGGAACTATCAAATGAATACCGCTTCACTTACCTTTACCTGTCCACATAATCTACGATTTTCAGGAAGACAGAATCATGGTCACAGGGAGTAAAAGTAAATTCAAGTTCTTGATATGTTTCTGGAAAGAGCTTATTTTTGATTAGGTATAAGGTCTGCTGCCCTAAACTTGCAAACATTGCCTTTTCAGTTCCCATTCCAAGCATACTGGCGACATCTGAGCTGAAACTTTATATCAACTGTCAATGAATATAATCTCAATTAATGCTCTTCTTTATCGACATATTCTTTGAAAGCTTATTCCTTAAATGATGACTAATCATAGCCTATGATGTAAGTCATGATGCATTCACGAACGTGATAGGATCTAGGGATAAGAGACCTAATGCTTTTGAGAACAGCGGACGTGATCCCACAGAACACAGAGATCAATGGAAACACATTGTGTCGCAGCGCCTAGTAGTGTTACGTTGATAACAAGCATACATCAGTCTTTTAGTTATTTTGATAAATTTTTCCTGATCACTAATAAAGGCAGGACTTTGTGTTTCTTTTCCTAGCTTCTTATTTTTCGCCTTTAATCAAATTAAAAACCCAATCGCATATTGTTTGCAAATAATATCAGGTCAGATATGTTTATTAATTTTTTACATTTCCAGAATGCTTAAATGGATTCACATTCTCAATAAGAGCAAAGTAAGAAAAAATAAAAACACGATAGACGAAAAAACAGAATAACGCAAAAGAAATGGAAGGAAGGTAATGAAGTGTGAACTGAGTTGAAAGCCAACGGCAGACAAAATACTCTTCACTAAGAGAGCGGTGATTCGGAAAATATTTTATGTCTTAGCATTTTACATTATTTGACGCATCACAGAAATTCTTGAACCCCTTGAGCACTTAGATTAAAACTCGAAGTACGCCAAATCAGTCGTACCTGCATTAAAATATCTCCCAGAAACGAACTTTCCCGTAGGCTAACATTGAAAAGTAATGCTTGAACTTCTGCGGGAAGCCTGCAGATTAAGGAAAAAATATTTTCCTGTTCTTTTTACTGTTGTCCATTGTTATCTTCCAAAGAATAATATTTTATGGAAGTGTTATGTGCTGTAAGCAGTTCATTTGCTAAGTTAATTTTTCTTCTAAATAACAGTGCTTTTCAGGAGAAATACTTTAATTTATTTTTACAGTAACTCACATCTTATCAAAGATGTGAGTTACATCTTTGACAAGATCCCCCAAGGTTGAATACCAACTTATATCCGGTAAAAGTCCAAATTAGCTTAGCTTCTGTCAACATAAATTTTGTATTATTTTTAAGCCGACGATTGGATTGAAATTATTTGTGTATATTGTTCTCTAGCATGATTCTGTGACAAAGTTTCAGTTTTTCTATTTTGAATTTCTGTAGAAAATTCTGAAGTCATATAAGTGAGACAGATACTCTATACAACTCATATAAAGTTTCACAGCAAAGTGCGGTGAACAGTTTAGCGACAAAACAAGGTGAAGAGTAATACCAAACCAGCACGAGCTTAACCAAATAATTTCACCAAAAGAGGGATCAAGTCAGCACACTTAAATACCGTCATCCTGTGCAGTGAGATACTTCGTTACTTTTTCATAACTCTGTTAACCCTTTCATTCTCATACGGACATATGCATCTTAGAACATACTCCAAGATGAAATTTCATACCTAAGCGAATATTAGAACATAGTCAGGTAGATAATATATTGAACGTCTCTCGTAAAAGGAAAAACGTACGTAGTATTATTATTATTATAGATTCATGTACATAATACTACTGGGACAGACATGCCCCACCTAAAAATACCAATGGGACACATATATTCCAACTCCCAGTTCTCTCCTTTGGTAACAATTCTTTGTTTAATTTCATAAAATATGTGCTTTTGAAATGGAAACACAATAAGAATGTATATTTTTTTAAACTACAAAATTGATAGTGAAAGGGTTATTTAAGTACGAAGAAACAGGATGTTGTGTGTGGTGTTTTGTTTTACCAATCAACCCGTAGTGATCGTATCTGACAAGAAATATCTTGACTAATACAATTCTGCGAATTGAAATCTTCTGCAACTTTAAAATTTCAGTCCAAAAGTGAATACTCTCTCAGCGACGTCGTTAAAACGTCCTCTCATTTCTAAAAGGAAGAAAGGTTAGGAAAAGTCAGGTTTGAGATGCTTTAACCTTTTAACCGGCTGGAAAGAATTGATTTTGGGTTAGAAAAATGGGATAAAATCAGCTCAAACGAATGTATTCGCTGCCTACGGTGATTTCTTTGTTTATGTTTCATTCGTAGGGTTCTAAAATGTTTTCACAAACGAAGGCGAATAAAGCATTCTTGTTTATGTGAACCACAGTTTCTGTGGAGGGACGGAGAATAGAAACCATCATTAGAATTTCATCTGATATTTTCCACAGGGAAGAAATGTTTTGCGGTTGGTTAGAGCTTTTGAGAACTAAAAGCTTCAAAGGCACAATTCTCCTTAAAAAAAAATTATGTTTCTTTAACCCTCCAGGTGGCAGGAGCTTTGGAAGACGCAATGAGGAACTTTGTCACATGTATAACAGGAGACTACCCTAAAAGCATCCTGTCTTTCTGTAGTATTAGTGGGGCTCACCTGAGAGGAATATATGCGTTCTCGCCACTATGAGCCTGAAAAATATTTCGATGCAAGTTTGCGTTCTCGCGGCTTTTGAACAGTTTTTTGATGAATGTATTATTGCGTCGTCACCACTTTCGGCACAGAAATCTCCGAACGTATATATGCGTGCTTGCCACCAGGAAGGTTAAGTTAAAAATGGAAAGCGATTGGGTCGAACTAAAAAAAGAACCTTTGATTTGAAGATTAAAGGGCCGAAATACAAACTGTCAAATGAAAAACTAGAGCATGAATCCTCATTGCTAGTAAATAAAATGAAGTTCTTTCTATAACTGGAAATGGTAATCGATAGATAGCAGTTGAGTACTTGTAACGTACCAGGAGATGTGACGTACCTGCCCGAAGGACGCCCACGACATAAAGGCAGATAGGAATCAGAATAAAACGTCCGCGTAGCTCAATTGGTAGAGCAACTTATTCCGGAATGAGGGGACCCGGGTTCGAATCCTGGCGCGGATAAAAAATGACGGAGAAATTTACTTCATTATAATGGCGCCCGAACTATCCGGATGACCCGACCGTTCAAAATCTCGCAATGGTGTGATGTTATTTCCACACAGCGAGATTGGAAAAATAAGAGAATCCTTTCTCTAGCACTTCGAAAAAAAAAATAAATAAGGGGGAGATGATGTAACGTACCAGGAGATGTGACGTACCTGCCCGAAGGACGCACACGACATAAAGGCAGATAGGAATCAGAATAAAACGTCGGCGTAGCTCAATTGGTAGAGCAACTTATTCCGGAATGAGGGGACCCGGGTTCGAATCCTGCCGCGGATAGAAATGACGGAGATATTTACTTCGTTATATACTTTTGTTGACAATACTGAAAGAAAGGAAAATCAGTTGGTATGTGCGCACGTACGGAAGAAGAGGCACAAGAGGTTCCTGAAAAATTTAAAAGTATGTCACTAGTTGGAGCACATAATGTTAAAGAGTCAAGTAGTCTCCATTTCTGCTTTATGATGCAAATGAAACACAATTATTCATTCACGTTCTACATCCTATAGTGTTATAACTTGAAAAGGAAATGCAAAGAAAATCTGCAGTTATTTCATGGATGCGACGCTATATTCGGCTGAAAAAAATGCCTTGGAAAATTTTTCCAGTAAATTCGAGAAAATTTCGGAAACCCAATGTAGCGACAGGAACTCTATATGAGCCCGAAAAGGAGCGTACCACTATATACGCTATATATTATATACAAATAAACTAAGCTAATCAAAGAAATGGTTTCCCTGTGATTGAATGATCTTGAATTCTTAATTTCTTCTACAGCTGCGCCTATACGTTCGAAATCTGATTGAGATAGGGTGTCCTGTTCATCCAGACAATCCTGGTTTTTCCCTTTTCCTGGAGACTGTGACCCTACATTAAGGACGACAGAGTCCTTCGGTGCTCAAGGAACTCGTTGAACTCCACGCACAATAAAAACAAGTGCAAATCTGCAAAAACCATCTTTGATATTGAATTATTTTTACTTTTCAGTGATAAATTGCAAAATCATGTAAATGCTATTGGTTTTCAAGAAAGCGTATCTGCCAACGTTCGCATATATTTAAGATAACAACAGATCCACGTTGTATAATGGTAGGAGCAACTGGAAATGAACGACTTGATATATGCCAATGGTTTTTTAAAAAAGTAAGTATTCTGATTTATTTCAAATTCACGTGTAATGTGCTAGTTCAATAAATAATTACGGCTGTTAAAAACAACAGGAAAATCGAAAACAATATAGATTTGCGTTAAAAATATTATGTTGTAAAGTCTTGTATTTATTCCCATTTGCTACTCCGAAAGAAACGCAATTCTCACTGTAAATACCGCACATTCCGGCTGTTGCTAGTTTCATTCTAAAAAAATAAATTAACAAAAAGCAGTATCTTGATTACTATCCTAGGTAGAAAGTCTTCCTATAGGACCAGGAAACGAAAAACTTAGCCTATGCCTACAGGGCAGGCGGCCTCCTTGGAACGCGCGTTGAGTCCATAGAAAACTAAGGAATAACGGTAGTCAGTGACTGACACGGTTTTCTCATGCTTAGATGTTGGCACAATATGCTGACCTACTTAGAAAAAAAAATACTGCGAGGTTTAATTAATGACTCACAATATCGGTAATTGCGAATAGCAATTGGGAAAGTTTCCTGTTAAAAGAAATGATATAAAAAATAAAAATAAAACGGAATGTAATGGGAGTCTTCGGACAAAGAAAAGAAAAGAACAACTGATGTCTTGATTGGTACAAAAATTCAAGTCAACATTTGTGTCACTTAGCAAGAAAATTCAATAGCTGGAGTACGTGTAGTAGGCATGCAAAAAATAATTTTTCTAGTCTTTTCTTCTCGTAGCGGAAACATCGTGTCTACAGCAGAGACAAAGCAATGACCGTTTGGAAAGATTTTCCTGTATCCGACAAAAAGAGAAATTTTTCAAACTTGTGATTAAGTAGCGGAGACGATGGCGCAGTAGTTTAAGAGCGGATTTAGGATCATTCATCCGAGTTGGGTCCGGGCTCGAATCCCGGTGAGGCATGGATGTTGTTTGTCTTACGGCACTGACTCTCTTCCTTCCCTAGAGTCAGTGACCCTAAATTAGGGACGGGCGATTGCATGTATCCCATTGAGTTGCTCACGGTGGTCGTTAAGCCCTCCAATAATAATAATAATAAAAAAAAAAACAGAAGCAGAGATGCTGCGTCATCCAACAGACTGGTGTGTTAATGGGACGTGTACATGCATATATGGTTTTAGGGTTTAACGACCACACCATGAGCAGCGCTTAGCGTTATATGCTGTCGCTCGTCCCTAACTTAGGGACACTGGTTCCACGGAAGGGTCAAGCCCAGCGCCATCAGACAACCGCACCACCCATGTCTCATCGGCGACTCGAACCCGGGCCCATTTCGGACGAATAATGGGAATTCAGCATCTCAGAAAATTCAGCTACTGGGACGACGAGTGGAACCAGTATAGGCAAACTAGGCCGATTGTTCAATCTTGGTAATGCTGTCCTCTAATGCGCCTTTCACACCGAGTGGGTGCTGCCCGCGCCCGCACGAAATGCCGACCCGCAGGAATTTATAACTGATGGAAATTTTTTTCTAGTCAGGCTTTCACACGAAGCGAGAGCAAGTGCGAACGGACGCGAACCCGGAAAGCGCCCGTCGATGCCAAAACTTTGCTGCGGGTACGCACACGCACTGACTTGTTTTGTTCATTAACCTGAATGCAGATCTTCACACGTAGCGGATGTGGGCCTGCCTCTGCCCGCAACTTCTGTCTCTATCAAGTTTTTTTTTTTTTTTTTTTATTATTACTTTTTTTTGCTGTTAAAAAAGTTTTGTGGTATATTAACGATCAGGTAAAAGTTAATTGAATTTTACCAACTTAATTCAAAAACAAAAATTAAAAATTTAATTCGTCCATTTGCTAAATATAAATTTTGAATTAATAGCTGTTGTTTTTCTCGTTAAGGTGGTTCCACCTGAAATCTCTGCTTTATGTTTCCAATGGTAAAACTTCTTTACATATTTTCTTCGCAATTAATGTATTCCCAAGGATGAAAATTTGCACATAGATAAAACTAACTTTAAGTTATAGCATGGGATACTTAATATTTGCTAAAACATAACCATAATTAAGCAATCCAACATTTATTTGTCTACTGACGTCATCGATATACAGGTCGCGCCATCTATTAAGAGGTTTGAACGTTACTCAAAGAAAAATGATTGATTTTTAATATATGTTTTAGCAAGTATTAAGCATCCCATGCTATAACTTAAAGTTAGTTTTACCGATGTGCAAATTTTCATCCTTGGGAATACATTAATTGCGAAGAAAATATGTAAAGAAGTTTGACAATTGGAAACACAAGGCAGATATTTTAGGTGGAACCACCTTAACTAATAGCACAACTATAAAAAAAAAAAGTTTTTATCCTTCTTCGTCTGTTTTATTTTTCTTCTCAAAACCACAGACACAAAAAAAGGCAGATGTTCATACGATAGCGGCACGAGCTTGACTGACAAAAAATTGATTTAATATGCGGGCAGCTCGTGTGAAAGCAAAGTCCCGGGAGCCCGCACCCGCACTTAGATGGGAGACGCGGGAAGCGCCGGGTCCGTGTGAAAAGAGGGCTAACTTATCCAAAAACGCTTTTTAAATTCAAATTTAAAAATTTTCAAAAAATGCGAGTAATCGGTTCTGGTTTTGTCCCTTCCTGGAACCAATGGCCCTAAATTAGGGAGAGACGACTCCTTTATGGGTTTAGACGCTCATGCGGGTCGAAACAAAAAACGAAACGGTAACGTAAGAACATCCTGTTCCAACATGTGCAAGTCAAAAACGTAAGACCTGCTCTGAATGGTTTAACTGATTGTAAGATTTTAAAAAACAAGCTTTGAGAATTATTGCGCTTCGTTGATGTTTCAATTATTATGAAGTCTAATCAGAGGAAAACTTGAGCGCGTTTCTTCACGACAGAAGTTAACATTATTAGCACGTTTTGGACGCATGAACGAGCAAATGGATTTAGTTTTGGAAAACTGCTTGCTGCCCAAGAGAAACAAATAAAATACACATTACTCGTTTATTTTTACACTTTCACGCAGGTGAAAAAAAAAAATCAGAAGTTTTAAAGACACTCGTAAGGGTTTGCTCAGCGACATGCCCTCTCTGTCTTTTCAGTACTACGCTTTTCACGTATCTTGCTTCAAAATAAAGTTCAGTAGCGGCTATCTAAGACGATTATTCACATCTCATCTGAAAAGGTATTTTCTTCGAAAGTTAGATAAACGAACTGCTTCGTTAGAATCGATGAATGAAGCTATATATGATACCAATTCAATAGAAGAAATTAGGTGGAAACGTTTTTTGTTTCATTAAAAACCTCGAGTTTTGAAATATCTTGTCTCCGGAGTATACGTAAAATCACACGATGTTTAATTGGGAAAAATTGCTTTACTTATAAAATTTAATATAATTAAATATTTTTAATATCAGTGCAAGTAAAGTTTACAAGGTGAAGTTTCGGGTGCTATATGTTTTTCTTCTTTTATTTTAATTTTGCAGATAACAAATTTACTTGAAGTACAAAGTCTACCTTCCGCACTGAAATTTTATCCCCTTTGATCTCATAATGTGCTCAGAACTATACATTTGCCTAAGAAAATGAAGATAAAAACATAATCGCAAGCGTTGTTCTCTCTTTAAATCGAAAGGCAAGTTTCAAATGTGAGCTCCGGATAATCATACGACAAACGGAGCTTGATATCTAACAACTTGGTAAGTAGATTTCAGGCATATAATTTTAAGAGAGCCTCTCTTGTTAAATGAATCGTTTCTCGTCGGTATTTTAGTATGTAGAACATCATGCAAAGAAATTTAAATCTGACTTCGAGTTATTCAATATCATCATAAAATTCGACAAACTTCATTTGAAGTTAAGAAACAGGACGTGTCTCAACCGTACGCTTCTTACACAGTAAATTCACCGCCCCCTAATCCGAATAAAATATTTCTTTCTGCAATTGTTTTGCGCAAAAAAAGGAAGCAAGATGACCCTTTGAATTTGCCGTATTCGTGAGTCAGCATTCACGAAACATTATTTCCTAAACGTACTGATTTTCCGATAAACAAGTATCCATTTTGCACAAGAAGTAGCGAGCGGTCGAAAACAAGCACTTACCCTTTCTCTTGCTATGCTTCTTATAAATGTGGGGTTCTTCCCTCTTACGAAGGTTTATATATCATCGACGTCACTGGGTGTTGGGTTAACCTAGTTTCACAGCCTCACAGCTTTGCAGGGAAGAAAAGCATGAAATGCCGAGTTGCTGAGCTACGTCTTTTGGATAGTTCGCATGTTGATCGTCTGCTTCTTTTGCTCGAGGTGAATACCTCCGCCATTTTCTCATTGGTCAGCTTCCCGGCCGATCGCTTGGCCTACTTTAAACCGATGCGGCTGCCCGCCATTTAGGGGGGCCAGTTTTACGACGGGAATCTTTTCCACAAGTGTTCGGTAAGTCGTCACAGTCTACTGATAGACATGTCGCTTCTTTCACCGAAGTGGACAAAAGAAAGTAGCTCTATTTCTCCTCCCACATAGCTTCACGACAGCTATTGTCACTCTTTTTCATTTCACTTTTTCGTTCTGACTTAATGTCATGAATGGGGTTTGCATAGCCTAAATTTGTGCACACGTTCTTGCCACAGCAAAATCACTCCAGACTTTTATTTCTTTTCCTTTTCTTTTTTATTTTGGAACTCCATCGTTCAATGAATGGATATTTTATTTTCACCAAACTAGAACAAAGAAAATTATAGAAACTTCAAGATGAACCTGCTAATAAAGATAACCTTTTAAAGAATAATGACCATCAGAATATGTTGCCATTTTGTAAGATTACGAGCAGGACAAGAATCTAGGTCCCAATCAGTGGTATTACAATATGCGCGTGGGCTGAGAAACTTTCTTTCCCCCACCACTCAACATATATTTAGCTCATATTTGAATGCAAGTTGTCCTCATTGGCGTACCCAGTAGGTCCATATGGTATGAGCTTGACCGTCCTTTGAGCGCATGTTAATTCTGTCGAAATAAAATAAGATTTTTTGTATAAGTTTCTAACCCCTTCAGTTTCTACAGATCTAATATACAAAAATCGTGAATTTTTTTCGAGATGTCAATGTCTCCAAAATAATAGGTTCTTCAATAGTTTATATTTCAAACGCTTGTTTTTCGATTGGGCCGAAATTACGCGAAAAACATAAAAATCAATAAAGTTTTCTGGAAAAGCTTGTAAACGACATTAATATTTTCTATTCCTGTAGTATTTCTCAAGTGCTTAATATTTTGTTTTACTTATGAATATTTGCAACACCGACTGATATCTAACGGAAAATACTACTAGACGGGAAATTTTATAAGAGTAACTCAAAAATTTTGAAAAAAACTCACAAAACCCCCTATGTTTTAAACTGTCTTTAAACTAGAATAAAAATATCAACGTTTCTCACAATAAAATGTTTATTTTACATCGACTATAACTTCGCAGAGCGTTTGCCTCGGCATCATCAGGACGAATGGGTCCTGATGATGCCGAGCCAAACGCTCTGCGAAACTATAGTCATTGTATAATAAACATTTTATTGTGAGAAAAGTTGATATCTTTATTCTATCTTAAAACCACAAGTTTAGTAGTCATAAATTATATTTAACTGTCTTTAAACGTTATGCAATGTAACAAACAAGGTCTTAGTAAACTCTTCCATGCTCTACAGAAGGTGAAATAAGGAATTTTCGATAAACTACGAATATAAATTTTGCGTACTTTTGCTTTCTCCAAAGTTTTGGATAAATAAGTAGCCCAGGGTCAAATTAATGTTGTCGAATAATTATATCGAGAAAAGGAAGATTTTTTCTCGATCGAGGAAAAAATCTTCTCGATATCAGTATTCGGCACAAAAACAATCTTCTCGTCTAACCTACTTTTAAATTAAAAGCATTCTATTATATTCTTAAGTATCAGAAATATTTTGCTTTCATGCTTTATTTTTATAGCATTAAATATTTACTTTCGTGCTAATAATATTTTATACTCACGTACGATTTTGATTTCGAAGTAAAGTGTCGAAACACCTTGCCTACCAACATAATAGCTACTGCAACTACATGGCATTTATTTCTGTAGTTTCACAAAACTGGCAACATAAGATTTTATTTTGGGCAAAACCCACCACGAGAATTTACATTAAAACTACTGAGGAGTCGTTCCTCCTGATCGTCAATCTCTGAGATTTTGGAATTGCGAGACCTTGCGCAGGCAAGTTGCTTAAAAAAAGTAAAAAAAAAAAAAAAAAAAATCATTGCAAATTAAATTAATATGATTTTACCTCAGTAAGTACCTTACCATATGGGCACATCAAGCGAGTGCTGTTTTTAAAGAAAGCTTTTGTATGAAGAGAATCAAAAAAGGGAAACGTGGTTTACGTTTATGAATAACGCCGCATGTCAGACTGCGGCCTCCAAGTTCACCGTTCTTATTTTGTAACCAGAAAAGTATGCACGTATTTTTCCAATAGTCGGTTTTCACTGTGTTCATTCGACACGCTCCATCCTCAGGCGCAACGCGACGGGGGCTAGGGTGGACTCCGGCCCCTCCAACGTTTCTCTCATCCCACCCTTTAGCCTCCAACCCCCAAAAGTATTGAAAGACAGAACATATGACAGATTCAGTGTTCTTAGATTTTCGGGAACTTAGATGCTATTTCACTACGAATTTTTCAGATTAATGAAACATTGATGGAAAATTTAACCCTTTCCACAGTGTTTTATTCAGTCAACCAAAATGTGTCGATATAACAATTTACAGTTTGTTGGCAACTACACAAATGCTGGAGTGCTCCAGAGTCACGTCGGTGCTTTGTAACCCATGGAGTTGGAAACATGCAGTTAAGCTATATACTCCAAGTCACCCTAGAAGTGTACGTTGTCAAAGGCGGGAGAGCCTAACAACTCGTCGGGGAACGCAAGAATGGTATCCATCCGCGTTAATGTGAGGGGTCTGGTGGAGGCCGAACTGCTTCCTTTACTGTCTGTTTAAGGTGGACGTCAAGTTATTTTGCTTCCTATACTTCCAATGGAAAAACTGCTGTAAACATTTTCTTCACAATTAAAGCGTTCCCAAAGATGAAAATTTGTACATCGATTAAAATAGCTTCATTTTATAACTTGGAATACTTAATATCTTCTAAAACATACCCATAATTATGCAATCCAACATTGTTTGTCTACTGAAGTCATCAAAGTACAGGTCGCGCCATCTTCTTTCTGGTTTCAACACCACCAAAGGAAAAGTTATTGATTTTTAATATAATTATGGTTATGTTTTGAAAAAGTTTAAATATTCCAAGTTATAAAATGAAGCTATTTTAACCGATGTTCAAATTTTCATCCTTGGGAACGCATTAATTGTGAAGAAAATGTGTACAGAAGTTTTTCCATTGGAAGTATAGGAAGCAAAATTACTTGACGTCCATCTTAAGTAACCTACCCTTAGAGTTTCCCCGATTGTAAATTTATTGTCTCTGTGTTGTTCATGTTTGGAGAGGTCTTCCACCCCTTCCCCCTGTCTGAGTTCTATCCTATAAGTGGGAAGAAACAGCCGAAAGTGCGAAGCTCTTGATTCAGCAACTTCTCATAATAAATTTTTTTCCAAAAGCGCACTTTCTGGAACTTTTTTAGATGGCAGTTTTGTCTGATAAACTGCTGAGCAAACAAAAATTAATTCCGAGCAATAATTCTACTGCTTTTCGCTCTAAACTCTAGGGACTACTTTTCGTAGCGGAGGTAGCTGTTTCGCACCCTACATAGTGGTACACTCTTAGGTTGACTCGGAGTATAGTCATTGGTATTTCGCAGCACCCAGAAGGGCATGATATTACAGTACATTTATCTGTATCAGCTAGCCGAGATACCTCAACAGAGCAGCGTACGTAATCATTCGCTCTTTTTTTCACCCTTATGTCGACACCCTCAACAGCAACTAAAACTGTCTTGGGCAGATACAAATTTTCTTGCTTGATAAATCTAGCGTTTTGGTCGGCACCTGTCTGTTAAGAAGCATCTGTTTTGGTCCATTATCCTTCTGTTCCTGCTACTGCACCTATAGTTGCATCACCTTCGGGAGTGAGACCGTAGGTTAACAGTTTTTCAGAATCTGAAAAGGTAGTGGCCATTCTTGATGCTATGCATTTTCCCCAATAGTAGCTAAGTAAATCCCAATTAAAGAAATTCGGTGTAACGGAAATGGGTAACGGTGCGACATTGTCAAAAACATTATTGAGATGAGGTCATGACTCATGCTGTGCCATGAAGTGACGCAACAATAGTCAATTTCATTTTTACTCAACAATATATTTTAGTAAAATATCGCCGAATATTATTTCATCACGTTTACATAAACGTAACAATATATCATTGCAATCTGAGTACAATGCGAGAACCTCATGCTAAACGTGAAAAAAGCCATTACAAAAATGCATTTTGCTGCTGTAGTCGGTAAGCCACTTAGGTTGCTTTTCTCAAATATCTCGAAAACGATGCGTAGTAGCGAAATTTGACTTCCTCTCAACTCTCCCAAGAGAAGATTACCTGCTACTGAAGAGAGATTTAAAATGATGTATAACATGATGGGGTTGATTTTCTCAAATATCTCGAAAACGGTGCGTCGTATAGAAATTTGGCTTGCTTTTGACAACCTCAAGGAGAGATTATTTGCTATTGATGAAAGCTTCAAAATGATGTATAAGACAATAGGGTGTAACCTGTAGATATCCTAAACCAAAAGTTACTAATCTCTCTCACTAACACATTTGCAATTCACATTTTCTTTCTATCTTGAGGTCAGATTTTAATTTGCGCATGCGCACATGGACTTTCGTAGCTACATCATATTTCATCGGTGTCAGGTTCGTTTCTTACCTTCTTCTAAATCTGAATAATAGTAATAATAATAATAAATATTGTTTTTGAAAACTTAAGCAGTCGAAATACTTACTATTGCGGCCGCCATAGTTCAGTAAATATTTACTTTCATGACCCACATGTTTTCTTTCATTGGTTTTACTGCAATAATAGTCATTAATCTTCATACCTAAATATCGCTCGATATCAGGAATTAGTAAACCTTATTGTTTGTTGTTATGACTTAGTTCCACTTAGTATGTAGCGGACTGTGGTTCGGTGTGGTCGTGAGTGACGCGAATAAATGCAGTGTGTTGTAGGTAAATAAATGTATACTCTCGAATCACTCGTTTTGCTTGACACCCAAGAAGATCTTGGAATGCGAAAGATGCATAGCATAAATTATCTACAAAGACTACCAGAGTACTCTCTCGATTTTTTTTTTCACTTTGCGGAGCGCAGGTAATGAGACTGAATATGTTTTCAAACGTAAGAGGCAAGGCAGTATCGACCATTTTTTAAGGGTGTCATCTGAAAAGAATACGTCATCATTATCATCTGTCATTCTCAGTTTATTGCTGGATGGAGGTCTCCTCAAAGTCTCTTCCACAACAACTTCTTAGCAGGCATGGTGTATATACCATGCTTCCACAACAGCATGGTATATACACCATGCCTGCTAAGAGTTTCAAAAGATCACAGCGGATAAGAGAAAAACATTAAAAGTACGAATACTAAAATCTGAGTCAAAACGTCTACAGATACTCTTAGCAGGCATGGTGAATACTTCGTTTCTATGATTGCTCACTCAACGAGGAATGAGAAGATCTACACCGGCTCTACTTTGAGGACATTGAAAGTCAGACTCTCAGAACATAAATATGATATTTGTTCAAGCCACTCTTCAACTGCTTTGGCTAGGACTGTTGCTGAGGGAGAATTTTATCCTGAATGGAATAAATCTTCCATTCCAGCTGTCGTCTCTGATAAATTATCTCTGTTATTTACAGAAAGCTTGTACATTCAACGTTTGCGACTGCTTATAGCCCATTGAGTTGCTCACGGTGGTCGTTAAACCTCCAATCAAAAAAAAAAAAAAAAAAAAAAAAACATTCAACGTTTCTTGTCTTCGTGTTACAACGACGAGTTACCGTTATCTGTGCCTTCACCCTGGAGTTTTCTACTGAAGAACTGCTTTCCTGACGATTCGGACGTACCCCATAAATAACTCATAACTATGACGTTACTATTTTTTTTTTAAATGTTTCTTTCAGTTGGCAATGTACTCTCCTCGACTGGGTGCATGATGGTATTGCTTGTGAATGTATTTATACTTGAGGCTTTCATTTCTGCGCGCTAGGCCTGAGGATGGAGGTATAGTACCTCCGAAAGATCTCACTAGGCTCGTTTTTTAAATTACGTGTATGTAGCTTTTAAAATGTAAATAAATATAATTTTTTTATCTAGTATTTAGTGAGTTAGCATCGTGCTTAGACAGTTATTTATAGTTTTGAGTTTAACGCTTTACTTCTAGAAGTACGGAGTTACGTATTTTTCGACGCAGTCTTTCTTTTAATCCATTTGCAGAAAGCGATATACAAAAAATGCTTTCAGGCCACCTACAGCATGCAGAACACAAAAAGGTAATAAATTTCCTCAGCGGTCTGAGGGAAATAATATGCTTTACGTTAGATATACAGTCTAGGAGACTAATACCTCGCTGATGTGCCGCCCTCTTCACATTACCTCGGAAATTATCTACGTCTTTCTAAAACATGAACTTTGCCGACAGAAAGTTCATTTTTCACTTCTGTGACAAACGTTTCCTTACCTTAATGGAAAGAAGTATATAAACTTGCGACGGAGAGGTTGTCACGCCTCTTTATGAAAACATACCTTGTTAGCTTACACAATGCCTACGCAGTGTTTATCACAAACATCGTTTTCTGGTATTCCCACGTAACGTGAATGTCGGATAATTTTCAGATGAAGTTGTAAAAAAACAAGTTCTATAAATTAATTGAAACGAAAAGAAAGTGTTACCGTCCTAAGTAAAAGTGGTAAGAAACAACTTATGCTCTGAAATATGAATTCCCGACAATTTGGCATTCTCAAGCTCAGAATTCTGAATAAGTTCTTGAAAAAAAGAACCCGAAGACTAGCATTGGCTTTTGTAGTGCTAATATAAATATTTTACCACTAATTCAGTGTTTGGTATCAAAGAAGTTTTGCTTGTTTTTGTTTCGTAGGTAATGTAAGAAATGTAGATTAGAATAATTGCAAATGATATTTTCGCAAGTGAAAAAGCTCCCGTGTCTGGCCTACAATTCAAATAATTATATTAAGCGTACTAGCCAAATACCCGTTCTTCGAGTGCCACGGATGGCCGAGTGGGCAACGTTCGTGAGTGCTACGGAAAGGGCCTCAGGTTCGATCCCAGGCAGGTACAAACGCTCGATCCACTAAATACCCGCCGTGCGTCGGATGGGCACGTTAAGCCGTCGGATCCCGGGCACTGTCCTCCCGGTAATAAATAAGGGCGTCTTCCTCCCCCTTTCTACTTCGCTTCCGTGTCACTTTCCTATCGGGCGTTCTAGTCCAAATCTCCTAGTTTCCTGTTTCTAAAGGTTGTTTAAGACCTGGGGTCAGACACTCCTTTCCTAAAAATCCTATACAAATGATATGATATATGATATACCCGTTCTTCGAACGGGATGATATTAAAATACAGTTGAAATACAGAGGATATGTATGATATACAGTTGAAATGGCCATACACTGCATATTTCTTCGCTCTTTTGGGAAGCCTATGTCTGCCTGACTAATTCTGCCAGACGATACATAAGCAATTTCGTTCATAACTGTAAATTTAAAACATCAAGCCTACACAAAACAAATCAAAATACGTCATTACTCTTCACTTTCATCGGCTGTTTAAGACCTGTGGTCAGAACCTCCTTCTTCCTAAAGTCTTCTACATAAATATCTCTCCAGCATGAGTTAGCTTTCAACTGAGGAATGGAAAAGACGAGTTGATCTGAGCGACTTTGAACGTGGCTTGATAGTAAACGCCAGTTCGCGGGTCTCCCAAACGGTCGTCTTTCTTGGCTTTTCACACACAGCTGTCCAGCAATCGGAGATCCTGTGGACGAAAACAGCTGGTGGATCATAGGGGTCAAAGGGGATTGGCGATAATCGTACAAGCGAATAGGTGGGACACAACGGGCGAATCACTACCAAAACCCGTGCCGAGGTTCATCTCCGAATGCGCCACGTGTCGGACCATGTCATGAGGGTGCTACAGTAGTCGACGACCATGTCGAGTATCGATGATGTCAGCACAGAATATGAAAGTACGCCTGCAGTAATCGCAGAAGCATCCCAGGTAGGCCATCTTGCAACTTAACGTAGGCCCAACACTGAGCCACCGTCTTTTAGGAATAGAAGACGGTGGCTCACTGTTGGGCCTACGTTAAATTGCAAGGCAGTGAGTGCTACCTGGGATCCACACTGGACCTCTCAGGACTGGAAAAATGTCACCTGGACGGACGGACTAAGGTTCTTTCTGAATCATGCACATATTAGTATCCGAATTTTGCACAAGCAACATAAGGGTCATGGAGCCCTCCAGTCATTTGACAGGCTGGCGATGTGCTGGTGTGGGGAATGTTTTCCTGACATGCATTAGGCCACCCAGATACCCATCGAAGGACATCTGAACGTGGAGGTGTATCCGAACATCTTTGCTGACAGAATTCATCCATTCTTAGCTGCAGTTTCAGCAGATAACGCGCCCACTCACGAGGATGGTATCGTCACCGAATGGTTCTATTAACACTGTAATGTTCTTAGTTAAGTATGTGTGAATAAAAATAAGTCTCATTTAGAACGTTCTCTTACGCGAGTCAAAATTCTGCTTTGATTTAAACGTTCCCTAGCTTTTATGTAATGCCCCGGGTATCTAAATATATCTCACAGATACATATATTTCTTAATTGCACACTGATTAGCTTGAACAGCCAGTAAATAACCTGATCCGAAACTGGTCACTATAACGATTAGCACACCTCACAAGTGGCAGGAGCTCACTTAGCCTTTAATGTAGTAGATAATATACACTTTCCTGGTTTTGCTCAGGAACTAGTGAAACTGGCAGCAATGCATAGAAATATACTGAGGTTGGACAGAATAATGTGAACACCGCGCTCAGAGACGTGACTTCTAATGCAGATTTGTACGTCGCAATACGCAAAGATATTCACCACTTTTTGGTTGTAATAGCTTTGTTTAGAACCTCAAGGTCCTGTTTAAGTGTATTTAAAGTGTCTTCTTGAAAAATTTCTTTCAGGGTGACGACGAAATGAGGGACCTAACGGTCTTCGAAAGAGGGCTAATTGCTGGTGGCCGGCTAGCTGGTGCCTCCGTGACAACAGTCGCCAGGGTAGTTAGGGTATCGGGAGCTACTGTGTCTAGCGTTATGGCAGCATATCGCGTTCGTGGCAAAAACTGATCTGCGAAACACAAGAGCGGCCGGAAAACGACCCTGAGAGATAGAGACAGGAAAGCATTCAAGAGGATTGCTACCCGTAATGAGAAGACCACTGCCGAAAATAAGTGCGGAGCTCAATCTGCATCTATAGACCCCAGTATCAAAGAAAACAGTGCGCAGAGAGCTGCAAAAACAAGATATTCACGGCAGAGCTGCTACTGCAAAACCTCTGGTGACCCGGGTGAATGCACAACGGCGACACCTATGGTACCAAGAGCATAAAACGGGGACTATCGATGCATGGAAGCGTGTAATGTGTTCGGATGAATCCACATTCACACTATTACCCCCATCACGACGTGTTTACATGTGGAGAGCACCGTCAGAGGCACACAATCCAGACCGTCGGCTCCCAACAGTGCAGCATGGTGGTGGTTCTGTCATACTCTGGACGGTCACATCGTGGTTTTCAGCAGGTCCCCTGATCACCTTGAAAAGAAGGATTACTGGCAGGGCGTATGAAACCATTTTAGCTGACCAAGTCCATCCAATGGCTCAGACATTTTTTCCTGCAGGGGGTACCATCTATCAAGATGATAACGCTCCAATTCACAGAGTTCGGGATCAATGGCTCAGACATTTTTTCCTGCAGGGGGTACCATCTATCAAGATGATAACGCTCCAATTCACAGAGTTCGGGATCAATGGCTCAGACATTTTTCCTGCAGGGGGTACCATCTATCAAGATGATAACGTTCCAATTCACAGAGTTCGGGATCAATGGCTCAGACATTTTTTCCTGCAGGGGGTACCATCTATCAAGATGATAACGCTCCGATTCACAGAGTTCGGGATCAATGGCTCAGACATTTTTTCCTGCAGTTGGTACCATCTATCAAGATGATAACGCTCCAATTCACAGAGTTCGGGATCAATGGCTCAGACATTTTTTCCTGCAGGGGGTACCATCTATCAAGATGATAACGCTCCGATTCACAGAGTTCGGGATCAATGGCTCAGACATTTTTTCCTGCAGGGGTACCATCTATCAAGATGATAACGCTCCAATTCACAGAGTTCGGGATGTCCAATCATGTTTTGAGGTCCATGAGGATGAACATTCACACCTTCCTTGGCCTCCCCAATCACCAGACCTAAACATCATTGAGCAACTGTGGCTCGTGTTGGAAAATAGTGTAAGATCCACCTCCTGCATCGCTCAAGGACCTGGAGCCGTTTCTGCCTGAAGAATGGTGTAATATCCCACTAACCATCATCCAGGATTTGTATGAGTTCATTCCAAAGTGGATTCAGGCAGTTTGAATGCCAAAGGTGGTCTCACACCCTATTCGAAATATAAAACCTTCTTTTCTTAGGTGCTCACATTATTCTGTCAAACCCTGTAGATTTAAACAGTGTATTAGTGGACAGGAAGACAGTAAGCTCCGACTGTATAAAAGTGATTGAAAGCGTGAAAAACAATATTAAATATTCCTTACAACCAGCCATAGAAGAACAAGCTGTATCTTTCATGACTGACTTATGGACTGATAACATTGTACAGAGAAGTTATTTGGATATTACATTCTTCTGGATTGAAAAACAAAGTGCTGATTGGTCATGCTGGAGTCTCAACCATGCTATGCATTCTTGTGCTCATTACCCGGAGAATAAGACCTCTCAGGATATTGCAGACGTGTTAAATGTCACTTTGAGGGAAGTAGGATGTGATGAGACCAACACACCTGACCTGCCTCTGCAAATAAAGCGTCAAATATCGCAGTAGCAACAGAACAAAATATTCACATATGACCCCTCAGAAGGAAGGGGCACTCATGAAATCAACATCCACATTTTGGGAACTTTTAACTCATTACAAGATTGAAAAACTGGTGTTGCTGTGAAACATATGCTGAAGCTTGATATGTTATCAAGAAAACAGCAAAAACTGAAATTAAACATACAAGTTACTGAATTCAAAATTTTGACTGTAGCGCCATCAGAATTAGGTGGAACAACCTTAACATTATCGCGGAGGGACTTTTTGACTCTCATAGATGTGTTTGAAAATATGTGTGAAAGAGTTAGGTTATGTTTTGCAAATGAAGGACGACAGTTTCAACACTTCCTGTAAGTAAATTAGTAAATTAATACGTTCCCGTAATACATTTGTTTGATTTCCATACAACCATATAACCTAAGATATCCAATGCGGAGAGACCTTTTGAACGCCTTATATGCACACATAATTATGTATAATTATAAATTGAGTTTCGAATTTATACGTAGTTCAAAGCAGATTTTTCCAGATCGGGTTCGATTATGTGGCGTCCTGGTCCAAAATGTTTGACCCATTTCTAACTCTGACTTCATATAGCGTTTGATGCTCATGGGAGGTTGTTAAACCACAAAAAATACTTTTTTGTTTAGGTATCTCATCACAACAACATGAGTAGTAAATAGCATTACAACTGTGCGACTAGAGGCTGAATATGCGCTTCTGGTTTGTCACGGGGTAAGTATCAGAAACGAGATCACAGTTCGTATATCAAAAACACATTCTCAAAGAATTCTCAAATATTCTGTAATTGAATAATCCCGTGGTGACATTTCTCCCGTATTTGAACGGAAATCCTGTTATGTTCACCCCAAAGGTACCACGTTTTTTCCTTGATAGATACACGGAATGTCACATTTTGAAAGCGAAAATTCTAGCTCAATTTGATTGGGCGTTACAGTACACAACGCTTATAAAAATGATTTCATTCTAAGCAGCTCATTTTTAATGATTTCATTGTCATTCTCTTGTTGCAAGTCATTAATGTGCAGATTTAAGTGTTATCTCAGTAGAGTAGTGTGACGTACCTGCCAGCAGGATGCACACGACATAAAGGCAGATAGCAATCAGAACGAACGTCCGCGTAGCTCAATTGGTAGAGTAACTTATTCCGGAATGAGAGGACCGGGGTTCGAGCCCCGTCGTGGACAAAAATGACAGAGAAATTTACTTCGTTATAATGGCGCCCGAACTTTCCGGATGACCCGGCCGTTCTAAATCTCGCAATGGTGTGATGTTCTTTCCACACCGCGAGAGAGGAAAAATCAGAGAATCCCTTCTCCAGCGCTTCGAAAAATAAATGTGTGTGACGTTGCATTCCACACACCAGATTGACTGGGAGTTCTCAAGTGCACGTTCTACAGTGGATGGCTGCCTGCAACATTTCATGGTGACGGCGGACCCGTGGGCCATGCCCCCGGCCCTCTTTCGGGGGGCGGGGGAGATGTGACGTACCTGCCAGCAGGACGCACACGACATAAAGGCGGATAGGAATCAGAATGAACGTCTGCGTAGCTCAGTTGGTAGAGTGACTTGTTCCGGAATAAGCGGACTCGGGTTCGATTCCCGGCGTAGACCAAAAATGACGGAGATATTTACTTCGTTATAGTAGCTACCATGAGGTGAGATGGTGAAATTGTACTAGGGTCCAGCTGGCTAACAGCAAGCTACGGAAAGGACGAAAGGTAGCAATGAAAAACTGATTACAGTACAAGATAACAATCTTACAATTTCTGTCTGGTTGCAGAAAGAAGGTGAAGCACAAAATTCATCTCATAGTAAGCCAATGGAAGACAACGGCAACATAATTGCCGCGCATTATTGCGCTTATTGAGCACTCGCCGATGATCAGGTTGAAACAGTTAGTTTTATAATTATGAAAATAGCTCCGAGATAGTGTTTTTCCTGCCTTCTCGTTCCCACGTACCTGCGATATGGCATCGTGTGCACGATGCCGCGTTTTAGTCTTGCCGACTATCGGAGACAATGCTTCGTTCTCACGCTGTCCCGACGATCATTCACGCACCGCCATACGTTGTCGGAGGCTACACAGTCAGTGGGCTAACGGCTCCCGTATGGTCATACAGTGCTGAGAAAACAGGGAAGAGATGATGGACAGCCGAAATGTTAGATTGGATTCCAAGGGACAGGAAAAGACCCAGAAGAAGACCACATGGGAGATGGGTGGATGAAATTCGAAAGTATGCGGGAGTGACATGGAGGACCCTGGCACAAGACAGACCGTTGTGGAAGAAACTTGGGGAGACCTTCGTCCAGCAGTGGATTGGTAATGGTTGACAATGATGATGATGATGATACTCTCGAATCCCTAGATTTCATTTTATTTCACACCCACAAAGATCTTGGCAGGCAAAAGATTCATAGCATAAATTATCTACGAAGGGTACCAGTGTATTCTCTTGTTTTTTTTTTTTTTGTTTTTTTTTGTTTTTGTTTTTTCTACTAAAATCTTACATGGCGAAGAAATTGTATGGCAGAAGAAATGAAGCTGTTCAAATCCCTCTTATCAAGTAAGCCTCTGCTGTCTCTCTTTGGAAGCTCTTAGGCGTGTAGGTGCCACATCCGTTAGCTCATTGGAGTGTGTTCCTCTTCAGGAAAGGAAAATATCCATCAAAATCTTGGTTCCCCTTCAGTTGGACGGACTGCAGCTCTTTCATTAGTCCAATTGCTTGTTTCACTGAGTGTCGTGGTTAAAAACCAAAATCAAATTGCTAATTGTGTATATGTGACGTACTACAGAGATGAAGCACGTATCAAGACGACAAATCTGCAGCGATACGTTCCGTCGGTGTAGATTAGTCGGTTAGAACAACTGGCTCCGGAGCGAGTTCAATTCTCGTCACCGACAAATTTGTGTTTTCACATACATAGCGAAACTATTTGAATAAAATATGTATGTTTATTATCTGGTAAATATGTGCATTTTCTGGAGTCGCTGTTCAGTAAGCTTCCGGAACCGACTTATTTTACTGATTCTCCGCCCAACATCTGATGGCGTTATTTCTGTTATCACAGCTGCTAACTACCAATTTACATGGAGCACCATGTAATTAGTCCTACTAAGTGAAAGCCACTATGTCATTTTTTTTGCCTTGTTATAATACAAGGTAATTCATAGGTTAGAAAAGAACTGACAGAAGTATGCCATTTGTCGCCAGAAACCTCTTTAGATTCTAAAAGAATTTTTGATATTAGATTTTACGTTCACGTAAGTGAAACACAGTTTTAATTCTTCAGTGGCCACATTTCACTACTTGATGGCTTTGTTTGTTGTTTGCTATTTGCCATTCCTCTTAAGAAGCGGTATTCCCAAAAAACACTGGTTTGTTGAGTGGCAATTACCAAAACTTTGAATTCATTTCCTTAAAGGCATTAGCTTTTATTCCACTTACCGTGTTTTTCGAATACTTTCGCAGGCAGCCATTGTGTACATTGACAAGAATTGCTTCTCAGAAACTGCCTGATTGTACTCATTATTTCCTTTTCTATGTAAATTCATACACTCTTCCTTATAGCCAAAGAGATATACATTACTCCCGATCGAACACTTTGCTTTACGACCCACAGCTAGAAAATTGCCTTACCATTTGATATTGTTATAAAGCATGCAGTTATTAAGACTGTTTGGTTATTCAGCACGACGTTGCCATTGTGAATATGGGTCTGGCATTTTATAACTTCCATCTCAATGAATGTTAGATCACCTTCTTTGTTCGATACTGTCATGGAAGTTCACATCTTTATAAAGTTTTAACTTCATTTTACGTGTTTTTCTTAGCAGTCAAAGGTACAATGAAGAAGTATTGCAACCGCGGAAACATTCGACATAAATTTGACAAAGAAAAATTCAAACAAATTGAAAACAGGTTTTTTTATAATATGTATCCCCAACATTATTAAACTTCTGTAAAACTACATTATTAAACTACGCGTCTTTCAGTATCTGAGCTCAGTAGTGCTAAACGTTTTTGAGCTATTATGGATAAACCCAGTTGCCAGGATTTGTTGATTGCGAAGAGTACCAACCTTAAGGTGGTTTCGCCTAAAATCTCCGCCTTATGTTTCCAATGGTAACACTTCTTTACATATTTTCTTCGCAATTAATGTATTCCCAAGAAAGAAAATTTGCACAGCGATAAAACTAACTTTAAGTTACAGCATGGGATACTTAATACCTGCTAAAACATAACCATAACTAAGCAATCCAAGATTTGTTTGTCTACTGGCGTCATCAATGTACAGATAGCGCCATCTATGAACAGATCTTAACATTACTCAAAGAAAAATGATTGATTTTTACTATATTTATGGTTATGTTTTAGCAAGTATTAAGTATCCCATGCTATAACTTAAAGTTAGTTTTATCGATATGCAAATTCTTGTCTTTGGGAATACATTAATTGTGAAAAAATATGTAAAGAAGTTTTACCATTGGAAACATAAGGCAGAGATTTTAGGTGGAACCATCTTAATTATTTCAAATTACATAAAACAACTTGAGCTCCATCTGACATGGAATTGCTCATTCATCAGAAAAATGTCAAGAGTGGAAGACATCATGATCAGAGTAAAGATCCTCAAGTAGAAATGGGGGATATAGACGTATTTTTAAAAGAATCGACAGTTGGACAACTGAAATACTAGACCGGATACCAAAGGATATAGGACAAGACGTGGAAGAAGACCACGTTCGAGATTGATATACACGGAGTGACCACTTTATTATGACCACCTGACAGTATTAAGCAAATGAGCTATGGCTGCACGCTGTTGCCGCCAGAGGGCGAGGCTAGTATAAAAAGGGAAAGCTTAGTGCTTGCGACAGTAGTAGAAGTGATGTTTGGGTGACTAGATGGGTAAAAAAATGCGATTTGACGGACTTTCAACGTGGGTTGATTGTAGGAGTTCGGAGCCATGGAGCGAGTATCACCGAAACGGCAGCATTCGTGAAAGAGCAGCTGCTGCTAAAGTGTTTAAAGACCGGACTGTCAGCCAAAAAACTGGGTCTCTACGTGCAACGTGTGGTCTTCATCGACTAGTGGCTGCTCGGGCGGAAAGAAGAGTGTCCAGACTGGTAACAGACAACAGAAGGGCAACAGTGCAGCAAATTACAGACCATCTTAATCAAGGATCCCCTCAAATGATCTCTGCACGCACTGTTCGCCGTACACTGCATCGGATGGGATATGGCAGCCGAAGGCCTGTTCGAACACCTTTGCTGTCTACAATTAACAAGAGAAAACGTCTCTAGTTCGCACCGGAGCACAAGGATTGGACAGTCGATAATAATTGGAAACAAATTATGTGGTCCGATGAATCACGTTTTCAGTTGCACCATGCCGAGGGCCGAGTGAGAATTTTGGCGGAAACAGCACGAGAGCATGGACCCCAAATGCATTGCTACAACCCTTCAAGCTGGTGGAGGCAACGTTATGGTTTGGGGAATGTTTTCTTGGCATGCTTTGGGCCGTTTAATTCGTGTTGATCAACGTCTGACTGGCACATCATATCTAAACATCGTTGCGGACCAAGTGCATCCTGTTATGTGGATGGTTTATCCCACTAGCGATGGCTACTTTCAACAAGATAATGCGTCCTGCGATAGTGCTCGTATTGTACAGGATTGGTTTCAGGAACATACCGGTGAGTTTACTTTGCTTAGGTGTTGGACTTTCAACGTTCATTCATAATCCCCATTGAGAATTTGGGGGAGGAAGTTGAACGAGCCATCAGACAGCTGGATCCACAACCCTGCAATCTCACACTCCTGGAAAGTACTATTCATCAAGCATGGTCTCAGATTCCACAAACCACCTATCAACATCTCGTGGAGTCCATGCCACGAAGAATCGACGCAGTATTAAAGGCAAAAGGTGGCCCAACGAAGTACTGAGGGGGTGGTCATAATAAAGTGGCCACTCAGTGTATAAAATTCGAAAGCACGGCGGAGGGACATAAAAGAAAGTTGCTCAAGACAAAGAGTTGTGGAAGAGACTTGGGGAGACCTTCATTCGGCTATAAATCGAGAATGACAGTTGATAAGGATAACGTATTCTTTTCAGATGACACCCTTAAAAAATGGTCGATACTGTCATGCCTCTTATGTTTGAAAACATATTCCGCCTTATTACCTGCGGTCCACAAAGTGAAAAAAAAATCGAGGGAGTACGCTGATAGTCTTTGTGGATAATTTACGCTATGCATCTTTCGCGTGTCAAGATCTTTGTGGGTGTGAAACAAAACGAGTGATTCGAGATTATACACTTATTTAGGTACAACACATTGCATTTATTCGCGTCACTCACAACCACACCAAACCACAGTACAGTACATACTTAGTCGAATCAAATCGTAACAACACACAATAAGGTTTACTAATTCCTAGCAATGAGCGGTACTTAGGTGCGTGAATTAATGTATTTCATGGTCGCAAAACCAATGAAAGAGCATACGAGTCATAAAAGTAAATATTTACTGAACTATCGCGATGGCAATAATAAGTTTGTCGGCGGTTTAGTTTCGAAAAACGTAATTTGTATATGGAATTAACTATTGTTGCGTCACTTAATAGTACAGCATTCTTTTTTTGGGGGGGGGGAGGTGGAGGTTAACGACGATAGTGAGCAATAGGCAGTCGCCCGTCCCTAATTTAGAGCCCCTGGTTCCAGGGAAGTGAGAGAGCCAGTGATGCAAGACAGACACAACATCCACGCCTCACCGGGATTCGAACCCGGACCATCTCAGACATGTGGTCAGAAATCAGCGAGTAGGCCACTTTGCCAAAGAAGCGGCAAAAGACAACATTTAAAAATCCGATTTCAACAATGGTTTTGATACTTCTGTTACCCATTTTCGCTACATCGAATTTTTTTTTTTTTACTTGGGATTTACTTTATTGCTGTCGGGAAAGATGTATAGTAGGTAGTGTTAGAACATAGAGGAGAGTGAGAATATATTGATTTCCCATTTATTGTTTTGTATATCCACATTCCATCTCAATTACTGCTTTTAGTGGGAATATAGGGGATATAGCCTGAAGTCTTTGCTCAAGCAGTGGACTCTGGTCTAAAAGGTGGTGTAGTAGAAACTGGTAATCAAGCAGCCTTCTCAAGGGAATTCGGAGGGTGCATAGTTGTCGTGTTCATTAGCCCACAAAATGAGCTTTCATACCTGGTGCAGAAAAATATATCAGACCTGTGGTTATTCTTTAGTTATTATTTACGGACTACACACTGAAAGACCAATTGGTTACGCTCACCACACTCATTTGTAAACCTTCCCTACCCCACCGCTCAATGCGGCCAGCCGAAATATCTCTTGCAGGCTATAAATTGGTCAGATATATATCTACCTGCTCATACCCGCGACTGAGATGGTGCCCAAACACATCAACCTGAGTATATTCTATTATGGGAATATAGTCGATGCGAGCAAGAGTGGTAGTCCATCTCAGTAGCTGCAGAGTGTCTGGAATTTTCGCGTACGTCCATCGCACGTGTTTACCCAGACTACACCAAAATCGGCGGCCGTAAAATAGCAGTCGAGGTCTACAATATAATGGCTAAACAGAAATACTACAAAGAACGTTACAGTACGAGAGGAGCTATTGAAATCACCGCTGCGCACAAGACTATGTTGAGGTATTCACCGACCATCTACATCCGTCCATGGCTACCCATTTCCCACAGCAAGATTACTTCTTTCATCGATCCCGTTGGGCAAATGATTGGCTGGAGAAGAATTCCAGTGAGTTTGCGACCCTCGAATAGACCTCTCACTCACCGGATTTGAACTCAAGTGAGCATCTGTGTAACGACGCATTCAAGCCCGAAACCTTACACGGGCAACTCTTGGCGCTTTACTGACGGCTGTGATGAAATCATGAGCCGCACTATCACCTGAACTTTTCCAACACCTAATAGAGTCCGTGCCGCAACGGGGTGCTGCTGTTATACGGTCCAAAGTGGGATCACGCGTTATTAGGTAGGTGTAGAAACAATAAATATCCCTTTGAACATACAATCAAAGACATAGAGTTGTTAATGACTAAACACAAACTATAGAGGTGAAAGGCATACTTTATCAAATGAGACAACTTATTCATTGTCACTGAAAATTCTAATCTTACAAGAAATGGTCACCTTCTGAACTTAAAAGTCATGATACTATCTGAAGGAATAATTGCTACTAATTGCTAAGAATAATTGCTACTAATTGCTAAGAATAATTGCTACTAATTGCTAAGAATAATTGCTACTAATTGCTAAGAATAATTGCTCACCCGATCTATAATGTTTGCTATCGCTTATAAAAAAATGATCGTAGACGTGCTATGACGAGTTTTGGGATTTTGCAGAAACTTGAAGAAGAGATCAGATTACGTAAAAGCAAATAGATTGATCACATTTTTCTGATCATACAGCTGTAGAGGTGAGTGATTCAGGTGTGCGGTGACTTTTGTCAATATAGTGTATATCGCCCCTCCACTGAAGAAGGCGGTGGCACGAAATTGCACGTTTCGGCTCCGCCGCAAACCATGCTTGAAGTAGCTCACTGTAGAAGAAGGAATTCTCATTAATTCCAGACGATGTGTGGAAGGAGCACCACACATTTTTCGAAGCGTTGAAAAAGAATTCTCATTGATTCCAGACGATGTCTGGAAGGAACATCACACATTTTCCCCGAACCTCACGACTAGGAGATTCGTTTTTACGTTCTGGCACCAATTTAGCGTAAAACCGTTATTTCGGTGGTGAATTCGTACCTACGTCTTCCGTCTCCGGAGCCAGTTATTCTCCCGATTGAACTACACCGACCATGGCTTATCGGTTGCAGTTTTGACTCTTGCGTCACTCCAGTGGTACGTCACAATGCATGTAACTTCTATTCTTGCGCATTTTCACTTTTGACGGTTGGTACTGCTGCTACTAGGTCGGCTTATGCATTTTTCTCGCTAACAGCACACACTAAAACTAACTGCACTGTGAGCTCACCTTAACACATTTGGTCATTCTGCGTTGCTATGAAAGCCTGGCCAGACTGTGCTGAAAAATGTTTGCGTTTTTACCGCGTCTTTTATAAAAAAGATCGTGCTTATGTTGCCGGTTTGTCCGTCCGTCCGCCCGTCCGCTTGTCCGATTTCAAAAATTCTTTTTGGATTGGGAAGTTTGAAATGTCCGAATGATGATCCTTGCGTTCCGTTTTTTTCACGATGCACAATTTCGCCGCTTGAGGGCGTAAATGCAGATGATATCGAATTCAAAATACATTTTATTCCATATATTTGCTACGAAACATCCGATTCAATTTTTTTTTACCTTTCAGTTCCATTCATGTGAAAGATTATTTTAGGTATAGTTACTTTTTCAAGTTACGCATAGATTTTCCGCTAGGGGGCGATAAGGTAAATTGCGTTTCCCTCGATATCTCTGCTTCTAAAACTCCGATTTGAAAAATTCTTTCTGCAGAGGACACAGCGCCTGCATACATTTTTTAATTTTTGGTAAAAAATGGTTTGGCCAACAAGGGGCGTAAGTCTTAATTTCAGCTTCTGGTGTATTTGCAGCAAAAACTGAGCTTCTAAAATCTTGATTGAAAAAATTCGTTTGTCAACAGATACCACTCACGTCGATAAACCTTTCCGGAATATTTTCTTCTTAAAATAATGCATGGTTTCTCCGCCAGGGGCATAGGTATGTATCTTATTTTTGTCGATATCTCTGCTTCCAAGAGACCGATTTGAAAAAATAGCGTTTCCGGTGCGAGATGTTTTTCATATAATTTCAAAATTTTCAAGTAATTCATAGACTTTCCGCTAGGGGGCGTTAAGGTAAATTGCGTTTCCCTCGATATCTCTGCTTCTAAAACTCCGATTTGAAAAATTCTTTCTGCAGAGGACACAGCGCCTGCATACATTTTTTAATTTTTGGTAAAAAATGGTTTGGCCAACAAGGGGCGTAAGTCTTAATTTCAGCTTCTGGTGTATTTGCAGCAAAAACTGAGCTTCTAAAATCTTGATTGAAAAAATTCGTTTGTCAACAGATACCACTCACGTCGATAAACCTTTCCGGAATATTTTCTTCTTAAAATAATGCATGGTTTCTCCGCCAGGGGCATAGGTATGTATCTTATTTTTGTCGATATCTCTGCTTCCAAGAGACCGATTTGAAAAAATAGCGTTTCCGGTGCGAGATGTTTTTCATATAATTTCAAAATTTTCAAGTAATTCATAGACTTTCCGCTAGGGGGCGTTAAGGTAAATTGCGTTTCCCTCGATATCTCTGCTTCTAAAACTCCGATTTGAAAAATTCTTTCTGCAGAGGACACAGCGCCTGCATACATTTTTTAATTTTTGGTAAAAAATGGTTTGGCCAACAAGGGGCGTAAGTCTTAATTTCAGCTTCTGGTGTATTTGCAGCAAAAACTGAGCTTCTAAAATCTTGATTGAAAAAATTCGTTTGTCAACAGATACCACTCACGTCGATAAACCTTTCCGGAATATTTTCTTCTTAAAATAATGCATGGTTTCTCCGCCAGGGGCATAGGTATGTATCTTATTTTTGTCGATATCTCTGCTTCCAAGAGACCGATTTGAAAAAATAGCGTTTCCGGTGCCAGATGTTTTTCATATAATTTCAAAATTTTCAAGTAATTCATAGACTTTCCGCTAGGGGGCGTTAAGGTAAATTGCGTTTCCCTCGATATCTCTGCTTCTAAAACTCCGATTTGAAAAATTCTTCCTGTATCGCATACAGCTCGTGATGGGAAATGCTTTACATATCATCATCATTGTCAACCATTATCAATCCACTGCTGGACGAAGATCTCCCCAAGTTTCCTCCACAACGGTCTGTCTTGTGCCAGTCTCCTCCATGTCACTCCCGCATACTTTCGAATTTCATCCACCCATCTCCCATGTGGTCTTCTTCTGGGTCTTTTCCTGTCCCTTGGAATCCAATCTAAAATTTCGGCTGTCCATCGATGGTCTGTCCTTCTGGCAGTATGTCCAGCCCATTGCCATTTCAGGGATTTAACTCTGATCATGATGTCTTCCACTCTTGTCATTTTTCGGATCCACGAGTTCCTCTTCTTATCTCTTCTGGTTACACCAAGCATGCACCTCTCCATGCTGCTTTGAGTTGTCTGCAGCCTTTGTATGTCTCTTTTAGTTAAGCTCCACGTCTCTGCACCATACGTAAGCACTGGAAGGATGCATTGATCAAACACTTTTCTTTTAAGACATAATGGCATATTGCTCTTGAAAATTATGCTGTTTCTTCCAAAAGCTCTCCAGGCAAGTTTTGTACGCCGATTAGTTTCTTCATCAATGTGACCCTCACTTGATATCTGCTGTCCAAGATAAACGTACGTGTCTGTTATCTCCAGCTTTTCTCCATCAATCGATAAATCTTCATTTCTTGTAAAAGCATTGAACATCACTTTTGTCTTCTGAAAGTTCATTTTTAATCCCACTTCTTTACTCTTGTCAGCAAGTTCCTGGATCATACTCTGCAGCTCTGATGGGGTAGTTGCAAAAATGACTACCTCATTAGCAAAACGAAGGTGGGTTATATAATCTCCATTAATCTTTATCCCTTTGTTTTCCCAGTTCAGTGATTGAAAGACATTTTCCAATGTGGCATTAAAGAGCTTGAGAGATATGGTGTCACCTTGTCTCACTCCCTTTCCAATATTTATGTGTGTTGTATTTTCAAACAGCCGAATCTTTGCACTTGCATGTTCATAGATGTTATTAATAATATTAATGTATGCATCTTCAGTACCGCAGGATTTCAGAGCCATTGTAACTGCTGATGGTTTCACCGAATCAAAGGCTTTTTCATAATCGATAGAAGCCATGCACGATGGAAGTTCATATTCCTTCCTTGCTCTTTCAATTAGTTCTCTCAGCACGTGGATATGATCTATTGTGCTGTAGCCACTCCTGAATCCAGCTTGTTCTCTCGGTTGAGCCATGTCGACTGTTACCTTCAAGCGGTGTGAAAGAACTTTAGTGAAGATTTTATAAACCACTGATAGGAGACTGATAGGTCTGTAGTTCCTGAGATCCTCAATGTCACCTTTTTTATGTAGCAAGATCATTGCAGCGTTGTTCCAATCCTCAGGAATCTTCCCTTCATTAAGGCATCGAGTGAAAATTTGGGCGAGTACTGTTTCAATTTCTTCACTTGCTTCTTGTATGATGTCTACAGTAATTCCATCTTCTCCTGGAGCTTTCCCCCGCTTCATGTTCTTGATTGCATGTGCAACTTCTGCTGCGAGGACTGGAAGAACTCTGGTACTTGTACCTTTCATGATGTCTGGAGTACATGTATCATCCCTTTCATATAATTTGGAGTAGAAATCTTTCACTCTTGTCAAAATTTCGCCTCTATTTCTTGTTACAGAACCATCTTCTTTTCTCAGTGCCATAATCTGTTTTCTTCCCTTACTGAGATGTCCCTTTGCTATCTTTAGGCTTCTGTTGTGCTTTACATATAATACGTAATATTTAGTAAAGAATGGTTTGGCCACCAGGGGCGTAAGTTTTAATTTCTGTTTCTGATGTATTTGCAGCAAAATCTAAGCTCCTGAAAACTCGATTGAAAAAAAATTTTCGTGGACAGATACATCTCACATCGAAAAAACCTTTGAGAATACTTTCTTCTTAAAATAATCCATGGTTTTTCCGCCAGGGGGCGTAGATGCATATCTTATGTTTTTCGATATCTCTGCTTATAAGAGCCCGATTTGAAAAATTCTTCATCTGTTGGAGAGCGTTTCCACTGCTAAATGTTTCGCATATAATTTCAAATTTTTCTTAACAAACAAGTTTGCCACCAGAGGGCGTAAGTTCACGTTTCCGTTTACAGCAATATCTCCGGGATTAAAAACCCGATTGAAAAACTTCTTTCTTCGGTCAGATACTACTGTTTTACATACCGGGTCCATAGACTTTGAATAGCTTCGATAAGTTTAATTCGAGTCAGAACGGATTCAAAAGACGTGCTCATTGCAACCGAAAATTCGGTGTCATCTTTCTTGTTTTTTTTTTTTTTTTGTTCTTTTTTATTAATTTGCTAATATGATATACGGATGTTCCTTTTCTTGGCATGCCAGGTTCAATTCAAGAGTCAAGGAAACACTTTATGTCACGGCGAATGTAACTGTAAGCTTTCCTGCTGATAGGTGGATTTCAGTTGCGCTTTTGTGACTAAGTTGCTATATCACCCGCCGTTTAACGTTACGTAAATTATTTTGCAGATCGAATATATATTTATTCGACAAAATCTGCGATTTTTGGAAGGGATGGTTTGAGAGAGCAAAGCATGTGTATCTAGTTTTGTTTCAAGCTTTCTAAAACAACTTCTGTAGCACGTGGCATGACACAAACTTCCCTTAGGAAAGATGCCTAATCGAGAGTACAAACGCGCATGTGGTTCTTACCATTTAAAAGAGGCCAAACTACTTTTGCTACATTTAGATAAACATTCTGGACGACCACCAAAGTTCAGAATAGGCAATTTAGTTTAAAGGTGACCTCAAAGGAATATCTATTCTCTATCCTGCAATGTTAACTCGTTCTGTACACTTCTCTCAAAAGCTATTGCGTTCTGGTCTTCAAATTTTGAGTGCAAATAAATAAAATCTTAAGCTAATAATATAAACCCCAGCTGTGATTTCGAAATATTTCTCAGATTTTTTTTTAATTCATTTGATCTCAATCCGGAAGTATTCCGATTTGGCATCGATTGAGATAAATTGATTTAAAATTTTTTTTGACAAATCTTTCGAAATCAGAGCTGGAGCGTATATTAGCTAAGGACTTTATTTGCTTGCGCTCCAAATTTTAAAGACCAGAAAAAATGTGTATAGAATGAATTAACATTGCAGATGAAAGAAAGATTTACCCTTGAGGTCCTCCTTAAACAACATAAAAAAAGGCAGAAGTTTTTCGAAGTGGCACCTTCCCTTGAAAGTCGCGTCTCATTAATGACTTTTTCACTGCAGTGAGGCATTCTTAATAGCGCAGTGAAACCAAATTTCCGATAGACATATTGGAGATTAAAAAAAAAGCTGCACTTGAAAAACTTCTGGTTTGCTTCCAGAGTTGAAAAAAAATCTAGACTCTACATTAGCTTCCAATAGGGAAGACGGGATGGTGGCTAATTAAAAAGTAAGCTGAGCAAAGTTTAGGATTTCAACCCTTTCTTGTTACTTTTTGGGATAGCCCGTCTAACAAATATCCAAAAGAAAGAATGAAAAAAGGAAGTCGTCTTAAAGGGATCAGGCCATTTGTGCTTTGCGGCAATTAGGATCACTATGTTAAATACCAGCGCAGCCCTAGTGTTTAAGTGGGTGGTTGGTAATTACCTACGGAAACATCCACGGAAACACTGGATCATAAAGGCATAGGGAGTGGTGTGGACCCATCTAGTTTTCAGCTGCACGTCAATAGCAATAATTAAACCTGCACACCCAAAATGTTTTCCATTGAATTCTTTGTGTGTGTGTGTGTGTGTGTGTGTGGTGGAAACAAGTCTTCGTAACGCTACTATACTATGCTTGCGGAAGGAAGAGAGTCAAAGGAAATCCGCCGTTCGGCCATTCTTGAGAGCGGCAATGATCACCGGGAAGCAAACAGTTTAATTGGACTTACCAGCCTTTTTTTCAGAGTGGGGGAAATTCTTTTCCTTCGGAACTTTAAACACGGAAATAAAAAATATCGTGAGAGCGACAAAGCACAACTCTAGGATAATGAGAGTGTTATCGCCGGTGTTAAAGCGAGGAATTCACTACCAGTAACTCACTTACGAACGGTTAATTAACCGCGTCATGAAATGGTCTTTAAGAGAAGATACTTTTTTTTTACAAGAATTTACAAATCTAGCGTGTCAAGAATTGCTTTGTCGCATGCGGATATCAGTGGCTATGAAGATGATCTGACGCAACTAATCCACTTAAACTGCTTTCTCTTTTATGCGAGCTTATACCTTCTCTTTTTTCTACCAAGGGCTAACCGAGTTACAAAGGTGACACAGATGATCCACTTTAAATACTCATTTTCAAAATCTCTTCTAATTTAAGAGAGAAATTCCGCAAGTAGTTCTTGTTAGGTAATAACGATTTTTATTAAGTAGATATATTAGTTTATTTTTTATACGAAACATTTCTCTACGCAAAGATACTATTCAAAATAATCTCGTTCACAGGCGATATACTTGCCCCGTCTCTAAGCCCAAGATGAGATGTTGTTTGGAAACATCCCTTACAGCACTGTCTGGTTCATCTCTTAGAAGAAGGCTTGATGTTGTCTTTGTGTGTACGGTTTGAAGACAATTGATGTCACTAACGTCCAGAGATTGATGAATAAATCTGAAGACGAGAAAACACACGTTGACGTTAAATCTTGCCCACAGACAGATGTGAACCAAAGGTGAGTTGATTCGCATGCATAAGCGATAGCAGTCAGAGAGTTTGTTGATCACCTGAACCAAGGCCGTCTAGAAATACACGGTCATGACATTTGAGAGATGTGTTCCCTCTTTTAGTGACGTCACGCGGGAGCCAAAGCTTTCGATTGGTTTCTAACGCTCGACGTCAAACAGAACACAGACGTCCGTGTAACATGATAGTGACGTCACTAACGGAGGGAACTCATCTCTTTAATGTCGTAGACTTGCACTTTCTACACTGAAGAGCAATTGAATTAGAGATACCTGTCCAGTAACGTGTAGCACCACCTTTCGCTTTGATGACGGCGGCGATTCGTCTCGGCATGGACTCGACAAGACACCGGAAGCGTTGGGAAGCCATACAGATCCACGACCCCTGAACAAGCTCCCACAGTTCACGAAGATTTGATGGAGGGGGATCAGAGCCTCGAATATCTCTCTCGATGGCATCCCAGATGTGTTCGATGGGATTGAGGTCAGGGGACCTAGCTAGCCAAGGAAGCGAGGTCACGTCGCTGGAGTGTTCATCCAACCATTCGGATACAATTCGGGAGCGATGGCACGGTGCATTGTCTTGTTGCAGGAATGAGGTTCCCAGTGGGATGTTGAAGACGCACAAACGGAAGCAAATGTTCGTCCAGGATATCCCGGTAATGTTGACCTGTGAGGGACGATGTCACACGTACTAGGGGTCCCATTTCAGTCCACGTAAATAGTCCCCAAACGAGAATGCCACCCCCACCAGCTTGAAGAGTACCCTGCTGGCAAGAAGGGTCCATCGCTTCATGTGGTTTGCGCCGTACTCGTATTCTGCCATCCTCATGTACCAACGTGAATCTCGACTCATCCGTCCAGGCAACATTTTTCCACATGTCTAGAGTCCAGTGGCGATGTTCCCGCGCCCATGCTAATAATCTTTGCACCCTGTGATGTGCGGTCAGCAGCGGTACCCTCGTGGGACGATGGCTTCTGTACCCCATAGCGAGGAGATGGTTCTGGATGGTGTGGCTGCTTACACATTTTTGTGCACCAGCGTTAAATTGCCGAGTGATTTCTTGCACTGTGGCCCGTCTATCCGCTGTTTCAATGCGAGCTGGCCGACTATGACCCTGCTCATCCACACGCTGTTGTCCACGGCAGTTGACCCTTGCAGGGATGGTTTCACCGGATTCGATGTACTCACGGTACACCCGTGACACAGCGGCTCGTGAAAATCCTAGTGCATGCACGACTTCCGCGATGGAGTGACCCAGTCGTCGGGCCCCGACAATTTTCCCACGATCAAATGCGCTTAGATCCTTCGTCTTACCCATACTGCGTCCGACTCTTACTGATTCCCGTCGCATCACTCCTTATATTGTCGGATCGCTGCATACGTCATGTCATTTCTGTTTACAGGGCCGCCCACAGCGCCACATTTGCATAACGCCAGCTGTCTCTAATTTAATTGGTCTTCAGTGTATATGGCCTTGCCTGAATAGTGGTCATAGAGCCGTAAATGATAGGGAAAAAGATTTAGACTATCAAAAGTGCCAAATGGGTTCTTCGTTAACTAACACCCAATCTGAAAGTAAAGAATGTAAAGATTTGCACGAAGTTTATGCAGAAGCTCAAAGAAGAACAAGGTATAGGGCATTTTATTTGTTTTAAAGTTTGCCTGAAATTAACAGGTGGAAATTTCTTTTGGGTATAATCATAGAAATACTGCAGTTTGTTTCTAAATGATTTGGCATTGCAGCATACCAGCAGAGAATTGGTCAAAAGGACTGTTTTGGTGTTACTTCTTCTTTTCTTAAGGTTTAACGACCACTGTGAGTAACTCAAGGGGCGATAAGCAGTCGCCCGTTCGCAATTCAGGGTCATTCCCTCCACTGAAGAGTGTAAGCTAGTGCTGTAAGGCAAACACAGCATCCATGCTTCACCGGGATTCGAACCCGGATCCATCTCGACTGAATCATCAGAACCATCGCTGAGACTACTGCACCACCATAACCATGTGAAATCAAGCGAAAACTTTGTGTATGGATATAATGAAGCGTGTTTCCACTTTGTTTTCTTTTCATCTACCCTTTTCGAGACATATCATAATGCATTCCCTATACTAATCCCTATTTTGTTCATAGCACGGCAGATAATCTGGGCTGCTGCAGCACTTTTTTGTCACCTGCTTATACTGTACGTTGAGTCATGAGAAATCTTATCATAGGTTTTGTACTAAATTTCAAGATCATAATCAGCCATGTCCTTGCTTTTCATATGTCTATGGTTCCGAATTGCAGTATTCACAGCAGCAGTGTTTGTCTAGGATGTGTAAGCTTTTGCATACCTCCAGTTTTTAACCATTTACATCACCAATTACTCTGTAGCGTGAGAAACATTTCTCCTCATATGTGGATTATCAAGTAAATGTCATTTGGTAGTATTAATATATTCTGGGACTGCAAAAACATCAATCTTCTTTTTTATTTTTAATTGAAAACGGAGAGAACAGAATGCTATACCGTGTTTGAAATCTATAACAGCATGTACAGCATTTGCCATTTGCCAACATAAAGACTTACCTTCTGTTATACATTCTGAAATCGCATTATAAATTATCAAAAGTAAAACATTTTGGCAAAGATATTTTGATTTGTGCATGCATTTTGACATCACGTCCTTGGAAATATTGTGATAGAAAGAGAAGACTCGTGTATTCTAAATAGGCGGCATTTTCTTTGATATTTTAAGTAAATCATTTATTCATTATTAAATTCGATGGATAATCCAATTATTTAACTATAATGGTCGTATGTCACGTAGCATTTGTTGTATAATTTTCATTCTTAAGTGATAACTATTCTCTTATAATAAACATGGTTTTAAATAAAATTTCTGTGTCACATCAAAAATACAACGGCCGTTCCATAAAAACTCAGAGTAAAATCACACAAAATGAAAAAATATAGGTGCAGAAAAATATATGTTATTCTTTCTCAAAATATCTTAACTCGGATGATGTGCAACGGCCCCATCGTTCAGTCCACTTTTCAATGCACGTGGCAAAAGCATTTTGTGGAAGCTGCTTTAGCGACCCTTGTACAGCTTGAAAAACGTCAGCATCTCTGTTAAATCTTGCGCCACGGAACTTCGCCTTCATTGTTGGAAACAACCAGAAATCGCACGGGGCGAGGTCAGAACTGTAGGCAGGCTGTGGCATTATTTCAAGACTGCATTACGTAAGAAACTGTTGAACACAAGCAGCCACATGTGGGCGGGCGTTATCATGGTGTAGGGTCCACTTAACCACCAGTTCCGGTCGCTTAATCGATATGTGTGGGCGCAGGCGCTTCAAAACTGAAATGTAATACTCAGCATTGACAGTAGTTTATGGAGAAACGGCATGCTGGTGGACTACACCTTTATGATCAAAGAAAATTGCCATCCTCACCTTCCCCAGCTGATTTGGTTTGGCGCACTTTTTTCGGAGGAGGCGACTCCGTGTGTTTCCAGGCACTCGTTTCGCGTTTCGTGAGGGGGTCGAAATAGTGGACCCATGTTTCATCGGTAGTTATTACTGTGTTTAGAAAGTTTGGATTCTTTGCAATCATTTGTTTCCACTCATGGCACACCTGAACTCTGGCTAACAATTGTTCTCTCGTCAGGTGATGAGGTACCCATCTGGAACGCACACGATGCAGCAGTAATTTGTCACGTAGAATGCGGAAAGCCGACGTTTTTTATATATTATTTGACGCCGCTATGTCTTCACACATCATTCGTCGATCTTCTTGCAGGATTACCCAAACAGTGTTAACAATACGCTCTGTAACAACACTTTCAGGTCGACTAGGCCTAGGAGCGAGTTCTGCCTACAAACGCGCTTTTTTGAAATCATGGTGCCATCTAAAAATCGTTGACTCACCCAAACAGTTATCTTTGTAAACTGTTTTCATTAAATCAAGTGTTTCTGGAGCCGTTTTACCCAAATGATAGCAAAATTTTATCGCACAACGCATTTCACTTCTTAACTCTGAATCACTCACCTCTACAGCTGTATGGCGAAATGCAGACGTACCTTAAGCAACTGCGCAATAACAAAACCAGAATCGTCTGCCACGGCTAATAACTGTTGAAACAGATGCTTCCTTAATTCAGTTAGTCGTCTGCTTGGTTATTTTCTTCCTTCGCACTGTTGCCAACTCAAAAAAAAATTACTCTCAGTTTTTATGGAACGGCCTTTGTATGATGAATCATTTTTCACCATGTATGCCAGTATTAACACTCACACGACACACCGAAAATTTAATCCAGAAAGTGAGCTCGCCAAAAGGGTAGACAGCTCAAAAGAAAAAAAAATCTTCCGCGGAACAGGTGAATTCCCTTTAAGAGGTATACTTCCCCGTTGTAGCAGGTATACTTTTCCCCGTTTTATAGCCTCAATATAAGGTCGGATGGTAAAAGGCCAAACGGGAGCAATTTTCCGTCTAAAATTGCGTCTGCCCGTTTTACAACCACTAATGACCCCAGCATGAGACACAACCGGAAAAGGCAGTTGGGGGAATGGCAAAATCGGCATGAACCGTCGAAAAGTAGCGATACGATATTGCCAGAATACTGGGCAATATCGTACCGCTACTTGTAATATTAGGTACATATGTTAGGCTTGGAATTTATTGATGAAAAGTACTTTTTTACCAAGAACTAACACAGGTGAAATAAAAATATTCTAAGTGCATTGAAGTTACTACATCGAAAAGCGATGGTGCGATGTTATCAAAATATAAAGCACTGGCATGTATATGCTTAGAAATAATTGGAAGTCCCTCATATGTCAAGAGATGTGCTATGAAAAGTGATAACAATTCAAAAATATTTTGAACTGCGTAATTCTGTATTTAAGCATGAATGCCTATCTCAAGTGTTTTCGAAATACCGATATTTCTTTCTAGAAAGTTCAATAACAGATATAACATTAAATGTGCAGTTTAGGAGATATGCTGCATGCGTTGACGGATTGAGTAAAAGTAATGTTTTTCTTTTAAACTGGTGCATTTTTAAAGCGCGTGACCTTTGGGCTGTTACATGGCAGTAAAGTGTTTTGTTTAGGTGGGTGTTTAATGACCACCGTGATCAACTCGATGGGCAAAGAGTAGTCGTCCGTCCCTAATTTAAGGCTACTGGTTCCAGGGAAGGGAGAGAGCAAAGGCTGTAAGGCAAATGCAACATCCATGCTTCACCGGGATTCGAACCCGGACCCATCTCACGCGAATGGCCAGAAGCCAGCGCTTCGACGTCTGCGCCACCAGGGCGGCCAAGTTTAGTGTTAGGGGTGCAAATACGAAGTTTGATTTAAGAGCACCAAGTATAGACAGATGACAAAACAAGAGGAGAGAGTGTTGGTAACATGCCTTTACTTTTACTTTCTCTGTATCATTTTGACAGTGACGCATTCGCTGCTACATGCACAAGAACAGCAAGTGAACCATCTGGTTTTGTACAGTAAACGTATTTTATCTACAGGCTGATGAATCAATCAAAACTCACTTGAGTTCTTCTAACAGAGTAAACTGCTGTATATTACTTCTAGATCACAAAAGGAAATTATGTTCTCTGCCAGAACCATCATGAAGGGTAACTTTGAGAGCAATTTCAAGAAAAACTGTGTACTGTACTGATGTTTTCACTATATAAAATACGTTTGACGAAATAAGTTATTCTGCCGAACGTTTTATGGCATTCAATTTTAGTTGAACTTCATTACGTGGTTATATCTTTATTGTACATATTTGTCAACCATACAGTTGTTATATTGTGTACTGTTTCGCACGATGTATGAGTGTCGACGTGCTTGCGGGAAACATTCATCTTGTTCTGACACTGGGTTATTATTGCTGAATGCTACTGAATATTAAAAATCAAGGTAAAATATTATATAAATGAAAGCTGTTACTCACATTTTCGTTTTCTTGGAGTATTTCGGAATATTGAACTTTTACTCGGCGAAATCTTAAATTTCTTGAAGTCTTCAGTAATCACTTCCTGCAGTCACTTCGTGACGATGTTTTACTTGATAAGTTGAAATAGGTGGGTAACAATTCTTCTTAATGAATCATGATTCTAAAAATTACATCTAAAATAATGAAATATCGAACGGTCAAACCTTCAAGTTGAAGGGAAATCGGTCTGGTAAATATTCTGTCTTGACGATAGCTTAAATACTCCAAGAAAACGAAAATGTGAGTAACAGCATTCATTTATACAGTATAGTATTTTACCTTAATTTTTAATATTCAGTAGCATTCAACAATAATAGCCCAGTGTCAGACAAAGATGAATGTTTCCCGCGAGCACTTTGATATTCATACAACGTGAGAAACAGTACACAATATAACAACTGTATGGTTGGCAAATATGTACAATAAAGTTTTATGACATGTATTTGAAAAATTATTTGGCAACGAACACCCAACCAGTGGATGTGAAGGTGATGTAAATACATAATATCGTAAAGACGTCAGTAATGACTCCATTCAATTAAATTGACATGCGGAGCACAATTCATCTATTTTCAATAGGGACAGTTTGTTTGGTTGTCAGATTTCAGGAATAAGATAAATTGCCGAAAATATTACTCTTCCCCATTAAAAAAAATATGAAACTCTGTAAAATACTAAAAAAATAAGCGTTGATTGGAAATGTTTGAGTACAGTCTTTACACGGAAGGCCACGTGTTTCCCCAGAACGGGGTCTGAAGATTGGCTTATGTGTTGCCAAGTAATCTTAGAACGAAAGTTGGAGTGCAGTTTCCTAGGAGGTTCAAGAACGTTCATCAGAAATGGAGGTCAGCGCGCGAACTTGGCTGTGAACGTTTCACGCATGAAATTCCTATGGATATTTTCCGCTCACAAACCCCTGATAATTATAGCACATGCTGAGTGACTATTGCAATGGTTCTTAAACAACCGAAACTACGCTCTGAACGCGCGTAAGTGGGCGCTTAGGAGAGGTGAATCTTACTACAGTCGGAAGGAGAACATTGATTTCACAGCAAACGGAAGAACGTTTCTCCCAACTGTAAAGAACGATGAAGAAAATGTAATGGGTGTTTCTCATGGCATAAAATTTGCCCGCTGCTAATATCGATACCGCCATAAACAGAGAGGCGGACTACAATGTTCTGGAGAGTGCTACACTTTCTGTACTCATGGAATTCTACGGTAAACGTCCATGCCAGTTCCAGAAAGACGGGATATATGGTATGGTGTGAGAATGGGCTTTTAATGGACTGGGCAGCCCAGAGCATTGATTTAATGCTGACTGAGCACATTGGAAAAGCGTGTGAGGAATCGAGCTCTATGGGATAACGCCACGTGCTCAAGTATTTGTTCTCTGTGCTTTGTTTCGAAGTTTAACGACCAGAGTGATCATCCAATGATATAGGCTGTTGCCCGTCCCTAATTTGGGGCCACTGGTTCCAGGGAAAGTATAAAACCAGCACCGTAGAACAAACGCACAACTCATACCTCATTGGGGGTGGGGGAGCTAACTCTGACGATTAACCAAATGTCTGTGCCTTTGGTTCCTCGGACACCGGGGCGCGTTGCAATATTCGTAACGATCCCACGTGAAGAATGCAAGTTTATTTATTTATTTATTTTTATTTTTTTTTATTGGGGTTTTAACGACCACCGTGAGCAACTCAATGCGCTATAAGCAGTCGCCCATCCCTAATTTAGAGCCACTGGTTCCAGGGAAAGGAGACAGCAAGTGCCGCAAGACAAACACAACATCCATGCCTCATCTAAATACGAACCCGGACCCATCTCAAACGAATGATCGGAAGCCATCGCTTAGACCACTGCGCCACCCGGGGTCTAAGTTATTTGCCAATGGAGCGTTTTTCACGTAGACTAAGTTTGTAACAAGCATTTCGACCGCTGTATTTTTTCTCGGGTTCCTCAATAGTTCTGGAAGCATAATGTATTATATGCAGGGTTGGCCGCATAAATTACATGATACATATTCTACATAAATTACGCGTAATTTATATGTATTTTACGTTGCGTAGAAAACTAATTTATTACACAATTTTCTACGCGGTGTAATTATTTATTTACATGAAAATAAATTGATAAATAGCCATGTTAACGCAACTAAAAGTAAGCATTTATTTTAAATTGTTTAGTTTATAACCAACAATCAAAATAACTGTAGTTGCGAAATATCAAAAACATACATAGGTAATGCGAATGATCGAATTTTTTTCAAAAAGATTAACGTTTCTTTTAATTTGGCAGTTGTTGTTAATGTTCATGATTACTCAACTAATATCACTCTTAACAAGTTTACTGCCATTCATGTTATCCAAAGTAATTAGAAAAATTAAATGTCTCTTACAGTTAAACTAGAATTGCACTTTTTTAATATTAAATAATATGTTATACAGTGGCATTAATTTTATTCTAAGGAAAACAAACAAAGAATAAAACGTTACGACAAAAAGGTTTTAATGTTAAAAAGTGCAATAAAAATGACACTTTCAACTGTCATTTTTTAAAAATTGAAAGATTACTAACTTGTGAATTGTTCATAAACATTTTGATGATTCATAGCATTTATTAATAATTTCTTCACTATATCCAGGCGTCATGGTTGCTTTAATTTGTGTTTTACTTTAATAATGTCACGTTAATAATTTTATCAAAACTAAATTCAAACTAAAATAACATTTGGCGTCACATTATCACATATTGTCTGCATACAATTTGTATAATACTTGCCTAACAGTTTTACTCATTCTTATTTTTCATAGCTTTTTTTAATAACCATCACATGTTTTTATCTTTCATTTTTATAGTGTAATATATAGACACCAGTTTCTTATAATTTTCAAAGCTAAGTCTGTTTCTTGTTGCGTTATGAATGTACGACCACTTGGAGAACAACCTTTCAAGCTGTGCTGATGGTGCTGGTATGTTGAGTACACTAATAGCTGATTTTGCGAGCTGCCAAAATGTTGTAGGAGTTTGAACTTCTGTTTTAAGTAATAGTTTACGAAATATTCCCACACAATCTCTATATTGTTGGTAGCCTGTAATTCCGGCTGCATCCAAATTCTGCAGTATAAAATTTTCTGCCACCTCAAGACCTTCTTCATTTCCCCCCTGATATTTAGGATGCAACAAGTTGGCAGTGAGGCTGTATTTTTTTTTAATTTATTACATTTTTTACATTTGTGACATAAATTAAGCATTTTTTACGATACGCGTCACCTAGAAAATAATATTTTACGCGCAATTTCCCATCCCTGATTATATGTGTCCAACTAAATATTTTTTAATTCCGAAAACGAAAGGAGAACGTTGTTTCGGCATCGTAAAAACTTCGCTTTTTAACTCATTGCACTTTTGTTTTAGCTGTCAAATAGAAAGAATGATTTATTTGTAGTAGGCTAATATTTTCCTCTTGCAATTTTTTTAGGGTATCGGATACAGAGTGGTGCCCCAGGAAGGAAGTACATATTTTTGCTAAACAAAATGTCAAATATCCTTCAAAATTCCTTTCCCAAAGCTAACCCAATATTACTGCCACTTTCCTCTGAAATATCGCTGAAAAAAAACAAAACAAAATGTCGTTTATCTACGAAAATAAAGAAGGTTAAAGTACACCTCACCCTATTCGCCTGAACACGTAGGCGTGCAAAAGTGGCCAGTGTTTTTGTTGTTTTGAAAACTTTGGTTTTCTACCATTACGCAGCGGTCTTCTTAGAAAGCAACCTTCTTTACCTAGTGAAGCATAACCGTAAAGAGCATAATCACGGTATATAGGTCCGATGTATAGATATTTCTTTCGAAAATCAAACTTCCATTTCTTAGAAAGATTTCCTTTCAGATCCTTTTTTTATTAGCTGTACCATCTGTTTTCTTGAAAATGCCTTACATATTAAGAATTCTTGACTCATTATGTTCCGACAGGTGTTGATGTCTGAATAGTAACTTTTGTTTAAGGGAACAATATTGTATACTTCTTCTTTCAACTTATTCAAAAGGAAAATTATCGGGTGAAGATGACAGATGTGAGCATTTTCCTTGTTACCAAAGTTTTTCTAGTTTTTATTGTTTTCGAGATGCGCTCTTTAGTTACTTCAGGTCGTTGAACCGTTGCAGATTGGAGAGGCAGCTGGAGACGTCGTTAGGAATGGAGCTGATAACGTGAAACAAACGTTTGATCTCCGAGAACAAGCGAAGTTAGCAGAACCATGACCGTTGGATAATGCAGATCGTGGAAGCAGAATAAAAAAAAAATCGCACGTCTTTGGGTACGACAGACTTTATCAAACAGGCTTTCGGTTTCGTTCGGTGAGTTCATTAAGCTCACAGAAACCATATAACGAAGTAAATTTCTCCGTCATGTCTATCCGCGCCAGGATTCGAACCCGGGTCCACTCATTCCGGAATAAGTTGCTCTACCAATTAAGCTACGCGGACATTTTATTCTGATTCCTATCTGCCTTTATGTCGTGTGCGTCCTTCTGGCAGGTACGTCACATCTCCTGGTACGTTACAACCACAAATAATTTTAGCATTTCCTAAATTCTGAAAAAAAACAAACTTTTGAAGATGTTTATTCTAACACCAAAGAAGGGGACAACGTGATAACTTTGTTGACTGAATGTAAAGAAACTTGCAAACTTTTTGATGTTATGCATCTCTCCCGACAGTAGAAAATCCCAAGTAAAAAATTCCGATGTAACGAAAATGGGTAACGGAGGTAGTCAAAACCATTGTTGAATTCTGACTTTTGAATGCTGTTCCATGAAGTTACGCAACAATTGTTAATTTCGTTGTTACTGAACAATGCATTTTTATAAACTATCGCCGAATATTATTTCATCACGTTTTACATAAACGCAACATTTTGCAATCTGCGCAAATGACGAGAACCTGATGCTAAATGGTGAAAATCTTCCAAATACGCGGGGACAATGTAAATAGACAAAGTCATCGCTCTTTCAACGTTTTTATTTAATTAACACATTGGATTGTTGGCACCGTAGTGTAAGGCGAACGCACTCGGCTAGTTGTCGAGAGATCTGGAGTTCGATCCCAACGGTGTCGAAATACAATTTTTCGGTTGCTGTGTGTTGATTAAAGAAAAACGTGGAAAGAGCGATGACTTTGTCTAGACGACAAATCTGCAGCAATACATTCCGTCGGTAGAGCTGAGTCAATTAGGGAAACTCACTCAGGAGAGAGGAGACTCGGTTCGATCCGCGTCTGCGACAAATTCCTGTCTTCACATTGGCGCCCGAACGTAAAAGTGAATCTACTGGCTGTTGGGTTCGTTCCACACATCGTCTGCAATTAATGAAAGGTTTCTTTTTCGCTTCAATAAAACAAAATTAAGAGGGAGATGATGTGACGTACTACACAGGTGAAATACGTGTGAAGACGACAAATGTACAGCGATACGCACCGTCGGCATAACTGAGTCGGTTAGAGAAACTCACTCCGGAGAGAGGAGACGCGGTTTCGATCCCTGTCACCGATGAATTCCTGTCTTCACAATGGGATAAAAGCCACCGTTACAAAAATGCATTTTGATTCTATAAAACCGGTGCGTCGTAGCGAAATTTGGCATCAGGTTCTCGTAATTCGCAGGTGTAACTCCGCTTCTAAAACTCCTGTTGAAAATTTCTTCTTTTGCCATTTTTGCCATTCGATACAATAGAGATGGGAAACACTACCTTCTTTAAATAATGCACAGTTTTCCCGCTGTAACGGGTAAATGCCAAAAAACTCTTTCTCGATATCTCTGCTTCCAGGAGATGTATCTGAAATTTTTTTCTTACCATAGCTTGTGCTATAAGGAATACTTTTCCCATATTTTCTGCTTTTTCATTATGCAAATTCTTCCTCTAGGGGGTGTAAACTGGTCGATTTGAAAACTATTTTGTCTCTGATGAACTATTCGCGCACAGTTTGCTAATTGTCGTAGCATACTTTTCAGCTGCTAGTGGGGGGTCAGTAGATATTTCTATCTCTGAATGTTTTATCGATTGCAAAAATCCGGTTGATTCTTTTTCTAACCGGTTCCACCGACTATGAATACCTGAAAATTTTTATTCGTGCCGGAAAAGATACAAAAGACGTGCTCATTACAACCGGAAATTCGGTGTCATCTTTCTTTTTTAAAACAGGCCTGAATTTTCCAGCCACAAAAATTTAACATCTTCTAGAGATCTGCACGGGTTTTATCTGGTGATCCCGGCCCAACCCGTTTCAAATATTAGACACTCGGGCCGACCTGTGATGTGCCATTTTGTATTATTTTGTCTTTCTGTAGTATTTTATTAAATTGTGAAAATTAAATAATGAAATGAGATATTATTGCAAATATTTAGTTGAACGTAAGCCGAAAAATATTAACTAAACTTTGGCAAATATCGAAGAATATAACCTTTAAAGAGAGAAAAAAAAAGAAGACTAAGCGCGTTCCAAATCTCCCTATCTCTGAACTAGCAAGCGGTAACGCTACAAAAGTCAGTCCTTATGCAGATTAGGGATAGAAGAAGCAATAGATGTCGTCCCACTCTCTCATATGAACATACACACCCCACCCCACTGCAAACACCTCCCGTCCCCCACTCCACACAACACACACACTCCCTCGGGATCGAATCTTTTTGTTGTCAACAAGCCCACCCCCCCCTCAAAGTGGTTTTACGATCTTAATACTTACATATGGTTAAAACACTGTGAGTGGCTCTCCTCGCCGCTGCGATTACATCATCATCACCATCAACCATGGGTACAATTCCTGTAGGTGTCTCTTGCCATTTTAACTACATTGTCCCATTGAAATCTGTTAGTTGCACCATGGCTCAGTTCTTGAAGAGTTTCACCGCACCAGTCTTTAATATCGTCAGCCCACACACGGTGAGGGCGTCCTCTTGCATTTCTTCCGTTCATTAAGCCAAGCACCAATATCTTTCTGTCATTTTTCATTCTGCAGATGTCTCCAAAGAGTCTTAGTTTTCTCTGAATGATTTTTTTGGAACAGGGTCTCTTTTAGTTGTGTTCTTCTGTACACTTCTTCATTTATTATCCTCTGGGTCCATCCGATTCGTAAGATTTTATGATAGCACTTTCTTTCAAAAGCAAGTATCCTTCTCTCTGACTCTTTTGTCAATGTCCAAGTCTCGCATCCATATAGCATGCAGCTGAAGATCCATGTCTCGAGAATGCTTAACTTAGTTTTAAGGCTAACAGCTTTGCTCTTCCAAATTTTATCCATGGCTTTTAGCAGTGTTAAACCCTTTGCAATTCTAATTAAAATTTCTTTTTGCTCTTTAAATCATATGTTAGACAGCTTCCCAGGTAAGTGGAATTTTTCCACATTTTCAAGTTCTTTGCCTTCCAGAATGATCTTTTTCCTGATCTCTTTTGCGCCAAATACCACTGTTTTTGTCTTTTCTATGTTCATCTATAGTCCATATCTTTTACCCTCTCTATTCAGTTCTTGTAACATTTGATCGAGTTTGATTTCATTTTCTTCAATCAATACAATGTCATCTGCAAAACACAGATGGTTGAATCTTTGTCCTCCAATAAAAATCCCTGCGTCCTCATACCTGATTTTGTCCAACATTCTCTCCAGATGTGAGATGAAGACGCTTGGCGATATTGTATCTCCTTGTCTTGTACCTCTGTGATTACGCTCTGGGCTATGTTATGGAAGTAAGTAAAGCCAGCAAAACAGGTAAAAAGACCAGGGAATCGGCAGACACGACGTTTTTCTTTCTTTACTATTGCGATAAAAAGAAAGAGTCGACTTGGTTCTGCTCGGCCGTAAATGTCTGGGAAAAAGTCCGGTCCAGCTCGGCCGTAAGTGTCTGGGAAAAAGCCCGACCCATGCAGACCTCTGGCACGCGGGGTGCTTAAGTGCTCTACGTGCTTTTGAAAATGAATTTTTTCATTTGAATAAAGTAATTAAAAAAATATCTTATATTTTAAAAGAAGATAATGAGATTATCGAAAAGATATAATTTTATAATACAAGAAATTTTTATTTTTTAGCTGTATTTCTCGTACTCAGAGACACACTGTGACCAGAAATATTACAACATTATTAAGAGAAATATTACAGCATTATTTAGAGAAATATTACAGCTGTATTTTCAATTAATATCAAGAATAAGCGTAATTCCAGAGCAGCATATTTTAATGAAATCGCTTTAGCGCTAGTTAATTTCAAGTAAGTGAATGCCGCCTTTAGTCTTGAATGGAAATTGGTTTTCATTACTACCATGGATGAAACACCTGTCTGTGACATTTACGGCGCGTAGAGTGGAAGTATCAAAGGAATTTCAAATACTTATCACACAGACGGAATGCTTATATTTCCTCTTCACCTCAAATTCTTGAAGTTCGTATCTGTCGCCTTTAAAACTGAAGTCTCCACCTCAAGCTAAGTCAGACAGTGATTATTTTTCACTTATGATGCACGAAACTCTCAGAAAAGAAAAATTACAGAGATGATTGCCATGCTCAGATGATCCTGCGTAAAATCTGTGCAGACAAATTAGTTTTAAATTTAGTTTTGTATCATCTTTGAAATAATCTTTGAAGCTCTGAATCAGCATCAGGAAAAATTATGTTACTTTTTAAAAAAGCTATTTTGGTTATGCAATGATTTTCATTCCTGCTGTATCATTCAGAGGCTTTAGGTTTCCTAATGAATGACTTCTGAAATGAAATTGTATGTCGTTGGCAAATGGTTGATAAAGACGACTGTGTATTTCACTATGTGACGTACTACAGAGGCAAAGCACGTTTCGAGACGACAAATCTGCAGCGATACATTCTGTCCGTGTAGCCTAGTTGGGAGAGCAACTTACTCCGGAGTGAGGAGGCGTGGACAAACTTGTGTTTTCACAACTATTACTGTTAAATGGTGTAGTGTTTAATACCTGATTCTCTCTTAAATCCTGAATTTTTAATAACCTTACGTTCAGGAATTCTGCTATGTGAACGACTGCATCAAACGATGATCGCGATGGCTACATAAGTTTTATCAGAACAGGTATCAGCACCCTTAATCACATTACGTATCTTATTTTATTCACGGTATATTGCGTAACGTATTACATAACATGACGTAAATGACGTATTGGGTTGATGCATAAGTTCATGCCGTCTTTTTCACCGCACTACAGGAATGTATTACATCACAAGGGAAAACGGAATCAAAAAGTATATATCCCCCCCTCAATTGTTAACGATGGTGTCTGGATAGGCCTGCAATACCATTCTTGAAAAACGTGCAGGTTTTGCTGCGAAGAAATCATCAAGGAAATTCTGGAGATCAACATCATTGTTGAACGTTCTGCCACGGAGTGCATTCGACAGAGATCGGAACAGGTGATAGTCTGAAGAAGTGACTTCTGTGGAATAGGCCGGATGTGGAAGTATCTCCTATTTCATGTCCTGAATGGCCATTTTGGTCATGTTTGCACTGTGAGGGCGTGCGTTATCATCTTGGAGAAGGACACCATGGCGCCGATGTGGCCGTTTTTGCTAAATTTTTCCCTCCACACGGTGGAGTTGCTTACAATAGAGTGCAGCGTTGATGGTCAGATTCCTCGGCAGCATTTCCCAGTGAATAATGCCTTCCATATCCCACCAGACACACAACATGATCTTCTCACGATGAAGATCATGTTTTGGACGTGGTGTGGGCGTCTTTTTTGGGCTTAACCATTCCCTCCAATGCCTGAAATTCACGTACAGGCACCACGTTTCATCTCCAGTAACAATACGTGACAGAAAGGGTCTGTGTTGCTGAGAACATTCGCGATAACGGGAGAGCAAGGAATCACATATGGCAACGCGCTGATTCTTGTTGTCCTCGGTAAGAGTGTGAGGCACCCAAGACCCTAATTTCTGGGCCTTTCCCATACGTTCCAGGTGTCACACCATTGTGGTCTGATCACAGTCCACCTCAGTGGCTAATTCGTGTGTGGTTTGATGCGAATCCAAGTGGACGAGATGGTTCAAATGATCCTCATCAAAGTGAGATGGACGACCTGAGCGTGGAGAGTCGTTGAGGCCAAAATTGCCACCTCGGAACCGCTCAAACCATTTGCGGGCTGTTCTCGGAGCAATAGCACAAATTGCTCCGAGAACAGCCCTCCATACACAGCACCAATTTGTCGAGTAGCTTCGGTGGATGAGGATCCCTTGTTCAACTCGTAGATGAGCAGATGTCGGAAATGTTCATTCCTCTCTACTTGACAGCATTCCATACTTCCGGACCTGAAAACCAAAAAACCATTAGCCACAATCACGCAAATCACAATGATTTAGATACACGACATTACTGGCTACATTTTGATATACAACTGGCCATCTGCACCGTCACTACTGACCTGGGAAACACTCGTGAAATGAAACGGCATGAACTTATGCATCAACCCAATACTATTGAGGTGACGCATAAGACAAATCGAAAGTGATATAGTGATAAGTCTGCCGGCGTAGTTCAGTTGGTAAAACAGACGCTCCGGAGTAGGAAGAGGTGTTTTGAATTCACCACCGGCAAAAAGGTTGTGTTACAATTATACAAAGAGGTGTTGTCTAGTTTGTTAGTGTTAATATAGTACTGCTAGCATTCGACATTTGTCTTCAAGCGTTTCGGTGGTCAAGACGCGGGATTTTCAAGCATAGAGTCCCGATTAAGGTACTTGGGTCTGTGCTTCTATATCGTGTTGCCAAATTTCCCAGTCTAGGGCTAAAACTTATTTCCCAATCTGAAGGAAAATCCACAGATTATTTTTTCACATTAAAACGTTTTTCTGTGCATAGTGAATTCATTGGTTTTACAACTACTTCCATTTTTCTTGTTACATCCACATCGCAATTTTATTGAAATTACACAGCGAGAAAAACTACCAGTATAAATCAAACTAGTGCATCGCCTAAAAGAATAACATAAGTTATATTTCTCAGTGTGTGGTTAGATGCTAGATGACAGTTGAAGATAATTAACGTTGTATAAACAAAACGTCCCCGATTTTTAAATAATACGATATAGGCCTGTATTATTTTCATAAATTCTTCGTTTTACAACAAAATTCTATTAATAAGTATTTTATAATCAAGGAATCAAACTAGTTCTAAGAATGGACGATGTCATCGCTCTTTCCACGTTATTTTTTAAACAACGCATAGCGACTGAAAAATTGTATTCCGGCACCGAACCCCAGAACTCTCGATAGCTAGTCGAGTGCGTTCGAATTTACGCTACGGCGCCAACAATTCTCAGTGCCATGCGTGGTTTATCAGTCAGCATCTGACTACACGAATACGTATTGATGGTCTCAGCAACTGAGATGTCGTCATCTGGTGGCATTTAACGCAACAGCTATTTAATTGTAGCTGATAAATTCAAAGGGCGATAGAAATGGTTAATATATATCAAATACGTGGAGATAATGTAAATGGACGATGTCATCGCTCTTTCCACGTTATTTTTTAAAAAAGTCAGATGTTGACTGATAAACCACGCATGGCGCTGAGAATTGTTGGCGCCGTAGCGTAAATTCGAACGCACTTGACTAGTTATCGAGAGTTCTGGGGTTCGATCCCAGCGGTGCCGGAATACAATTTTTCAGCCGCTATGTTTGTTTAAAAAATGACGTGGAAAGAGCGATGACATCGTCCATTTACATTATCTCCACGCATTTGATATATATTAGTTCTAGGAAATCATAGGAAATATTTAATACAGAATGCTCAATTATCTGAACTCCTGTTATGCATGGCTTTTACGAAACAGCTTTTGATCCCGTGAAACTATTATCACTTATAATGTCTTTGAAATCCTGCGGTAGAGGAGGCGTATACGTTTATATTATTAATAACATCAGTAGAAAGGTCCATGTGTTCGAGGACATCAGAGGCGACTTTGGATCTTTTGTGGTCCTAGTCGCTAAAAGTTTCAGGAACCCCCTTCCCCTTCTTATCGCCTCTAAAAGTTTCATCCGTCAGATTAACGAAAAAAAAAAGAAAAAAAAGTCAAGTCAAGAAAAATATTTTTACGCTTTTTAAATTGCCATTCTATCTTCCTATTATTAGAACGCTTTGTAAGAAACAGTGCTAGTGCAATCACTTTGTCTGTCCGTGTACATCGAACTTTTTGTTTTTAGAGATATTTCAAGAATTATTTTTGCGGCTAATAGGAAATCAAAGGACATTAAGTTTGGCACTTTAAATATTCCATATACTCTATGAATTTACCGCTAAGGGCTGTCAAAGTCGAACATTCGAAAAATTAAGCTTCTATTGTGATGAAAGTATACAACTTAGAGGGAAAAATTATTTCTGTGCCTCTCAGATTAAGCTTAACTGTTCCTTCTCAAATACTTTGAATTTTCCAATTGATTCGTTAATATACCGCTAGAGGCTCTGAGTTCAAAGAATCTGGTTTCCACAGATTTTTGAAACATTTCTGCGAATGGTGGGACATCAGCATTCATTAAATTTTGCCCATTTTAAATTTCACTACTAGTTCATAATTTTCCCACTGAGAGTTCTCAAAATGGGAATTCAGCAAATTTTAGCCTTACGCTACGAAGAGACCACTTCAGTTACAACAAAAGTTTTTTTTTGAATTTGTTACTTTAGGCAAAACTGATTACGTTATCACATTTTCATTTGCAAGTAACTTGGCAAATTTAACACTAAGGGCTCTGAAAATGGAATTTGTCTAAATTTATCAGTGAGTTGCGCAGTTGTCATAAAATTGGAATGCGTTTCAATTTCAAAATGTGCTTTTTCTATTGCTTCAGCTTTGGAAAATCATTTTGTTTTTACGTTATGAGCAAATTAGTAGGCAACGAGCATGGTACCAAGCAAAAATAATATCCTTGAAGATATTAGCAACCGGAAAAGTCCTCCACATTAGAAAATTTGCGTAAAATGCAATTTGTGCCCTGCACTTTACTTGAAAAGGGAGGATGACTTTTCGTGGAGTTTTCCTGTGGCGACCGATTCCCCAAATGGAAATGATTCAGTCGTCCATGGCATAGACTAATGCCATGGACCAAGAAAACTGGACAATAAGAATTTGATCAGTCAGTACAGGAAAGCGAGAATGTGCAGAGTTTCTTAAAAGCATTTTTTCTTATTATTTTCATTAGAAAATTGTGAAGGTCGGCATTTTTTTTTTATTCTGACCGAAAGATGCGTGAGATTTTTTTAAACCTGCACTGCAGTTATCAGAAAAAAAATCATAATAATTAAATGCAAAAGATCCGGTTTGAAAATGGAAAAGTAGGAACCACAGCTTTTCGAGTAAGAGTATCGTTGAAACTTTTTATTGCTTTTTCAAAAGTTAGTTTTATGTCGATTTAAGGAATAGAAAAGGTAAGAATACTTCGTAATTATCAGTATTAAACAAAGGGAGGAGAACGTAATAAGAAAATGTTGTTGCATTACAATATAAATTTCTTTAACTCTTTCGGTTTAGGGTGGTTTAGGGGGATTAGAAATCCAATTATACATTTTTGGGGACCCTCAAGCTCTGGGGCCCTAGGCGCGCGCCTAGTGCGCCTAGTCGGAAATCCGCCCCTGAAGGACATAGCACGTATAAAAAGTTGGAAAGGAAGTGAAACAAGGTGACACGAGTTCCCGAGTTCTTCAATACCACATTACAGAACGTCTTTCAATCACTGAACTGGGAAGATAAGGAGCAGTAATTAATGAAGACAATTTGGCCTTCGTTTTAGGGACTACGTAGGTCGTTCAAAAAGTAACAGCAAATTGACAGTGTTTCATGAAACGAATACCCCAGGCATTTCATACTCCCGCGCAGGGAAGATACATTTTTAGAGAAGGTATTGCCCAATAGATGGATTGGCGTGCCTAAGTGGAAGGGTGGCATAAACGAAATGGCGGCGCCCTTAGCTGTTTGCACCGTAGAGAAACGAGGCAATCATCAGGTTTTTGTGGTCCAAGGGTGTGAAATCTCGTGAAATTCATTGAAGAATGATGCAACGGTATAGAGATGCCTGTATTGGCGAAAGAAGAGTGTATGAGTAGGTAGATTAGTTTAATAAAGGGCGTACATTCATCCGTGATGAGCAACGCTCCGGTCGGCCCACCACGGCCATCACTGGTGAGGTGGGTCGCCCTGACGCCATTATTCGTGAAAACAGAAGCATTTCTTCAGAAGTTCTGGCCAGGGAATTGGATGTCAGTATCGGATCCGCTCATACCATTCTCAAGTATCGCCAGTTGTGTGCCTAGGATGCTAACTGATGTGTACAAGATGCTTCGTATGCAGACTTCCACAGCCTTTTGGGCGCGGTCCTGCTCCTCCAAATGAAATGCCGACGAGAATTCGTTTGTAGAGTGAATCTCGACTCGTCCGTAAAGTGAACCTCAGTCAATTCGTCTAGGATATGGTAAATGCTAAAAGTCTATCGTACGAAAGGTCACTAAAGTAATTCACCGATGCTGTCACACGTACGGTCATTCACAAACATAATTTTCAAATTGTAGGTCAAGATTAAAAACACTTTATTTACAATTAAACATTAATATTTACACGCGAGATCTTTCGGGGCTGAACATAGCACCCATCATCAGGCGCAAGCGCCACGAAACACAGGAGCAGACATTATATACTGTCAAACACGACCCACAATTCACTCGGTTTTCTCAATCACCGGTGATGCCATAAACAAATCGTTAAAGTCCAAAAAATCAAGTCTTAATATCTTATCCTATAAAGTCCTCTTCTTCAGAGTTGTGTGATTAGGGGGCAACCATCTTTCTCCACTGTCTTGGAACAAATGTCGGGAGTTCAATGTTACTGCATGTTTCCCCATATGCAAGAATGAAGAGGCTTTCCGTAAGGAAGAAAGTACGTTTATTAACACTTGAGTTAAGTACCCTAACATTTGTCCAATCTGGGGAGTAACCTCCCTGGTTAACAGCTTGAGTGAAAGCTGTGGAAACCGTTCCAGAACGAAGAGCGTATTTGTGTTCACCCATTCTGACATTAACGGTTCTTAGGGTGGAACCTATATAGTATTTAACTGCAGTATCTGAATCCTCATGAATTAATGGTATGCAGTAGACGCCTGGTTTGTTAAGTGCTGGGACTCTATCTCTATCATTTCTTATCGTGGAAAAAAGGTTTCTGGTGGACACTCCAAACGTTAGATTGTGTTTGTAACAGGCTTTTCTTAAGATAGACACAAGAGGTGGAATGAAATCAACTTTGCCGATGTACTTATTAGGTTTTTTCTCTGTGGACAAAGTCGTGAATCTCAGTCTTCGGAATTGTTGTAATAGTCCTTGGAAGAGGGTGACAGAGAACCCAAACAATAAGGCCAAATTTTGAACTCTAGAAAGTTCATCACGTCGAGTTTTACTTGTCGAAGAATGGGTGAAGGCACGTCTTATTAGGAAGCGTAAAGCTGAAGCTTTATGTTCGGGAGGGTGAGAAGAAGTGAATGGGATCATACAAGGTATGAACGTCGGTTTACGGAAAACACAATGCTTGATTTTATTGGAATTCGAATCTCGAGACAGTAAAATGTCCAGGAATGGCAATTTTCCCTCTTTCTCAAGGTCTTTGGTAAACTTTATAGTTGGAAACTGGGTAGAAAGACAATCTACAAATTCGTCCAGTAAAGGTAAAGCATGGGGCCAAAAAACCAACATGTCATCAACGTACCCAATCAACAGTGACGGTTGATAAGGGAAGTCCAACATGACCTTGTTTTCTAGATGCTGCATGAGGATCTCTGCTAAAACGGGGGAGAGGGGGAACCCATTGGTGCCCCTTCCTTTGTTGATAGAACTTACCATCAAATTTAAAGTAAGTTCTCTTAGCTACGAGTTTGGGACCAGAAATTATTGCATTAGCTTCAAGTGGAGAGATGGAATTGTCTTCTTGTAATTTGTCCTCAATAATTGAGTGAACGGTGTTGAGTGGTATACTTGGAAATAGTGATACTACATCCAGCGAGGCCATTATGAACTCAGTTCCCCCAGAGTCAAAGGTTTTGATACGAGATATAGCCTGCATAGAACTTTTAATGGATACAGAGGAATTTGAGGTGAGAGGTTTTAAAAATGAAGCCAACGCTGTCTCGAGTGTGCGAGTAGGGTTAGCATATCCTGAAACAAGCAACCTAAGAGGTTGGTCCGGTTTGTGAATTTTCATTTTTCCAAAGACCTCGGGAACCCTAGGTCCTACTGGAGGTCTCATTTTTGTAGAAATAGATTTAGGTAGGAAACCTTGGTTTCTTAGTTTACTTAATTCTGCAATAGTAGCTGAAGTTGGGTCAGACCTGAGAACACGGTGGGGAACTAAATTGATGGCCTGTTTCATCCTAGCGTAATGGTCGTCACGGTCCAGAATAATGATTTGTTGTGTTTTGTCTGCACAAATGATTGACAAGTTTGGGTTTTTTGCTAGCTGTAGTAACTGTTCTCGTTTGTATTTCAGAGCTGGTGATGTTCTATTAGTCCCTGCAAGAGTCTTGGCCAAAGTATAACGAGTAGAATCACGTACCTCTTCGGGAAGTGCACTGATAATGTTTTCAACCTGTGGGATGGTATTTAGATGTCGAAAAGAAGACACTGGAAAGCTAAATTTAAATCCTCGACTTAGGGCTGAACGTTGGCTGTCCGAGAGTTCTACAGAACTGTAGTTAAGGAATGATTCTTGTAGCGAGTATTCATCAGCATGTTCAACATTTTGACTTCGCAGATGAATTTGTAAGGGTCGGTTTGATACCAGAACCAGGTCACAGAGTTTCCGTATATGTCGTTGATTAACCACATTCGCCTCTTTTTGTAAATTAGAAAAGAAAATCATTAAACGCTTACCCAAGATAATTTGGTGAGCATGTCTCGTCAGGTAGGCATATGCATTATATGACTTACGGTTGAGCATGTCCACATAGCTTAGTTTC